>JAGVSL010000132.1:0-1213684 GCA_022494535.1 Himalopsyche phryganea | reverse complement strand
AAAGGGTTTTTAAAATTTTAGGTTCCATCAAATTTTGTTTTTAATTTTTTTTAAAACCCCAAAAATTTAAAAAAAAACCAAAAAAAAAATAAATAAAAAAACGAAACTAACATAATTTTTATTATTTTTTTTCAGTAAAATTTTACTAAAAAATTTTTTGAAATAATCAAAAAATTTGAAAAATTTTTCTATCAGTTGCCGGGTTTTTTTAATTTGAAAAACCCCAAAAGGGATTTATTTAACGGCCTAAAAAAAAATACCTATTTAAAAATGGACTCTTTATATTGCGCCAACTGTCTGGAAAACATGCCTTCGTCAGAGGCGAGATTAAAAAAGAATCGTTGCGGCAGTTGCTTCGATTGCCCTAGTTGTTTTCATACACTCTCCACGAGAGCAACTAGTGTTTCTCAAGCCAGAGTGTCTACTGCATCGGAGGAGAGTGTCAAAACGGACACCAAAACTGATGCTAAAACGGATCTAAAAGCTTCCAAGAAAATGTATTACTTGTCTTGCTTCAACTGTCGCTGGACTTCTAGAGATGTAGGCATGCCAGATCAGGCTGTTGGTGAGTGAATTATAATCTAAAGATATACAGTTCAAATCTAAGTTGTTTTCAGTGAGCCTGTCTGAATGTGGCTCATAACTTGTATGGTGCAGAATAATTCATTCTTATAGCAAAACTGACACATTAGATAATTTCAGGCAAACTGAACTTATTTTGATACTATAATGTTTGTTCTTTAATATAATAATGCATATCAAATAAAGGACTTATGCAGTGATAGCCCTTTAGGCACGGAATGACTTAATGTGAACTGTTCGGTAATTGCCAAGTCAGTATATGGCCAAGGCTTCATGTCATTTATTGTTCAATGAATTCATTTGATTATATAAATTCTAGGTAGGAATTATAGTAGCTTTGAGTGATTCAGAATATATTCTATGTGTAAAAGATATGGCAAAAGAAAGTATACATCAGTGAATTTTATTTTTAGCTGGAGGATGGCCGGAACATATGAGTGTCTACTCTCAGAGGATATCTCTGTTACAAGATCATTACAAGTCGCTTGCTTTGCAAGAGAAGCAGACCAAACTGGAGAGAGAACGCAAGAAGTTCGTTATGAGTGGGAAATATTTGACATTGACTGTAAGAAGCAATCAAAAATATTTAATTTTCAATTGATTTATGAAATTTTATCCAAAGGCATTGATTTTTGATGTTTTCGTCTCTTCTCATCCACAATCTCATCATTCGATCTTTACCATTGATGTAAACGAGGTTGAGCAACCAGTTCTCATTACCACATTCACTGCTAAATCAACTAGGAGTATAATTATTGATGTTGCACTAAAATTCCAATCAAGATGAACAGTTCAGTGTTCAGGGCTTAAGGCAAAATTTTCGTGTTTCATTAGAAACAAATAATAAAGATAATGTGACAATCAAAATTCACTGATAGATATGTGTAATATCCGCATCTGAAGAAATAATAATAATTCAATAACAAATATGAGAATGGTAATAGATGGGGCACAAAACTTGTCCATACTACCCAAAGGACTAATAGTCCATATGCTCCACAACCGAAGAACACAGGGCTAAAAAATGTATTTTTCTAAACGCTGTCGTATTTTTCAGGATAAAATAGGTCTGACAAGTGCAATGGCTCGTGCTCGGGTCAGTGGTGCAAGCTCTCTTGGAATCGGAGGCGGTGAAGGAATTCCGATAGCCTCGCCAGCCGTTCCTATATCAAGTCCAAACGATTTACCCAGTGATATTTTTACGAAGGCCATCAATCTTAAATATAGTAATATTTCTCAATTTATTAGTAATAAAAATAATACACAGTATAGATAGTTTAGTTTTTTTATGATTTTGAAATTTTCAGTTACTAATATGGAGCAACGACTTGCTCAACCTGAATATCAGCCGCCGACTGTGGACGGTCTGTTCCCTTCGGCCAAGCAACTTTTTATCAAAAGGTCGCAGAGATGTCGGCAATGTGATCACAATGTGACAAAACCTGAATATAATCCGGGGTCTATTAAATTCAAGATCCAGCTGTTTGCTTAGTAAGTTTTGAACAATGCGATTCTATTTCATTATTGATAAAGTTTTTGAATGAATACAAAATGATAAAATGTAAAATACGTATTGGCCAGAAGAGAAAAATACTAGCAGCCGGATAATGATTATTTTTTTGTGTAATACTCAAATATGTCGTATTGTTATTTTCTAGTTACCATATTCCGGAAGTGCGAATTATATCTTGCAACGACTTAAGGCCTGGAGAACCTTCTGAGCTGGTATTAAAATTATCTAACCCCACTGGACACGACACAACTATTCATCTGTTACCAATCTCCGACATGCCAGTGCAAGATGTGCAACAAGAGAGCGGAGAGGAAGGAAAGACTAAGTTTCAAGAAGTAAGTTAACAGTTTGCATGCCGAAAATGGAGTCTTTAGCGACAAAGTGTATATGGATTATGTGTGAAAATTTACTTCTTGTGCTTGACCTTCATTAGCCTGCTACTTGTGTAATCGCCCTCTCATAATATCCACCAACAGAAGTTTTTTAAATTGGAAGTATTCAAGACAGAACATGCTCAACTAATTATTAACTATTCTGCTTTCCAGATCGACAATGAATATGCGAAAACTAATATTACTTGCAATGCAAATCTATTGCCACCTACTGATCAACTAAGGTTACCACAGCGTGATGATGCATCAGAATATGTAGACGACACTCAGAACTATAACGATGACCCCAAGTAAGAATTGATCTAAAATTAGAGATATAGTATAATAATGTCGGTTCATTTTGGCATTGTATCGGGCACAGCTATCAATAAACCTTCAGTCAATTTACCATGTCAAGAAAAATGCGTAAATATTGATCATATTTATGTTCTTTGAATCCCTTGTGCATATTGGTTGATTCTGTATCGTTCATCACTTTTTATGCAGTATTGACAGCGGAAATAATTCATTGTTATATATTATAGCCATAGGAAGCCTTTTGAAAAATAGTATTAATTTAGCGTATTCCTGTTTTAGGGTGATACTTTGGAGGAAATCGAATAAACTGGCTGTAAAGATGGAAGTGGTGCCTGCAGAAACACTATCTGTCGGAGACAATGTTATCGCTGGCTGTTCTCTGACTTACACTTATACGAATACTGTGGCCAATACTCGAGCAAATCACCCTTCATGAAAATAAAGGTTTTTTATTGCATTCATATTATAATCGCTTAACACATAAACATATCTCATTTTTTGTTTTAAGAAAACAGAGATTATTAACTTATTTATTTCATAGGAGGTTTTGGTGTAAAATTGTTATTTTTAACACTGGCAAACTTCAGTTTTTATTAAAATAGCAAGTTTAGTGTTTATTCAATTTCTTTTTACAATTGAATTTGTATTTTATTATGAAATTGATTTGATTTCCATTTGACTTTCTTGTCATCTTGGTAATAATGATTTTTATGATGTTATTGATAAACATTTGTTATTGTTGGCTGGCTATCATAATAAGGCTGCATATACTTATACTCTTAGGCAGTAACAGTTGCTCAGGGGAATATCTCAAACATTTTGATGGGATGTCCTCGTGATAAGGGGATTCTTGATAGTTTTTTTAAGGGACCAGTGATAATAATTGATTAATAACAGAGATAATAAAGTAAAATAATATTTACGAAAGTTCCGACAGGTAAACTTGGGTTATGTGGAATCCCCAAATTTAATCTAAGTGTTACGTACACGCATGCATTAAAACCCCGATGTTAAGCAACATTAAAAGTAATAATTTGAAAAATATTTAATTCTACATTAAGAAGATTGATTGAATAATGAAACATTCTGTATGACTTCTGAAAATCTGCAGGAAGGAACTCTTTCACTAATGTATTGTATATTTTGTGGTTCTAATCCTTATATATATTTAGCTATCCTAACTTTAACACACACGTATAATCATAATAAAAAAAATATCTTATATCTTAAAGTCTTTTACTTTATTTCAATTTCGCTGTCTTCATGGTTGAAAAAAGGTGAATAATATACATACATACAATATTAAATTTGGCTGTTGAAATTGTGTAGTTTGTTAACGAATTGTTGAAAAACATTTTTTATCATAATGAAACGTGGCGTTGATAGTAAGAAAAATATATTTTTAAAGAAGCAAGTAATTACATAATAGTTATCTTCTTTTGACCTTTTTTTACTATCTCAAATATTAATTGGCCAGATTCTAATGAGCTGAGTCATTAAAAATCTCCTGCAATCTTTGTTTACTTAAATGTAATTTATTATTCTACCAAAACATTTTTTTAATTAGCTTTGTAATATGATTTGGCATACTCCCTCTTATATAAGTACAAAATCAAATTAGCTATGATTTTTGTAGGAAACATATAATGTGGAATGCTATTTAATGTCAGTAAAAATAAAAGGCTTAATTTATATCACATTGTTTTATTAAACACTTCCAACAAAATAGTATATAACTACGATGAAATAATAGCTGTGATAAATTATTTATTTCAACCATTGTACATTCATCGATGGATTTATTTACAAATAGAGCTTTCAAAATTAATTATGTAAAATCCAAGGCTATAATAGACAACGGGTTATAAAAACTGAGTTACTGTTGACTTTTTTTTAATATCCATTTTTTTTAAAATAGAATAAATAAAAATAGTTTATATTTGTCGTGTATGAATAACGAATGTGTAGCGTTCCTAACCTTCTTTATTGTTCTCGTGTTTTCGTGAATTTCCTGACAAAGTTATTGTTTAATTTTGATTTATGGCTATCTATAACAACTCTGATTTATCAATACATATTGTACAAAATCAATGTTAAAACCAGAAATTGTGGTGAAAAATCCTATTTTTATAGAAAAGAGTCAGATTATGGGTCAATATTGGAGCTGCATTTTTTTATACGCCCGACAACTGTGATAAATTGTAAGAAACTGAGCACTCAATTAATATTTTCATTCTATATTTTTTTTTTTGTTTGGATACTTAGATATTGAAGACGACTTGTTAAATTAACCGTGTTTTGACTCAATAGGTAAACAAATAAATTAAAGCTGCCTTGAAAATATTTCATTTATAAGGGAATAATAATTTGTACGTCTAATTAGCACCATTTAACTAGGGTATATAAAATTATTAATTTTTCACTAAATACAGTAGTCCAATTTCTTCTGTACTCATACATTTTGGAGCCGAAAATATCGGCCCACACTTGCCTGTAGTCCAGACACCTGCTGTGCATCACTTGTTAAGTAAAAGTTGTGAGCGAGATCTAAGGGCAAGCTGGCATTTGCTATTTCATCATACTTGCTTGTATAGAAGTAAGGCTGTGTGATGGAGAGAAACATCCACCACACACACCGATGTAGTCTGTTGAATATTATGTGCATATATTTATAATTAAGCACAAAAGAGCAAATTGGTATTTGGGTTTTATTGTACCGCTGAGTATTGTTCTAAATGATGTTGTTTGTAAATTTAGAACAAAGAAACATTTTCTACAGCCTTCCGGGCTGATAGGATGACATCATTTACACCCACTCCATCATAGGATGACCCACACAGAGAAATAGGAAGTTGTTTATCATCTATATACTGTTTGATTCTAATAACTCTGTCATGGTGACCAACTATATATTGTGGAATACACTTCTTCAGAATATTAACCTTCACGGTATCTGGCTGAACATCAATCCCCAATATGTCTTTGACATGTGTAATTGCAACATTAAGTAAGTGTTCTTCAGTTGGGTTTTCACCAAAATATTCCTTAAACCATTTACCGCCCATCATCGCAGTTAGTACTGTGCCCTTTTGATTAGGGAAACAGCAAGAGTCAAATATAACCCCGAGAATTGGTAACTTTTCTGCAGGGGGGACTAAAAATCCAAAAGCATCTTGTTTCAATAGATCTTTAGAATTATATTGTAAATTTACAACGGCCACATTAACAAACGGAATGTTTTGTAATTCATCTGCAAGTTCTGGATGTTGATTCCTTACTAATGGTGCTAATTCAAATGCAGGAATACTGCTTATCAAATGCTGTGCACAAAATGCGTATTTGTCTTTGATTTTAATACATACTTTTTTATTTTCTTTGTAGAATTTAATCTCTTCTACTTTATGATCTGGACAAATAGTTCCGCTGTTATCTACTATAGATCTTCTTAATGTTTCGGGCAATGTATCTAAGCCTCCAGTTAATGAATAAATACTCCATTTTTCATTCTTAGCTTTCTTTGCTAAATTACTGGAATTGATTTCATCATTTTTAGATTTGGAAAAAACCGATTTGAGCAAACCTTTAACAATTCCGCCATGTTTTTGTTCCAATTCGAAAAAGTGGCTGAGGAGGAATTTTACAGAAATTTCTTTAGCATCACCTGCACAAATTCCACATAACATAGGGCTTATGGCGTAATCAGCCAGCTCTTGTCCAAATCTTCTTTTAACAAAATTGTACATTGTGTCATCTTTTAAATTGTATTCTGCTTTTGATGTCAAATCATGAATAAACGCACTCGCTATAGGTTTACTAAAGGGTTCTTTTACCGATAGAGCGCCCATAAGGGTAGATGGAAGTAAATGCAGTTTTTTATTTGCATAAATCATTCGATTTTTGGCGGCGGTACTGTCTGGTAAAATTGGCACAACTTTTTCGGTCAATCCCAAGTCTTCAATCATATTGAGGGTATTAATACCCGGTATTCCTTTAGGTCGTATTGTTCTCGGTCCCGATTCGAATATAAATCCGGGATTATTTGTTGAGTCTACCCACCCACCACATCTCTTGGATGCTTCAACAATTACAAGTTTCAAGTTCGAGGGCGAAAATTTCTTCCCGAGATAATAGCCGGCGGATAATCCCGAAAGTCCACCGCCTAATACGATCGCCATTTCAGGTGTTTCTCAGATACCATTAAAACAAAAATAATTTTCAGCAATTATGCATTTCACTGATTACTACAACTCTCTCGCGCTATTTGTCGTGCTGATCGTCGGCTCGCCCGATATCATGAATGTGTACTAATCATATACTAATTTAAAATATACCAGAATAATTTGACGTTTCACATTTGTATATGTCGCTCAATGTTGCTATATATTATTGATTATAGCAGTCGGCTTTATTCGTGTATCAATTTCCTAAATTATTTGTAACCTCAAGTTAAAAAAAAAAAACTGTTTAGTGACTGCAGTGCATATTTGTGAAGAGTGAAAATTTAAAATTAATTAAAAAAACATTTAAATAATTAAATAATCTTAGACATTAAGGTACTTATATATAAACATTCATTGAAGTAAAAATATAATGTATCGATACAGAAAACTCATCGATTGTTTTATTCTACAAAGCTTGAGAAAATATTTCATAACTAACAGAAAATACAAAAAATATGTTATCTTTTCATAAGCTTTTGTATCAAAGTTCAGACTTAATTTATACACATAGGCTGGTAGTTTATTAAAGTATTATTACAACATTATAGGCAGATAGATTATCACGGATGATAGATTATTTTTGTAATTGATAAAAGTAAAGTTGTACAATAATTTACGAGAAATTCTAGATGTTTAAAAGTTCAGTGTGGTAAGCTTATGATTTTGAATAAACTGATAAACAAATATCTTGTCTGCCCGTGTGTAAAAGTAAGTAAAGGCTGTATAAACAAAATATTTTTTATTAGGCGGCATTATTTTTGGTAGACGATATAATCCCAGTTGACGGTACAAATATTGTTTATTTATTCATTTCACTTATTTTATATAATAGCAATCATTTTACCGTTTATGATCGGCGGGAAATTGTTTTAATGCCGTTCGTCTGTCAAATTTAGCTTATTACAAATTTCTTTTAAAATATTTTTCGTTGTAGTAAATTTCGTCTGTTTATAAATTTTATTATCATTATTTCCTTTCTGAACGATGAAGTGTTCAATCCCCGAAATTTCGTGGCACGATCGAGGACCAGTTTTAAGTGTAGATTTTCAACCACAAAGAAATCAAAGTGATACAATTAGATTAGCAACTTCGGGAACAGATACCCACGTAATAGTAAGTAGGAAAAAGTAATTTAATAACAGGCCAATCAATTTTATAAAATAGTTGTAAACGTAGTGTTTTTTTTATAGATATGGTATATAAAAGCTGAAGGAGAAGTGGTCTCCATCGAAGTTGCAGCCGATCTTACTAGACATCAAAAAACTGTAAACGTTGTACGGTGGTCGCCGAGCGGAGAGTTCCTGGCTTCTGGTGATGACGAGTCAGCGATATTTATTTGGAAACAAAAGAGTGATGTCGATCCACCTCAGCTTTTTGAATCTACCAATGAACAGGATCGAGAAATATGGCTTGTATACAAGGTAACTTAATTTAAATACCATACATGCCCCTACCAGGTAGTCCATGCCCTTTCAAGATGGACAGTAATTTCTACTCTTCTAAAGAAATTCAGTTTAGTCATGTAATTTGAGTGTATGAAATGTATTAATGTTGTTTAACATACCACACTTATGTTTGCATTAAAACAGTCATTTTCAAGTTAAAATTAAAAATTTTAAAGCGTGTATTTTACCTCAAAGGTCCAATTCTTCAAATCAGACATGGGAAAACATGTCCATTAACACTTTAAAATAAACTTCTTATACTTTTCCTCAACACTGAGTCCTAAATCTAAATTGATATAAAAAAATGATTTTTTTTTTATAATTTGCAAAAATCACCTGGGAAGCGTTTTATCAGGAATGTAGCATTTGGAAACAGCAACAATTTGTTGCTGTTAAGGCTCAATGTTTTAATCATCATCTCTATTTTGTTCTTATTGTGATGACTAATAAGAATTTCAAAAGAAATTTGTTTTGATACGATCGAAAATTTACAAACATTGGTTTTCAAAAACCTTCAGATTTGTAGATCCAATAAAGCCAAAATATTGTCATCACTAATATTTGTACCTTATGACTCCAGCTGTTGCGGGGGCCTTTGGAAGATGTCTATGATATCAGTTGGTGTCCGTTCAGCAACTTTCTCCTGAGTGGATCTGTTGATAATTCAGCCATCATTTGGGATGTTCACAAAGGCAAAACAGCGTCCATGCTTCCAGATCACAAAGGCTTCGTGCAAGGCGTATCTTGGGATCCGAAAAATCAGTATGTCGTCACAATGTGCAGTGATCGGTAAGCAATTTTTTGTGATGACTGAGTTTAACTACTTGTACATTAGTTTTTAATAAATTTGGGTTCTGTATACTTTTACTTGCAAATAGGGAAACAATGAAAATTGATGGTCAAATAACAGGTTACTAACCTCTTGAGATGCTATTATTAGTCACCAAGTTCTCTCTTTTCCTATCCTATTTGGAGCATACGGACTTCTAATGAAACATTTTAACAGAAGTTGTTTTATGAGAACTAATTTTAAGTCTGTTACTGAACTTCTTTTCGGTAGTTAGTAAGGAACAAAGGATTGAATTAAGAAAGGACTAGAAATTAGCTAATCGCACTTTCCATTCACTATTTGATGAGAGGCAGGGGTTGGGAGTTTTTAAGACATCATAGAAATTCATGCCTTTTGGATAAAAATCAATAAACCAGGGCATTTTTTGCCATGTAACGCGGTGGAACGGCGTTCCGGCACCTTTTGTCATGGTATTTTTAATGCAAGAATTTAGTCGAAACAATATTCCCGCTTACGTATAATTGGTCATCAAAATTAACTTTACATTTCTAAAAAAAATGTTTATTTTTTATGTGCTTCGTGGCATAGGAAAAGCTGCCTTGAGTTTTATTTGAACATAATTTTCTTTAGTAAAAAGCTTTATTCAAAGTGAGTTCCGGCACCTTTTTTTTCTAAAAAAATGCCCCGCAGTAAACTAATTAAAAAATCAACAAATCACACTTTCCGTTTGGGGATTCGAACCCGTGACTGCACAACTGAATGAAAGCCCAATAGAATCGATCACTTGACTACTGTATCTATTAGGTTTTTTTAAGGGACATGAAAATTAGTGGATCAATACACGTGAAGTGTTTATTAATTAATATTAATTTGTATATTATCTGAAACCGATAATAGAAATTAAAACATGAAGTATCCAAGACCTCATGAAATGAAGCAGTGTATATAAATCTCATTTGACTAAATGGATATCTTCTTTGCAATTACATGTGATTGATGAAGCATTTTTCTTTTTAATGATATAAGTGGCCGTCAAATAACTGATTAATAATTATTTTTCTCCAGAATATTCCGCACATTTGATGTTAACACTAAGAAAGTGGTCGCACGCAGCACCAAAACGAAATTACCAGTTCCTGAATCTCACCCTTTGCACGGTCAAACCGTCCGACTATTCTATGATGGAACACTTCAGTCTTTCTTCAGAAGATTGGACTTCAGTCCCGACGGAGAACTGATCGCCGTGCCGACCGGTCTCATTGAGAGTGAACAACAAAATGGTGGAATAAAACCAATCAACGCTGCTTATATTTATTCAAGATATTCATTAAAAACGTAATTACCATTTTTTACAAGATATTTTTTCTTAAATGTAGTTGATTTTTTAATTGATTCTTGCCAGCACTATATTTCTTCCTCGAAATGTTGTGTTCACATTCTTATTTATCAGTAAAAAGGTAATCGTAATTATATGAGAAAGAATAATCATTTGAAAATTAGGTGCTGACTAAAATAAAAGCATTTAAATGAAATGACACTTATTTTTTGCCGATTAAGAATGGGAACAATGCCCACGTGCTTGTAATTGCCATACGACTGTACATCCTCCTCAGGTGAAAACGATAATAGTTGACAAAATATAATTCAAATTAGTGTTTCTAAGACTCACAATAGGTTGCTATGCCAACACTTGACATAGTTTGTCAATAAAAATATAAATTGGTTAATTAACTTTTTTCGATCCATGTTTTGAGATGGATCACTGAAAATCTAATTTAGTGTCTTCTAAATTTATCATTGTAACAAAATTAAAACTTATTTTACATTATTGCTTGTGATTTATCTTGTCAGTGAATGAACTCCTGTAACATTGATTGAAGTAACATTATTATTTATCGGGCACATTTGCTCTGTTCATTGTTTCAAAGGATATGAATGTTTATTTGAATAATGTGATTTTCAGGCCTGTCTGTGTTCTACCGTGTGGTGAATCTCCCGCTTTGGCAGCTAGATGGAGTCCAGTTAGATACAAAGAGCGTGACGGAGGACCACCTTCCATTTTAAAGTTGCCTCAACCTGGACGACTAGTTTTAGCGATAGCAACTCGACATGACCTGCTCATTTACGACACCCAGCAATCTACACCTCTGGCAATTGTATCTAATATCAACTATACCAGGTGATTGATTATATTTTTATTAAAATTTCTTGTCTCTTTTCTGTAGATTTCGCTTATTTAATATATATTCAGAAAAATTAAATCATTCAATTCTTTCCTTTACAGGCTCACAGATCTCTCGTGGTCTAGCAATGGTCAGATTTTGATTGTTTCAAGTACTGATGGATATTGTTCAGTCATAAAATTTGCCGCCGACGAATTAGGAGAGATAATTCAAGAAGATGATACCGTGTCAACAAAAGTGGAAGCAAATAAAGTAACGCCGATGGACGTCGATTTGAACAAAGATGAAATAGTGGATGTAAACGATAAGGCTATTGAAACGACTGATAGTATTATTGAAAAAACCGTGTTAAATATAGACACAGCACATAAGACTCCTAACAAAAAAGAAATCAAGGCAATCGCACAAGCAAAAATCACACCTAAGTCAAAAGACACTACACCAGGCAAGAAAAAGTCTAAACGGGGCGACACGCCAGGTAGTGGAAAAAAGAATAAAGCCGAAGAAAAGAGGTCAGATAAAGTTGTTGTCATTGATGAGGCAGCTATGGAAGCGTGGTCGCAGGACGGTATTACTGCGAAAATTAGTAACTCTCCATCAACCATCCCAAGTACGATGGATGAATCTACAGAAGATATGAAACTGGTTTACGAAGGCACCGAAACCGGAACGCCAGAAATAGCTGATACTGTTCAACAAACGGCAAAACTGTCTCCGCCCAAAAGTTCTGTATTAACTGCTTCAATAACGTCACCTGCCGTGTTGCCTAAAACTCCTCGAAGAGTCAATTTTATAACTCTTTCTAGTCCGAAAAGTAAAAAGAAACTCTTGTAGAATATTTATTTAATAAAAATTAGGAACACTTTAAAAATATTGTCCGAGTATAATTTTATAGTGCTGTTATTACATATCGAATTAGAAGTGTTTTTTTTATAGTACTGTATATATTTCTTATAAATGAGATGATGCATCATTTTATTATATTAAACAATATATTGGATCATAAACTTGTTAAATTTATTGATATCCTAGCAATGCAGGTTACCTCCAACGATTCATCACGCCTAATTTTAAACAACGAAAAACCTAACATGTGCCAATACAAATAATATATGTATTGAGAAGCTCTTTTGTCTCTGTTTTGGGATGTAAAATGTTCGCATAAATATTCTGGATCCTAAAATTGAAAAAAATGAAGAGTTTGACATGGTTACGACTTAATTTTTCAATGTTTAAGATAGCTTATTGATTTCTTGAAAATACGTTTATCAAGCATCATCCTTGTATTTATTGGTCTCTATAGTTATATAATATATATTTATATAAAATAATAATGTTGGTTAAAAAAAGTAAAATATGGTCGGTTTATAAAACTGACCACTGAAACATGAAATCCTAAAGCAACGAACAATATAAAATTTTAATGATAAAGTCACTTCTGTTATATTTTGTGTTCTTGCTAGATGCAAAATCATTTCATGATCATGATGTTCTTCGCCAAATTAAAATAAATGTATGAAATAACATTTTTGTCAAATCCAGAACATTTTTAAGCGTTAACCAATTAAACATATGGGACAAATAAATGAGGAAATCTTATAAAATATGTTTATTTTCACTGGGAATTTTATCTATCAAATTGTATTTAAGGTAATACTATAAATTATCATGTAAAAAATGCACTGGGAATATTGTGATGAAGTTGATATGCAACACATATTTTTTAACCACTTAATTGTTTCGTACTTTTTCAAAATACTTCTTCTTCTCGACTGGATTAGGAATAATCTGGAAAGATAGAAAAGAAATATGAATGACGGCATTTAGAATTCTGAAGCAACTGTTGTGAGACATAGTGAGCCTTTAGCAAATATATAAAAAAATACTGACGTGAATACATTTGAGAGAAGATGTGGCTTTGAAATATAATCTATTTGCAGATAATATGGTTGTTAATTATTATATTGAAAAAAATAAATGGCATGGGCAAAGGCATCTGGCAAAAGTTAAGTGTCGACTTCATCAAGAATTTTCATGAGACGATAACAAATCTGTTGCAATTGGACGACAAAAGTATTTACAGCCCCTCTTTTGGTGTTATATTGTCACTTACGATCGTAGCAACTTGATTATTTACTAATTCAAGTTGCTCTATTGAAACTGTTATTTTGTAGTGCAATAACAGGATATACCAGTTTTACAAGATTATCTGATGGCATTATTAATTTTTGTCATATTTTGAACGTACACAGTAAAAGAAAAGTTTTCGAGGTTCAAAAAATGAATTCTTTGAAATCCTGCAATAGTAATTTCATTAAATAAGCATACAACTAAAATATACAATATTAATTTAAAACTGATAATTTTGTTATTACACTAGTTGTGTGAGTAGGTGTGACACATTTTACATGTTTGTTAATCTTCAGTCAGTTATAAGTCAAATTATTATTGAAATTGGACTTCAACCTTTTTTTATATTCTTTTATTGAATAGAAATTCCGGCCATTGATAAAACTTTGTTTGAATATTTTGAAAACAATTGAATAAGTCTTCACTTTTAAGATGTGAACTGTCAATTCTTAGTGGAAAGGCATTATATTTTAAAAATAAAACACAATTTGTTTGTACTACTTCCACATGTTTATAATGAGCGAAACCGGTCCTGATCATTATCATGTGGAATTAGTACAAAAATATTGTTTTATTTAAAAAAAATAAGTCTTATTTTTTCGTAACATAACCAAAATTAACACATCTGGTGTCTCTATCATGATAATATCAACTCAATACTTTTAATTGGAACATGTGCAATATATACTGTATAACAAACAAGTATTCGACAGTTTAAAAATTCTTTATTTCAACATACCGTATCTTGACCCGGTTTCCAACCAGCAGGGCAAACCTCTCCGTGCTTGTCCGTATATTGGAAGGCTTGAACGAGCCGAAGAGTCTCATCAACTGATCGGCCAACCGGCAAGTCATTCATTGTGATCTGTCTCAGAACTCCCTTATCATCAATAATGAATAGTCCTCTCAATGTGTGCCCCAGATCTTCGAGGAAGACTCCGTAATCTTTCGATATTTCATGCGAGAGATCACTCAGTAGAGGAATTTGTATTTTTCCTAATCCACCTTCTTTTCTTGGAGTATTTATCCAGGCCAAATGAGTGAAGTGAGAGTCTACCGAGCAAGCTACAACTTCCGTATTGATCTTCCGGAATTCATCAACCCTGTCTGAAAACGCTAGGATTTCCGTTGGACAAACAAATGTGCTGAAAAAAAATATTTAATGCTTTATGTTAGATTGATCAAGATATGAAATATAAAATCGATAACAAAAATAGCAAGTACACTTTATTACACAAAAATAATGTGTTTTAAATACTTTTCACTGCTTTGCAATCAAAGATTTTTATTGAATTCAAAGTATTTTATTTACTTAAGTTATATCATAAATGTCTGTATTTACATTCTGTGAGTGTAAGATATGTTTGTTTTTTTAACAAATATTGGCAAGAGAGTATTATTTTTGTGATTGTGGGAAAGTTAAATATGTTTCAAAAATTAGATTTAACATAATCAATTTTTTAGGATAGAAAGTTATTGACGAATATCGGGTATTTTTGATAAGATATATTTCTTATCTATCTTTACAAGTTGGAAAGAATTGATTGATATCAGTAAGATTGATTGAATGTAAAATTATCATAGTAGACACTTGGAAGCAGCATACTGTTGTAAGCACTAAAACAAAATATTGTGACTGACCTGGATGTAATATTTAAATGTAACACATCGTTATCTCATAGCAGAGTTGACCCCTTGAAATGTTATAAAATAAACTTTTCTTTATTACTATAAGAATAACAACATTTTCGTATTTGGCTTAGCAGAAACATAATTTCTATCATTTCTAGCTTGATGAGAGGTTGTGTAGAGAATTGAATACAAATTAATTTTTGAAAAAGTATCTAAACTTCAATAATCAAATATGTCAAATTTAGGTTGATGATGGTTGAATTTAAGATATTTGCTCGAGTCAGCTCAGAATATCCTTTGAGACAGATTTTAAAGAGTGGCCAAACTTATCAATGATTCTGACAATGAATAACTTGAATTACATTAATTTGACTAAACCAGAGTTAACCATTTAATCTTTTTAGATTTCAAAAAATCCTTGTTTAGAGATTAAATATTTTCTATCTTACGGAACTGTTCATTTTAATTAGTAGATCTCTAGGGTTCTATGGAACACGTGAGTCTAAAAACCATTTTAGCTGGTATATAGTAGTTATTGAATTATCAAAGAAGCATGCCATCAGTATCAACTTTGTTGTATCCTAAATCTAAACATACACTGATAAATTTATTTGTGTATGTATTTGTAATGATGTTTACAATCATTTTCATGAGAAAAATGGAATGTCTTCAAACTAGTCCTTGCAAACAATAATACATTATTGCGACTGTATTCTCACAGTCTCCTATAGAGTGATAAGTGTATTTAAACGGTCCTTTATGTGGTGTATGCTGTGATACCATAGAAATATATTTACAAATGTTCTTTTAACACATAGGGAAATTTTTTCAAAATATACAAATTTACTGTTCACTTTTAAGTTAGTGGAGTGATAATAAATGTCATAAAATTGTGCAGCTAATTGTGTTCTTATCTGTTACATGGATCAGCCCATCCGTTTTTTAACACCAAATGAACATTAATTACTAACTAAATACTAGATTTACTGACATAAATGAATACTACGTAGCCATAATGTAAATGTTTTACATAGTGTTATTATCTAATGCAGGGGTTCTTAACTTCTTAACCCTGTTTTTATGCGCCCACTGGAAAGTATTTAATAAAAATAGTATGTCATTCTGAAAGTAATCAACAATTTCTTTCCTTTATCAAACAGAATGTTTAAAACCCTTGTAGAAAAAGACAATTTCTCAGAAGCTGATCTTATTTTGCACATATATATATATACATGAAGAGTGTAAATCTTTAAATTCAGGGAAAAAATGAAAATACAGCAGAAAAGATTAGCTCTATAAAAGTATTCAATGTCAAAATACAATTTTCTATAAATAATTTGTCGAAGAAATCTCTCGGACTTTTTCCAAGGATGAAAAAGTGATTGGTGAAAATTTTATTTACTTTTTATTTTGTTTATGTAACTGTATGGGTTTTTATGCTTAGTCTGTATATTTTCTCACCTGCTTAGGTACAATATAATATACCGATTTGTAGTAAATGTAACACATATTACATAAATCGAGTTTTTTTAAGAAATCTGGTGTGCGCCAGGCTAACCTAAATTTCGAGTGCACCTGCTACCGCAATAAGGTTAAGAACCCCTGATCAAATTTATCACAAGGTTCTACAGTTTTTTCACATACATACTCTATATAAAAAACAACTAACTAGAGGATCAGTTGAAATTGCCAACCTGTTCAGTGGAAACGGTACTGATCATTTAAGAAGTTATGGAACAAGTTTCAAAAATTGTATGTAATTGTTAAAGATAGTGTCGATAGAAGCTGGTTGATACTAATATAACATATTTGCGAGAAATAAATGAATTATTTCCGTAGATATTTTGGGTTTCCGGTGATATTTTGAGTGGCTATCGTTTGATACTCTAAATAAATAAACAAGTAATACTACTTTGGTAGGTGACGACAGTAACAGAGTGAATGTTTACTTTAAAAATCACGGGAAAACGTTTTTTTAAATTTTAGCACTTACAAATCTAACGGATAAAAGAAAAAGACCAGATATTTTCCTTGGAAACTGCTCAGCGACAATTGCGTAAATTCTCCGTTCTCTACAGCTGTGGCCTCCCATGCCGGCGCTGGTTTCGATACTAAAACCAAATAAAAATAAATGAGAGAATGTAAAATTTAATACACAATTAAAGCTTCAACAAATAAAGATACAGTGTACTCACTGACAGCTTTGGTAAATTGCAGTTTATGATCGATTTTCTTGTTTCCTTCTGGGAAAACATTACCACCGGCATATGAATGGCAAGTTCCGTCACCGAAAAAAGAATTGACAGCGGTGCATAAACACACCGCATTTATCAAGAATAAAGCCACTATCTTCATTTCACTTTTATCGAAGAGAGAAATTTAATGTTATATTTATCAGCATACAAAGTAGCGATGTGTGTGATTTTCAAAACTTTGTGCCACCTGTCAGTTTTTTACATAGCACCACAATACTACATTGAAATTAGCTGCTGTTGGTAGCATTGGTGTTTATCTATAAATATAGTGCTACAAGTTCACATCGTTTCGTTACAGTGTGTAATGAAATTAATCATAGATGCCACTGACGTGAACAAAAATTCAGACTATAATAATTTACTAGTAGATAAACATCGATAATTCATACCAAAAAAAAAAAATTATTGGAGGTCAGAAAAGTTAATTCAAAAATTATTGGTTCAACTTGTAAAAAACAATCGCAAAAAATCATTAATTCGTATAAATATATAATTGTATGCAATTGAAAATTAAATAATTAAAAAAATAATAATACAATACGATTCTTAGAAAATATGCGTTGATACTGTATGAGCCGTGAGAAGACCTTTAACCTTTGCGAGAGTAAATGAATTAGTCTTAGTCTTTCTATGGGCAGTGAGTTTTTTACATCTAAATTGTATTTTTTTTTTCATAACTTTATGAGTCGTAATAGCATAAAGGATTAAAAAATATAAAAAAGAAACTTATGATTTAACAATTTTATCGTAAAAAAACTGTTCAGTTAATCCAGAAGTTATAAATCATTTGCTGTCACGAAAACACACGAAAAATTAATTTAAATACTATTGTTTTCATAGCACCTTTTTTAAATAAACTCAACTCTTATTTTACACGGTGGGTAAGTTACACTAAAAACCGTGTAAAAAACGGTTCTGGTCCATTTTTAAGGTGTCAATTTTACACTGTACACCAAGGGGTCGTCAATCTTTTTATGCCTACCGCCTACTTTTGCTTTTTTTTCATGGTTATCATTGAAAGGTCTCCTCTTTCAGTGATTTTCAGACAATTTCTTTGTTTCGTCGTGATGTTATTCATTTCACTGAAACCTGATTCAATAAGATAAGATTTGGGAAAAGGTATTAAAATATCTTTCATTGTTTCCAACATCTTTTGATACAAACCACGTATTTTTTTATTTTGCCAAAGTTTTTGGATTCCGGAAAAATTGAAAATATTTTTGTTTCTCGTCATATTTCAGTTCCAACAACTCTTCTTGATAAATTATATCGACCTCATCCACATTTACGGTGAAAGGATTTATCATCCGATTTTATGTCTTTTAATTTAAAATGTTCAATAATCTTATTTTCATATCAAATTTTTCACTGATATGCCAATTAAACCTTTCGACTTTTGCTGGGTTATAGGTTTTTTATTCCGGAAAAATTCGAAAATTGATAAAGTTCTCAACTCTTCTTGAAAATTACGATGAGGCCAAGTTTTTTGATAAATAAGGACACAGTATTTTTACAATTAATAAGTGATTTATAATTAATTAAGTAATTTACCTTGACTTGTAGGTTAATTTCATTAAATCATTTGAAAATGTCTGCCAAATAAAAAGTTTAACTGTTTTCAACTGTTCTTAAAGTATTTTTACAAAAATAATAAGTGATTTATAATTAATATTGAATTTAAACTTGTAGGACAATTTCATTAAATCATTTGAAAATGGCTGCCAAATAAAAAGTTTAACTGTTTTCAACTGTTCTTAAACTGTTCTTAAACTTCTCAAAAATTATAAGGATTATCATCGTATTGAATAAAGGAAGAGGACAACAAATAATATTACCTGGTCCAAAAAAACTGCACATCTGAGGGCATTATCTTACCACTTTTCGCAAAGATAAAGCAAACATGTCAGCCTGCGTTCGGTTCCCAGGACGAAATTTTAAGAATTTGCAATTAGGCATGTGTTACTTTCTTAATACAGCAGTGAAAAAAGTTAATCCGATCAGAGTGTGTTTAGTCCATGGGTGAAGCTATACCGAATAACAAAAATTGTGACTTACCATAGACGATTATGACATTTTTCAATAAACAAGCAAAATAATGTTGGCCCTTATGAGAGTTTATGGCATTGAAACTAAATTAATATTTATTTCATTATTATTTAAAAAGAAAAATATTCACATTATTAAAGATGATAAAATGCTTTTTTTTGATTAAGCAAGGAAACGTGTTAAATAAACATTTATAAGCCTAAAAAATTTGTTTGAAAGTTTTGATTTATTGAGATAGGGTATTATTTGAAAATTACGGTAGGTACTTTCAGACTCTATAAGGGTAAGGGATATCAAAATATCTTAAAATCTTAAAACTAAATTTATCTGATGGTAGACACAATAATAAATATTATTTATTACATAATATAAGAATAATTTTATGTTGTTTGTGTTGCATATTATGTAGTTGCTCGGTGTTCATAAACTTTGTAATGTAAATATATGGAAATAAGAGATAAATAAAATGTTCTATAACTAAATACTTTAATTATATGGAACCAATCAATTTTGAAGTAAAGCGCCAGATCGTCAGATGTCTGTCGCTGTACGTCTTTGATAAGTGAGTATTTTTTTTATGAAATTTGGTTTTTTTAACATAATAACAAAGATGGGCGACCGAAATCCATTTAATGCGATTCTTGGAGATATAGCCGCATTCTATCCATTTTCATTTTTATACATAAGAAAAGTAAGATATTACGGGTGCTCGAAAATCCACATTGTTACGCGAATAACAAGTCACAAAACACAAAAAATCAAATATTCAAACAAAAATCACAATACAATAACTCAAATCACAATATAAAACCTTGAAAATCATTAAAACTTCGATAAACTGCGAGAAAAGGAAGGTATTGCGGGCGCTCGAAAATCCATAGTTTACAATACATAAAACTGTTTGAACTTGTTCGTGTGACGTTATAGCAGTATCACGAGACTTACGAAAAAGTTAAATATTGTCAAATATGAAGTCATAAACTGTTTTTAAATATTTTCTGAAGGTCGAAAAGGTACCTACAAATAGCCATAGATGGAGTTTCAATACATTTTCAAGCCTATAAACACGTAAATGTACACGGACGATCATTGACGTCCATACTCTTCTACGGAAATTTTGCGTGGATGATCTATATCATCCATATTCTCCTAAAGGTTAAGTTGTTCATATTTATTAACATAATATTTGTACAATCGTAATACTGAAAGTATAGGAATATATTCGTAAATTGCGTCCTTATATAATGGAGACTAAAACTATAAAAGCTAATACCAATATGAGGAAAAATAAAATTTGACTCAAATCAAATTAAATAGTTGCCCTCTATGATGTTGGCATTCTTCTTTGTTATAAAATTTATCGGAATAAGTCCCGTTGTCCAGAGCTCTATAATTTGATGACTTCCGTTTTCCGGAAACACAAATAAAGCCTATGTTTTTTAGTATAGGGTCTTTTATCTGTATCCAATCTGGATTTGATAGCTTTCAAAAACTAAAGTACTTATATTATAGCTACTGCATTGGTAAGTGATTCATAACTATTGGCATCCGAGTAGGTATTTGGTGTAACCGAGGTATTTAAGACTTTGTTGAGGTAGGGCCGTATATATGTCGCATTCTCAATAAAATAGTGTCATAGGTCTGAAATTATCATTTTTGAGCTATCGATGAGATTAGATTTGTAATGTTTTTATAAAATATTTCCGTACCTTAAACTCAAATAGTGTCAGAGAAAAAACATAAAATACATATTTGATCAGTTTTAAAAATGAACAGAGAAGTCGATACTAAAAATTTCATTTTTATTTATTTTCAAGAAAACTGAATCTTGCTAAAGCTGCAAAGAAATCATGTTTTTTCTATAAAAAAAACTATGTTTTATTTTTCTTTGTAGACGAAAAAATTACAATACATGGCATTACAGCTGACGCCAATTCGCCATGTATTTATACAATGTAAATATGTAAACAACATAATAATAATACTTAAAATATTTTTAAAAAACTATAAAAGAGAAACGAGAACAAGAAATATTATTAGGATACAAACTCAAAAAAGAAAAAATAAATAAAAACAATAGTATTAATCAGCCGAATGGCCCTTGCAATTGTTGACTCATATGACAAATGAGAATTAGTTATGGTTTCGGCCACTTAGATAAAAATTGGGAGCGTGTAAGTTAATAGTCTTGAGAATTTTAGGATTATAAACTCGTCCACGAAGAAGAATAGAAAAATGGCCTAGAATCAAAAAATATCTTCGAGCTTCAAGAGAATGAAATTATAGCAATTTATGTATCCAGACTAACTTCTTTTGTATTTAAATAAAATTTTTGACAACTGCAAATGGTTTTCCTGAAACATGACGTATTTAGACTTACGACTGTATTTTACTGGGATTGCGATATCACGAAAAAATATGCGATAGAAATTATAAGATTATCGCACAAACAGAAACTACTTATTTTGTTTAATTACATACATTCTTAGATAATATATGTATGGGTGGTTGTGAGGAGAAGGGGGGGGTAGTATTTTGTATCATTAATGATATCTTTCAGAATGATAGTCTAATTACTTTGTCAATGAATGAATAGGATAAGTTTCTAATTAAGGCCTATTTTATTTCCACGGGTATTAGATACCTCAAAGTTGACGATTGATGAATCAATTCAATGAAATTTATATTATGTGTTTTTTTTATTATTACTTAATCTAAATAATAAAAAGTTTTAACGAAGTAATTTGCATTGGGGGGGGGGGAGGAAATCAGAACGACTAGAAGTATATATATATATACTGTTTAGTAAGCACTGGTTGTAAGTCATTCGCTCAACCCACCTTTTCAGAGCGGGAAATAATGGCCATTGAATCTTAAAAATTATTATAAAATGTTTTCGACCCCTGTAATAATATTTTACCAAATAATACGAAACCTGTTTTTGTTGTAACATAATTTATACGTTTATTAATACAATGTTTTGCAATTTTCTTGAAGAGTATTGGAGGAGTAGGAGGGTCCCCTCATTTTAAGATAGCCAATATAGTTTTTCTTAAAAATATTCATTCTTCTGTTAAAAAGGTTTTATTATGAACATATACATCAGATTTTCCTCAATGTAAGTAAACTATGAATTATATTATAATGTTTAAATTGCTATAGGACACAATTATAATAATAATTCTAAATGCGGTCCTGTTCGAGTGTTCAAAGCTTTCGAGCATGCGTCCTATTCGGCTGCGGGGTCATGAATTCGAATCCCCGAAAGAATAATTTCATATGTTATTATAATTTAAGATATTGACTGAGGGTGCTTGATGGAATTTTAATATCAATTTAGAATTGTTGAAATTTTGTACATTTTTGTATTTCGACAACCCGGGCTTCTAATTTGACGTATTTAATCTAATATATAAGCTGATTACTGTTTGTCAGTTCGAGTTCATTTGAGTGATCGAATGTCTGAAGGTGTCGGACGGTGAAATCCAGATCGTAAGTGACGAAATACCAGGAAATGAACAAAATTTGAGCAATTAAAATTTCATATATTGATAATTTAATTGATTTACGGATATGTTTCCAAAGGAATATGTGTATTTGATGTCTGCATTCCGTCTCAACCACTTCCTATACGATCCAAAAAAAACCGAACATATAAAGAGCAACTAGCTATCTGCTGTTCCTGACCTATTCCCATACCTATTTTCTTACGCACAAAATAGAAGTTAAGTGACTAAATTTCAACCAGATGAGATCCATATTATCCAAATCGAAGTGAGAATATTTAAAAAAGGCGACAGACAAAAAACCATTTTATTTCCTAGAGACAAACATATTGTTTAATAATTCTCTGAAACTATTATAATACAGAAAATACTGAATCTACCCAAAATACAAACTTCCGGCTATGAAATATAGAGTTTCATGTAATTATGTGGTGAACTTGCGTAAAATAGGATGTCATAAAAGTTGAATATAATAATGTAATAACATAGGTAATAAAATATATTACACAATGAACACAATCGTTAAAAGACAATACATCTGCAGATATAAGGATATGATTTCAGCACAATAACACAACCCTTGTACTATTTATCAGGGGGACATAAACTTCAGCCGGGGAGCGATTCAACCATGTTTACATTGATTATTTCGATCCATAAGCCACCATTATAAGGGTAAATGCTGCGTTGTGGATCAAGACTTTATATAAAGGTCAACTAATTCAGAATTTATAATCATACGTATGATAAAATTCATTGAATTGATTTGGGAAATTACTACAATATTGTTTTATCATCAAATATTTATTCAAATTCTTCATCGTGAGTACTATTTCAAGTGGTGTGACTTTTTCATCTTTACCTATACAGTATACTACCTCTCACTTCAAACTATGGTTGATAGTTATAGTTTCATTTTTTTAATCTTGACTGATCCCAATGTGGAGATTATTATGGTCTCCCATTGGAACATATCTTTATCAAGAACTTGCGCTCAACATCTCAATTTTTCGAAGTGTCTAATAAAAGAAAGATGTCGCTAAGATAGAACTATAATTTAGCTAATAGTTTTCGCTATGCCTCGTTTTTTGGTATCGGATAGTTTGGATTATTTTTTAAACGTAAAATACATCTATAAGTTCTCTTCCTACTTAAATGAATGCATAAATCGATTGAAAAATAAAAGTATTCGTATTAGGATTCGAGTCAATGGACACTGCTACCGAAAAGGACGACGCTGAAAATTCGGCTAAAGTCTTGACTTTGGTCAATACTTATATAATAGAAGCTCAATCACTTAAGTAATCTGAATTCAATGGTGTAGCGACCTTTGCGCTCGGGACTTTTGCGCGCCGACTTTCCGTGCAGTACCAATATTTTTTTCATTTTAATAAAAAAATTAAATAAAAAAAAATTAAAAATTATACAGAAAAAAACAAACAGTAAAAACACAATTTCCTTAAATTTACATTGAAAAAAATAAGAAAAAAAATATTGAAATTATGTCCTTATGGTCCTTACAATATTATTTTTTTCCGATCGATAAAATTTTCTTGGAAATAATCTTATATTGCGAGCAAAAGTCGGTGTGCTAAAGTTGCAAGCGCAAATGTCGGGGTTGTAATGCGCGTAAATGTCCGCGCGCAAAAGTCAGTGTGCCGAATTAAATATCACAAATAAAACGTTTCCCGACTCCTTTGGTGGACTATATATTATATAAAAGGAGTGTAATTTGACCATTGTATTAGGAATAGGGGTGGAATTTAACGACTGAATAGAGCCTTTAAGAAAATTTGGCAGCGTACGTGAGAGAAAGTTTGTTAGGCAAAGTAACTGCTCCTTAACCATTATATCGCTTCATTTAACTTAACGATTAATTAAAAGAAATTTTGCAGTATTTTAGGGAACGAACTCCGTTGATTGTATGATCAGATAACCAACACTCAGAAGCTATAACCGTGGCTCGTGATATTGAAAGTTTTTGATTGCGGGTTTAATTACTCACTAAATGTATGTTGAGAGGGGAAAAGCTTGGGCGACAACTTTAATATTATCAATATAAATATGCACGATAATTACTGACTATAAAATAAAATTGAGGAATACATTTATTTGAAATACATCAATAAAATGTTGGGCGAGATATTTTTTAGTATATGTTAGTTTATGATCTTTGGCTCCGTGATGCAGTGGTTAACGTCGTTGGTTACGGTCACGGATGACTCGGGTTCAACTCCCGGTGCGGACAGTTTCATAAATTGATTTTTCAATCGATTTATGGATTTATGTTTGTAGGCATGAATGTTTGTGATGTCTAAATTTCGTCAAAAGTAATATGCAGTTCTCGTAGAAAACTTCTGTTGAGATACCTCAGCGCTCTTGGGCGCTGATCCTATAGCCAAGGACATGAACATCTAAATAGAAGCTTTCATGCTCAATTTTCATTTTTTGTATATTGAGTTATATATAGGATAATGGAATGGAACGTTCATACCAAAGTACTGCACACTAAAGATTTCTCTATCGTAAACTTTGGACAGAAAAACTGACTGTTTTTTTAATCATGTCGTGGAGCATGAATACTAAGAGAGTATTTTAAAAAATGGATTTAACGGGAGGTGGTTCTTCAGTTGCTCAACCTATCGCTTCAGAGAGGGTATGTATAGAAAGATGATGTGACTAGATGACCAATGTTTACCTTATGGTAGAAAGTAGGTGAGAGAGAATTAAATCTTCACAAATGTTATTTCCTTTATATATGCACAAAAATCATCATTAAAGCGTCGATTCGTAGAGTCGAGTCTTCAACCATGTTATCGAGGAAGAAAGTGTTCAGAGATCGACAACAGGCCGGAAAATAAACAGATACCATATGACTACTTTTATAACTATCTAAGAAGTGTAAATAAATAAGTATAGAACATTTACTTGAAAAATAATCCATTAACAGAGACAGATATTACTTCCTACTTACGTCATTGAAGCAAAAAATGAATAGAAAAATATGTGTTTAATAAGTATACACTGAATTGAATCAAAACACGTGTCAAATACAAAAACCTTTCAGGAATGTAATACGACTTTTCTTGGGAATACTCTTTCATCGATGGTCAAGTACGTGTGGCTTTGTCTAAGTACGACAAAAGGTCTTTGAAACTCTCCAGGCACAGTGTCTGTTCGACGATGCTCGTTTTTCAATAAAATTGAAAAACAAATATTTGACGTTTCGCTGTCAAGACGAGCATTATGATAGTCCCGACGCGTGTGGAAATTCTCTCTAAGCTAAGTTAAACGTCAATATAGTAAAGCTTGGATAAGACAGTTAGCTTTGCACTAAAAGCAATATGTTATGTCGCGTTTCTGACTTGTGATGTGATAGAAATGGCATCGGTATTTGATATGAAAGAGTTTTTGTAACATTACATTTCTGTAGCGATACATGACGCTGTAAATTTAATCATATTATTATCATCAAATTTATAATAATGGTAAAACAAAAAGGTGTCAAACCATCAACATGACACTGCAGACTTACGAAACGTGATATTCCTAAACGCAAAAACAAATAAATATGCAATTATTAAATAAAAGATTCTGCAAAAGTGAGATTTATCAAATGCGATATTTGAAAACACGAATATGA
Organism: Himalopsyche phryganea; assembly: GCA_022494535.1. Classification (NCBI taxonomy): domain Eukaryota; kingdom Metazoa; phylum Arthropoda; class Insecta; order Trichoptera; family Rhyacophilidae; genus Himalopsyche; species Himalopsyche phryganea. The sequence goes on along the minus strand of JAGVSL010000132.1, from coordinate 1,187,050 downwards.
CAACTAAGGCGGAATACAGATAACGACGAAGACACGAGTGAAAAATCAAGAAAAAGACAATCATTCTGTAGCCACCCGCCGAACTAGGAGGCATCACTATTGTCATTCTACTTAAGCTAAATTTTTTTGAGCATATCGCTGCAAAAGTAAAGTTTAGTCACTGATTATCGAATTAGGTATGTTTTATATTTTTCCTCACAAAATCTTATCAAAATGTCACCTGGTTCTCTTTTGTTTACTGGGTGCTTTGATGCGCTCAAAGATTAATTACGTGCTTTTAAACTCACACTATATCCAAATTGTTTTTTTTTGTTTATTTGGAGAGCATATTCGGTGAGATTTCCCTTTCACGTCTACTGAAAGAAATGCCCTTTTAATACTTTTAGGAATACTATGTTAGTTAGTTATTCATTAACTTTGCATTGTTTACTTTTATATTGTTTTATCAAATCTTATAAATTTACGATATAATGTACTCAGTCTGCTCACTTATGAGAAATGATTATCAGTGTGTATACATACATGCTATTTCAATATAATGTATCGTCGTTGTTCTGGAAGAAGACACTAACTGAAAAACACTAGTTTTGTGTAAATGGGCTTTGAAGTTTGAAATGCTATACGTTTTTCATTTTGTTTCTTTGTTCAAAACTGTTCTTGAAATAAAAATATATTTTTTTTATAAATAAGCATTGTCTTTCATACGGCAGAGTTTGAAATAAGGAACATTTTGGTAAAACTAACTCAATATGTCATTTTTTCGATTTAATGTTTTCTTCCAGAACAGCGACGATATGTATTTCCAATTGGTATTTCGCTACTTTTAAAGGTATTTAAATAACATTGCAGGTATTAATTACTAGAATAAAAGAAAAAATCGTCATAAAGAGAATTGATAAACGATTTAGCCACGTTACATTACAGAAATAATATAAAAAGGGACAACTAAATCCGAAGACAGTGCAAAATTTTTCAGCAACCAATATAACTTTTTAGAAATACAATTTTTTAAAAATTTAATCAATTGAAGATGAAATTATTAAATCATTTTTTTGAATAAGAATACTTGTACCTACCAATATCACTGTATTCCATGCTAATCAAATCGATTTTTCAGGTAAATGACATGAGAAAAAGTGTAGAATAGAATGTGCACGCAACCTCTTGACAGAAAATCCATGCGGTCGCCACCGAGCTTCTCTAAAAAGTCAGTCAACTATTCCAGTTTAATATCGTTTACTGAACACCCACACTCAGTATTCGTAAAGCCGTTAGCTTTATTAATACAGTACTTTGCTAGAATATATGCAGGTAACAGATGTGAAGACTTAGCTCCCCCCTTATAAATAAAAATAACCAGGAAACTGAGAGATTTATTCAGTCACAAAAAAGTTTTCAGTATGTAAATTAATATGTAAGAAAAAATTTCGCTGTCTTCGATGTTTTATAGAAAATTATATACAGGTGTCGTATCTAGGCTTTGATATTTTATCGGTGTGGAGTTTTCCTTGTGGGATCTGTTATCAACAAAAACGAGGGTATGTCATCTGATATAACTGGAGGTGTTGAAATGTAAGGACATGGGTCCCTTAAGTAAAGGTATTGTAAGTTGTAAAGCATACGCCTAATGCAATATCAACTGAGTGTGATATTATATTACCATGTGATAATAACGAGGCGATGGAGGGAATCCAATTGCTTTAAGACACGTCTATTGATAGGATGTTTTTAGTAGCGGTGATTTTGTGTATTAATATAAAACTGATACATTTGTTAATCAACTGGTTGTATTGGACATTTGTACAATATTGCTAGTTAAATAATTATTTACAATATGAAAGTTTTTCAAAGAAAATTGACTTTATCTCAAAATGACAATTTATGACTTATCTGACATGTACTTCGTCTCTTTGAGAAGTATCTTCAGATAGAGGAATAACAAAGTTATAAATTTTAATTTGGTATTCAGCATACATTTCTACAAAGCTACCCCCAAATCCATCGAAAATTATGATTTTTTATTTCACGTTTACATCACTAGCTATTTTACCATGTACCAGGTTAAAAATGAACTGTTTTTGTGTCTTTCGTTGTTAAACGTTTATTTTTATGTAATTATGGACACGGAATACTAGGTAACAATAAAAGGAGGTGCCGACGATGAAAAAGTTGAGAATCCATGACCTAGAACAGTGTTTCCAAATCTTTTAAAGTTGCAAATTTTTTTTGTATTCCAGCAAAAAAATTCTATGGACCGGCACCAGTCTGCGAACCATTGATTGGTAAACACTGCTCTACTGTTTAACTACTTAGCCAAAGTCAGAAGTAAGAGTAAATATATCATACATTAATTTTGTTTTCACCTGTATTACAAAATGAAATAATGGTTTTTCCCATTTTCCGTTTTTCCGTGTAGCCAAGTTCTCTGGCAGAAAAATTAGAATAAACAAACAGGCGAATAAGCTGGCGTAGTTTAAGATCAAAAGGCGAGGGCAGAGTTGACGTGTGCATTTTGCCGCCGTCCTTTATATTTCTATTATCACAGCCGGAAGTGCATCCCTACTGAGGTACGCTAACTTCTTACTTGGTGTTGCATGAAGCAACCTGCACAGTGTACCCAAGTACTAGATCCATTTTCAGATGTCAGATACTTTCAAGTTTAGGTGCAATGCAATACATTGGATTATCATAAACTGCATTGAACAATATTTGAGCAGCGGCTGAAAAGTAATATTATGAAATTACAAGTAAAAATTAACGTATTTAAAACTATTAATTGAACGATGCATCTTTAATAATATAAGGTAAATGTACCAGTAATTGACAACTTAAGAGAAAATTGCAAGAAAAATAACGATTTACGTTTAGCATAAGACCGAGTGATGACAAAGCAAATGTATTCATAATGGATCGAATGTGTCAATTGATATGATAAGACAAAAATAAGGAAACGATCTGTTACAAAAAATTGTGTTGAATTTTTAACAACCATGTTAATGTGTCACCAGTTGACCACTTTTTTTTCAGTATTTAACCATGTCTAAGAACAGAGTTTCATCACAACCTTTCATCAGAGTTGCCTCAGAGCTTCCTGTAAGACGACTCTTGGTTGAAACAAGTAGCATATGCTTACATTCACTGATATCCTTAAAATCCTCTAAAGAAATTAAAAATAATATACTTACTGCATAAGGTGTTGTTTTCAAATGGCTGATATAACACACCAATGACAAATATGGTGATGTGTTAGTTCCTCGATCCGACAAAAGATGGTTTCATTTGTCTGAACTTTACAATTTAGAGCAATCCCTCGTCTACGTTTCGTATTTTGGACACTTTTATTGGAAAAAGGTCAACTACTGGTACATTTACCTTAACGTCTTTTCGTTTATATTGAAAGAAAATTAACACGTATACGACATACTTGAAGACAAAATTTATACATATTATATCCAGTATTTTATCGAGTATAACCAACGTAAAATCAAAGAGAATTATTAAATTTCTTAAAGTAAAATTTCACAAATCTGGTTGACTCAAAAAATTGCGAACATATAACTAACCAAACATAAACTAAAAAATTGTTTAATTTCATAATGAAATGTAAACGAAATAAACTCGAAAGTTTATTTGCCCTACTACGTTGGCTAAGCTGAAAACAATTTTACGCCACACCGCCTTTTTTGTTTTTATGTGAGAATGTCACACTTGAAAGAACGTGCTAATTATTGTGAAACATATTTCGTACGTAATATGAATATTTGTAATTGTGAAAAGACAAACCAGTTTACATTTCCCATATATAATCTGATGGTTTTCGGAAGGACAAGAAGATTGAAGTAACGTATTTATAACATAAGGATTTATATTATAATTATTTGCAAGTTATTGCTGTTTGAATCAAAGTAGGGACATATTTTTTAATTTGTTTAATGTTAATGTTTACTTTGTTAATGAGATATATTGCATGTCTTCATTATAAACATCAATATAGATAAAATTTAATATTGTTTACATAACATATTGTCATTATATATTTTTTACCATATCCGCTCCCAATGTTGAGCAAATGTCCTTGTAATGAAGGTATCTCGACAGAAGTTTTTCAACGAGAAGTGCTTGTTACTCAGTTGCTCAAGCTCTCTTTTTTTGTAAGAGAGCAGGAATAGAAGGATGAGGCTAGGACAGTGATAGTGGATAGCTAATCGCTCTCACTAGCCTCATTTTGAAGATTGGACAGGTGGGAGAGAATTTTAGACCTCACAAACATCCATGCCTACGAACAGAAATCTATAAATCGATTGAAAAATCAATTGTAAGAATCATCAAATATAGAAGATTACAACTTTGGTCAGCAAGTATTATAAATTATCAGTATCCACTGGGCAGCGTTAATTACACGTGATCAGTTACTGAATTTAAATTTCAGTTCTTTAAGTAAAAGTCACGATTCAAAGAAACAGAATATAATTATAATTTATTTACTCGCAGTTTTGACTCTTTTATTACTGACCACTTCCCTAATTAATAGTTTACTATTAATTGAACTAGTTATTGAACTACCAACATTAAGAATAGATAGTAAATATCATAAAAGTTGTTAGGTATTAAACGTTTAGACTTTTAGCTACGAATTGAATAAATATATGAATTAAATAAAAATATTGATAATTGTCATAGGAATAACAGAATAGAATAGAATTCGGCCTTTAAAAACAGTGTATACCAACATACAAATTGAAAATTTCTGCATTCCTGGCAAAACGTCAAACTCTTGGCAACTGCCAAAAACTGCCATCTTTGGCGTTTATATAAAAGTATTCGTTTTGTTTGATATTATGTGAAATTCAGGCGCGCGATTCTCGAAGTCGCGGATGTCACAGGTCGATGCTATATCACATTTTATTTTCGCGTCGAGCCATTCGTTTTGATATGTTTTGTACCGTTTCCTGGGTATCGATATTTCTGACGTAATCTTCAGAGGATTTTATATTAACTTGAGTGAGATTTTTCAGTGTTCATTTATGTGTAAATATCTGTAAATGAAATAAGAGGGTCGTTTATTTCGTTGGGTTTGAATTTTTTATTTACAATTTTAGATATATCTATACACGTTACTCTTTGTGTATGTTATATTTGAAATGCTTAGAACAGATTTTTAATCATGGTGACGTGACATTGTGTTCGTTTTATGGTCAACATTAGAGCGAGTGGGCATTAAGCAAAACTTGAAAGAAATGTTTCTTTAAAATAAACGAGACAGGATAAGGATAGAAGGATGCAACGGGGAAAGGACTAGTATAAAGCTAATCGTTCTCTTTACGTCGCTCTACTTCTTGGTAGGATCGGATAGGTAGCGAACGGGAAGGATTGATAACAACACCGAAATCCATGTATTTGTTTACAAATCAGCAAACTGATCAAAAAATAACTTATAAGAGTTCTCAGCACAGGAATCGTGCCCGTGTGTTTGTAACCGAAGTCGAAAGCTCAAAAATTTTGGCAAAACATTATTTATTTATTTTACAATATAACATCATTCTGTTTTTTCCTAGTTCTATTAAATTGTATTGTTCACCAATTGAAATTGCTGTTTTGTTGAACGTACTGTAAAACTGTATAATAACAAAGCATTAAATAATATATTGTATGTTGTATGTACTTTAAAAACTAAATATATTTAAGCTGAAGAAAGAATAACTTTCAGCTTATTTGGATTTTACTTGAAATTATTCTACCATTTTATGCGCATTTGCTCCTGTTTGGCTCTTCGAAATCATCTTTTGAAACTTTCATTTCCCGAAATGCATCTGGCCATACTAAAATACGCGCCAAAGTGTCCATCTCTTTTTTTTTCATTTCTATCTATTCGCAGTGCCGTAGAACGATTTGTATCTAGAATGAAATTATTTGAACCAAAACTGGATGCTATAAATAGGCAACGACAATTGAGGTATGTCATTCAATATGTGTTTTATTTCAAATAAAATATATATTTTTTTGTTGTAAGAAATTACATTCTCAATAAGTTTTCATGAAAATGTAGGCTAGACTTATAAATGTACTTCAAGTGTGCTAAATTATATTTTCTAAGAGAAAAATTATATGACAGTTTACAAATATTCGTGAAATAATATTCGAATATCATAAAAGGCGGAATGTATGCGAATATCGAATACTCGATTGGAAGTGGTAACGCTTTGGGCAAGAGAGTCTAGATTCTCTAAATGGTATTGCTGACCCTTGAAATATTATGATAAATCATTCTATTGCATTGTTATAAAGAAATATGCAGTCTAAGTTGAATAAGAGATGATAAAAATAGATTTTTTGGATTCGATTTGGAAAAACGTAATTTTCGCCCAACGTTGGTAGGCTTTCATCATGGCTTCGAATCGTAGTTGGCTAAGATGTGTTCGTCCCATCCATCTTAACAATATCTGTAGCTGAAAATGGAATATAGAGAAAACAATTAAGTAACTATTGGTGCTTTCCTAATTCTAAACTTCTGTATTGAAGCTCTTTAAATAATGAGATTGAATGACCGATTAACGATCAGTTTCCGTTTCCACGACTTCTGTTGAAACAATCTAATCGATGGCCACATGCTCCACTGTAGTATTGACATAAATATATCTTAAAGTTGATGTAATATTTTTGATCGTCATAATAATTAACGACACTCGGCCTGTTCTGTATACGCCTTAGACAAGTGGTCAACACTTGAATTTACGAATTTGTGTTCAAAGGAATATATGTCTTTGATGTTTTAATTCCATTCCACCGATTCAATCATAAAGATGAAGGCATAGTGAAAACAATTATGTAACTATTAGTTCTTTCTTGGTCCCTTGATTCTGGCGAAAAAGAGATCCTATTGAGATGCCTAATTAGGAGTACACGTGCTCCACGTTAAGAGCTAACATGATTGAGAGAAACAGATACGTTTGGAACACACTTATTAGTTCTTTAAGAATTGTCAACATTTACAATAATTCATATATATTTCTTTATTATGTTTAGAAAACAACATTGGCTTTGTCAAAAATCTGTTTCACTGCGAGCGGACACATATTATATCTGAGTAAAATATCATATTTTCACGGTTGTACGTGCAGGTTTATCATACAATATGAATAAAAAATATATACACTACTCCACTGTCACTACTTTCCCGCCTGTGAAATCAATTCGTGTGTGAATATCGTGAGATGCGGAATACCTTTCTTGACAAACATGAAATGCGCTTCAAAAAATGTCAAATAAAAATGTTGACTTGAACATCTTTCAGAGGAAATAGAATTGGGATGGAAGACTCTGTAATAACATCTGCTTTTAAATATAGCGACGTTCTGTATCGCAATACATCCAAATAAATATATTTTCTTACGAATCGGCGTTATTCTTTCAAAAAACTTAAAAACAATGAGGAATTTGAAATTTAATGAATTTTTCATCTACTGGTTATTTCAGTCAATGCTCATGTCCTTTTCAGAGCGAGCCGTTTTTTTTTTGAATTCTTAAATTCAACTTGATTTAACTATTAACTTTTTTTATGTCCTGTAATTTTGACCAAGTGGAGTTAGCCGGTTTTCAGATTAAGCGGTAGATATGGCCAGCACAAAGTGTCATCCAAGAGCTTCCTCCAGAGTCATCCAAGCGTAGCTCCAGGAAGGCGGAATCGAAACATATTATATTCATGAAAAAAATCTTTATTAGAAACATTTGTTTAATTTATTTAATGTAGCTTATTGTAATGTTGAAAACGACTCGCTTGATTAAGATGTTCGTTATCTTTATACTATTCCACTAACCGTATACTGAATACGGCCAATATGATGTCAGTAGTGTCTTTAAATGATTTATTATTTTTTTCATTTTTAAGGTGTTAACTGTGAATTATTGGTGGAAAAGATTTCTATTTAAAAAAATCATTTTGTTGTGTACTACTTTTACATGTTTATAATGATCAGAACCGGTTTCGCTCATCGTGGGCATGAGCTGGATCCTGATCATTATAAACATGTGGAAGTAGTACCAAATAAAAAGTGTTTTATTTTAAAATAAAATTTCATTTTAACTTAAATGCGTTATTTCAATTTTAATAATATCTGCAACAGCAAAACACTACAAAGCCTTTTAGTGTAATTTTAGCAAATCTTCGTTCAGTAGTTGCTATTTTGACAATTATTTAGCTAGGAATGTCTAATAACATCTTTTGTAACGATTATTTTTTCTGTAGGTTTTTGGTATGTATTTTTTTAAAAAGACTGAATTTTGATGCAATGGATCATGAAAATACTGCTTTTAGTAAAAAGCGCTTAGTGTCAAAAGTCCACAACAAAGTTTTTCGTAGTTTCGAGAAAAGTGGGCAAATTCATATCAATCGAATTAGTGAACTTTTACGGGTTTTTAGTAAAATATGTACCACAATCAGTAACAATTACCTGTGAATGATTGGCTTATTCATTTTAAGATGATTTTAAATCGACAAATCCATTAATTAAGAGGGTTTCAAAATAAACCTCAATTTTTGATCAGAAATATTGATAGTTTTTGGGCGTTTCGAAAACTGAAAGTTGGGCCATTATATTAGAGAACAAAAACGTTTTTCAGAATACACATCTAACTCTTAATTGTGTGAAAATCGTTTTAGAGTGTTTTAAATCTCGTAGCTTCATATGTGTTGTTATTTTATAATATTTGATGAAAATGAAAAAAAGATGAAAGTAAAATTTCAGACCGCATTTTGCGAAGCATATTATTTCCTTTTAAAGTAATAAAAAAATAGGCGATCCTTTGCAGACACTAATTGCTTTCAAAATAAAACCCAACCCGTCTTTAATTTATTTTAAAGTCATTATGCATTTTTTTTAAAAGCTTAAGCAAAATTTTCACAAAAAGCTATTTAACTAGAAGCTTTATGCCATGAAGTAATATAGCATAATATATTTAATTGAATATATTGTTAAGACAAAAACTCTTTTAGTAAAAATCAGATATTATTGTGATTTAATAATAACAGAATTATCATATGCATCAATCCACTTAACAATAAGAGCAACTCAAATAAAATTTAATTATCAAATATTATTTAAATATTGAGACTTCAAGAAAATTTGAACAAATCACTTCCTTTTAATCGTTTAAGTGTCTTTCTTTTCATTAAAAATGGATGCGAATATGACTTGTAACAACAATATGAGATATAAAAATAATTTTATGTACTGTAACAATCATGAAGATCGAAAATAGATTATTAAATAAAAAGTATTATAAATGTGCGGTATCTGACAATATCAAAAAGCAGCACTCATAAATCATAAATAGGTATTAAAAAAGTGTGAGAGCTGCTTTTAATAATTACAATTTCATAAGTGTCATTACTTTAAATTTAGAACTTACAAATAATATATTATTATCAATAAATCGTCGAAATAATTCTATGTATACGGTAAAAGAATTTGTTTTGTCCTTTGAAGTTTTGCTGCTGGGAAAAGCATTCGTTTTTCTCAAAGAATATTTGTAAAGGCATTAAAAAGTAACAAATTTCAAAATATTTATTATCGGTATAGTGGAATCAGGAGCAATAAAGAAAGCCATAAAGGATGCAAGGAAACTTTTTCGAATAAATCATCTCGATAAAAGGACAGATTTGAAAAACATGGAAGGAAATTGAAGAATGTGCGATAAATCTTGGACGAATAAAAGATTTTCAATATATTTCAATATCTTCTTGCCGGTTATCTGATTCGAATCATTCACAACTTTTAAGTGGGCGTAGGCAGAATGCATCTTATTCCCAAAGATTCCATTGCTTAAAGTTTTCCTCATAGTTTTGTTATTTGGAAATTTGGGACGGTGCATGGAATTTCTATATATTCCCATGAGTACTCAAAGTTACACCCCCAGCGTAACAACGTATTCCGCAGCGTAACAACGTTATTGGTTATTTATAATTTAAGGAATGTCCAAGAAGAAATTCTTCAAGACTTTGCATGCGCTGTAGTGTGCTGAAAGTAAAATAATAAAGTTGAAAGAAAAAATGACTTGAGTTATATTCACTCTCCTTAGGACGCCGTGAAATTTTTTGAATGTCATGTGATTTGCCCTAGATGATACCAAGTTAGCCTGACCGATGGGGTTGACAATTCCAGCTGAGGGTTTTATCGTCGTGGGCAATTTTTCTGTTCGTTATTCATGTCTGAACGTTCTCTAATGATGTAATCAGCTTCCTGACTCATCTTGCCGCATATATATGCTGGACTATCTACTAACCAATCAAGTTGGAAAAGCTCAACAGGGATGTGACCATGGCCATTGGGTGGTACAGAAATTAGGAGTGAAAACTTTGATTATCTTCATTCACCGCATTATATCCGGGAAAAGGTTTCATGGAATTAAATATTTAAATTATTAATATACAGTATTTAAAAAAGAATGTGTGATTCCCTACTGATACTGATTATATCCAAAATCAAAAACGACAAACTGTCTAATAAATACCCTTTAGCCACAAACGTTTGGACTTTACTACTACCTATTTAAGTAAATGATAGAATTAGAATCAATGACTACATTGCAGTTTAAAATCTTGTGCTAAAATTAGTTTGAAGATGCTAGCTTGAGAAGAATAGATTTCAACAACTTCTAATCCTAATAAATAATAAAAGATGTCACTGTAACAAAAGCTTCAATGGTAATTTCTACAAAACCACCTCCATTTCAAAACAGGCTGATGATATTGTTGATACACATTTTATTGCCAACGTCTTGCGTAATGAAGTAATTTTGTTTATCTATATACAAAAAAATCTATTATACAGTAATGTAAGCACACGCCCTTTACCTAATAATATTCTCTATCATTCTGTGTTAACAAAGAAACATTAAAATTACTATAATATATTATGCTCTCGTATTGTGGCATTGTACAAGCCCAACGCGAGATCCATTACAATTCGTGGAAGGCGTGGCAGCTCGATAATAAATCTGTTTTCATCTGCCAAAGTTCTACATGCATTCAATACCACATTATTTCTTTACATTCTAGACGATTTTTACGGAAGTCCAAACTAGATCGCGTTAAGATAAATTTTACATCGATTGCGTTGGGCACTCGATGTCCATTCATTGAAATATCCTGTTTTTATAAATAAATCACGTTCTCTTTTATATTGAGAAAGCTTTCTTGAATATTGTTCGAAATAAAATACCTGCCTATTACTTGTTTTTCGTATTTATTCGACCTTCAGAAATTGTTCGCAATAACTTGGAAAAGAAACTTTTCTACGAGACCAACTGTAGTGGTTACGTGTCTAACACTTTCATCGCCCACCACCTACCGTTGTGTATATATAAACGACGTTTCTCGGTTGTCTTTCAATATACTATCGACAGAAAAATAAAGTCAACTAAATAGCACAACACTGATGTGATGCATTTACTAGTGCATTACAATTGAAAAAGAGTTAGTTCCAAACATGAAACTTAATTCATAATTGATATAAAGTATTCTGTATATAGTTCAAATATTGATGGCTCGCCATAGATGAGTTCGGCCATAATCAAGCTTGAAGAAATCCCCAAATAAAATAAAACATTTTACCGAGTGTCGTGAAATAAATATAAGTGTAAAAATTTTGTAAATATACCTATCGGACATGTGTAAGAACAGACTGCAACAAAGTTAACGTGTCTAAAGCTTTTATCGAATTTATGTAAGTATTTTATTATAAACAATATTATTTGTCACCACTCTCAAATTGTTTAAATATTTCAAACAATCTTCTTTGTGTATTTTAAATGTGATAAAAGCTCACCGTTCCGTTGATAAAAGTAGTTATACGAAGTCCAACGGTGTTCCTGAAGTAATGGAAAAATACACGTTTTTATTTTTGCAACGCAATCTTAGTTTGTGCGATGTAAAGTTTTTTAAGCATCCACTATATATATTTCAGGTATTTCTTCCATTAATCGTAACAGTATCGATAAGCACATCACTGCTTCTGTAAATGTTCTAAGAATAATAAAATGATAGCTTGCGCACGCAACCTTCCAGAAAAAAGTTGAGTCAATCTCGAAAGTCAGTCCGGTACTGTGCAACTCAAACTAAACTCTTCTTGCTTAAAATTCCGATAAGAATTTTAGTTAATCCACAATCAGTATTCGTAAAGCGATTTTTTAATTGTAAACCACATTTAAAGCCTGCAGGTAACAGAAGTTTTAACAAGACTGTATTAAGCTAGAATATATGCAAAAAAGGATATAAGGTCGTTTGTGTACATCCTAACAATAAAAACTACCAGTCTTCAATGAGTTTTCCATTTGATGATATGGTTTCAATTATTGCTACTGAAGTTTATTGGAAAGAACAAGTTGTCAAGACGAATCTAGCAAGAAATCCTTAATCGGATCTGTTCTCTAGCTCTTTGCATGTATACTGTTATAGTGACTTCAATAAACTTTCTCTGGATTGTCCGCCATTCGAAGTAAAATTTGATCTATATGAATGATCTTGGTTTCACCCTCAATTAACAGATAAGATTGCGATTGCCGCAGACAATCTTCGCAAAGAGAGTTAATTAAAATCAGTGAAGCTGGAAGATTATCGTATACAGATCGACCACCTGAGACTTTGAATGATATACCGAAATATAGACTGCGAGAGCTTAAAACTACGATCAAATGTACTTTTTATATTGTATACAATATAAAACATTAAGATAAACTGTTAATATTTGAATCATGTGTGGTTAACTTTATTCATTATTTTTAATACACCGGAAATAAGGTGAGAATCAATGAGACATTAATAATCTTTTACTACAGTTGTTGAAAAAAAGTCTAAATAGAAAGCTTGAAGGTACACGTATAGAGTCGAACGGTGTTTGTATTATGTACTTATTTATATTGTATCAACAAAGCAACACATTCACAAGGGCTTAAGGCAGGTACGTTTTTCATAGAGAATCTTCATACAGTGGCAGCTCTCAATAGAAATGAAATGAATCTCTCGCATCCAACTTATGGCGCAGTGTTAGTCAAACTTTTCTTATCTGCGCTCATTATCAATCGATGAAATTTATTTATAAATAAAATTCTCTACATATCTCATTTTCTTTTAACCACGTTGTCTACCAATGTGAAGCATATGTACTCATTATGGAAGGTGACTTACGAGAACTGATTGCTCAATCTCCAATTTTAAAATGGTCAGGAATAAGAGGATAATAATTTTTGTCACGTGATTATTTAGATAGGTTGGAGGGAGTGTAATCACTCGGTTACGGTGAATCTCTATGGAATTTTCTCTATCGAAACAACCTTCGAAAAAAAATTATTTGCGTTCAGTATATAAGTTAGTCGGCGCAGTATGGCGCAGTTGGTAGCGTCGTTGGCTACTGTTACGGATGTCTCGGGCTCAATTCCCGGTGCGGACGGTTTTCATAAATTGATCTTTCAATCGATTTATGGATTTCTGTTCGTAGTCCGAGTGTTTGTGATGTCTAAAGCTATCTCCCACCCATCCGATCCTCACGGGTGTAGCGAGAGCGATTAGCTAACCACCTGCCCTGTCCTCTACCCATATCCTTCTAGCCCTACTCTCTTAGAAAAAAGAGAGAGTGAGCAACTGAGTAACAAGCAGTTCTCATAGAAAAATTCTGTTGAGATACCTCCATTAGGAGACAATATGCTCGACATTGGGAGCGGACATGGAAAAAAATAAATATAAGTTAGTTGCCCACCTACCATTTTAAATATTTTTGTATGTAAAATTAGTTAAAAAATACTTTTCATTGAAGTAAAACATATCGACTGTAGAAAGGCAAAAGGACGTAACCCACACACAAAAAAAATTGTGTATAGCCCACACAAAACATGTATTAAATTGTAAATATTGTGACTATCGAAAAATATATATATTTTGAAAAAAACAGAGGGATACGTCCTTTTGCCTTTCTACAGTCGATATTATATATATATCTGTTACGTCGTTTTGCCTTTCTACTGTCGATATGTTACGAGAAGTGAAATACTTTGCGAATTAACAACTTTATATTATTGTGAACATGAATTGACACAAAACTACTGCTAAATCTATCGATAATAGCAATATGTCACTCTAGTGATAAACGTTACTTCATATTCACCAGTTTTGTTTTCAATTGAAACGATGTTTTACAAACATTTGTTTGTAAATCACATTCAATGAAACAATGCATTATTTAAATATTGGTAAATTTGAGCAATGATTGCATAGGAGATATATTACATGATTGTAAAACAATTTCAATTTGATTAAAGCACATTGTGTATTCTGTAGGAAGATATAATTATTTTCATAATAGTCTGGCGATTGACCGTCCTCATAATCAATTGCATTTTATTAATTATCTAAACGACAAATTAGCCACAATCATTAATTGATGTTAAATAATTGTCAGTATATACAAGGGACGATAGACTTTGAAAAACGGACCATTTGTTTATGAATAAATTAAATCAAAGCTTATACAACTAAATTTATATGATAAATGAACGATTTCATAATTTACTAGTGAGTACCCGGTATGCGTTACAATGTCACTCAAAGAGGGTTTGTGTTTTAATTCTGTTTATTGAAATGCTTTTGGATACACCATATTTTTTGTTTTTCCATCCGTACATGAATAAATCAGAAACTTTTCCGAGATGTCGCTGTTCGTACGTATTTTTATATTTTAGATTTTTTTTCAGAAACCTTCACGGGTGTGCTCACAACAACTCACCAAAGTTTTATCAAAATTGGATGAACGGTAAAGGAACGCATAGGAGACAAACAAACAAACATTTATTTTCATATATGTAAATGTATATAGAATGTACCTTCAGCCACAGTTTGATTGTATGTAGTTTAAGCTTATGTATTAAATATATAAGATACCTGCTTTGTAGAGTCGCATTTTTCTGACACACTCTCTGTATCACAACATCCTTTCTTGGGATTGATTCCCTATAGCTAGATGTATTTGAAAATATGTCAAAGGATATATGTATTTAATTATTTTCTTCCACAAAGCTACAATACTAGATCACGTATTGATTTTCAAATAAGAGCGACAGAAATGGGAATGAGATTTCATATTACATTTTAAAATGACATTATTTTTCTTTCAATTCTTAAACCAGGAAATCCTATTCAGAGAATTATTTGGAGGGTATTATTGGATATTATACAGTAATTCTCAACATTTTTTTGCACTGCGATACACTGAGAGCACCACTGGATACACTGAGTTTTATAATATTCTTGAAAAACTCAAACAGTTTTTACGTTGGAATTTGTGGCGTCTATTGTAAAGATCAAATTTTGTTTCATTTTTAATGAAAGTTACCAAAGTCCAACAGCGGTAAAGAAATAAAAAGGTCGAGGAAAGACCGTGGACATCCAACACGAGTGCCTTTGTTGTCACAGTGAGATATTCGATCTGAAAAGTAGAAACAAAAAAATGCGCAGTGCATTTACACAGTCAGAGGAAGACCAGAGTCTACCATATGGGTAACTCCATTCCGATATTGGATGACATAATATTGACACTTCATACGTATTATCCCGTATCTGCAAAACATGAGATTTTACAAGAGAACATATCAAAGATTCATAACGCAGTTGCAAAGTAACGACTACATGTATCTTCTTCAAAATTGGGACAGTACTACTATTTTAAATCTAATTTTTATTGTTACTTGATATCTACTTATAGAATTGAGTGCGCAATAAATATAATCAAAATGCTAAATAAATACAATCACATATTTTACATCTATGTGATTATACGTAGAGAGAGTTGATATGAGCCTACCAGAAGTGAAGTGGGCCAAGTGACAGCATGATGAAGTTTGTTCATTGAAAGTTTTAGTTTAATGAGCATTCTACATTAATTTATTTCATTTAACTTCTAAGAGAATAAAATACTTATTTACTTACCTCACTTCACTTTTATCACATTTAGTGAATACCAAAATGCACCGAACTCATTTTTTTTCAAAAATATCAGTTGGATCACTTCATTTTTCATTGACTCATATATGAGTTTTGAAAAATTAATTCATTTACTTTTTTGAGAGTAAAATAATATTTTTTGAAGGAAATTTAAATTGCCTCTCCAATGCTTCTACTACTCATGAATTCGCTTTTTATTGAGCATATTTAAGAATCTCCGGATTTACTTATAGTCAACATAAAAAAAACAGCAATTATCTATGATTTTGTTATTTCCATGGATAGTGGCAAAGTTTTTATTTGTTATCGTTAAACAAAAACCAACCGCTGTTGCCGGCGTTTACAACAGGCCATTATTAAATTAAATTTCTCGATCAAGTTTCAGACGGGCGAAATAATCGAAAATTTATCGAAAGGGGGAAAAGTTTATTTTGTATGTGTTATTAATTTAAACAAAAAGTATCTGAGTTAACAGGATAAATTACAAAGTCAAATAAACGTCATGACAACAAGCATGTTAGATCGGCGCAGAATATCATATTAAAAAGAAGCGATCTGGCAAAAGGATATTATGAAGGTTATGCTATTATACAGTGTTTGCATTTCAGGTCAGCCAAAAACAAATTTCCCTTTCTTATTATATTCATTCTGGCGGTGTTGCTGATACGGTTGCGTGTCATAGAAATTCACGGTAACTGTTTATGGAGGTTCTAAAAGAAGTGTGTGCTACAGATTACTTAGGGTAAAATGACTTTGTTAAAATTTACAGATGAATCGAGTCGCTAAACACGCTCCTAGAAATTTTTAAACAAAATAAGTTTTTTATGTACGTATGTGTTCTATCGATAGATCTATCAATTTTTCCAGACTTAAAAATGTCTCATTTTTACACGATCTCGATCTTCGTTTTACACGATCAACGCGCTTCGAAAAAATGACAGTGTAAAAGAATATTTTACTTTTACTTATATACCGAAAGATATAAAATATCTTTAATCATAATTAAAACTATCATACTGTCCAGCACAACAGATTTTCGTGATTTACTCAATACTCTAAAAATATTCGGGAGAGTGTTTAGTGACTCAGTGACTCAGTTAGAACTAGGACTGCAATATTGAACGATATTATTAATTATGCGACATATAATTCGAGATACTCTCGAAATTCTATTGAAGACTGGACACGCTAAAATACACTCTTCAAGTTGAACATTATATTATGAAGATCCACAATCAGTATTCTTAAGGGTTTTTCTAAAACGATTTCTTGATTTGAACTCTTAAGCTAGAATTTTTTTCCATGTCCGCTCCCAACGTGGAGCTTATACTCTTCTAATGGAGGTATCTTAACAGAATTTTTCTGTGAAAACTGATCGTTACTCAGGTGCTCAACTTCCCTTTTTTTGAAGAGAGTAAGAATAGATGGATAAGGCTAGGACTGGACTAGTGTTAAGCTAAATGCTTTCGCTGCGCCCCGTGAGGATCAGACGGATGGGAGGGAGTTTTAGACATTACAAACACTCAGACTACAAACAGAAATCCATAGATCGATAGTAAGATCAATTTATGAAAGCCGTCCGCACCTGGAATTGAACCCGAGACATCCGTAACCGTAGACAGCGACACTACCAACTGCGCCACGGACGCCGACAAAATAAAGGTAGAATATACTGTAAGAAAAAGGTTTAAAGACTCAGTCTGTACTCAAATTAGAAATAAAAATACCCAGAAATTTGAGACTTTGCTTCGTAGGTAACACATCGTTTCAGTAGGTAGTCAAATATTGGGTACGTAAAGAAAGAAAACGGCTCTGTAATGACGAAATACTGTCATCAGTATTTTTTTTGTTCTGCTATTTCTTGGTCGAGGTATTTTAATCAAAAGTAAGACTGCTATGAAAAATATCATATATTTTAAAAATAAAACAAAATTTGTTTTGTACTACATCCAAATTTTTATATTGTCAGAATGTTCGCTATGACTGCAACTGATCCTGATCATTATGAGATTTTGTTAGTTTTACAAAGCAAATTATGTTTTATTTAATACAATGCCTTTCCACCAAGAATTGACAGTTGTTAGCAACTTAAAAGTGAAAATCATATATGGAGTTTTAAATCATTTTATAAATTTGACACCAATAGCGTGACTGTAATTTTTTGAAATCTTTCCTTCTAACTCTGATCCTTAAAACAAGGCGTAGAGATAATGAACCAAGGTTCTTACTGGTATATTTTCATAACTATCATTATTGTTTAACCTTCCCGGATAAGGAAGGTTGAACGATTGATCTGAGACTAGTTACATGGTTATAAAAATTGGAAATAATTTGGCGTGCTTGACAAATCTTCTCAAAACACGCCTGCCGGATTTTATTCCTTATTCGGCTACAAAGCTCACAAGCTATTATACATCCCTTCATTTTTATAACGTGAAACAACATGTTTGGAGTGACTTGTAATAAGAACAACAAAGTTTTCTACCCTTTACATGGGTATATTAAATCTCTGAAAATTAATTTTGTAAATATTAAAGGATTAACGTGCTTTATTCTCGATTCTTCAAACTTAATCATTAAAGTCGTAGTTTACCTTGTTGTGATTAGAATTGAAAAGTATAATTTTTGAAATCTTATCATACACTTGAAACAAAATTCTATGATAATTATTCAATCACTTTTATACAATCTACAGCTATCTACTTTGGAATCCACGTTTTCACAATTATGTGCTATTGTACATGATTTGATTTATATACTTTTAAATTTATTATTGAGTCAAACCTTTTTTTTGGTTACGAAAAATTTTGATCATTAAATCATTGGTTTCTTGGTCATCACAAAGTGCATTTACGTCGAAGACAATAGTGCGACTGTGGCAACCAAAAACATTTGCAATGTGCATGTAGTAGATGTCATCAAAATTGAGATCTGGAGATTTTTCATTAATTAAATAATAAACCACGGGCCGGGCGGCCTTTGAAGTTTGATGATGACGAGTTAAAAGTCATAATTGACACCAATCCACGTCAAACCCCCAGGGAAATCGCATTGATGATGGAAGTCAACTAATCAACCGTATCGAGACATTTGAAACGTCTAGGAATTGTTTCGCGCTACTACGTTTGGATTCCTCATCAATTGTCAGCTGCCAGTGCGACCGCATGAGGCGATGATGACCCAAAATAAGCTAAATAAGTTGAATTGGGATGTTATCAAGCACCTACATTCTTCTTCAGATCTATCTCCTTCTGATTATCATTTATTCAGATCACTGTAAATTTTTTTAAACTATACAAACTTGATACAATAGAGCAGGTAAAATTATCCCTTAATACATTTTTCGCATCAAAATCAACGGAATTGTACTCCAACGGTATTAATAACTTAATAGAAAGGTGGTGGAAAGTTATAAGAACTGATGAAAATTATATAATTCATTAAAAAATAATAAAAATGTTTTATTTTATTTAAAAAAACCAACCCAATAATATTGCCGGCTTATTTTACACGTGCTGGAGCTTTTATCCAGCCCTCTCAATTCAAAGACTTTCCGTATTGCTGCTTATTAACATTACTTTCCACATTCTATGTCTATATTTCGAAGATTATACAAAGGGTAACCATTAAATCAAAAAGTTATTCATGATTAATGATTATTTTTATCACGTAATATTTGACCCAATTTAAGAGCGTGCGTGATTATTAATTTTGAGAATTACATTTCGAGAACACGGTAGTCAGAGTACGATTGTATTCAAAGCCCGCAAACCATACCAAAGATGCCGTTTATCAAAAAAATAATTAAACTTTACAATCGCTAGATCTTTATTACTGGGGCATGCTTACACGTCGGGCCCCTTTCGTCCGCCTACCGTGGCCGTTCAAATATGAACATAGCTTATTCTTTGTTGGTAAATTAACACGATCAAAGTACTTAAATACTTACACGTGTTATTATTAATATTATTTAATACAGTCATTAAAATTTTAAATACGCTTCATGAAAATATAAATGAATAAATAGCTTTATTTTATATTTTTAAATGTATTTTAATTTGTATTATGATTTGATACACCGAATGCATGTGTTATTAGTTATTGAGTTTAAATTTACTTAATTTTTTTCAATTGTGATTATGTTTAGCATATATAATTCACTTTTTACACAGTTTTAGAAAACGGATGAATTATTTTTGTACATTGTCAAATGATAGCTATGTGGTATGCTTAAACACTTCTCACATCACTTTATCAATATTATGTTGCGCCTTGACACGACCTCGTTTGATATGGACGAAATTGTACACCAAAGATTTTTTAATAAGGCATGCAATTAAAATTCATTTGATTGTATTGTTTGTATAAATTAATATGATATAATTGATTGAATTGGAATTTACTTGTCCCCACTTTAAATAGATAAAGTATTCATTTAATTCCACAAGAAGAAGAACGGTTTCAAGCCATAGTCGGAACTATAGTTCTGTATAGTACAACTATTGTTCAATTGAACGCTTAGTGATAGTTTTTCTTTATTGATAGAATGTTATTCAACTTGTTGGAATCATGAATGATTTAGATATTTATTTTTCAACGTAAAGTTTCGTTGATATAAAGCCAAAATACCTCAAGGGAGCAGGCATAATTTGCGTGAGATGCAATACGTTTTACATTGCCCAAAACATCGCGGTAGATTTATTCGCTAAGAAAAACCCCCCGCCGGCACGTGTCCAGGGTCTAAAACTCGCAATTAACGCTGGCCGGGCGCTGCTTTTCTTGAATAAATTCCGCCGAGTGTTTCAACTCGGCAAATTTATCGCTCCACGAGTAGTTACAATTAACTGGATCCGAGCAGAGCAGGCTTCGTACGGGCATAATGCGATATTACTTAATAAAAGAGGCAAGAAAATGGCGGGACTCAATTTTCAACGTGCAGTTTCCCGAAACGATCGTAGACGTGTGCAAATAAATAACAAAAAACAACCTCATACTGAATTGTACAGTATATAATATTAAATGAATCATTTTTGTACAACAAATTTATTCGTGTTTATTTGTAGTATAATGTCTTTCCACCAAGAATTGACAGTTAACACCTTAAAAGTATATGCATATAGTTTTTTTTTGTAAATATGGCTGTTTCAATTTGGTGCATATGGACTACTCAACACAAATCGTTCAATGAGAACTGTTGACTACTCAATCGCTCAATCTCTCTTTTTCGGAAAGAGAAGGCATACAAAGATATGCATAATACAGGTCTAACGGTTTACTAATTACTCTCGGTATAGGAGATAACTTAAACATCACAGATATCCATGTATTTGAACACAAATACATAAATCGATTAAAAAGCAATGCAGTTTTTGTTGACTAGAGAATATTTCTAAATAGTGAAATTTTGGTATGTTTGTTATAAGTAAATCAATTTACCTTTACTTAGATATGTTGTAACTTTGATAATATATAAAGAGGGTTCAGAGTTTCGTTAGTCATATGCTCAAAAGTGTCAAAAAAACTGGTATCTTTGTCCTAAGAGCATTAATCGTTTATTACTTAAAAAGTCACGACTATCCAAACGGCATAACTGATGTTTGTGTTTTGTACTATGTGGAAGATAAATATTTTTTATACTGTGTCAAATCTAGAGTAGCTTTTCAACATAATATGTTACATTTCATCATTTTGGATACATGTAGAAAAATGTGGTACTGAAACATCTTGTAGTAAAGTAATAACTTCCTCTATCACTCACTTTGTTTACAGCATCAGATAATGTAGGTTTAAAGGATTCATAGAAATCCATGCGTCTGTCGATATAAATTATAAAAACAACAACGCAGAGAAAGATGATTACAATTCATTTTGTATGCACTCTACACAAGTTAGGGTGCAAAGTTGTGCATTTTATCGTTAGCCTTTTATCCAAAAATAGCAATGTTAAAAATGTGAATTAAAATAAATTTATAACGTAAGAAAGTAACAAAGTTTTTGGTATACAAGAATAAGCAAGAATAAGTTGAAATGATTGTAATTATATCTAATAGTTCTTGTAGAACTAAATACTTATTTCCTGCTTAATACAATTTTGATTAATACCGTTTTCAGCTAAATCACTTTAAGCTTGTTAACTTGGTGTAAAAACATCATATTTGTGAAAATAAAACACGATTGTTTGACAAATATCTTAAGCTTATCATAACGGAGTAAATGTCAATTAAATCAATCAAGAATAATACACAAAAAACAATTGAAAGGTGGATTACAAAAGCAACATATTATGTCAAAACTTTGTCAAAGCTTTGACATATTTATATTCTTGCAAACAAACTTCATAAAATAATTCTTCATAAATCATAAAGTGCAGTCATGGTGAATTTTCTTATATTTACCTATAAAATATGTTCTTAATTAATTATCAATGAGAATTAATTTTTGAAATAACAGTACTTTTTCTTATAAAATTGTAATTATTGAGGTGTACTTCAAAAATGAAAAAAACTAACATATTTGGGTTGTTTATGAAATCACCCTTCAATTTGTCAGCTGTTTAAAAATGGATCACATCTTTTAGGTGATAGCCTTATACTGACTATAAAAAACAAGTGGACAAGAAAGATGACCACAAAAAAAATAAAAGTCTCGCGAAATAAAGTGGCAAATATTTAAGAAAAAATAAACAATATAGAATATCTATACTAAGGCAATAAACACTTTCCACACAAAGGAAATTTTACGAGGAATTAAAAAATTATCATTCATTTACCTTAAATAGTTATTCTGTTGATGTCTAACTTTCTTGAATTCCCTTTTTGCAAATTACCTGCGAGATTAATGAGAAATTTTTCATTAGAGTAGCGATTAAAATTTTGCAAGTTTACCGCCCGCCCGTGTTGCAACTTTTTCGCGAGTTCAGCTCATTTGATAATATTAATGACGATTTTAAACAAGACAGCACGAAAAACTTAAGACATTACTTATTATTGTGTTTTTGCATACCATAACGAGGCTATTTCAAGAAATTTGAAATGAAGACAGTGTTTGAGTACGTATATCGATGGCCTAGTGTTGTATCTTGTATCTGATATTTTGACGACAATGACTTTAAAATAATACAAAGTATTTAAATTTTTAATGTTTAACAAGTAACCTAACATACCATCCATTTAATACTTATAAATATTCAGTTTCTTTTAGCCTCCTGTAAAATTTTTAAAAAGTCACTTACGGGATTATAACATTAGGCCATCGATATATTATAATATAATGGAGTCCTGACCAATTGATGTAACCCTCCAAACTAAAATTGTTCAGGAGAGATTAAAAACTATTTTTATCGAAAACATTACATGGTGAGTTGCGTTATGAATCTTTGAAATGCACTCCTGTACACTCTCATGTTTGCAGATACGGAATTATACGAAGAGATTTTCGATATAATAGTGGCTTACATCAAGTGGGGGAGGAGGGGGGGGTTCAGAATTTTTAAACATTAAGCCAATGTAAAATGATGTTTCAATTTAACGAAACGTGGTCAATTTATTTTTATAATTTACATCATTTGACACAATTTAAACTTATGAGATAAATGAACATTTCTGTAACTCAATTTATTTGCAATGATAATAACAAAAATGTATTTATTTTCAATTATCTTCACATTATATAAGTAATTAGCATTTTTTAAATTTCGTTTTAAAAAGGTTGGACTTGTCCCGTTTTGAAAGTCAACTCATTTTCTGAAAGTCTGTTCTATATGAAATTGATGATGTTTGACCATTTTTGATAGTCAACAAAATGTACACGTAGACTTAGAATGATAATCTGCTCACAACTCATTATTTATTTATTGGATATATCCAGTTTTGAAAGTGAGCTAATGAATTTATAGTTTAAATAAGGCTTTAGTATCAATGACATTATTGATGAATCGAGGGTAAAAATAATGGAGATAATTAGTAGTAGTAGGCGGCGTCCGTGGCGCAGTTGGTAGCGTTGCTGCCTACGGTTACGGATGTCTCGGGTTCAATTCCCGGTGGGAACGGTTTTCATAGATTGATTTTTCCATCAATTTATGGATTTCTGTCCGTAGTCTGAGTCCTCCCTCCCATCCATCCCATCCTCACGGGGCGTAGCGAGAGCGATTAGCTAACCACTAGTCCTGTCCTAGCTATATCCTTCTATCCTTACTCTCTTCGAAAAAAAGAAAAAAAAGAGAGGTTGAGCAACTGAGTAACAAGCAGTTCTCGTAGAAAAATTCTGTTAAGATACCTCCATTAGGAGACCATATGCTCCATATTCGGTGCGGACATGGAAAAAATAAAATAAATAAATACAGAGAATTTTAAATGTTACTCTTAGTACGAAACTTGATGTGATTTTTGGGCTAAAATGATTTTTTTTTTCATGATCAATATTTATAGTAAACAATAGACACTTGCTGTATTATAAGTAAAAATTATGGTATTTTTTTGAAAATCGATTATGAAAGTGCACTTTTTTAGTTCACTCCTATTCGTCACTTAATACTATCAATTATGGGTGGACAAGCGTTTAATAAAAATAAAACACAATGTTTTATACTTAAAACAACTAACACAAAAAAAGTATTACCTTAATTAAAAAAGCACGTTAATCATTCTTATCATAGTGTTGTTTCCTATTAATTATAAATATTTAATCCTTATTTTGAATTGCCGAGAATAAGATCATTCATGTACATGATTTGGACATGTACATTTTAATCTTAAATTAATCGAATTAAAAAATACTTATTTAATACGCTTTGAGAGTACCAGTTAAGTTATTAAAATTGCTTAGTAAATACTAATAAAAAAGCTGCAGGCTGTAAATGAATATTAAAAAAGGCCTTACACATATAAAAAGTAATATAAAATTATTTTTCGTAAGCACCCCGAGGGTCACATCACCAAGACCACTTTTGAAGAATAATTTTCTAATTTATTTTTATAAAAAATGTGCTGTATATAATAGAAATTATGTTTTCTTTGAAAGCCTTTGATGTGAAAGTTATATTTTCACACGCCTCTGCTATTGAAATAAACACCTCTTAATGGTTGATAATTAAAAGATATTTATTCATGAAAATGAAAATTATAATTAATGAAATATCTTGAATTATAATATTTACTTACCAACTTGAATCAAATGTTTTTAGTTAAAATAACAAAAAATATAACAAAAACCGGTAGCACTTTAACAATTCAAAAATATTTTAAAAATAAAACACGAATTGTTTGTACTACTTTAAATATTTATAATGATCAGGACAAGTTTCACTCCTCGCGAGCGTAATCAGCTGATGCTCACGATGATCAAAACCGGTTCTGATCATTATAACCATTTGGAAGTAGTACAGACAAATTGCATTTTATTTTTAAAATATAATTTTTTTCCACCAAAAATTGACAGATAAAACCTTGAAAGTGATGAATAAAAATGATGTCAACCAGTGTTTCCCAATGAAAATATGTCGCGAAACCCTTTTATACTCAATGTGGATTATCAGCAAATTGAAAAAATTGACGTGAATAAAATGCTCATTTTGTTTGGTTTTCACCTAATATATTGACAGACATAAGAAAATATTATAATGTGTAAATATCACAACGATTTTAGATGTATTTAAATATTGTAAAGCGTATATGACAGTCTTCTCAACTTATTTTTGACATTTTGATAGTTATAACATTTAAAAAATTTTCTGAAAAACCACCATGTCTAACGAATTCAAATCTAAAAAAGAAACAAAAAAAGAAACAACTGTTTACAAATATTTATTGTTTAGTTGTTTTCAAATGTTTTCAATATTTATAATGCATCGAAAAAAATGTTTCTATGATTGAAATTTGCTTTAAAAAATAAACAAACATGTTCTCAATAATATTTAATATATTGTTCAGTCAGATATTTTTCTTAGAAACAACGTTATTCTAGAAAAATATCAACTATGAAATTGGTACTTTAATATAACTGTAAACAAAAGTTAACATTCAAAATAATGTATAATCTTAAGCACGATCACCGATTACGACATTAAAATTGGTTTGTTTTTATTATTAAAATAAACATAAAACAAAATACTAATTTATCTCTATAAACATTAAATTCAATTCGTTAAATTTGTCTCCGGTGAATTCTGTCGCCCGTAATGTAATTGCTTTATATTATAAAATAGATATTGCTTTAGGTCAAAAATAAAGCTAACGATTTATTACGCTTAGATTGTTTTACCATAAAGAAAAAGGAATTTGGTCCTGCTTATAAAAAAGTTACTGAACCTGATTAAATAAATGACAAAAACAATCTCTTTTGTTTGAATAAATCCTTCTTTTAGTTAATTACCTCGTTAGGGTCAATTGGAAAATCCGCACAAAAACTTGGCTTCCGGTTACAGAAGCGGGGAAAAATGGCGCTTTAAGTTACAAGTAGAACGGAACAATTTACATAATCTACTCACTTTTGCCCTAGCAGAAGAAAAACTACATTAACATAAAGGTATTGTCTGATAACCTTTTCAGGCCAAAGAGTAAATTTTCTGGCGGCAATGTGAATATTAAATGCCCTTTGGTTAATATCCACGAAGTTGCGACTTGGCTTTGTTCAAGATTTTTACATGAATCTCCTGTGGCAATGTATCAGAGCATGAATATTTAAAATAGTTAGTGAACTTATTAGAAAACCTGGCACTGAAAATACTCTAAATCTTCAAAAAGTTTTGTTACATTGGGATCGAAAGAGTGAATTAGAAGTATCAGAAAATTTTCGTTGTCATTGGAGCATACTTTTTGAATAATCAAAATTCGCCATGATTCCTGAAATATTTATCGAAACGAGTTTATTCTTTCTTCTTAAAGTAAATGTTAATCTATACCAGTGGTTTCTGAACTGTTTTCCCTGTATGTAAAACATTTTTACGGTTCCGTAGTACCAGATACAATACATGACCAAGTCTAAATAGATCTATTGCGGGTATCTGATGATGTTACAGGTAGAAGGATCATTTGTTTACTTATTTTGGAAACAGTAGTCCCTCCACTTTATGTGGAATATTTCGACATCCAAAGTAGTGCCGTTAAACGATTATTTTAAAACTCTTTCCTGTGGCATTACCATTGGCAAACTGGCTTAAAATTTTGGAAGAAGAAATAATTCATGCTCACAGTGCCGCAGATAATGATCAAAAACATAAAGTTTGAAACGCTTAAGAAAGACAAAATTCCTATTTTGGTCAAAAAAAATATATCTCCGGGTAATTTTTTCTTTTAGGGCGTAGACAGTATTGACCGTGAGCATAGTTAAGAGAAAATTAGTTCAATAAGACCACGGTTAATATCTACACACCCTCAAATAATACTGCATTATAATATAATAGATGATTGCCGGTGGTGAGTCAAATATTTTTACTTAAAAAAAAGGAGTTATTATCTATTCACTTCATTTACGTATTTAGAGTATTACATATTTACACTATTTATGAAAATGTATTGTCATAGACAGCTAAAAAGAAATTAATGAACTCAGTTCATCTAATATCTGATACAAAATTATTTTGATTTTAAACGAATGTAGATATATATATTTGTTTTTTTTTTCATTTTTAAGAAATTCTTGGAATGATGAGATGTTACTTTGCAAATCTAGACTAAACTAGATAATATGTCAGACATTTTATAAATACATGAAGGTCTTTCACAGTCTGATGCAGAAATTTGTTTAGCAAAAAATTTAAACTGTAATAAAAAAATCACTTTGAGAAATTCTGTTATCATAAAATTTCTTCTTTGAGACCTGTTTGTCCACTTCAAAAGTCAGTTGAAAGCAACATTAATTACGTTCTGGGAGATTGAACAAACAAATATAAAAGTGCCATTTCAAAATAAAGCGTCTACTAGAAATTTGTGAAATATTTCACGAAATAAATAGTGAAAATTCAAAACAGAATCACATTAATTAGAAATACATTATTATTAATCAGTTAATTTACGTAACCACTTATTAGTGGAAAGTTAAAATATATTGAATATGATAACTCACTGAGTAAGAACTGTTCTGATCATGTGGTATAAGGGTATCAATTATTTTATTACAACGAAAAACCTAAGTAGTACATTAAATAATTTGAAAAGAATAGCTACATAAGACAGAAACCTGTGAATCATGTAGCGGTAAATTTTATATAATGCAACCCTTGATTTAACTGTGCAAATAAAAGTGAATAAGTCGTGTTCTTGATAAAGAAGAATCCTGATTATCCGACGTAAATGGGGTTGTATGAGGGTCGGATAGTCGAGAATAATTAATTAACCAGATCTGATAAAAACTAGTTATTAAATTCTGTAGAATGAATGGAAATTAAATCAATTGAATGAAAATAGATTTTGGAGAAAGGTGGAGTGTTTTAAAAATATAACAGTTCATAATAGAACTATTAATAGAATGCACTCTTATGTATGCAATTAGCGTTCTACAATGTAGCTTCTAAGCGTGTGCCGCCGTGCATATAATTATTAAAAATGCGCACTCAAAAAGGAAAAATGAATTTTTTTATGTAATAAAAGATAATACACTTTTCATAAAATACATTTACTCGTCAAATGGGATAAGGAAAAATTGTATGCAGTGTTTTGGCTGCTTGATGTAACCCTCAAAAAATACGACAATAAATTAATGATTAGATCTCATTTTAAAGACTACAGAGCAGGTCTTGGCCAAATGATGTAAATTATAAAAATAAATTGACCACTTTTTGGAAGGGAAACATCATTTTACATTGGTTTTGGGTTTAAAAACTCTGACCCGGCCACTTGATGTACGCCACTATTATATCAATACTCCATACGTATAATCCCTTATCTGCAAACATGAGAATTTATTGGAGTGCATTTCAAAGATTCATAACGCAACTCACCATATATTTTTTTCGATAAAAACAGTTTTTTCTCTCTCCTGAACAATTTCAATTTTGAGGGTTGCATGAATTGGCCAAAACACCATCGATGTCGTCTCAGTTCCCGGGAATTTCATGTCTTGTATCCGGGACATGAAAAAAGTCGAGACTTTAGAATCCCTCGTGACGACACATGTTGCTCTGTTCGAGTCTACGAGGCGTAGAAATCTGGATAGATATATAGCTCAACCTTCAACACAGATACGAGCGGAACGCGCATACATAAACACAAATCCGACGAAAAAAGGCAGAATATGGTGCTGCTCAAGAATAACACTTAAAAGACTACGAAGATAACAAGATGAATAAAATTTGGATATCAGCTGACACACAAATTATTCACAATACGCATAAATATGCTTAAGCGTGCACGGTAATAAATTATTCTTCCCCTGTTTGCAAGCGTTCAAATTAGAAACCAAATTTACATAGACCATAAAATCACAATTTAACATAACCGACAGTCGATAGTAGTAATAATTAATGTTTGCCGGCATACTTTGTGTATAAATATTACCTAACTTCTGCTAAATCAACTCCTACGTAATGTGTACATACCTAATAATGTATTATGAATGGGTTCAATCGTAAATAATAAATATGGAAAATCGGAATGCTCTGTTATCTATAGAAATACCGGAACCTTATTCACTAGCGATGTATTTCTAAATTATATATATCTGTATGGCTTTTTTCTCAATATGTCTAACGCAATAAATTTGACAACTGTATTCGATCATATCAATAGAATTCTAACCAACAAAGATATTATGATGTATACGACGATTATTTTGTGCGAAAAAATCTTTTTCTAATAAGTAAGGTAATATTTTTAAACATATGCACTATCATTTGTGATGCATATGTAGTCTTATGAAGTAAGAGAAACTATATTTTGTGTAAATTCATTTTTAATATAAAATTAAAATTGCTAACTTTGTTATTCCACTGGCTTTGTCACTAACGTGACGCGTTTTGCCTCTTTAAGAAATATCTTCAGACCAACTATATCGCAAGGATATTTCTTTCTGAACAATGATTCTAATGCTTAAATTTCAATTAACGGTAGGGTGGGTTTATTTCGTTCTACTGGACTTGGGTAGCGGGTAAGACATAAGCAATGATAGTACTTATTACCATAACACTGCTAACTACAAATTAATTACCAGTGTTTGGAGGTGAACATTCGAAAAGAAATAAATTTAATAGTGGTGAGCCGCCGGACTTATTCAAAATGTTATTTACTAATAATCGATTACTGTTGATGGTTTTATTGATTTCTGAAAACTCTAAACTATTCATTTTAATACCTTTTTTAATCTACGACATTTTTTTTATCAAAATTATGATCATTTTCAATTAAATGATTAGCAAACTCTGAAACAAATCCACCCTGCACTTAATTTTTAATTTAAGAATTTACTACAACCGTTAGAAATAAATAACCGTGCGATATAGTTAGTCTGAAGATGCTATAACATGAGATGAAGATGAAATAACAAAGATCTCTTTCTGTCGTGTATTGTTCTGCTATGCGTTACAGACAGACAGATACATCTAGACAACACTATATATTATGATTAAATTTAATAATACCGAATTATTTCCTTATGTAGTTTTGTCGGGTCCGTGGTGTAGGGGTCAACGTCGTTGGCTACGGTTACGGTAACTCGGGTTTAAATTCTGGTAAGGACAGTTTCATAAATTGATTTTTTCAATCGATATATGGATTTCTGTTCGTAGGCATAAACGTTTGTGATGTCTAAGACTCCCTCCCACCCATCCGATCCTCAAAATCGGTGCGTAGCGAGAGCGATTATCTAACCACTGGTCCTGTCCCAGCCCTATTTTTTTTATCCATAACCTCTTCAAAAAAAGAGAGATTGAGAAACTGAGTAACAAGCAGTTCTTATAGAAAAATTCTGTTGAGATACTTCCATTAGGAGTCGATATGATCCACATTTAGAGCGAAAATGGTAAAAAAATGGTAGTTCCTATTTAGATATATTTCGATTCATGTCGCTTTTTAATTATATTTACTTTATATAATTATTTTGCAACTTTAATTATTAGTTGAAAATGCTCTCTAGCTGAGGGAAACGAGTCTTGTTTCTTTACCACAATTTGATATAATGATATGAGAAGACCCCGGATCGAAGAGAGGTGAGCGGCTGGTTATCCAGAGTCCTGGAAGGGCGGTGATCTCAGATAAACCCCATTTCAAATCCGGTTCAAAACTTATTTATTTTCCATCTAAGATGCAGTGGTTTACATTACACAAATATATAAATCCTAACACATAAAATTGATTCTACATTTACATTTACTTAGCAACTGAATTTACTTTAAGTTATAATACAAATGACACGACAAACGATTTTAAATTAAGTCAAATGCAAAAAAAAAAAAAAACAATTCACATCGTCACGTCACCTCCGCCACGAGAGTGCAGCTCGTCCCGCTCGGCAGATCGTAATCGACTGTCTACAAATACAATTAAAAAACTCCCTGCACCATCGCAGCTACCCTTTTCCGTAAAAATGGACTCGTCAGGCGGCCTCAGACGGCGGCTATTGAACGCTTGGTAACAAGAAAGAGCCGATTCTGCGAATTATTGCTGTTGCCGCTGGGTGATTTCAGTTCAAGACATTAATGACACTTATACTTAACAAAAACCAGGGTGTGTCAGATAATCTTTACACAAACAAACATTTATAGAGTGTCTGAAACTATTAAAAACTTTAAATGAATAAATTCACACATTTATCTTCACATAATTGTTATATATCAGCACTTAAATATTTTACAGTAGGCAAGTTCTTAGTGAAAAAACATTGTTGGTTTTCAAAATAATAATTTCGTTTAGTAAAGTTATTTTATTGTGTGGTATTTGGCGACAAAGTAAGAATTATTATATTTTCTTAGTTTGTCTTCACTTTTGTAATAAACATTTTCATATTTTTGAGAGGAAAGTTTCACTAAATTAAGTACTTACCTCATACTAAATAAGGCAAAGATAAACAGGAGTGACTTACTTATCTATGTCGACTTGTTCCGAGAATAATGTCTTGTTGTTTACTTATGTTTACTTACTCAAAGCAAGGTGAACTTAATGAACAAACTGGTGGTCATAGTTATGTTTATAATCGTATTAGGAAGTGTATTATAACTTATTTTGTGATTTATTTATAAATAGCTAAATTCCTTATAAAAAATAAATATTTTGAGAGAGAATGAAAAACTTAGAATTCTTTGACAGTGATAGTGAGTTTTAAAAACATTTGTTTATTCATTAATATCTAGGTAGTTGGAGTTTTAAGCAATTCTAGTTGATTAAGACCTTTTTCTGTATTTGTATAGAGTGGATAAGGCACCAGTAGTGTATTTTGGTAGTGTTTTTTTTCCGTCCAAATAAACTAGTTCATCTCAAATTAATATGGCATATTTTGTTTTGAAAACTATTTTGTCCATACCCACTCCCAATGGAAAACATATAGACTCCTAATGGAGGTATCGCAACAGAAGTTTTCTACGAAAACTGCTTATAACTCAATTAATCAACTTCTCGTTTTGGAAGACAGTAGGGATAGAAGAATAGGGTTAGAACAGCAATAGTTATTAACTAATCGCTTTCGCTACGCCCTTTTTTTAGAATCGGATGGGGAGTAGGGAATTCTAGACACCACAAACATCCATGCCTACAAACAGAAATCCATAAACTGATTAAAAAAACAGTTTATGAAACTGTTCTTATCGGGTTTTGAATCCGAGACATCCGTCTACACCACGGACCCGACAAAAGCTACGTAGGGAAATAATTCAAAACTTGCAAATTTTTCAATTATTACACTTTGAAACTGAGGTATCAATATTATTATATAAAAAAATTTCCAATTTGGATAATGTGAACTTTTACCGAGCATGTCAACGAAAGTTGTTCACCGAGAACATTTTGTGAGTTAGTTACTCAAGTCCTCTTTTTGGAGGTGCAAGTTAATTAGGATGGAGTTAAGATTACTGTCCAATCGTTCCCCCAGTATGAAAATATGGAGTAGGCAGGAATAAAACAATACAAATGTATGATGAAGCCTTTGGATACATGAATCGCATTCCAACTCTTGACTGCGCAGCCGAATAGCTCAAAAGCTCAAAAATATTGACCAGTCGGCTACATAAAATTAAATAATAAAAATGTTTCAAAAAAATATATAAAATGTTTTCACTGTTTTATAATGAATACTAATGAATTTATAGAAAATATTTTTAACTTGTGTATCGAATAAATAAAAATCTTCAATAATATTATTATTGAATCCGTTGGGATCAATATGAAAATATTCGTATCATTATATATCGCTCAGGGAGATAGCATTTAAATGTAAATAATTCGTTTTATTTTTTCAAAGCACATGAATCGTACCCACGAAATGTATTTTTAGATTTTTTAATATTCCGCTTTGTCGCACATCGTTCACTTTATTTGGCATGCTTTTGGGAGGCGCCACAAAAAAATGGCATCCATTCTTTATTATATGGGTGTTAACACGTAATTGATAAAAAAATATCCATGAGGATGTAGAAGCATCCGCAAAAAATCTCGTTTACCAAGCGTTGTCTACGGTGACTGAACCGAGGGCTGTAATCTCTTTTCCAACCCTTGTTTTTTTAAGTCTGCGAAAAGCCATAATATTTTTAACAAATTACAAAAGTAAAATACCAATTATTACCACTTTTTAAACCATTTACAATCACAATTTAGAGTATACGGAATCGTAATAGAGTAAAATATGAGGTCGTTATTGATAACATATTTGAAAGTTCACTCAATGCATGGTTTAAGAGAGAATTACGATAGATATCAATATATCCAGTTCTATAGCTGCGTTGTCAAAGCTAATGGAACTTAGTTTATCTTGTTTCGGCTTCGGAACCCTGATTGTAAATATTTTCTATGGATTCGGTGGTAACTTTGTGGAAATTAATTTTTAAAAGAAAATTGATAACTTTGTTATTCCACAAGTTTTATCACTAACGTGGCACGTTTCGCCTCGTTAAGAAGCATCTTCAGACTAACTATTTCGCAAGGTTGTTTATTTCAAAGGTGAACAATAATTATAATTCTTACATTAAGAAGGGTAGGGTGGGCTTTATTCCATTCTACTGGACGTGGGGAGGGGATAAGACATAAACATTGATGAAATAATTACCACAACACTACAAATTACCTATACTACCTGATTATAAACTTTAATTAGCAATAATACAATTTTTTCTGTCAATTTATGGATTTGTAACCAACTCTTCTCAACCCCCTTCTATCTTGTTTTGAAAGCGAGGCGTTGGGAGGGATGTAAGCTCTCTACTGGTGATTTTTTATACTCATCCTTCTATCCATATATTCTCAAAAAAGAGAGGTTAAGCGACTTACTTACAAACGTTTTTAGAAATTTATCAATGGGTACAATTTTTTCTCAACGAAATATGTAAGTTTATTATTTTAAATTAAAATAAATTAAAAAAAATCTACAGACATTGTTTTAAAGCATTTAAACAAACTTTAAGTGTCGTCCAGTATGAAAAAAAATTTCCTCCATCGCCCTGGATACCTCGAGCGTACCCAAAACAGCGACTGCATTTCCTCGTTGGATTTCTATGCT
Source organism: Himalopsyche phryganea (assembly GCA_022494535.1). Classification (NCBI taxonomy): domain Eukaryota; kingdom Metazoa; phylum Arthropoda; class Insecta; order Trichoptera; family Rhyacophilidae; genus Himalopsyche; species Himalopsyche phryganea. The sequence continues at coordinate 1,152,435 of JAGVSL010000132.1, read as the reverse complement.
CATTCGCTTTCTAAGGTATTCACTTGAGTGACATTCACCCTTCCTGTTCGTCATCCTTCGACCAATTTCCACCACCGTTCTCAAAACAGAGGATCGTCAGTGACTGAACGTCTCAAAGCCCAATGGATAGAAAATTAAATTTTGCGACAGATGTCGTATTTTCTGGATTTGCTGGATTCAGCCGAGAGAGTCGCCGAGCCTGACGGCTCAGCGGATTTATTCAAGTGAAATGCCGCAATTGTATCCACCCCAGTAGCATTCCAAAACATGCATCGCCCCTCTCTCCAGGGGATCATCGTAATGCCGTCGGGCCTCTTGTCATCTTGGCGGCAAACACCAAGCAGTTCCAGTCTCGATGAACCCCCGATGAAACCAGAAAGCGGTAGATTAGGTCGGTAATGGAAGAATGTCGACTGCGTCTTTCGGCGCTCTTCTCACAGCTCAACTGCATTTGTGCTCGTGACACAATTCTGAACCAAACCGTAGAGCAACCGAAATTAGCAAGTCAATGAATCAAATGTAGCGTAGCTTAACGATAAGAGAATATAATTAATACCATGATATTATATTGGTACGGTTATTTTTTTACTTGTGTTAAATGTCTATGATTTTTGACGGCTTATTATGTATGATGGAGTTAAAAATTGGTCCAATATCTATACTGTAACGAAGTAATGCCGTTATAAATCGCTTGTTTAATGTGCGTAAATCGGGACACTGTATGAAAAGACTGCCCCGCAAAGAATATAAAAAAACACACACACGAAAATGATTGATGTAGGCTCATTTTTTCGGGGTGGAGTATTCAATATCGGAATTTGACGTGACGTAATGAGTTATAGGGCTCATACACTTGAGTTTTGATTACTTTTCCATATTTTGCATGAGAATGGTGCTCAACCATCAAAATGATAATGGCGCGAGACGGTTTTCGATAATATCGATTCAAATCTTTTAATAAGACTTAAATAATGATAGATTATTCTACTTAAGACTTTCTTAATATAATCCTCAAGGCTTTTCTGAAACCATATGCTGATTAGTGCCATGAAGTGGAAGACTATACAAACTATTCACGCTAGTGACATCTATCAATGATAAAAATAAGTATTTTATTTGATTTTATGCAGATATTAGTGACAAAAGTTAAAAAATTGCAGATAATTTATGTATTTATTAGTCAAAATACTATTTCTTATCCATCTGATGTATAAGGTGGATAGAGCGCTTTAAAACAGTGGAATAGTAACTACTCGTATCGCAATCTTCTCGTGGAATTCCATTGTTCTACCTACCACCACCAGTAAGCGTACTCCGTAAAACAGTACTATGAAGAAATTTCAAATGATTGCCAGGAGTGTCTATATAATCAACGATGAACTGCGAATTATTTCTATAAAATCGAACAATAACAATAAATTATTACAGAGGTTAACATTTGTTCCGTAATCTATATATATAAAAATGAATGTCTGTTTGTTGGTTTGTTGGTTTGTCCGGATCTTATAGGCTCCTAAACTACTCAACCGATCGCGACGAAACTTTCAGGAATGACTTATTGTGATCATGCCGGAAAATATTATATAAAATAAATGTTTGTTTGTCCTTTACGCGTTCATTTACCATTCATACGATTTCGATGAAACTTCGGTGAATTGTTGTGCACACACCCGTGAAGGGTTCTGAAGAAAAAAAATTGAAAATCTAAAATTCAAAAAAAAAGAATCAAATACGTACATACAGCGACATCTAGGAAAAATCTTCTGATTTATTCGTGTACGCACCAGACGAAAAACAAAAATATTGTGTTATAACAAGTGTGATATTGAAACTCGGGTTCGGGTCGGGCCAGACCTGAAGATGATGGGCTCGAACTGGGCAAGTCTATGAAATTTCGGACTGTGCAGACCTCTAATCCAAAAGCAGTTCAATAAACAGAATTAAAACACAAACCCTTTCTTTCTTTGAGTGGCATTGCAACGCATGCTGGGTACTCACTAGTAGAATATAAAATTCAATAACGGGTGAAGTAAAAAATATGTTTTCAATAAAATTTAAATTATATATACATTTTTCTGTGACCCCTGTGTTATAATAAAATATCAATGGCCCAGTTCCATAGGATGATACGTCAAAAATTTGATGTTTTGAGTTAAGTTAGCTATTATATTCGAACACCGTTCTTCTACAGTTCCATAAAAGTACAACTTGTAAAATGTACAGGTTTTCTCTCGAAAGGCAGATATTTGCATATGGAAATCAGCAAAATTAAATAATTTCTCAGTTCCATATATATACATATCGAAATATCGTATTGAAGAAATATATTTTTGTAAATCTTTGCGTTCCATAAAGAAACAACATTTAATCCTAAAACTTTAAACTATTGACCACATATTTGAATAAAAAATGTAATACATAAAATAAGCCATCACTTTTGTCATCAGTTTAGATGAGTCAAAACATTGATCGGCCATATCTCAAAACTACCAATTTCTAGTTGTATCACTATGCAACTAGGCCATCGATATAATTCGAATGGAGTGGTATTAAATAATATCTAAGCTCGAATATTTTTATTACATAAAAAATATATTGTTCAAAAAATTTGAATAATAAAAAATTTGATTATTTAATATAAATGAAGAATAAAGAAGTGGTAAATATTCCTGCCTTGTTTACCAGCTCTGCGTCTTTTGAGATCTATATTCAATGAACCATCTATCGTCTCTCGATAATATTAATGAGGTTATAATTAAATTGCGTGTCTACGAATACCAACTAAAAGATCAAAGGCTTTTCCTGCTTCTTAAGCAATCTTAGTTTCTGTAGTATTTAAATTATAACAAATTAAATCTGCAAAAATCAGCCAAACTTAAAAAAGATTTTACACCTCAATATTGATGGGGTTTTGGCCAATTAATGAAACCCCCAAAAATACGAAAATGAGTTAATGATTGGATTTCATTTTAAATATGATAGATCAGGTCTCTGTCAAATACCACTTTTTGGAAGGGAAACATCATTTTACACTGGTTTTAGGATTAAATTACATAATTAGGATTAAAAAAAATTTAGGAGTGCATTTCAAAGATTCATAACGCAACTCACCGTATAATGTTTTCGATAAAAACTGTTTTTACTCTCTCCTGAAAAATTTCAATTTTGAGGGTTACATCAATTGGCCGAAACACCGCTAGTATATTAATTAAGTGGGTATTATAAAAAAGTATGTACACGAAGAGACCGAGGTGCACGTTGTAGTTAATCAGGAAGTATTTAATTTGAAATATGAATATTTTTTAAAGCATAGGTACAATGAATCCCGAAATCTCGGGACTCATGTTAAGACGATCTCGTGATTATGGTATTGACTGGAATCTCTGGATAAAAAATACTACTAAAGACGTCTTTGCATGTCACGCTTAGTTTTATTAGTAAAGTGATATTGTAAGCCAACCGCCAATTTCATTTTTTCTAAAACATTTTTCCTATCCTAAAATAAGATATAAACGTCGGCGTCCGTCGCGTCGTTAGCTACGGTTACGGACGTCTCGGGTTCAATTCCCGGTGCAGACGGTTTTCATAAATTGATCTTTCAATCGCTTTATGGATTTCTGTTCGTAGTCTGAGTGTTTGTGATGTCTAAAACTCCCTCCTACCCATCCGATCCTCACGGGGCGTAGCGAAAGAGATTAGCTAACCACTAGTCCTGTCCTAGCCCTATCCTTCTATCCCTACTCTGAGCGACTGAGTAACAAGCAGTTCTCATAGAAAAATTCCAACAAAATCAAGTGAAGATACATAAGGAAACCATATGCCATATGCAATTACCAATGTGGACATTGGTAGCGAACATAAAAAAGTAAATAAATAAGATTAATGGACTTAATTCTGATTGGTTTATTTTTGTCCCAGTTTATCTTTTATTCTAGTTGGTAGCTTCATTGGAATATAGATCATGTGGTGTCAATTTGATAGCAAGATCAGGACCAGTTTCGCTCAGCTGAGATAAATAAGAAGTGAAATTTAAAATTGAGTGAAAATTGTGCACATTTATTTGATATAAGTATTTTATTTACTATGTCCAGTCCCAATGTGGAGCACATGGGCTCCTTATGGAGGTGTCTCAATATAAGTATTTCTACGACAACTGCTTGTCACTTTGTCACTCAACCTCTATTTTTAGAAGAATGTAGGGCTATAACAGAACTAGTGGTTAGCTAATCGCTCTCGCTACTCCCCGTTTTTAGGATCGGATTGGTGGCAGGACATTTTAGACACTATAAACACAAGATGGATTTTATCAACTATTACAGTGATTACACGAGTGTTTGTAAAACAATCATTTAAATATTTTTCTCATTAATATGTCATTATCTTAAATTATGATGCATTTCGTTTTCCCTTAACTTTGTCATATCTAATGTGAATAAAATGGAATGATAATAGTTCATCTCAATATACGTTTTTTAGCGAGATCTCGTTGTAAGTCAGTCTTTTATCACTCTTCATAAGAAAACAGAGTATCAACTTCTTGAAAAAACGTTAATTTTTAATATAATATTTTTTAATTAAACTGACAGCCAATGCGTCAAAAATTTTGAAAATTAGAAAACCTTATGAGATGAACTCGATGAGAATTCACACAAGATCATACATTTAAATTGAAAAACATCTAAATTTGATAAATTTTCCTTGCTGGAACTTAAACCAGGACCTACTTGATTGCTAGGGCAAAGCTCTTACCACTAGACCACAGAGGCCGACAAGTCCTAAGTCGCTTTAGCGTCATATGCTTGCTGGTTAAATTTTTATGTAATGCAATTTCTAAATCTATAGCAAGGTTTTCATAATCCGATTTTCTATTTGGCAAAGGCGGACAGTATTTAAGACCTTTCGATAAAAGGCTCTGCTCGTCTTTTATTTAAATTTAATAAATAATTCGATTCCATTCGTGCGCTCGAATGCCTGAAGATGCCGAAAGGCGAAACCCGGGTCGTTAGTGACAAAATACATGGAAGTGTACAAAATCTCAATAATCCAAATTTGATATTGAAATTCCATCAAGCACCCTCAGTCGATGTCTTAAATTATAAAAAATATAATCACTTATATTTATAAGATAAAAAAACTGTGCTTGACAAGAAACTCTGACACAATAAATAAATAGCCCGCAGCTGCGAAGCAATAGTGCGATAAATGGTACCTAATACACTTCTGTTTTATGCTTTCTCCAAGTCTTCTCTCCACAAATCATCTTCGAAACTTCTACAAAGAGCACTCAAAATTTTACTTTAAGTCACAGCCTTGTTGTTATGCACGTTTCAGCTCGGAAGATTAACCGCGAGAGCTTTGCTAGTCTGTAAGTGCTTCGCCTACGAGACGTGGTTGCAGACACGGATTTACACAGGGGCCAAAGAAACGCATACAATGAGTTTTAAATACCAAAGCGGTAACAAAATTTAATAAATTATTTTCAATCATACTGAGAAGAGTAACTGTTCGTAAGTATAAAATCTCTTCGCGAACTTTCGTCAGTGCAAGTGCTGAATTTTTGTATACAATATGATTTATCAAAATATAATAGTATTTTGGATTAACTAACAGGTACATTTTGTCATATTTTAAGTTGTATAATATGCTTAGCTATTTCCAAGTACCTCCACAGAATTCTATACGGAGATTTTTTCTTTTTGTTTAGTCATAAAATTTATTTACATATTTAATATGCAGTTGTCGTAATAGCGATTTTTGGAGCCTCGTGGAAACCATTTTAATCAGTTTTTAGTGATACTATTCATAGTGTATTTGAAATAATTAGTAAAAATTTAAATATTTATATAAAATTACAGATTATATCGATACCTCAGTTCCAAAGTGTAACAAGTCAAAAAATTACAGTTTCGAGTAAAGTATGAGGAAATGATTAAAATATCAAAATCTACCAGTTCCATAATGTGAAATGTGGTAATATTAGGTTATTTGAGTATGAAAGTGGTAAGTATTACTTTATATCCAAACGCAAATCCTATGAAAACATTTGAAAACTCATATTAATAATTTTAGAAAAAAATAAAATTAAGTTCAAAATATTACAAATATAATTGTATTTTTTAGATTGTCCTATGGTATTATTAAAATCTACTAAAAAAATTGTACATTAGAAGATTAAACCTGTTTAAAATCTTGTTTTCGAATTATCTCAGATCTATGATTTTTGAGTTGTTACTCTTTGAAACGGAGGTATCGATATGACCATACGATTAGCGCCACGCCTGTACACACTTGACTTCCTTCGAAAATTTCTTAGGGTGCCTAAAATTTTATAGCTACGGTATTGGTGATTTGTATCAGATATTCTAATTTGTTCGAGTAATTTGCATTCTTGGTGATAAAAAACTGCGAGTTATGCTAAAAAAAACAATAATTAAATGGTTAGTAACAGTTTTTGGTTATATCTTTATATTTGTCAATATAATTATTAAATCAGTAAGTATTTAAATTTTTGTTCAATAAAAAATAATAAATGATCACTAAGTAATCTTATACATAATATCCCAGACCGCTCTGTAGACGCTTTATTATTATCATAAATCATATGTAGGTATAACATTTTCTCATGACGTAAGCTTTCGCGATATAAATAATGCAACCACAGTTCCGACGTCCTAGCTACTTTAAATATTCAGTATTTCAATTTTAATACCGTCATCTATGACAGGTACGGTTATACAAGTTAATCATAAAGATCAGTTTAATTGTGGTCAGTAAATTATGTAGAATGGTCAGTTATTAAATTAAATTTAACCTTACGTAACCTTTGTTTATTTGGAAATTATTTATTGATCATTGATTAATTCTAAATGAACATTTATGGAAGTAGTTACTAATCAATTTTGGAATCAGTTACTGACCAAATAATTAGTTCCTGCCCACTGTATAAGAACTGAGTCTGGCACTGCTTGACTAGGAAAATGTTTTCGCGAGCATAAGTACCAACCAAAAACAAGAATATTTCAAAGTTTAGCATAGGGCTTCGTTTAAGTTTAAATCGAAACCAAACAACGCTTCCGTTGTCTATGTTCTATGTCCACGATTTGATTCGTACGTTTTATCTTTTCCGGTGTATTTAATAACAAATGAAATACTGCACTAGTCAGGTCTTTGAAAGGGCATAATATATTATATCGCATACAATATTACGTTTTGCATTTCCGTTCTGTTACCGAATCTGTTTGGTTCAAAAATGCGTGCGCGTTGTTTGTATAGTGTTCCATGGCACAGCGGTCTGAAAAGGTAACAATGTTTGCTTTATTACAAACGTTTTGTTTGATGAAGGCCGTCGTAATTGGAAAATTTCGGTACAAAATGGAGATTCATTTTTTTAAACAAACTTTTGGTATTTATTTAGATTTTGACATCGGACTGTTGACACAATTTCATAAAAGAATAGAAATCATAATATCGTAAATCATATAAATTAAAAAGGTGTGAAAATTGAATTCCTGGAGAGGTTACCCAATGTCACCTCTATCATAATTGTATTGAACTATTACTACATACTTTTCTATCATATATATTACATCGATACTTTTCAAAAACAGCCATATGCATGTTTAGGTATTTTTATTTTTTTGTCAATTACTAACGACCAACTTGCTTTTAATATTTCTGTATTTAAAAAATGGCCCAAATGCTATTAAATAAAAAGTAAATCAGTATTTCTATAATCTTCCAACATTGTAAATGTACACGAAGAAAAAAAAAGTGGTTTTTCTCGAGTTCATTCATTTTGGATATGGCTGCTTTTGAAAAGTAACGACACAATTATATAAGTAATAATAGACTCCAGGTGGTGGTATCACTTGTCAAAATTATGCTCACAATGATTATTTGTATGTCTGTGCATCGTGTATCCTGAGAAACCGCAGTGTTGTTCTGTGCGTTAGATACAGATAAATCAAGAAAAAATATTTACGAGTTTAGGGTGTATTTTTGTATTATATTTTTACCATGTCCACTCTATGTATGGAAGTATCACAACAACAGTTGTTATGTGAGAACTGGTTGCTTAACTTCTCTTTTTCAAAGAGAGTAGGGATAGAAGGTTAGGCAAAAGACAAGACTAGTGGTTAACTTAACGCTCTCGTTACGCCCCGTTTTAATATCGGGTGGGTGAGAGGGAATTCTAGACATCACAAATATCCATACCTACAAACAGAAATTTATTGTTAGATTGAAAACACAATTTATGAAACTGCCCGTGCCAGGCTTTGAGCTCAAAACATCCGTAACAGAAGTCATGAGTATGTTTTTAAATGAAATCTTATAAATAATTTAATTTAAAATCTAGTAAAATATTCTCAAAATACAATTCAATATATCTTGATACCAACCCCTTGATTTAAATCGTAAACTGGTTCCTCAAAAAACGCCGTGTAATTAACATTTTTACATGAAATGCAAGCTTGATAGCAAAGCCATTATCCTTTTTGTTTTCTTAATACACTGTACAAAAATAATGGAACAGAGTTTGCTGTGGCAATAGTGTATAAAACTGAATAATTATAATATTATAGATGTATGGGTACACGTGTGATGTAAAAAATTCTTTGTAAAAAGTAGACACTTTATCTTTTAAGCCGTAGAAAATAACCAAAAAACAGTGATTTTAATAAAAATTGTATAACACCATGTTCAATCGAATCATGGGCACAAGTTTTAACCGTATAAAATTGAAAGCGTTAGATTGTGAAAAATGTTTATTACACAACAGGAAAGATGACAAATGTGTGTGCTAAAATTTAAATTACGTTGATTTATTATGCAACCGGTCATGTAGCCGAATGGTGAATACTTTTTAGCATTCGTTCTATTCAATTGCGTTATCCACAGGCTCGTATCCTCGAACGGAAATTTGAATACATTTCATTTTTAATCTATGTTTAAAGGTATGAATGTATGTGATGTTAACACGTTTATCCAACAATCCTAAACTTAAAAATGAGTAGGAAGAGCTATTCTATATTTACTCTTTCAGAAAAAGGATGATTGAGTGACTTAATGACAAACAGCATTCGTAAAAACAAATTCTGGTTGTCATTTTGGGAACGAACATAGTTAGGAAAATACTATAAAAATGTAAGAACACATCTTTAGACGTTATGGCAGAAGTTGAATTTGATGTTAGTTTTAGCATAACATACACGAGAAGAAACATGAACCTTGGTAAGTTATCAAAGATTCAAATGATATGGGTATTTACTAATGAGTAATATTATTCAATGGGTCTTTTCCATAGATAAATATTTTGGCCTGCATTTATTGGGTCGTTAACTATTTAAATTTTTCGTCACTAAGAAATAATAAATAGTCAGGAACTAATTCAATCAATGATTAGTATACACGTGGTCAGTTATTAAAATAAACAGTCATTTATTTACATACAATGGTTAGTTATTAATTTTCCCTGTCAGATATTAATATAAAACGGTAATTTCATTAATTAAAACTAATTTAACCTTTGTTTATTTGTCAATTATTTACTTAACAAACAAAATTATAAACAGACTTCGAATTCGCTACTAAATATTTATGGAATTAGTTACTGAACAAATAATTAGTAGCCAACTATGTTTGTAACTATTTCTATTTTTGGTCAGTAATAATAGTTCTGACGATGGCGTAAAGCCAAAATAGCTATCAACTAACTGATAAAAAATTTGAAGAACTAAATACTTTGTTATTTATCCTATAATAAATAGTCATTAACTAATTCGATAAATGATCAGTATACACGTGGTTGGTTATTAAAATAAACGGTTAGATATTTATTTAAAACATTCTGTTTATTAATAAAACCTAACCTAAACTAAACTTTATTTATTTGGCAATTATTTACTGACCAAACATAATTATTGACTGACCATTTATTATTTCTTACTGTCCATTTATCGAATTAGTTACGGATTAAATATTTAATTGGGAGAATAAGACCTATATGACAAAAAACGGACATACTTCAACTTTTGCCGTAACGCCACAGACAGACGTATGAAAAGTAAATCAAACAATCTTTTATATCGTATCTAAATCTATACCATAATGTTTCCTTAGCCGTGCTGTGATAGTCTCTAACCCAATGTAATTCCTCAGTATTCAATCATCCATGACCTGAGCATCCATCAATGTCATCATACTCTTAGTATAACGAAAGATAACTAATTTATGAAAAAATAACAAATTATCTAAGGTTACAAGATGCACTACGTTTCGCTGTATTATACGTTCGGTAAAATGGGGTTAATGTCTAAATTTCTCTATCACTTAAATTGAATTAACTCTTACAATAATACTTCGTCTGATATTTATCATACCAATAAAAATCGCTATACATAATTGTTATAATCTTTAATAATAATTGTTTCCAATGACCGTCTGCAACTATTGCAAAAATCTGCATATTTTAAAATTATTTATGAGATTCCAAATTATGATAAGTCATATAAAATTAAAATTGATAATATAGTTATTCCACTGCTTAAGTTACTAAATGTGACACGTGTTTCGCTTCTTTGAGAAGCATCTTCAGGCTGTGGAAGAGCTAAGTTACCAATTTTAATTTTAAATTAAAAATGAATTTACACAAAGTTATCGCCAAATCCATCGAAGAAAATAGATAAGTAATCATTAATATAAAATCGGTATTAAAATAAATTCAGATCAACATATAAAATTATAGTTCCTAGACTTAGGGTACTAATAATATTCTCAATTCTTTCTTAAATGCAAACAATATAAATTGTTTACTAACTGTCAGTTCGAGTTCATCCGTGTATTTAAATACTTGAATATTCTAAAAGGCAAAGCCCGGGTCGTTAGCAACAAAACTTATGAAAATTTTCAAAATTTCAACGGTTTAAGTTTCATGTTAAAATTTCACAAAGCAGCTTTGCTCCGATATCTTAAATTATCTGTTGATTGAATTGATAAAAGCCATTTTGTATCACGGAAGGCAATTTTAGTTTTCAAATAAATATTTAAAATTATTTCAAATGCTAAAAACAAGAATAATGATGAACGTATTATAGCTTAGATGTACAATTCCAATTGTTCTATACTTGAATCGATTTAACTGTAGGTATAGAATGATGATTATGCAGTTCAGGGAAGATGTCTCCAGTTCGATGGGCGATGACAGAATGATGGTCCCTTTCTTTACTCTTCCCTAGTGTCCTCGTCACTATCTGTATTCTGCCTTTTTCCATGCCCGCTCCCAGCGTGGAGCATATGGCCTCTAATGAAGGTATCTCAACAGGATTTTTCTGCGAGAACTGCTTGCTACTCAGTTGCTCAACCTCTTTTTTTCGAAGATAGTAAGGATAAAAGGATAGGGCTAGGACAGGACTGGTGGTTAGCTAATCAGTCTCGGTACGCCCCGTGAGGATCGGATGGGTGGGTGGGAAGTTTAGACATCACAAACACTCAGAATACGAACAGAAATCCATAAATCGATTGAAAAATCAATTTACGAAAACCGTCCACACCGGGAATTGAACTCGAGACATCCGTAACCATAGCCAACGACGCTACAGACAAATCATTCTCTCTCTCTCATTCGGCCTTAGTTTTTATTAGTCATGTTTTAAAATATCGCATTTGATAAATCTCGCGTTTGCAGTATCTTTTCTTTTTCATATTTATTTATATTTGCATTTAGGAATATCACGTTTTGTGAGACTGCAGTGTCATGTTGATATAAGTGTCATTTATCGAATCTTTTGCTTTTATAATTATTATAAATTTCTTTTAAGGTGTTAACTGTCAATTCTTGGTGGAAAGACATTATATTTAAAAAAATAAAACACAATTCATTTGTACTACTTCCACATATTTATAATGATCTGTTGATATCAGTTGATAATGCTCGCGATGAGCGAAACCGGTCATGATCATTATAAATATGTGAAAGTAGTACAAATGAATTGTGTTTTATTTTTTAAAATATTATAAATTTGATAATAATAATAAAGTTTGATGAATAAATATTATTTGTACCAATTTTCCTCGTCTATATTGACTCGACATAATACTCTGACACAAAACAAAACTTTTTCTCGAGTATTACGTTTCGTAAATATGCAGCGTCATGTATCGCTACACTAGTAAAAGCTACGTTTTAGAATCAATGATTTTTCTATTTTTTAAGCCCTAAGGTGCTCAACTTCATCCATCTTACTGGGTGTATTCCATAATGTAACAAAGTTATTCGTTTTAATCTTTGAAATGAGTGTTTGTTAAAAATTCTTCAAGAATTGGTTTCATGCAATATAATTTATATAGTGTGGAGAAATTAAAATAGAATTTGGGTTAATTTAAAAGCTTTTATAAGTAGAGATCTTTAAATGCCTTTTCCCTAAATGCAACAAAATTCAAAAATATTAAAAAAATAATACACAATTTGTTTTTACTACTCACACGTGTGTATAATGATCACGAGCATAATTAAATAATAAAAATGCAATCAAACCATGGCTTTTTGTACAAAAAAAGTTTGATTTTATTTCTATCAGTTGATATTAGCACGTGATGAGCAAAACCGGTCCTGATCATAATGAACATGTGGAAGTAGTACAAAGAAGTTGTGTTTTATTTTTAAAAATATAATGCCTTTCCAGCAAGAATTGACAGCTGTTAACACCATAAAAGTGAAACTTCAAAAATATTGTCAGTAAGTAAGTATTATCGGATATGGATTATTCAAATGAAAACAAAACTGACGATAAAGTAAATTAGATCTTCATTTGAAAGCTATTTCTAAAATTTGTTTTAAATCAAGTTTAAGAAGTAAATCATTTAAATGCTCAAAATAAAACAACATACGAACAATACGTGTTACAAATAATAGAGTTTTTAATATTAAGTTTTTCCATCATTAATTGACAAAAAAAAATGTTTTCGTGATCCCTTTTTGAGTACTTTGATATATTTAAGCTCACTTAGTGAAAAGCTTTCTTGTATGAGGTAATATTATTATGTGTCAGAGCTTTCCGTATAAATTTTGGTTCGATGATAATATCGAAAAGTCGACTTAAATAAAGCCACGTAACGCCTGCCTAGAGTGTGGTGCAATTTCCGGCCGTCATTGATTGTGGTATCTTCTTTGAAAAACAGCGTCACGGTATACCGTGCATGAGGGACTCAAGCTGCAAATAAAGCCACAGTATAATATATAAATAAATAATGATAGACTTCTTTTTAAAAATTAATAACAATGTAATTTTACTAATTTATACTACAGAAGCTGTCGTCTGGCACTGTGATTCTACTTTTTAATGGACTATTTTCCTTGCACAACTTTTTGGTTAGTAAAATTGTTTGGTTCACACTGTGTTCACAAGATATATGTATCTTTCTAACAAAATGAAATACTGTCTAAGAGACGTCTGTAGCTTATTTTAGAGCTATTTATATGGCCTAATGTAGTATGACCATACATGAAAGTAGCTGCATTACATGAAGTTTTCACTAAAATGGCATACTTCATCTCAACGTGAAACACAATACAAATAACAATTTACGATGTCAATAAGCTGATAGGAATGAGTAAATGCTTAGGATAAATTGATTTCGTCGGCTCCGTGGTGCAGTGGTCAACATCGTTGCCTACGGTTACGGATGTCGCGGGTTCAAGTCCCTGTACGGACAGTTTCATACATTGATTTTTCAATCAATTTCCGTTTTGTAGGCATGAATTTTCGTGTCTACAGTTCCTCTAACCCTCTAACCTCTAAAAATTGGGTATAAAGAGACCGATTAGCCAACTACTAGTCTTGTCCTAGCCCTATTGTTCTATCCATACTATCTTCGAGCAACTGAATAGCAAGCAGTTCTCGTAGAAAACTTTTGTTAAGATACCTACATTAGGAGGCCATATGCTCGAATTGAAGGTGGAAATGTTAAAAAAATATATGATAAAGTCATTGCAAAGTATTTAGATCAACGAAGATTTTTTCCATGTTTTCTGACGTTTTTCTATCTAGTTTTGACAACAGCGAGATACTGAAATAATTATCAAAGATATTAATTAACCTTTCCGTTTTCACCTTAAAAAAATTTCGTTACCGTGTAGGTTTTATCATATAAACGCATTTATAAACGAAATGACAATTTCAAAAAGTGAAATATGGTTTTATATAGTATTAAGTAATTATTTTACGTCATATTTTGTGAGTAAAACTTGAAATATTTATCAAACTATGCGAAATTGTTGAAAGATGAAAGAATTGAAATTATTCATAGAATAACAAGCTCGAGACGTGCCTCAGTGCCGTTTTAAATAAAAGAGTTACGTACGGTACGGTCATGCATATCGGATTGTTACTATGCTATATTAATTGTTACTATACTATAATTCAGTATTTTTCGATGGAAAAATTGATAAGGTTTTCAAATTATAATTGATTATACAAAGAAGACGTTAACTATAATGTATTTTTAATTGTATGTAGTACTATTTTATTTACAAACAGAAAATTTTAAAATTTTTTGTATAACCTATTTCACAGATAATTTAAAGGTTTAAAGACCAAAGTAACACATTGAATACGGAAGGGTTAAAATACCCAATATAGTTAATTGCGCGTGTATTATTTTATTAATAATATTAAACATAAATTCTTCAATGGCGAGTTTCTAAAATCACAGCCCTTGATCAAAATTGGGCAATGTTTTCTATTTTCAACACAGTTCTTTTTAGAGGTGTTTTTAGAGTAGCTATCTTCATTTATACTCTTACAGGGGTTGAAAGCTCTTGACAATTTTGCCCTTCCGATAAAAGATAAATAAAATCAACACGCGAATAAATACGAAATCTAACTACGAAATACATAAAAAAACGCTCTACGAGGACTTTTTGATACTCATTTTGTACGATAGACTAACGTGCCGATAGAAAAAGAATAGACATATTGTAAAAAAATATCGATGTCCAATTTTATAGTGATACAATTAGAAATTGGTAGTTTTGAGATATGGCCGATCCATGTTTTGACTCATCTAAACTGCTTCGAAAAAAGTGATTATTATTTGTATTACCTTTTTATTCAAATAGGTGGTCAATAGTTAATTGTTTTAGGATTAAAGGTTGTTTCTTAATGGAACGCCACGATTCACAAGTATATATTTCCACTTTACGATATTTCGATATGTATGTATATGCAACTGATAAATTATTTAATTATTCTGATTTCCATATGCAAAAATGCCTTTTGAGAAAAAACCTGTACATTTTACAAGCTGTACTTTTGTGGAACCGTAGAAGAGCGGTGTTCAAATATAATGGCTAACTTAACTGGGCCATCGATATGACTAGAGCAGCTTTTGATGAAGTTCATATTAAGTATGCTTTGTTTACTGACAGGCCACCATTACAGACAAGAGTGACAATTCTGCAACCTTCCGGTGAAAGCTTCGCTTAGCGATTAGTCAGTAATGGGTTCAAATCCTCTCAACACCCATTTTTTTCCAATTTAGTATTTCAGAACTAATCAAGAGATGTAATGTTTTCAGTTGATGGCGTATGATATCTCTCAAATGCAAGCATCTGGATTGTGCTTCATTTGAACATATAAGGTAAATGTACCAGTATTTGACTTTTTTCAATAAAAGTGCCCAAAGTAGAGTTCAGACAAGTGAAACTATCTTTTTGTCAGATTGAAGAATTAACACATCACCATACATGTCATTCGGGTGTCATAGCGGCCATTTAAAAACAACACTTTATGCAGTAACTATTTTATTTTGAATTCCTTAAGAGAATTGTTAAGGGTATCAGTGAATGTAAGCATTTGCTACTTGATTCAACCAAGATAGGTTTTACAGGAAAGCTCTGATGAAAGGTTGTCAAGAAAATCTCTGATTAGGTTATGGTCAACTACTGACACAAAAACACGGTTGTTAAAAATAGAACAAAATTTTTTTATTACAGACCCATTTATAATTTTTATCTTATCATATTAATTTAGACATTTGATCCATTATGAATACATTTGCTTTGTCATCGTTGTTCGGTCTAATGTTAAATTTTAATCGTTATTTGTACTGAATTTTTCTCTTAAGCGGTCAACTACTGGTACATTTACCTTAGTATATTCTCATAGTTAACGGGTGTTTGCATTTACACTGGGTGGGTGTGTCTAACTACATTTATTTTTTGATATTGAGTTAGAGTTTATTTTTATGTCAATGAAGTAGAGTAACGGGCACGTTGAGATTTACTTTATTTGAAGCGAAAAGCTTTTTAAAATAAATGCATTGATTAATTTTTATCAACCCTTTTCTAAATTTCATTTCTATTGGTTTTTAGATTGTTGACATGTCTATCACATTAAAAGGTAATACTTTAAATTACGTTACCATATGCTATGAAGTATAATTGTAGGTAACGAGAGTATGGTATTATTATTTCCGTATAAGTCGATTTAAACATGATGTGCACATTTCCCCAATAAATGTCATTTGTCATAAATCGGCGCTGAAGGTATTTACGGTCACATCGCAATTATCACGTTAAATTTGAGTTATCGCAGCAATGTTGTCGAGCGAAATGCAAAGCCGTACCTGTGATTGTCCAACTCGGCCGAGGTTTTATTGCCTTTGTCCCAGTCTCGCTCGTGCGGGTCTCGTATGTCTGTCGCACCTGCTGTTTGAGTTGGGTCCATTTTTATTAAATTGTCAGTTTTACCTGCTAACTAAACACAGGCGTAACATCGGGACGGAATATTAAAATGAAAGAGACGCCCAAAAAGGAACAAACACAATGTGAAATAATATTTATGAAACAATGTGAAAAAGCATGATATTGTACGAATTATGGATACAAATTTGAAGAGTGAATGTGACTAACTAAGTGATTTTTTGTCGATATTAACCGTCCCTAATGTGGAGCAAATGGATAATGAATGGAGCATCTCAACAGTTATTCAGTCATTTTTTCGGTGAGGGAATAAATTGAAGGACTTAGCTAGAAAGGGAATAGTATTTTTTGATTAAATTGACTATAACTGGGTAGAGGCTCCATTATAAAAATGTAAAAATATCATTGTTTTAACTATCGACAGCGTGAAGCCGAAATAGCTATCAATCAAATCCTACAATTCTCGTAGAACAAAATATTTTGGACTAGTATGTAGTTAATCTTTTTTGATAAGCCCTATTTTAAGAGAAGATGAGTGCGAAAGAATGTTGACATTACATACATCCAGGTCTTTGAGTAGACATCCTTAAATCGATCGAAAAATCGTTAAACAAAGTATCTTCAGAGGGCTTTGAGCGCTTGGACACCGCAACCGAATTGGGTGAGTGACCAACAGTGTTGAGCTTTTGGTATCGCATCTGGCATATCTGGACATTCAGCTAGTGATTCTTATGAATTATGTGTTAATGGAGTATACATAGCTTGAATCTTAAGACAGCTGTTCTTTCAAAAGTAATCGGAATACTTATCGCTTTTATATAGCCCTCTTCCCAAGTCCAGTAGAAAGAAAAAAATCCCACGCTTCATTTTTGTATTTTATACGCTAAGAATAATCGATGAGTAGATAGGTATACATTTACGTATACTTTAAGACATCGACTGAGGGTGCTTGATGGAATTTCAATATCAAATTTGGATTATTGAGATTTTGTACACTTCCATGTATTTTGTCACTAACGAACCGTGTGCTCGAATGCCTGAAGATGCCGAAAGGCGAAACCCGGGTCGTTAGTGACAAAATACATGGAAGTGTACAAAATCTCAATAATCAAAATTTACGTATACGTTAAAATAGAGTTAGTCTAAAGATGATTCTGAAAGAGGCGAAACACGTGTCGCTATTTAGTAATACAATCAGTGGAAAACAATGTAACCATTTTTTTAAATATAATACAATGTGTTTCGTCATAATAAAAAGACGAAAAGTACAAAACAGTTCGTTTTTCATATTATAGTTAACAATTGAATATAAATTTAATTAGAACTCTAATTTCATGTACAAACCTTCAGAACAATTTTTTATTAAGTTAATAATTGTATAATTATGTACTTTAAAATATTTTATTTGGTTATATTAATAGCAAATATTTTATTTGTCCTGAGCCACATGATATAAATTATTATAAAATAGGGCTATATGATCAAGACAGGTTTCACTTGGCGAGAGCCCAACGAGCTGACGTATGCGGTCCTGGTACAATTTGTATGCGTTAAACATATTATAAGTAAAATTTCATTCCACCTGGAGTTCGCAGCTGACATAAATCAAGATATGCCGAAAGAATATTTTAATATGATAAAATAATTTTCAAACAAAAAACAATTGAAAGTTAAATCTAAAGATATGAAAAATAATATTATTTTATTGAAAAATTTAATATAAAAACAGATTTATGGTTATTCTAACGAAAGCTCACCTTTACACGTTTCCCATCCATGAACGATCAGCTGATAAAATCGACGCAGGCAAATTGGACCGTTTACCGACACTGTGAGCCTTCGGGTGTCGGTGGCGTCGGCAGCGTCGGTACGTCCAGGCGTCCAGAGATTACATTTCACAGCGTGATAAATCGCTTCATAATACGGTCTGCCCGCACCTCCCCTACCCGTACAGTCTCTATCTACATCTCGGATTTTCTTTGATTCCATTTGAAATACGAGATTTTACCTGCTTTTCCTGAGTACTGAATTCCCCCCTCAATAACTAATCCTGGCCTCTGCTTAACGGATAAAAAATTGTTTATTGGATTTTTGAAGCCACTTCATTTAAATGGTTTCATTATCAGGTGATGCGGTCTGCATAAAAATTCATAGATTTGTTACAAGATTTTTTTGTGTAGCTGTGATACGTGTTTCAGATATGAAAAGCGTCTGCAGACATATTCTTTCTACGATATGACTGAAGTTTATCGTCTTTTATCTCCGAAGCTTCTTATGGTGTGTCCACAGCAGAGAGTTTTTGTGTGCTATGTATGAGTCATGGTTTGCTCAAATTTGGGCTTAATGGCTTGTTTGTGCGAAGTATTGAGCCATGGCTATGCCCAAAAACAAGTCATTTAACTACACATTGAAGCAATACGGACACAAATGACATTTTAAATAAACATGAATTTACACTTATTGACTAATTACAGAATCCCGGGATGCCGGGATTAAGAAATTTAGAATCCTGAAATCCCGGAATAATAAAAAGGGTCCGGGATTGGATGCTCTAATTAAAACTACTAACTCTCAAACGTTTCCGAAATTCTGTCGAGTTGGATTTTATCAATCAATCATTTAACAATAAATTTGTCTCATTCAAAGATATCACTGTCTTATAAATTTACATTTTTCTTTACCTTTAAGGCATAGACAGAATAAATCTTTATTTTATTATTAGTATTATGTAGCTCTATATTTGTTATGATAATCTAGCTTGTCACAAGTATACACGTTCGATTGGGTTGATGGGAAAGGGTTTTGACAATATCTGTATCTATAATGTCGTGTTTGTTATCGGGGATATTCGTCTGGCCTCTCAATATTCGATGTCATGCCTCCAGCGTTACGTAATTCTTATCACGCGTTATGATCTGGTTTTTTATCTTCAAGACACGTCATATTACCCAATAGGCGAATATGAGGGATATAGGCGTATGCTATTATTGTATTATCAGTTGGTTCAATTGCCATTTTTTGCAAAAATATTTATACAAACCGCGTTCACCCAAAAATAAAACGATCGATTTTCATAAAAAAAAATGTGGCAAAAATAGGTCACAGTTATTACTTTGGTAAAATAATATTTTACCATAGCCGAGTGGTAAAACATCTTGATTTTTCCTCCAACTCTTTGAATGGAAGTTTACATATATTTCTTTTTTTTATCAATTTACAAATCTGTGTCCGATAGTATTATAATTGATTGTGATATTATCATCAAACTCCATATATAATATCCGTTCCTCAAAACAGGATAAAGAAACATGCGAAGAAAGAAAAATCTTCTATTTATATTGATGTTGGAAATCGACAAATGGGGGTATGTTACAGCAAATTTAAGACCACTGATAATTAGTTAAAAAACAGCTCATTGATAAATAAATGTTCTGCGTAATGAAACATGAACTATGGTTTCAACCTTCATACTTTCTTTTTTAGAAAATTGTATTATTTTTTGGATTCACGATGATACCGTTAACCAAATTAGAAATATAATTTTGTATTCTATCTACTTATGACGGTGGTTTAGTGTTGGTATCTAGTACAAGATACTAGACAGAGCTGTAAGATAATGGTAAGCCTTGGGAAAAGTTAAGACATTTTAGAAGAGAAAAAAAATTGGAGGTACCATGTAGTTACCGAGTGTTACAGATATTAAATTTGCATTAATAAGTGGAATACATGGAAAACACCTCACAAGGTTACTTGGCATCGTAAATTTATGGTTTTACATCCTTAAAATCCTAGAGGGTTTATTTTGCAGCGTAGCCATAATAACCGTATTTCAAAATTTCGCCAGGAATGTCCAAAGAAAATAAAAAAAATCGTGTTATTTACTATTATTGTGTGTAAGTAAAATAAGATTTGCATGATGGAAGAATCTTTATAATTCTAGAATTACTTACATTACTGAAGACGGCGTGAACCTTTTGAACGCTTTGTTATTTGCCCAATATTATGGATGAATGTGAAACTTTTGAACGAATTTAAAACAGAATATTTCCTTTTCACAAAAAGTCAAAATATTTAATAGCCAATATTTACCAGTCAATATTTATGACTGGTAAATTTTGTCAAAAACCTACAATTTTTTGATGTCAGTACAACATAAAATGGCGATTGTGTTTGCTGTGATGTAGAGCTACCGGCATTATTTGTAAAACACAAAAATCGTCCTGAGCTTATCTTCAGATACCCGAGGGTATTTTTTTCTATTTGATTCGACTTTCTTTTGAAAATAATGTCACCCAGTGGACGTCGTGTTTGTTAGATAGGTAAACACGCACATATAATATATAAAAAAAGAATATCTATACATATACGTTTATAAAGGTTATTAACATCGACATAGATTGACTTGTTATCTTATTTTTTATTGTGGAGGTCTAAACTGTTCATGTAAATTGGAGCTAAACAAAGGTTTTGTATCGGTTTAATAGAAGAGCATAATACAGATATATGATTTACCAGTGCAAATTATGCTATTGGGAACAAATTAATATTTAATTTTATAAATAGAATCAAAGTTTGTTCACTTATACCAATCACATCAATAAGCGATATTTTTACCTCCAATATATAGTTTGTAATGGAAATTCTAACTGAAATAAATAATGCTTTATTGAATCAAATCGATTCAAAATGCTGTTATATTACTGTTTGTTGAAGGTATTTTTATAAATTTTTGTATGACATTAATCTGTCTTTTTGAGGAACATGAATTAGAAATATTGAGAAGAAGACCCTCCGATTTTGGTTTTATGAAATTTATATTATAATACAATTTATAGGATACATTATCAGAAAGATTTAACTTTATGTCAGGTTTACAATGGAATACGGTTGAATATATAAGCAGGGTAAGTGTGTACTCAATAGTGCCTATACAAGGCAAGTATCCATTGGTTTAAATTATGTTTAAATCGAGAGAATCAAAATACTATTTCAAACATTTGCGTTAAGAAGCTCTGAAGAGAACCGTAAAAAGTTAGAAGTGGCTTAGTACTGTGAAATGTACATTTGTTTTTTCAACAACATTGTTTTCAACAAAACTTTTCGCACGACTAAAAAAAACAAAAAGGCAAAACTTTTACAGAAAACCAATTTTCAAAGGGAAAATTTTTGTAGTTTAAAAACGTGTTTATTTTGTGAAAATTCAACGATAGTTTTCCAAGCTATTGTTTGAGAGCCATAGAAGTCGTAAAGTGTACTTATTTCGTTGACATAATTGATTTCGATTAAACTGAAAGATAAATTAAATATTTGATTTAAAATTCAATAACATCAAATTCATGTTGCTATTGGAATAGGTTGTAAACTCCCAAATGTTTGATTTATCAAAAATATTTCACATTAATAAATAATATTTTTGACAAAATAATTCATGACAGTGTGTCGTCCAATCTTTATTTTTGAAGGTGGTAATGGAAGATTGATGATTTAAGAAGAGAATTAATTGTAATCGAATCGCTCTTTTTCATTAAGACTTGTTTTTCAGGATAACAACACCAAAAACGTCTATGCTTTTGGATATAAATACATGTTTCAAAATATCAATTTGGGAATCTAAAGTTCTGAGACTACTCAAAGAAATTTACAAATATTATTTTAATCAAAAAGATACCTTCATAATTTATTTTTAACCATGTTTGATCTGAAAGTGAAGCTTATTGAATCCTAATGGACCATCGATACAGAAGTTTTTTTAGCAATAACTGGTTGTATACCATTCGCTCAATCACTTTTTTGGTGAGATGAAACACATAAGAATTTGAGTTTATGAAAAAAGCAGTAGTGAGATAATAGTCATTTGTTTTCTCGGTGGTAAAGTAAAATTATGAAACCATGAGATTCTATACAACAAAGTGAAAATGGAAAAATCCATGAATGAAAGTTTACATTTGGGGATTCGAACTCTTGATCCACCAAGTGAGAAGACAAAAGTTCAACATTATTCAAAGTTTGACTGCAAGAATAGATCATCTGAAATAAATTGTCTTTTCAATATATAAAGTGGTTCCTTCCTCTTAAATTTAATTATTTCCGTTGTTACGTTCATTGCTTCGTTAATTACTCTTCTTCCTAAAAATATGATTTAAATTAATAATGAATAGATTCGAATCAATACCAACGATACATTTAATTCGAGGATGCTTCTCAAAAAAGGAAATCTCGCAAAAGCCTTAATTACACAGCACACTAAATTAACGGCCATCAAACATCCCAAAAGCATAATACGCTCAATTTACACTGGTCTTGCTTTTGATAAAGCAATGAACCTGTATTATATTATTTTGTATATCATTATACATTCCATATAACTGTAACTGTACACATATTACATAATGAATGCCGTACTTGCGCCATAGAGTACTCAGAGCCACAAATGATTGTTATAGTACCCTCATATAACGGCTATAACGCACATGAAGCAAAATTCCTCTGATGGGCCGTAACATTTAGCACTTACGTTAATCATAAGATGAGATTGCATATAAATGTGAATCAGAACAGACAGTTTCATCAATAGAACGGCAACGGTGCCAAACTTTTGTGTGTTGAGTTCTACAAAATTTACTTAAACGTATGTAAATTTCAAAAGCTTGTTATTGTAATCACTAGATGCAAAAAATATTATAGAAACTTCAGAAGTGTTCTTCCTTTAAAGCAAAAACATGACATTGTTCTTGAAGGCTAGAAGAAAGTGAGCGACGATTGCCAAGTCATATTGGAAAACTTCCCAAATGATATTCTAGTGGAGCATATCAACAGAACTGATTTAAAATTACTGATGTTCATTTAGTCACGCAACGTCTTTTTCTAATCGCACTCGCTAGACGCCTTTTGTTCGAATAGTTGTGAAGCGATATAAACAATTACCATGACTTAGTCAATGCAATTGGAACACAAATCAATTTATGATATTGGGTGTACGGAGATTTTAACCCATGGACTTGAGTTGAGCACTTGGTTTCAAGACCACGAAAATGAGTGGCAATTTCTCTTGCACTTGAGTACTACTCGTTTGGGTGGATGTTTAGTGAAGTTTACATTCCTTTCTACCCAGATACTGAATAGGTAGGTTTCTCATCAGGTACTGAAAACGTAGACTAGAGCTATTAGCTAAGCATTAGATCTGTTATATCTCAACCTTTACTGTCTTCGAAAAAGAGACTACACAAGCAGTTCTGGTAAAACAACTTCTGTTGAAATAAATTGCGTTAGGAGTCTATATGCTCTACATTGGGAGCGACCATGGTTAGGAAAAGTACGATAAATGTATGTTATATTTAATTCCGAATGATGCGGAACACATCAGCCTGGGAAGTGTCATGTATAGAAAAAAAAGAGAAGGAAAAAGAAGTGAAACGCGTAAAGATAGATCGAATGATTTTACGTTAAAATTTAAAAAGATAATTAAGATGAAGCAGAACAGTACAGTGGAAGCAAAATGGTTTACCTCCACTTCGCACTGTAAGCTATCATCATTAATTAAAAAAACTAGCTCGTCGATAGGCAAGATATTACGACAATAATCTCGCGGCGTGGTATGTAAGTACCCTTATGCAATTAACAGAGATATTATAAAGTTTACATGACAAAAAATGCCCTAAATAAAAAAGGTTAAAAGAACACGGGTATTTAAAAAATATAAATATATATGAATGGGCGCCAGTCTGAAAACAAACTTTCAGACGAAAATTATTTTTAACTTAATAAAATACTAAGAATGGTGACAAATTAAATTTTAATATATAAAAATGAATTGTCACAAATTAATACAAAAAGTTAGAGTAACCTCGAGTTTAACAAAAAATAAGATTTTACACTTACAGCTTGCAATATGCACAACATATGGGATGACCATAGCTTAAGTTAATACAATAAAATAACAAAATAAAATATATAGATATGATACTGATAGAGATGTTGTTGCTCCATCAGGATCGGATGACTTCCATCAGTGCGCTGCTCGGTTGGGTAGTACTTGGAGGACCACCTCTGCGGTTGAACGCCAGACCTGAAGTATCTCAAAAATCGTCTCTCTTATTCCGGTTTAATTATGCATTCTATTTACGGCACGACTTGATTGGTCAAGCCGCGCCGCCGCAACAAACACAAAATTGCTATTGCGTGGACATTCAATTATTCAAATTTCACTTGTTATACTTAGTCCAACCTATTCCATATATAGATACAATTTGTAATGTACTACATTACAGAAGGCTGTCATTTCGCAGCATAATATGTAGTAAAGATTATTAATTCTGTATAAAATACTTTATTATACGAGGAGGCAAGGAGCTATCGTGGGGTGCTTAGTTAATGATAATACTAGCTGGTGATGGTGATAATATGTATTAAAATATCGTTTGTAATGTATGATATTATCCTCCAAAAGTATAAATTTACGAAATTATATTAATATGAAAGGTCCCTTCTCTCTGGATTAATAATTAAGGGTAGCTTTGTAAATAGTACTATGTATAAACTGAAGCTTTTTAAAAATGCCATAGACTTTTTTATATTAATGTCATTAGCGAGTACTTTGAGAGACTTTGTTTTCCGGTTTAGCTTTACGTCACAAAACGAAAACGGTTTTGTCGTTATATTAAATTATTTAAAAATTTTCATTAATATTATATTTTGAAGTGCTTTTTGTTGTTCCTATATCCAATTTATTGGAGTAAGGATTCTTATTCAAAGGCCTTTACTTAAACAAATTATAAAAAAAAATATAGTGAGCGGAAGTAAAAGTGTAATATTCTATGACAATTAGTTGTCAGTCGTTTCTAGCATTCCGGAATTTTACTTTTAAATATTAGTGGGTGATATTTTCTTATAAGATAACAAACTCTTTTCGAAATGGTTACTGTTTTAAAAAAAATGTTTTTCACAATTACCCAAAAAAAGATAGTATTGATAATAATTATTGCGGTTAATGCGATAGTATAATTCACACGTTACAGTTGAACCCAGATCTATCGTTCTCGTATTCAACGTTTTCCCGAATCAAACATTAATCATTTTTAATGACGTAAGACGCATTGTATAAATGGAGCCCTGTAGTTATATTATATTTGAAAATTGTAGAAATAAATATATTATTGTTTTTACTATTTTGTTTTTATCAATAATTGTGTAGTTTGTAAACATAATTAACATTTTCTGCCTGGGTCGATCCACTGCTGGATGAAGGCCTCCCCCAGCTCCCTCCACTCTTCTCAGTTCCTAGCTTTAAGCTGCCACGTACTTCCACCGAACCTGACAAGTTCGTCAATCCACCAGGTTTTGGGACGCCCCTGAGGCCGCTTAGTGCCCCTCGGTACCACTGATGGATTTGTCCAGCGGTTGTCCGTTCGCCGTGCGACATGTCTGGCCCACTGCCATTTAATCAATTTGGTGACCTCTGTCACATCTCTTACTCTTGTTTGCTTCCTTATCCATTGGTTTCTTTTGCGGTCCTTCCGCGTTATGCCCAAAATGCACCTTTCCATGCCATGTTGCGCCACTCTTAGTTTTTGGACCTCTCGTGTATTGATAGTCCATGTTTCGCAGGCATACGTTAACATAATTATAGTAAGCTGGAATATAAAAAAAATATTTAGACGATTTATTACAGCTCGAAGTAAGTATTTCAATTTAAATTTACGTTCGATCCACTCTCGGATTAAAGCCTACTAAAGCCTTTCCTAAATATATCCCTGTCCCTTGATAGGCTTTTCCTTGAACTTCCGCTCTTTCATCCTATATCGTAGGTACATATATCCGGATTTATGTCGTCCATTTATATCTGATATATTTGCTATCTTTACGGTACACTTAGGAGGCTCAAAAGTATAAAACAGATTCCTACTGTATTTATTATTGACTGACTATTCTTTCCAATAGACAAAAAAGTGTAAATCTATTTATTGTCATGGTGTAAAATGTCTAATTGTTGTTTTTATTGATATTCTGCGTGCGAAAATAAAATGGTGCTATGTCTAAAATCGGTTCTTTTCGGGAGACCCAAAACAAAATTTGCGTTATTGAGAACATTTTAAAAAATGTGATGTTACAACATAAAGTTTATTTATTCAGCAGTATTCTATATCTTCATATATATTTACATTATATGCAAGTACTAAAATAAACGTGTGTTGTGTATTTGAAAAAGTACGTAGTAAAAACGAAAGATGCTTCTTAAAAAGACAAATAAGTGCTATTTTCGATGAATGCTATGAAGATTCATATTTTAGCACACACAGAAGAATAATAAATTTATCAATTTTTATTTAACATTAAAAATGAATTTCCACGAAGCTACGGCCGAATCCATTGGAGAATAAAATATATTTAACTTTGTTAAGCTTTTTAGTTGAACCAGCCGATGTGTCGACAGTCACACACAATGTGTAATTACAATACTGCTGATTGGCAAAATACTTCTGCGTAATGGGTTTAGTTGGCAAAGCCCATTCCAAATTAGTTTCAAGTGGAGTTCAACCACCTTTGGGATTTTAGTTTTCCCGGATGTTGTTTTCGAATCGTTAGTGTTATTAGTACAATACTCTACCCATCTATAATAATATGATATTGTCCATCGGAATATATAAATTACCAATACTACCTACATACTAAGCAATAATAATGATTTTACGTTGTATAATGCCATTTATTTAATAAAACTTTGAAAGAGTAACGCATACTTATTTTGGCCACTTACTCTATTTTAGTCATCAATTTTTATCTTCAGCGTGAAATTGAAATTTTCGCATTCTTTCCATTGAATGAAGTATATGATTGTAATATGTGTAATAATAATATGTCTCGCTTAAAAAGTGAACACTGAGCGCATCAGCTATCAAAAAAATATGATTTAATTATTTTTCAATAATGTGAACAATTTTACAATTTTTATAATTTCACAAACGCTACTACAGTATAAGAAAACAACAAAATAAATATGTCCATAATATTGCGTAATCCTAATAAAATATATCCTAGAAATTATAAAAATAATACCTTTTTATTCATACAATTTCACTATTTTAATTTTTGTGAAACTATTTGTTGTGTAGGTACCAAAATACTGCATTTTCAAATAAACATAAATCTCGCGATACCAACCCGGAGATCGTTGGTTTCCCCTAACTGGCTTTATAACAAAGTTATTTGTTTCCAGTTTTACGTTACGCAGGGTTACCAAACAACCATTGTTGTATTTAAATTTTAGCTTACAAAAAGTAGTAAGCACGATATTCAATGAATCATTATATTTTATAGCATATGTTAAATTACATTGTAATGAAAGGTGAGTCACTGATTTATATTTGAATAATATAAATTTATGTAACAGTGCGCTACTGTATTTATAATTAGTTACCAAATAATTCTAACTGTATATAAGATACTGACAAATGAGTGAAACCGAAATAGCTACAAACTGTATCTTACAATTCTTGTTTAATTTAAGACATCGACTGAGGGTGCTTGATGGAATTTCAATATCAAAATTGGGTTATTGAGATTTTGTACACTTCCATGTATTTAATGTCAGTTCGAATTCCATGTCAATTCCATGTCATTCCATGTAGTAATTCCATTCCATGAAGTAATTCCATGTCAGTTCGAGTCCATTCGTGTGCTCGAATGCCTGAAGATGCCGAAAGGCGAAACCCAGGTCGTTAGTGACAAAATACATGGAAGTGTACCAAATTTTAATAATCCAAATTTAATTCTTGTTTAACTTAATTTTTTCGTTACTTTTTTCCAGATATGAATATGAGCAGTGTTCCTTCTAAGACGAGATGTCCTCCACGTGGAAAATTCATATAATGACCAGTACAAGCCAAGAAATGCGCGGCATAACATCAATCTTTCTGAAAACAACAATACATGTCTTATTTGAATTTTTCTTGTAAAACTAGTGTTTTTTGTGTTACATAATTAAAATTATTGTAATTTATTCATTTATTCTATATTTAAGGTATATAAAAACCAATATTTAATGACAAAATAATGAAAATCTATATATATTTTTTTTGAATAATTTTATTTTGTGTTGAACTGAGCGTAAGCCCGAGATGAGTGCTTGGGGCCCTAAAACTGCCTGCGCCTCCGCGCACTCGTACAACTGAGATGGAATATTGATAATGGGTAAACCACAGTGATCAAATAAATTATATTTTGGTTGAATACCACCGTTACACGATTTTAATGTAGAGATAATACTATTTCTATTTGTTAATGAACGTACCTAATTTCATGAAATAACATTGCAGCCCCAGTTCCACGCTAAGACACTACTGATATCTGTGTTATTCCTTGACTATGCTCTAATGATTTATCGATTAGAAAACTGTTTTTTTTCTCAACAAGGTGTGTCATATATAGGCATAATTTAATATTATGCATAATTAACTAGAAAACAAAAGCCCTTGACGAAATATTTGATTTTGTTTTATAATTTTGAATTAAGAATTGTACATAAAAAACGAATGGCAACCCTACCGTTTGAGTTCGCAAAGTTATCTCACGACTCTTCCATGGCATTAATAGGTCGTTTGTTAGAGCGAGACGTGACCAGTTAGTTTCATTCGTTTCAAATTTAGATTTTCAAACCCAGATAGTTTTCATTCAATGGTTTGGCTTTACGTTTTCTTTGTTGCAGATCTGTATTATTATACCGGGGACGAACGTAAAGCTTCCTGTTTGAGTATTGTGAAACGAAATTGAGATTTTCGATAACGAAATATTGATTCCATTAGAACTTTCATAAAATGGCGTCATTTTGTTGATAATTTACTTGAATAAATAAAAATAACTAACAAGGTTTCCAATTGATCACGGGCAACAATATATATTTTAAAACGTAAGTATGATCAATACAAATTAAATTAATATCACCCCATAAATACTACGATAAGTATATTTTCTTTTTACTTAGAATTAAGAATGAGCGGATCTGTCTAAAAGATGATTGAACTAGCATGAGTGTTTTCTTCAAATGAATAAATAATTATGTTAAATAACCTAGGTTGACAGAAAAGTATTTTCCTTTCGAAGGTTATTATTATAAGATATGAAGGTGTTATTTTCAAAACTCAATTATTCTACTCTGTCTCATGGAAATAAAAATGGTGAACTGTTAACGTCATTAATATCATATACTATGGTATTATTTTTCATGAATTTGCAACAAAATTTTCCGAGTAGCGTACGTTGTTTTTGGAAGCACCCTCAGATATTAATTTCTATGCAATTATATATTTATCTTTTTTATCTTATCCCTTTTGATTGTATTAAAAATAAATAGTTCTGACTGTGTTTCTTGGAAAAGTAACACTGAACATTTTTTTGAAGATATTTTTGTCAAAGTGTCAAAATTTATTAATGTATTTGGCTTTTGGTATGACAAAATCATATAAAATTATGCCCGTTCTCAATGTATGTATCTGTATTATTTATGTAGTGTTTTAATACAAGTTTTTTTTAGTAAAGTAGAAAAAAAAGGTTAGGGAAAGAGTAGTTTTTCACTAATAGTATCAAAGATAATAAAAAAACGACGATGAACCTGGTTTGGACATGTGCTGCGGATATCCCAAGGTAGCCTGAAACTTGCCTGTCTCTTCTACAAGCCGGATGGATTTCGTCACCCTGAAAGGCCACTGATGACCATCCATATGATGTACTCGGTGGAGCTACAGGACGCTGGGATACCTAGGAGGAAACAATAAGACTGGAATGGGACATAGAATCTTGGAGAAACCGAGTGATGGCCATACGCTCTAAATATGGAGCGGATATGGTTTAAAACAGATTTTTCTAAGTTTTCTTTTCAGGATTAGAATTGATCTCCAGGAGACCGATGTATCTATTCAAAAATCAATTTATTCTTATTTCCGATCGGAGTTTTAAATCCGTTTTCGTGAAATTAGTATGGTATCTACAGGGATTAGTAGATAGTTCAGCTTAATGTAATATACACTAAATCCTCGTTGTATATAAAGATGCCTTCCACACAAAACAGCCGTATAAAAACCGTGTAAATAAATATGGTAGAAATGTAGATTAATAAAAGATAGTTTCCATTACACTATGTCGTGCAATGTCGATACTATTTTGGGTATTAAGCTGTAATAGTTTTTAGGGACAAGAGCACAATTAGAAATAAAGTTATGTCATATTATATCCTAAGTTATAATTGATACGGGGTTCCTTTGCCTGCTGAAATTCTTGATTGCACAATAAAATATTTTATAAACTACAAACACATATTAAAATAGCTTAATATTTTATGGTGCACGAGTCGTATTTAGGACCTAATTCAATTTCCCTATCCGAAGCACCGCAAATTATGTTTTCAATTTTCCAGCGAGAACCTGGCCGGGAAAAGTTGGCCTCCGTGCTTTGGTGAGCGCTCCTTACAATAGATGGCGTTTATGCGGCATAATGTTTTGCATACATGAAAAAGGCGGCGGGAAACTCTCGGAACGTTGCTCAGAATTTGATCGTTTTTAAATAGTAGTTTCGCTAGTAAATTGTAAGGACAATTACTACGTTAGTTTTTCGATAATAAATTAGGTATAAACTATAAACCATTGGGTAATAGTTTAAGTATTGCAAGTCATACATTGAGTGTTAAATGTTCTTGGACGTTAATTCTATCCATTTGTGGTTCTGATTCTGGTTCAAATATCATAAATTGGATAGTTCATTCGATTTATGAATATTTGTTTGAATGCATGTATATCTGTAAAGTTTAAACTCCCTCCCGCCCATACGATTCTAAAAATGGAGCGTATCGATAGTAATTAGTTAGCTGCTAGTCATTAGGAATATGTGCTTACAATGTTGAATGTAGATGTGATAAAACCGCAGGACGGTAATGCAGTCTGGAGTAGATGTTTCACGACTGGAGAATGGTGAGAGACTGATGATCCCTTTTATATATTCTTCTCTTGTTGTATTGCATTTTCTAAATACTACATTTTATGACTCTCACGCTTGCAGAAAGTCTCCTTTTACAATCACGCATTTACTTATTTTTTCACTCAGTAATATCACATTTCGCAAACTGCTGTTGTGTGAAGTTATGACTTGATAAAAGTGTCATTTTTTCTTTTCGTTAACTTTTTCTCTTTACACATAATTATAATTTTCGCTGACCAAAGACGAAACATTTTCTCAGATCTCATTTTGCAAATCCGTGGCGACATGTATCTCTCAGTCCTTACCTGACAATATCCTTCAATCGTAACACTATGCAAAAAGAGGTTATGCGACTGAATAACAAACAACACAATTTTTTTTCTGCTTCCTTAGAATTCCATACTCTCCACATTGGAGGAAATTATTGAAAAACTGTTTCAACATCTGTTGTGTCAGACTATAGTGAAAACCTCATTCCTCCCAAAATGTCAATAATTTAATTTAATACTCACTTTTCGCGATAATATCGGCAACGTTCTGGGAAAAGAAATGTGTTAGAAATATTAGTGGCCGGGAAATTGGTGTTTAATATTTGTGTCCTAATAACACAATATTATTAAACAATGTATAGCTCAAATCTGATGTCGTCAACTTTATAATTGTTGGGCACTACGTGAATGTGAGTCTAGTTATAATATCGGCTACCGTAGTGGCCATATATATTATATACTTTGTATAGGTCCAATGTTAAACTTAGGAACATTATCTCGGATTTATAATAGGCAGGCTTCTAAGCAAATTTTATAGTGTCTGACATATTCTGCTCTACATGTTTTTGAACATAGTTATTTTTGTAAACACATTTTAGTAAATAGTGTTTCTTTTATTTTTTTACAGATGGCTTTAAACTTAAAATAAGGAATCAATTTTGATTTATTAAGTTCCAAAAGAAAAGGACAATAAATTGCATAATATTGCAGCTGACGTCCATGCTTCATGATTTTTTATGTGAAAAATTTGTGAATTAAAAATTAAACAATGTGAATTAAATAGGATCCCTAAAGGAAATTTGGTTTAGTTTTCTAATTGCTTATTTTGTCTTACTATGACACCAAAAAGCTTGTTTGCGGTTTTAATCAGCAGAAAAATGTTACAACTCATTAGAGCTTTCCTCATGCATTTATATTCTCTATTTATACTGCTGGGTGATCTTATACTATAGAATTTAAATAATTGTATTAGGAGAAGAATTTATGAACTAACGATGAAAACATATAATTAAAATTTTGATAAATCAAATATTAAACACCGGATAACATTTGCTCATGGTGAAAAGCTAACGTTTTCACTGAGTGTGTGTAATGTAAAGATTTTCAATAACTGAAACAAACACACTCATTTCGCAGTTGGTAGCAATTTGTTGCTCGGGCAAAGGTTGGCGGCACTGCGCGATACTGGGGCAGAGTATAACACAACACAGCGGGGGTAAGAAAACTTCTCGTTGCACATTTCGGGGCAATAACATTTTTATTGCTTTTTAATGTAATCATTTCGCCAGATTCTCGGCGTAATTCATGGAGTACGCTATGAATTCGAGTATCGTACAGTTTATGCGGACAATTCGAGAAATAATAAAAATTCTCTCGGTATATCTCGCGTGTTGGTTCCATATACGTGTGAGAAATATCATTTTCCTTTTTTTTTAATTATTGTCTTTTTTGCTGTTATTTTGTAAGCCTCTGTAGTCAAGCCTATTAAAAATGTGCTACTCGAAAACGTTTCTTCGAATAGCGAAAAAACTTATTTTTGATTATAAAAAAGGTTTTTTTCAATACAAGTTAATTATTAGTTTATTAAAACTTTGCTTAACTTAATATTTTAACCTTAACATTATATGCCATGCATCAATGAATAGCATTGAATGTCAACGATTGGATATCGACGAATTTCTTTTCTGCTTTCTAGAAAAAGAATGTTGATACAAAAAAGTCAGGTTTTGAGTAATTTATATCGTTCAGGAAAACCTACTAATTTATTCACTTTTAAATTCTCTTATAACAGATCCATTTGTCATTTGTAAAAGAACTATTTAATTTCAATATGAAAGCAAAGGCTTTTTGTTCATTGAATTGGCGTTTGAATACTACAAAACCATTATCTAATTATTCCATTTGAATTAATTAATATGATGACGGCTATTTCGGTATCATGTCATTATTAAAACGGGATATAACATATTTTTTGTGCACTGAATGCTTTGCAATTTTTTACTTTATTTTTAAATTTGAATTTTATAGTAACATTCAAATGCATTCATTGCGCGACAAATATTATATAATATATATATTGTAGGCCTCTGTGATTTAGTGTTAAGAGTTTTGCCTTAGCGATCAGACGTGTCCTGGTCCAAGTCCCAGCAAGAACAATATCAAATTGAGATTTTTTCAATTTAAATTTTTGATCTTGGACAAGAGTGACTTTCAAAAATTCTCATAGAGCTTATCTCGTATGATTTTCAAAGCTGTCAGCTGTATGTAATGCTATATATATATTTTTAAAATCTATATATAATAAATATTATAACACTTTTAATATTATTTATAATTTAAGACATCGACTGAGGGTGCTTGATGGAATTTCAATATTAAATTTGGATTATTGAGATTTTGTACACTTCCATGTATTTTGTCACTAACGACCCGGGTTTCGCCTTTCGGCATCTTCAGGCATTCGAGCACACGAATGGACTCGAACTGAGAGACAGTAAACAGTGTCTAACGCTTATATAGAAGATACAAATGCGACAAATATCATTTACGAGGCAATACATTATACGTCTGAGAGCCACACCGATACCTGAGTTAAAATTTCGGAAATCGCACTAATCCTTATTTTGTAAACACCATATTACCAGAGTGGCGATTGCCGAAGGCGAATTGCCGCTTTTCAACTTCTTTTAGAAATACCAGTGATTTTACAATTATAATAGTATTGTGGGTTTTGACGGGATGTAATTCGACGAATGGGTAAATATATACAATCATTCCACATTTAGTGAAATCTGTTAGGTGTTGCAACGTATCGGATATAATAGCGGAGAATTAGGAAGGTTCAGCTGCTCATTCAAGATTGGTAAGGAGAGTTAGAGTTAGAGTAGAGTAGTTCTAACTTCTGTTTTATTGCTAAAAATAAGGTTTTCTAAATGGTTCATGTAAAATTCTGCTAATAGTGGTGACAAACAACTTCCCATTGCAAGGCCTTCGGTTTGTTCATAGAATCTATTATCAAATTGAAAATAGTTCTGGTCAACGCAAACGTCTAATATATTAAGTAATTCCGTAGTAATGACAGGATTAACTCTACGCGTATTAAAGGGTATCTTTGATGATTTGTTTACATTTGTTTACAGGTACATTAGTGAATAAGCTAACAACGTCAAAAGAAATTAATTTGGCGTTTAACGGAATGTTATAATTTTTAATTTTATCTACTAATTTAGTACTATTAGCAGAATTTTACATGAACCATTTAGAAAACCTTATTTTTAGCAATAAAACAGAAGTTAGAAACGTAGTTTATTGGTTCCGTTACGTAGATGACATCCTTTGTCTATTCAATGGAACTGAGAGACAAGTTTCTAACCTTCATAATTTTCTTAACTCACTAGATGATAAAATTCAATTCACTTTAGAAGTAGGGGGCAAGAATATAAATTTCCTTGACCTTAATATTGATATTAAAAACTCCATTCATGAATTTAAAATTTACCGAAAACAGACGTTTTCAGAAGCCGCGATCCATTTTAAGTCAGACCATCCTTTCTCATATAAATTGGCTGCTTTCCATTCTCAGGTTCACAGATTAGTCACTATACCTCTAAATAAATTTAATTTTGAAAACGAACTAAACATTATTAAACAAATTGCCATTAATAATGGCTATGAGGCGTCTCTTATAGATAGTTTTGTATCAAAAAAACAACGTAAATTAGCAGAAAAGATGCTATATTTCGGGAACTTGTCTAAAGACATAGACCGCCCTAGAATCTGGCATAGAATAAGTTATTTAGGTTGCACAAGCTTTAAAATTAAAAAACAACTCGCTGATAGTGTTAGACCGGCGTTCTATTGCAAAAACTCTCTAGGCAAATTACTTATTAACAATAAAGATAGAGTAAACTTTAAGAACAAATCTGGTATTTATAAATTACAATGCAATGATTGCCAACATTTCTATGTGGGTAAAACCACACGTACATTAGATATAAGGGTATCAGAACATTTAGCTGCCTTTAGATTAAAAAAGAAACTTCGACATTCGCAAATCACTTGCTAATGGAGAACCATACGTTTAATGCGGATGATGGGGTTAAACTGTTGCATAAAAACATGGGGATCATAAATTATTTTATCAGGAAATTTTAGAAATTAATAGAGGCCAGTTATACTCCTTACCAATCTTGAATGAGCAGCTGAACCTTCCTAATTCTCCGCTATTATATCCGATACGTTGAAACACCTAACAGATTTCACTAAATGTGGAATGATTGTATATATTTACCCATTCGTCGAATTACATCCCGTCAAAACCCACAATACTATTATAATTGTAAAATCACTGGTATTTCTAAAAGAAGTTGAAAAGCGGCAATTCGCCTTCGGCAATTCGCCACTCTGGTAATATGGTGTTTACAAAATAAGGATTAGGGCGATTTCCGAAATTTTAACTCAGGTATCGGTGTGGCTCTCAGACGTATAATGTATTGCCTCGTAAATGATATTTGTCGCATTTGTATCTTCTATATAAGCGTTAGACACTGTTTACTGTCTCTCAGTTCGAGTCCATTCGTGTGCTCGAATGCCTGAAGATGCCGAAAGGCGAAACCCGGGTCGTTAGTGACAAAATACATGAAAGTGTACAAAATCTCAATAATCCAAATTTATTATTTATAAGTCAAAATTCGTTCAACATTCAAACTTGTGCACGCAGACACACTCTCTGTCCGTGCATCGTGTATCGACTGCTAGTGCAGTGTTGTGTTGTGAATTACAGGAAGACAGATAAATCTAAACATGAAATAAAATATGACTATATATGGTTGCCAAAAACAAATAATATTCAACATTGATTAACTCATAACTGGTATTTTAATAACAGCGAACACAAAACGTTTTATTCTCTCGATTGAATCATGTTAATTAAATGTATATTATTAAAAACAGGAAATTAAAACGTTCACAAATAGTACCTATTTGCATATCTGATTTATTTTACGCAGGCAATAAAATCGTTTGTGCGAAAAGTAATAAAAACAAATCCTGAATGTGATTTTTTGATCCGAAAATGATTATATTGACTTTTGAACTATCCACGTTCACGAAATGGTCAAACAGTGAACCAAAATAAATAGATTTCATTAATGAGAAGCGATAAATCAATTGCAATAGTGTTGAGCTTAACATACATTTGGTATAGTTGTTTTGAATATTAAAAATACATGTTTACGATTACAGCTATCAAAATTACTTCCCTATTGCATTATTTAAATAATCCCATTTTACTTTGTTCTAGAATATCATTTTGATATTCTGAAATTAATTTTATTTACTTAATAAACTGTCTTCAACAGAATATTAACATCACAGACTAATTTTATCATTACTATTTGTTGAGTCCATGGTGCAGAGGCCAACGTTGTTGACTACGGTTGCGGATGTCTCGGGTTAATGTCCCGGTACGGATAAATTGATGTTTGGGATTTCTAGAACTGTCTCCCACCCACCCCATTTGGAAAAACGAACCCAATCCTAAAAAACGAGGCGTAGCGAGAGCGATTAAATAACCACTAGATCTGTCCTAGCTCTATCCGTCTATTCCTACTCTCTTCGAGGGAGGTTAACTGGCAAACTGAGAAAAAAGCAGTTCATGTAGAAAACTTCTGTTGAGATACATCCGTTAGGAGTACATATGCTCCACATTAGGAGCGGACATGGTGAAAAAAAAAAATACTTTTGGTCAGATTTTTGTTTCATATTCCAAATTTATTGCAATACAATGTAACAAAAAGAACGAAGTGAGATACAGATTATTTGCAAGACGCATTGCCCAACTAAACATTGTGATAGACTATGACTAAACATTAGCAGTGGTCAACATTTTTTTCCAAAACGGGTACCCTGATTAGCTTGCTAATAACGATGGGCACTTTATCTTAAGATTGCTTCAAATCGATTTATTAAAACACTTTGAACGTTTATTTTGAAACTTGACGCGTGTGAAAAAGTAATGTCTAATTAGCCAAAAGTCTTGGTCACTTTAAACAACCTTTAATGGCACCCAAGTGCCCACGAGCCTCAGCTTGCCAATCACTACATTAAGTCACTGGTTATTTTTTTCAATATACTTTGTTGAAATAGTTCTTAAAATTTAATATTCGTATAATATCACTCGCATGAAAAGCTTTTCAATTTTACAAAATATCTTATAACGCACATCCATTTTCATAAAAATTTACCACACGTAAAATAGCATAACGATATTTTATGTTATATTTTTTAATCTATTCCTCTCAAAAATCTCATAGGACGCGAGGAAAGCCCTTAAATATTCCGTCTGGCGTACAACCAGGTTTATTTTCACAACCGAGAAACCGGGTTGTGCGCGGCGCATCGTATCGTCTCTATGACACTCGACCATCTTGTCGAGTGAAAAAAAAGTTTACCTCTAGAAATCTTGTGAAACATCAAAGATGTAAGCTTCATGTTGAAATTTTGCTGCACTATGCAGGAATAAACTGATACGTAAAAATGCAAAGTTGCATAAGGTTGCATTATAATTTGTATTATATTATTATAATCACCACCGTTAAAACGACGACTGTTGTCCTAATATTTTCAAATACAGAATATTAACCGCTGATAATTTATCGTAAGAGCTTCTGAAACGTCACATCGAAAAGTGATCTAACCAATAATTCTCACCACATTATCTAGTTTTTCGTGTGACTTATTTTGAAATGCTATCAAAAATAGGGACCTACTGATGATTAACAATATTTCGTCAGCCTATGTGGTGTAGTAGCAAGAGCTTTGCCTTAGCAATGTCAATAACAAATTTAGATTTTTTCAGTTTCAATTTGTAATCGATATGACTGACTCCATCTTCCATTTGTCAAGGTATTTGGCACTTTTGCTCAACTGTAATGCCATATAATACAAAAAAGCTTACCGAGTCCGTAGTGCAGTGGTAAACGTCAATAGTTTCGGTTACCGGCCACACGGTTTCGAATCTCAGTATGAGTATTTTTCAATCGATTTATGGATTTCTGTTCGAAAACATGAATGTTTGTAATATCTTAAAATCCCTCTCACTCATACGATTAGCTAACCTCTTGTTCTGTCCTAGCCCTCCGAAACATGGAGTTTGAGTAACTGAGTAACAAGTAGTTCTGTTAAAATATCTAGATTAGGAGTTCGTATATTATGCTCCACAGTGTGAGCGGATTCGGTTCAAAAAAGTTAAAAACGCTCGAAAACAATCATCAAGTTATCAAGAAAGACGGTATAATCGAGAAAGATGGAGTAGTACACAACACGTCGTGGTTAGTATATGGTATAAAGTTAAAATTTTACTTGATTTCTTTTAGCTCGGTTTCATTTACAAATTACTAGTGAGTACCCGGCATGCGTTGCAATGCCACTCAAAGAAAGAAAGGGTTTGTGTTTTAATTCTGTTTATTCAACTGCTTTTGGATTAGTGGTCTGCACAGGCCGAAATTTCATAGACTTACCCGGTTCGAGCCCATCATCTTCAGGTCTGGCCCGACCCGAACCCGAGTTTCAATATCACACTTGTTATAACACAATGTTTTTGTTTTTCGTCTGGTGCGTACACGAATAAATCAGAAGGTTTTCCTAGATGTCGCTGTATGTACGTATTTGATTCTTTTTTTCAATTTTAGATTTTCAATTTTTTTTCTTCAGAACTCTTCACGGGTGTGTGCACAACAACTCACCGAAGTTTCATCAAAATCGTATGAATGGTAAAGGAACTCGTAAAAAATAAACAAAAATTTATTTTTATATAATAATTTCCCGGCATGATCACAATAAGTCCTTCCTGAAAGTTTCGTCGCGATCGGTTGAGTAGTTTAGGAGCCTATAAGATCCGGACAAACCAACAAACCAACAAACAGACATTCATTTTATATATATAGATTGTTTGCTTCGTATATTTTACATATATTTTGTACTAACTTCAAGTATTTTAAAGTATGGATAACTACATGAAGGACTATCTTTCTAAACATAACATATTCTGTAATATATAGTAACCATATAATACATGAAGATAGTAAAAATATTCTCGGTTATTTGTTTGTTAGCAGAAAGATCGATTTTCTTATCATGTTTTTGAACAGCTATAAAAGTTTCATAAATGGTCGTTACAGATATACTAACGATTTCAACATCGTCTGCACAATAGCGGTATTAAAGTTTTAAATATAGTGACATTTGTGTTTACCACAGAATCTCTCTATTATTGTCATCTCTAGAGTAAACTCTACTTAGCTAACGCTTGTAAATTTGTACAGTAACGAAGAGCAGACCAATATTAAAACGATTATTCTTTCATTGCAACATAAAATACTTTTTTATCCTTCTTCCAGAAAAAAATTTACTTAGCCAAACTTGTGTCAAATCTCATTTAAAAAAAATATATTCAAATATCAATTAATGGATTGAATCAACTTGTGTTCAAATATGAAGTACTGATTATTACTCTTTTAATATTTAACTCTTTTATAAATATCGGTCTTAGTTGTTTACCTAATAAAAACAAAATATTTTATATAAAGTCAACTGTGAAAAGTTCCACAAAGAAACTGTATGATTCGCATAGTGTTGATCGGTCAATAGCTCACCAAAAACTAAAGTAATTATATAATTATTATAGCATAAACTGCGCACCCTGTGATTATAAGATTTTACAGTGTCAGTATTGTCAACCAGTGCTTCCCAAACTGTAGGCCATGGGCTTAGAGCTTCTGCAGGAGACCGCAAAATATTTCAGTAGAGCTACACGTATTAAATTATGCATTTCATATTTATGTATTCTTTATATAAGAACACATTATTCGTAATTTTATTAAAATGTTGTCTTTTAGGTGATGGTAGAATGCAGGTGTATGTATAAGTATACATATATTAGATATGATGTAAAATAAAACCCTTGATAAATAAATAAATTTAATTTTAGGGATAGAAGACCGTAGTTTATTTTTTGAAAATTTTGCGGGCCGTTGAATGAAAAATTTTGAGAAACACTGTTGTAGACTGCGATAATTTTTATTGTTCTAAAAACGGAAACTATAAATCCTTAATACAGTACTATTTATAATTATATTTTAATAATATATCTTCTAAAATTAAAAACAATAAAAATTAGACTAACTTATTTTCGATAGATTTGGCGGTTAATTTCTGGAAATTCATTTTTAATTTTATATGGTATTAACATTTTTAGGATAAGATTTCAATTATTTAAAAAAAAAAGAATTTGAGCGTTAACAAATAATTAAACCTTACTTACTTAGGTTTCATTCAACACTGTCATTTCTAGAGAAATATGTATAAAACGAATGGTAAAATAGTAGTCAATTAAAATTACACTTATTTTTTTTCAAATCTAGCTTTATTTTTTAACTTTAAATGAAAATGTGGAATATACCATGGCTAAGTAATTATGGTTGACATACGCTAAAATTCATAGACATTTTTACTTACAGTTCTTTCTATCGTCACTACATGAGTATACAGATACTAAATTATAATTGGATATTCTTCCTTGTAAAATTATGCATTCTCTTGCAAATATCAATACACTTAAGTGAAGATACTAGTCGCAAACATTTGCTGATTGCATAACGAGTGCATCGAATGAGTACATCGCGGAGCACAGACGTGCGCTCACTTTTGCTGTTACAGTGAAAATTCAGTTGCCAAACAATTCGTTGAAATGTATATTTGAATTTGATATCGATAATATTGAAATTTTGAATGTAATGTTTTGCAATTAGCATAATTGATCAATACGAAGTGACACACCATGGTTTTTTTGTTAAGTTTATGTTTTATTGGGGCTCATGACTGAAAACGCACAGCGTTAATGACAATGATTTGGAGAAATCGACCCAACTCTGTCGTGAAGGGCGATCTCCATCGCCATCGGACACGTTCGCAGGACGAGTCCATTTTTGACAGAAAAGGGGGTGGCTCCGACTGTGAGGGATTCAGATTTCTGATTTAACTGGAGTCGTTTACAAGCATTCGAGCCGGGAGAGTCACCGGCCAGTGTGGCGTTGTGGATTGTTTGTGTTTGTTTTGATATTGGACTTAATTTAAAATCGTTTGTCGTGTCACTTGCATTATAATTTAAAAGTAAATGTGTTAAGTAAATGTAAATGTAGACTCAATTTTATGTGTTAGAAATATATTTGTGTATTTTAAACCACTGCATATTCGATTAAAATAAATAAAAGTTGAACCGAATTTGAAATGGTGCTTGTTTGAGATCCCAGCCCTTCCAGGACGTCGATAACCAACCATTCGCCTCTCTTCGATTCAGGTCTTCTCTGAAAATTAACTACAAGTCGGTTTCTCCATCTCTACCCGTTATATGTAGGCAGCCACGCAATATAACGCAATGACGATCAAGAAAAAAAACGAATTTACTCTTCATATTTTTGGCTCGATGCAGAACTGCACAGGACCGATAATATAACCACGCACTATTGTGATTAAGAAAAAAAAAGTCACAGAGAGAAAAAAGGAAATTTGCTCAGCCACTTAGTTTAAGCAATATTAAGAGTATCCTGTGTGTCCATATACTGAGGATCCCCCGTAGCGTTAGAGTTTAATCTACTCCACGTTGAATTTAAAGAGGAATCGACAATATCCATGTTGCAAATTTACCGAATGCCTCAAAATTGGCCTTGGTTGATATCAAGTCAGCGTGGCCTATACATTTGTCCCAACCAATTCTGTATATTGATAAAGATGATAAATATTGTTAATATTCATATTAAAAGCAACGCCAACGTTTCAAAACGTAATTTTTAAAAGATTTGTGAATTAAATAAGATATGATTATGATTGTTGTCTACTTGAGGATCTTCTTGGGTTATCAGAATTCTCGAAAGAAAAGAGACACATTGGTCTTTCACATAGCAGTTGAAAAGCGCCGACTAAGACCTATCGTCATACAATAATTATTTAGCCGACTTTAGTGGTGTTAACCGTCAATTCATGCTGGGAAATCATTTTGTAGCAAAATTTTGATATAACGGATGTCTAAGTAAACGGGAAAAGGTCGGGTCAAATTGTAAAAAAATCCTTTAAATTTTAATCATTTTGTAATCTAAAAGTACTAACTGACTATCACGTAATACAAAACTGTAGTAGATTTATCACGTGTCGGTCGATGATTTGACGTGCGCCAAGCCACACCCAACCGTGTGAATTTAATTTGTAATTTCACTTTAATACATTGTTCTGTCCGCAAGTGTAACGGAAAAAATAGACTTTATTTTAAACGAAAGTTAGCACTTATACAAAAGTTGGAGTCGTTAGTGTCCATCTGCCATAATAATTCTGATAAATAAAAATCTTTCACGGCAAGTAAGAATAATATTAATAGGTATGTAGGTAAAAGTTATGGTATATGTGAAATATATCCATTTTTTTTTAGTTAAAGAAAACTTCTAATCTACTTAATTGTTGAATTATGTACATAGTATAAGAAATTTTGTTTCATTTATATAAATAAATAATAAATGGTCTGTGATTATAATTCAAATAAAGAGTTTAATTAAAAATTTAAAAATAATGTTCTCGTTTTTGTGGGAAAATTTAATCTCATTTCGAGTATGTGGAATTTTGGCAAATTAATCATTCCCTCATGAACCATTAATATGCTCAAATGGTTTTTGCGTAGATGTATTATATCGGAAAAAGTATTAAGCCGCTGTACGAATTGTCTGTAAGCTTTCTTTTTCTCCCCCTTGCAGCCTGTGGCGAAATAATTAAATACTTGCTCTAATTGGTAAGTTACAGTTTTATAAAAAGTTACTAGGTAGTTTGTTTACTTTTTTATGGAGGGAAAATAAGATTTTCCGTTTAAAATATAAATAAATTCACTGAAGATTTGATGAACTTTTTATAATTTAATTTATGCTC
Source organism: Himalopsyche phryganea (assembly GCA_022494535.1). Lineage (NCBI taxonomy): Eukaryota > Metazoa > Arthropoda > Insecta > Trichoptera > Rhyacophilidae > Himalopsyche > Himalopsyche phryganea. The sequence goes on along the minus strand of JAGVSL010000132.1, from coordinate 1,108,539 downwards.
TTTGATCACCCTAGCGGGCACTTATAATATAGTTCTCAATGAGTACTATTTTCGATGTTCCACTCTACGACTAATTACATAATTAGAAATATGTACGACAGCTTCAGATACCTCGGTGTACACATCCCTGAAGACGGTAACACAAAAGAAGAGTTCGTTATCCGATTAGGAATAGCTGGAGTCACACTTACCTCGATGCAGACTCGTCTAGGAAACGCAGCTGTATTGACATGATTAAAACTAGGTGTCATTTGTTCAAAGCATGCATTCGACATATGATGCTTTACGGTAACGAATCACGGCACGTGAAAAACGACTCAGAAAAACCGTATACTGAGTTTAAAGAATAGATGCTTGCGTTGGATACTGGGGTGAAGTGGTTTGCCTTCGTGAGGAACTCGGAGATTAGGAAACGGACCAGGCAACCCTGTCACATCGGCGGTCATGGAGAGACGTTGGAACTGGCTGCGTCACGTACTGCGGATGCTTCTGGAGAGCCTCAATCCTGCTTGCCTCCTTTTCCGACTGGTGGAATTCCGGCGTCCTGTAAGACCATTAGGTTCTATTCATAGGGTGTACTCGGCGGAGCTGAGGAATTCTGGTATGTCATGGGAGAAAGCAAAGCGATTGGCGGGTGACAGGGAAACATGGAGGCACCACGTGGCAGCCATATTCTCTACATAAGGAGTGAATATGATCAAGAAAGAAGACACCTGAAAACTATTTGATTTCTTTTATGGCTATTTTATACTTAGGTTATATTTCAGATTAGAAAACTTACATTATTACGATCGCGGAGAGTTTTGAAATATATAATATAGCTAATAATGTACGCCAGTAACTAATTGTTTGCAATATATTGGAACTGGCATTATCTATAAACTTAATTTTCAGGATGACATAAGCGGCAGGTGGTGTGTAACGAAAATATCGGAGACTTTATATGCCTGTTAAAACAAATCCGAGGAAAATTCAACATAGCTGTATATTTGGGGTTTTGAATTGAAAACCCTTTACAACTTGAATTAGGGACAAGGATCTGTTATTCTTAACGCCAGTATTCAATATTAACAATCTCTGAAAATTTAAGCGCACAACTTTTACCTTTCAAAACACCTTCTGAGTGAGACCAAAAAGTTGAATAAGAAAATTATCTATTGGATCTGATGAAGACACGTACTGTGGATGTCTCCAAAAAGCCTCAATCTTGCTTGCGTCGTTTTTTGAACGGTGGGAGTCTAAATAATATTAATATGTTGTATATGGCAGAACTAAAGGTTGCTGGCATGTTGTCGGTGGAAGCAAATTGTATACATGCTCCACATAAGGAGTGGATGTGTTCAATGAAAGAAAAAAATATTTTTTAAATAGAATAAAAAAGATAAAGTAACAACGAAAAATACATAATGAAACAAATTAAGAGTTCTTTGTGAATGCTTTAACTATACATTGAACGGTGAAGATATATTCATGGCTAAAATACTTACCCTACATATCAAATTACATTTCATTGTATTATCCAATATAGCTCGCGTTTCACTATATAATACTGACATAAAATGTTCGGAAATAAGTGAGTCTGGGAACATGTCTTTAATGTAGGTCACGTCTTCGTGTTTTGCTCTCTTCAAATGTAGTATCCCTCTCGCAATAAAGTTTTTCTATCGATATAAGATACAATACATGTTCTTATAACATTTATATACTGTCAAAAATTACTTTAAAACAAAAAAATATTTCAATATATCAACTGCATCGATGAGTTCCAAAATCCGTTACACTTAATTGCTTTAGATGTTATTTTATATTAAAAGGTATGATTACGAATGTCTCTTAATCAAATCCCGGTACGGACAGTTTCGTATACCGATTTTTCTAACGATTTATGGATTTCTGTTCGTAGGCATGAATGTTTGTGATGTCTAAAATTCCTTGCCACCCATCCGATCCTAAAAATTTTACGTAGCGAGAACGATTAGCTAAACACTAATCTTGTCCTAGCCGTATACTTCTATCCCTTATCTCTTTAAAAAACGAGAGGTTGAGCAACTGTGTAACTTTTATTGAGAGGTATCCATTAGGAGTCTATATGGTCTAAATTGGGAGTGGAAATGGTAAAAAAAGTCAGAGGTGGAAAAGTGGGAAATTTAATGCAACATTTATATATTTATTCACATACTTGAAAGAAGTTTTTAAAATAAAATCGTAATAATATACAATTATAGCTAGCTTTGTTATTCCACTGACTTAATCTGAATTTCCACTGAATTTTCACAAAGAATCATAGAAAATATTAAAATTATATTGTTTGATTGACTCCTCTCATTAATTAAAGCTTATTTTAATAACATTAAATGCAAAAAACGTTTTTTTTGCATTTTGATTAGTCATAAAAAATGTATAAATTAGTTGGAATGTTTTTTGTCAGAATTTTATTGCATTAAAATTCTTTGACGATATAACATAAAGTGTTTTTTCTTTGACTCTGAACTATAATTTGTGCATTAATTTTAAATAAGTAATAACTAGCAGTGCTTTAATATTGTGCATTTTTATTATTTAATAGTAAGCTTCCAAAGAAAAACAGTAAGGTTGAATTTTATTCGACACATGCCACTCACACACGCCTTGTGTGTGTCGTTGTGCTGTTTCTCACTAAAATCGATTAAACACTTTTCAATTGCATAAAGCGTAAAAACCTTACAGTATCGGAAGATTATTTATGAAATAAACGTTAAATTTTGAATTAGTAATAATTCGACTTGACTGTGAATGACTTTTGGCTGTTTTCTCGGTATAACATATTTAAAATTTAAACAAAACCTCACCTAACATCAAACCATAGTTAGAAACATCAACTCTAATTTGGTTATTATTGACAGCAGAGTTGCAATTTTTTTGGTAATTAAATATGTATACCTCTTCCTTAAAGGTCAAAGAAAAAAGTTAAGTACTGGGCATATTTATTTCTAATGAATTATAAATTAAAGGATTGCTTTAACACTATTGAGAGTCCAAATTGTTATGAATTCAAATTTTATTACTAGGTGTGATTCTTTGTAAATTTTTTTTACCAAAAATTACACGATCTATCTGGCTAAAATAATACAATAAAAAAATGTTAAAGTATACAAAATTATTGAATTCAAACAGATTGCTAATTTCTTATTGTACTCGCAGCAAGAAAAAGAGAAGGTCGTCATAATTCCTTGAACGCATTGCAAAATTGCATGTTAGACACTATAAGCATACAAAAAACAACAGATACGATCAAACACTTAATATACTGTACCTCTAATGGTTTGATGTAAAATCGAACGACTGAGAAAATTCAATATTCAAAAGAAATGACTTGACAAATTAATATAAATACCTGGTTGTTATATTAAACATTAAATTGGTAAATAAAAAACAAATAATCACATACACATAATTTAAAATATTTTTAAATTAAGTTAAAATCGATTGTTGTTTAGGAACGTTATAAGTTTTCAAATATTCGATTTACATTAAAAAGAAATTGAGATTTAATTAAAGAGTTGACAACCCTTAAACTAACCACCATTACACTTTTAAGCTTTCGTTATTTGATTTGGAAGCGGTCAAAGCGACGAGCCGCCTACTATCCTGCCATCAAATTATATTGAAAGGGTTGTGGGTTTATGTCCTGCTTTTGCCATTTGGAGGAAATTATAAATGCAGCCTCTGCGTTAATTACACGGCGGCGCTGTACCCCACCCGGAAAACTAAAAAGGTACTGCACTGGTTTGTTATGGCGTGCTAAGCTTTATTATGTAACCAAATTGAGGGGCTACAAATGAGAGGTTACGATCATTGGTTAGGTCAAAAGGTACAGCTTAAAATAACAAATATCTATTTTTGGCTATTTTACCGAACCAAAGGAATTGCTCGTTGTATCAAATAACATCGTGTTTAATTTCATCATTATAATGGTAGACCATTGGCAATTTGTTTTATTAAAAATATTTATATAATTTACGAACGACTACACTGGTTAAGATTTATATTTATTCGACGCCAGAGGGGATTAGATGATGCTCACTGAAGAAAAATTAGAAATGTTGATAGAGGAATTGTCTTTACACATTTAAGTTTTTTGTTAGAAATTCGTTTTTTGAATGATAAAAGATTTTTGAACTAAAAATCTCACTTTTTAATAATGAATGGATTTTAAAAACTCTTATCGATTTTCAATTATGATTAATCACTTTTATGGTGTTAACTGTCAATTCTTGGTAGAAATTCATTATATTAAATGTATAAAAATGAAAAGTCATTTTTAATGTTACATTTGTATTTTAAAAAATAAAACACAATTTATTTGTACTACTTCCACATGTTTATTATAAGCAGGCCCCTTTTCGCTAATCACGAGCATTATTACACATTTTACTCAGTTAATGGGCTTTTAATGTAGCTTTATTTTTGATTTCAGATTACTATCTGTTGACTTGTAGGGGGTCCTTAAAATTTTATAGACTCTTTTATTTGGTTTATGTATAATTTGTTTGATGATCAGTCAATTCTTGTCTCAGTTCATGAGCCAACAGTTTTATATATCTTAATTTTTAATATTCAATTTTATATAATTCTTTTTAATCCATGTCCGCTCCTAAAGCGGAGCATATTACCTCCTAATGGAGGTATCTCAACAAAATTTTTCTATGAAAACTAACTGCCTGTTACTCAATTGCCCAACCTCTCTTTATCGAAAAGAGTAGGGATTGAAGGATAGCGTTAGAACAAGACTAGTGGTTAGCTAATCACTCTCGCTACACCCCGTAAGGATCGGATGGGTGAGAGCGAATTTTCTAGACATCACAAACACTCAGACTACGAGCAGAAATCCATAAACCGATTGAAAGATCAATTTATAAAACCCGTCTGCACCGCGGTTTGAACCCGAGACATCCTTAACCGTGGCCAACGACGCTACCAACTGCGCCACGGACGCCAACATATAATTATATAAATATCCCTATTTTATTTGTGTTTTTATCGGTTGATAATGGTCTTGATCATTATAAACATGTAGAAGTAGTACAAAAAAATTATATTTTATTTTTTAAAATATAATGCCTATCCACAAAGAATTTACAGGTAACACCTTAAAAGTGGTTAAATTTGTACATGTAATATATTTTCATCAAGGATTACCAGAACACAATATTTTCAAATGTGAAACTATTAAAAAAGGTAAAGTTGCTTTTAAAATATCGAGAACTTTCAACTTTTAAAAATACCAGGAAATACATATTCTACGTTTGAATATCATTAAAGCAAAGCTTAAGCGATGGTGCAGGATAAAGCGACACTGTAAAAGCTTCTGTATCAAACAAATAAAGAAAAAGTTCAATACAAAAGCTGCTTCTGTATTTTTATCGAATACACTGTTCGAGCTTTTAAAATACTTGCGAATATATATTTAGCTGAGAAAATATTATATTTATTGACGACGAAATATTTATACTTTATCCGTTATATTTATTTTGTATGTTGCGATGTCAAAAGCATAGTATTGTTATATTTATCGGAGATATATATTTGATAATATCATTGTTTTCTAGCAAAAAATGTTAATTTGGAAATATTTGTTTTAAGTTAATCAATTGTATTGTTAAAATATCACATATTTCGTATTTTGATAATTCTGACAAAAATCTCATAATTATCATACACATTGATGTAGTATAATTAATTATTTATAAGTTAGCCAAATAACATAATATGTTCAAAGCAAATCTAGTCGTAAGTTTCAAATGTCAATACTTTTCACAATACATGTTTTAATATGACATATTTAATTATGTCTTTAAATATTTAAAAAATAAATTTGTGCGCTTCGTCAGACAAAGAAATGAATTGTTTTGGAGACAAAAATCAAAACACGATTGCTTTGGTCGAAGTAGGAAGATTTAATATGGCATTTTATTATGCATTTAAAATGCAATATCACAAAAATGTTTTTCCTCTGGTCTGATATTTTATGTTTTCAACGAAAAGGGAATTCATTTTGAAACAAAACATTTATTTTTTTCGTATTCGACATTAACAATTATGACTGTATATAATTAGTGTGATACTAATTGGATAAAAACCCTATAGTATGCTCATAACTATAATTAAGAATGCTTAAAAGTACAGGCATCTCGATCAATGTAAAAAAAATAATTTTAAACGTCATTAATTTATTCTATATATTTATAAATTCGCTTACAAAAGAATGATTATTTTTAATAATTTTATTTCTTTAAACACTACATAATTCTGAAAAATGAGACATTAAGGATTTAAACGCTTATTTTTAATCGTACATAATTTAAAAAAATATATTTAATCAAAACGTGAAATATTAAATAAAGCCAATACGTGAAATATTTTTAATTTTAATTAAAATGGGATAAATTCAAACAATCCATGAAGAAATGACATCACAAATACCCATATCCAGTATTGAATTGAATGTTTTTTAATTTGATATTGACCTTTCTGGGACTTGCCATTTGAACTCTAGGGTAAAGCTCTTACCACTAGACTACAAAGATCGTCCAATTCTATTTTCACCCGACAATCCCCATTCACCTGTCTGACAACCAGGTATTGTTAAAAATATCTTCTATTAAAACACTTCATTTTGTCAGCTGACATGGCGAAAAAATATGTTCGGCTAATGTAACACACGTAGGTTGGAGACAGAGGGTTGCATGGATTAGAAATCTCACCCTAGTGGTTTATATAATTAATCACTCCAGACAACGCAAATTGCAATGGCATACCATATCGCTCGTATGTGGGATAAATTAACTTATCCAGTGGTACCCCAGAGAGACCATTAAATGGATTTGACCACGAGGTTGGCTTAGTGGTTGTTGGGTCTATAAAATGAAGAGTTTGTAGTACAAAAAAGATAGAGGAGACTTGCAGCAGTGGATAATTAATTACATGGAAAAAGGAAATTATCATCAGAGTGTGTTCAATTTAATTCTGCAGATTGGATAAAAAAACTAAATTGCTTACAAAATATATCACCCATATTAATAATCTAAACAAAAAGGATGCACAGAATGACACACCTGTCATCAATTTCACAGTATTACGGTGAACACGCCAAATTCTAGTTTACACTAAGACATGATAATGTCTAACAAAAAGGAAGATTAAAAGTACTTATAATATGCCGTTGCAGGTGTTAAAAGAAATATTTCTGTTTATTTGTAGTTTATGAATAATTAATATTATAACTAGTTATAAGTCTATATTATGTATACAGATAAAAATGTATGGAAATATCAAATTATCCAAAACGAATATTTGAGAAACAAATTATATAATTACTCAGTTGCTCAACCTCTCTATTTCGAAGGGAGTAGGGATAGAGAACAGGCATCAGACAGGACTAGTGGTTAGCTAATCGCTCACACTACGGCCCCGTTTTGAGGATCGGATTGATGCAATTGAATTATAGACATCACAAAAATTCATGACATCAAATCCATAATTCGATTTAAAACGACATTATCCACTGCAAAGTTACACTTGAAAAACTTCTGTTGAGGTATCTCCATTAGGAGTCTATATGTTGTACATTGGGAGTGAAAATGGTATAAAAATATATAATACATCAACATTAATTTTAAAGAAATCTTCTCTGGCCTTATATATTACAAATTTACAAAACGGCAATTCAGTAAATTTTATTTCAATAACAAAAGAGTTTTACCGTACATATTGGTGTAAATTGACAAATCCGTATTTTAGTATCATTAACCAGTGTTATAAATTTCATATACAAGTTGGTCATATCATACAATGTTTTGAAAGCTTATTTTATGCGGAAGTGTTAAATTTAATGGGTTTATTCAATATGTCGGTGCAATATTCTTCAAACATTCAATATTATTTTCTTCTTTCAGGAAAACAATATTACAATGTCTCATTTATTAGATTATGTTGATTAAGTAATGAAAAAGTTTGAATTACATTCACTGCATCGTAAAAATGCTAAATATAAAAAATAAAACTGAAATATTCCCAAAGTTACACTATCAAAAAAATCGTATACTTGCTATTGGCGTATAGAGAAAAGGGAAATCAGTCAAACATTGACTAGCTAGAGACACATGTGCGTCTATAAATATTTATTCACGCATAGATAAACAGCAAGAAAAATATAGAGACAAAAATGAAGATGAAATACCACCTATGTTATTACTGATGAATATTTGGTTGACTCTCATATTCAAAAAATAAGATGTTATATTTTTTTGTATAAAAAAATGCATGAATGTCTAGATATAAATGTTTTAATTAAAAAATAAATATATATGATAACAGCAACTTAACCTTTAATAGTACAGTACTGTTTATCCCAATTCCACTTGTAGTATTTATGCAGCTACTGATTTCAACGCAAAAAGTATCGAGAAAAACATAAGGTCAAAACAATGCATAGACAACTTCAAAATTTGATTTAAATATGCAGTTGTATGTAATTTTTCGCAATCTATCTGATTAAGTATTAAGATAACTCAAAAATACAATCAAAAAACAATCTAAGACAGATAAACTTCTAAAGAATTAAATAAAGTGTTGATATTCTGGTCCAGTAAAAGAATATTTCTAAATATTCTTCTACTGACTATATCCGGAAAGTACCTTATCATTAAAGACCTGTTTGTAACATGAAAACTCGGGTACAATCAATACAATTAGATTTATGGTGGCCATTTGAATATTGCTTTTCCCATTATCTCAATAAGGGTTATATAAAGATGTCTGAGTAATGAACTCTACATAAAGATATTGCATAACTTACAATACATATTCCAGTATTTGTAAGCACTATGAGAGCCAGTTTTGTCGAGAGAGAAGCATTCCCAACTGGGGTAAAATCAGATGAAACTGTTCATACTGACATTTGTTAAGTTTTCATACCTAGCTATATTGTATTTATACCAAGAATTTACGGTTAACACCATTCAGGTAAAAAACAGACGGTCCAGTGCAGGTAACGATGAAACCTTTCTCAGCCACTTAAATGTGATATTAAATATCTTGTCCATCCGTATACTGAGAATCCACCATGATGGTAGAGTTTAATCTACTCAGCGTTGAATGTAACGGGAATCTAAGATACCCAACATACGGTATTGAAAATTTATTGAATGACTTATTTTCTTGATCTAATATTTTGAACAATGTGATTGTGGTCACGGAATAACATCAAGTGGCGTTAGTAAAAATATAAAGAAGATATTATAAGTATTTTTTGAAAAGGTTCAACCTAATTGTGCCATAAACCCAAGATGAATCCATCAATTCATTCATATCCTTTGCTCTCTTCTTTACTTATCCAGTAAACCTTCTTTAAACACGGATTATTTTGTAGGATTTGAATATCGACCAATGTTTAAGGTTTTTTTAATAGTTTATCTGTATTCGGACAGCCACATAATTTCGTAATAAAATTGACGTTTTATGTGATGAAAAAATCAATGTATTTATTAAACCGTTACCAACATATAAACATATATTGTCATTTTTTTATTAACCACTGTTACTGTATTAGATACTGCGGAGGTTAAATATAAACAAATATACTTTTTATATCCTCAGATATTATGACTAATTACGTTAAAGACTCAGTTAAGTACTTTAAAATGCTATAATTTATTTTTTATTGACAGGAATGATTTTTAAATTACAAATCTCGTGAGTATAAGAAAATATATTTTAACTATAGATTTAGAAGATTGTTGGTTAGTTAGATTCATTACAAACAAATCTTTCATTACATTAGTGAAACAAAAAAGGAAGTTGCGTTCTTCTGATAATTTTAAGCTGCCAATTTCTTACATTGACGATCGGTATTTTTATATGCTCTTGTTTTTGTAAGTGTCAAGGTATTTTTTATAAATCTGTATGATACGTTTTATCAAAAGCATCAGATTATGGATTTTATTGATTCTGGGAAGAATTTTGGTAAGCTATTATATGTTCTGCATTTGAGACGTTAGCTTCTTCTTCAAGCCCAGTTTAGGGTAGCAATAGATAAGTCACATTAGTGTTGACAACTGGTAGCTTGTTTGGAATAAACGGGAAAACTTCCGCCTCTTAAAGATCCAGTTTTTTCTGCGATTTGTCATTGATTATTCACGACTTTTTCTGACGAGGTTAGCTAATAAATGCAGATTCTTTTCCTGTATAGGTAGGTACCTTTTGTGAAGTGTTCCCAGACTTCTCTTTTTATATTTTGACTATTTATATTTTAATATCAAGCGATAATGGTACACACAACCATACAAAACATAATGAATACTTGAAACCCAGTACATTAATGAACACAATGTCAAAGAGTCAAATAAGATTGTAAAAGATAAATTAATTTTGATTGTGTTCACTATAAATCAAAGATGGAAATGAAAAAAACATTGGATTATTTCACAATTTGTTATAATAATTATATGACAACCAGTATAACCGCACCCGTCATAGATTACGGTATTGAAATGGAAATACTGAATGTCTAAATTAGCTAGTACGTCGGAACTGTGTGTGCATTGGATAACATTTTATTTTATATTATACTCCGCGAACCGCGACACTTAGCTTATGAAAAAAATTCATACCTATATGTGACATGTGATAGTTATAAGTGTTCGGTCACAGTCAACGCGCGACGGTTGGACGGGTGCGGCACTTCAAACTGAAATGCATAGTCTGTAGTTTTATATTAAAGCGGTTTTATATTAAATTTCATTTCATACCTACATGTGATATGTGATAATAATAAAACATCTCTATATAAAATAAGAAGAGTTTGGTGATGAGGTAAGATTGCCAAGATATCTACTATGCTGTCATCTCACAGTAAAAAAACCATTGATTATACTTAAAAATGCATATTTAAAAGTAAAATTTCAATCAGAACATGTTCTTGACTAGCGCCTTGTAGATAAGCGGTATTTCATCGTCACTGGTTAGGTGTAGGGAATTCTTTCGAGAAATTGTCAGCTAGCATATAAAAGTGCGAGTGTGTAGGTCTGTTTGGAAATCAAGCGAGTCGGCGGGCAATCACGAGGGAGTGCAGAATTTATTAAAACAAATGGTTTTGCGCGTCTGAACAATAGGGCGTGATGAAATCTCTACGAATGGTTGAGAGCTCGAGTATTAAATACCAGGGATAAACAATCAACGGACGTATTAATGGTTTTATAAGTCATATAAGATTTTTTCGTTTATTGGCGTGAGTCACAAAAACATATTTGTAAAAGTATTTGCTGACTATTTTCTAGGATATCGTGTTTATCAAAGCTTTGATATTTTAATGTTTTTTGTACGGAAAAATCTTTATTTAATTTCTTAGCGGCTCAAGCATTGGAAAGAAATATGTAGTTTAGAAAGAGAGAAAAGAGAAAAAAACTATCTGTAAACCCGTCATTCTCTCTAGCCCTACTCTGTTATATATTTTTAAGGATCTGTAGTGATATACGACACTGCAGATTTACGAAATATTATGCTTGTCATTATTCGTCAGTAATATAGACGAAGCTAATTGGTAAACAATATTTTATTTATTAATCTACTTAAAAATGCATTCACCGAAATCAAGCAGTGAACGATATTCTATACGGATTCTGCATACATTGCGATAAAGGTGAACGCTCTGAAAAGACAAGTCATGATGACGAAAGTAGGATACAGACAGTGGACGACAGTAAATATAAACATCTATGTCAACTACATATTCGTCAACATGATCATCGTCATTCGTTTTTACTGTTTAATCGCGTTCCGCATTCAACATACGAAATAATATATTCATAAAGATAGGATATGGAGTAAGTAGTTCGGAATATTGATTTAAGAACAGAGTGGACTAAAGAGCGACACAACTATTAATATATAGTGTGTTATAGAATATCATTTAATTACTCTGTTATTAATAAATATGAAAAAAGGTAAAGATTTTGCATGGATTGAACATGCAAGGTAATTATCGTTTGTCGGTGTAATTAATGCATGACTTGCAGCCCCTAACCAGAATAAACAATGCAATTTGAATAGATGAACGCAAAGCTCGTAATAATATAGTGGATACAAATTAAGTTTGTATATGATCATCATGAAACCATAGTTACTTTAAATTATCCAATATAAAGCATCTTGGAAATACCTGCAGCTCGAAGTATCTTTGCTGGAATGGAAGTAAGGCAAACGGCGCCGCGACGCTAGGATCGAGAGCGAGGATGCGAACGTGTTCCGCGAGAGCCTACTTAACGACAAAAATATTTTTCGCTGTCTGCACCAGACGACGATTTTATTGCCGAGCTTGGAGGTTTTTTTTCCACCCTTCGCAGGTCTTGAATTACACCCACTCCCTCCTGGCTGCGCTTCGAATCAGATAATATATAAATAAATAAACTCGTAAAGCAAGTTTTATTTCGGAAGGGTTGCGTCTGTCGGGGTGGGTTGATTTACTGGGGATGTTTTTTTTCAAAATTATGAAAAGTTTTTTTTCGTGTATTTATTTTTTACGGCCCGTATTTTGAATTGGGTGCGTCAAAAATAGAAATACGCCTCAATTAAAAAATTGCACCCATTCATTTTTAAGTATTTTTTTTTTAATTAAACAACACATAATATATGTACAATTATATATATTTCAATATGAGTCTTACAATACTCTATGGTGAAATATTCCATAGAGCTTAAACAATCTAGCCGTAGTATAAAACTAAATATAATGACGATACCTAGTTCAGATATTTACTTGACCATTAGTTATTAAATGGGTAGCTGACATGCTTTCAGCTTTACTTTGGAAAATAATGTAGTCTATTGAATAAAAGATCCATTTAAAAATACCCTCTTTTTAAACAGTTGAAATGGTAACCGTTACTTAAAGACTAATTATTAAAATGATTGACAAAAAACGAGGAGAGATTGATCAATAATGCAGTATTTACAGTAATTACAGAATACATAGCCAAAGACCCGAAGCGCTATTTTTTTCATTCCGGCTCGGTAAAAAAAAATATATCGGTTCAGTTCCAGTTTTCGATTTTCTGTTCAGCTCGTATTTCAATTACTTTTAAGGTTTTAACTGTCAATTTTTGGCGGAAAAGCATTATATTTTAAAAATAAAACACATTTTTTTTGTACTAATTTCACATGTTTATAATGATCAAGACCGGTTTCGCAAATCGTGAGCATTTTCAACTGCTAAAAATTATTAATTAAATTAAATTTTTTGGATACAACTTTTATCAGCAAAAATTTTTTTCCGAAAAATCGTAAAATACAGAAAAAAATATCGGTTCGGTTTCGGTTTTCGTTCCGGAAAAAATAACGATTTTTTTTCCGGTTTTCGGTTCGTTTCCGGTTCGGGTCATAAATAAATCCTACATATTAAAAAATAATTTTAAAGTTGGTTTAAGTCGTATTTTTGCATTCGCTCGAAATAAAGCTGCTTTATTGGTATGAAAACATTTTTATATTCGTTGTTATAAAACTTGGCAATGTTGATATCGTTTTTCACATTACAAATAAGGACGTAAGTAAAAGACATTGTTATCCAAGAAAACATACTTAGCAAAGAGAAAGTATCCATTTCAGTTGTAAATACGTAAGCTTCAAGATATTTTTCAGATTTTTAATGACACACTATTTGTCTACAATGTGAGTGATAAATGATTTTGACAGATATTTTCGTATTGTTTCAACTTTGTTTACAAGAAGAAATGGCCAATGCGATAGACGTTTTTATTAAAGAAATGATTTGAAGTAAATTGAAAACGAATTAAACACGAGATTAATTTTATTAATTTGAGATTTACGAAACACCTTAGATATCGAATTTTAAATGATCCGAAAGCCAAAAAGATGTATTTACATCTTTTCGGGATTCTCAGGAAGGAAATATCATGTGAATAACATTACAAATTTAGATGTGGGTATGTTATAGTGATTGGTTTTGCAAACTTTTAATCATCGTTCAAATGAACTCTGACTAATTCTTATATTGACAGTCAATAAACGCCGCATTAGAAACACATATTATGTTTCACATGAATTTATTGAAATAAAAAAATAGTGATTCGATATTTCACGGGTTTCCTAAGATGTTGACTATAAGATAATATATCCAATTGATCACTTTTAATGTGTTAAGGCATTGTATTTTCAGAAACGATCAGAAACGGTTTCACTTATCGCGAGGAGTTGATAATGGGCGTTACGAGCGAATCTAATCCTGACGATTATACAAATGTGGACTTTAAAACGTGTTTTATTTTTAAAAATATCCAATTACTGATTTCAATTATCACTTATAATGCAAATTAATATTTTTGCTGGGAATTAAACTCGGCGCTCTTCACGGACGTACACTATTATAATATCGACTGTGTTTTGTCAGTTGTAGCCCTTAAAAATACAAAAGTGAGTTAATGATTGGATTTTATTTTAAAGACGACAGAGCAGGTCTCGGCCAAATGATTACTTTTTGGAAGGAAAACATCATTTTACATTGGTTTTAGGTTTAAAATTCTGACTGAACCACTTGATGTAAGCCACTTTTATATCAATAGTCCCTTCCATATAATCCCGTATCTTCAAAGATGAGAATTTACAGGAGTGCATTTCAAAGATTCATAACCCAACTCCCCATATACTTTTTTCGATAAAAACAGTTTTTTCTCTCTCCTGAACAATTTCAATTTTGAGGGTTATATCAATTGGCAAAACACCTTTGATATAATAGTGTGTATCATAAAATTATATTAAATTGGTATTGCGTAAAATAAATAATTAATTAATTTGGATGGTTTTATTTTCGTAAGAACGTCTGTGGCAACCGTATGTTTGGGGAATGTTAAAATTTAGCATTATTTTTAGGATGCTTTTAAAACTTTATGGGTTCATTGTACCAACATTTGTTTTACTTCACTTTGTCTCCGACGATAAAGTTTTAAATAATTTTAACTATTGCTACTGAGTTCATTTGTACTACATGATAATATAAATATATACATAAAAACATTTTATTCAATCGACTTGGTTTGTGTTCGATGTATGTAATAACGAAAAAATTCTTTCTATTCATTAGTGTCAAAAAACGGAGAGTGGCGAAAGTAATTAGCTAACTTTTATTACTGTCCTAGACCCATTTTTCTATTATTTAATTTTCTTTGTGAATATCCACAGTTTGTTCAACAACATATGTTGAGATAAACTACATTTCAGGATTGTATATATATATTATGCGCAAACGGTGGCAGCGGAAATTGTAAAAAACCACTACAATGATGTCAGTTTTCTTCTACAGTGGTTTAACGTTATGGTACGTAATTTCTTATATAGTAAGGTAATACAGATGTTTATTTGTTGAATGAGACTCAAACATCTTTTACGAAAGTCTTCAAAATGTTTTTTTATTGAAACAAAACCAATTCACTATGTAGTTTCTTAAATCATTTCTACTGACTCTTCGACCATTGTCATTAGTCAACCATTTCGGGGAAGGTAAGAAAAAATAGCTTATGATAAAGTTTTATTTATTCATGTGAAATACTTTTAGATATATAGATCCTGCATGATTTCCTGAAGGGGATATTATGATTAAAACAATTGAATTTTGTGAGATGATAGTATACATATGGCAAATTAAAACTGATACAATTTTCCAAAGTGGATTCTAAATGCTTACAGGAATAATCATTTTCAATTTTGTTGGATATTTTACCATTCAATGTGTTCATAATTTATAATATTATATTAGTATTTTTTACCGGACTTCGTCCAAGACAGGGGTGTCTTATATAAGTTAATTTAACACTTTTCTTTTTCTGTCATACATACTTCTTATAAAACCCATGAAATGAGGATTTCACTGTTTTCAGTTTTTATAGTTTTAAATGATGGATAATTTTTCGCTCAATATTTTTATTTTTTACAAATTTTACGATTCATGCATGAAAAGTTATTATTTATGACATTTATATTATTAAAAAAATTATAATCGCTTAGAAAATTTAGCACAGATTGAGTTATGAAGACATGATGTATTATTTTAGTATGGAGCGGTTGCTAAGCAATTATTTACTGAAATTTTTTTTGTTGCTTTTATTGAGACGTCAAAAATATAGCGTTTTCAGCTTAAGACTAAAAGTTGTGAGTTGAAAATAGCACAGTTGACCTAGAAACGGTAGCCAGAATGACATGTGAAATTTTCACGTCGCTAATGTACGCCGTTTGGGAGGAGTTGTAGTAATCGACAGACATACAGATTTCTACATATATTTTGTGCTATAAAGTAGAGATAAGTACAACCGTTTGATTAAAAGTATTGTAAATTTTTAAAATATCTATGATAGATTAGTACTTCGCCAGTAGGGTATCCAATCCCGGAACCTTTTTATGATCCCGGGATTGGTCTAAAGCATAATTTCATGTTTAAATTGTGTATTTAAAATTAGATTTGTGTCCGTTATATCTTGAATTGGAATGAATATATGATCGTATAAGGTTTTGAAATGGACGTTTTATTTATTGAAAAGATTTTATTTATAGATTGATTTTTTATCAAAATAATAAAACACATTGCTGTCAAAATTATCTGCCTACGGAAGTTATAAAATACGAGAAGGAAGGACACCGCAGGTATTATAAAAATATGTGTGTAAACAAACTGAGAAACACGTTATAGTTAATCAGGAAGTATTTAATTTCAAGTATAAATTATTTTTAACAATTGCAGTAAATCGCGAAATCCCGGGATTATGGGATTGACTAATTCATCGGGATCTTGTGAATGGAAACCCTGTCAAATCTTGCAGTCACATTATGGTTTTATCATTTATTTATACTCTTTTGTAAATATTTTGCTGAATAATAATTAAAAAAATATATATTTATATTTTATCAAGAGCGTAACATCTAAGAATACTTTATTCACTCACGTAACCTTACAAGTAATACCTTCATTATGACCTTAAAACATTTTTATGTTTTGTAATTTAAGATTTTACCGCGTAGATTAATACATGTTATCAGAGTTTCATGACGTATAGAAACCTTTATTTTGAAAAATACACATCATAAATGAGTATCGTCTAAAGAAAATCAGGAATCGCCCAAAAAACCTTTTTTTTTTATTCTTTACCGTTATAAAACTTTATCTGTCGGATAAACTATCGGTCCTTTTGCACGCACACCCGAAACAAAATAACGCTATATGTGATGCGGTGTTTCACGTTAATGTGCAGGCCCTCAAAAGGTTACTTGACACGATCAATTTAACATGGCGAAAATACAGCTTCTGAATTTTATTTTTAATGTCATGATTTAATATTGATATTTCCTAACAATTTTAATCTAGCTCAAGGATTTAGAGTAATGGAAAAAGGTAAGTACAGATCAAAATCATTTTCTTCTAATCAAATTCGGTCGTGAAACCCCACTTTGAGTGGTAGGATAAATTATCAACGTTAAGCCATACACACATAATATGTACTTGTGGATTACGACTTATAGTTATAATTATATTAACCTTCCCGTTTTCATGTTAAAAAAATCTGTTCGGATCTCATGCAGTGACATTTCGTTACCGTTTGAGTTTTGTCATATAAACGCATTTATGAAGCGAAATGACAAATTCAAAAAGTCAAATACGGTTTTATATAGTATTAGGTAAGTATTTTATGCCATATTTTGTGTGAAAAACCTGAAATGCATATTAAACTATCCGAAATTATCGAAAGACGCAAGAATCGAAATTATTAATAGCAGAACAAGCTCGAGATGTGCCTTGGTGCTGTTTGAAACAAAACAGTTGCGTACGGTACGTCATGTATCTCAGATTGTTACTGTACTAGACTATAATTTAGTATTTTTCGATGGTAAAATTGACGAGGTTTTCAAATTATGATTAATATTTAATTAGATGTACAACTATTTTATTTAAAAATAGAAAATTTCATATTTAATTTAAAGGTTTAATAGCCGAAGTAACTCATTGTTACACGGAATATGGAAGGGTGAATTATGAATGTATATTGGAGGATAAGACATGTATAAAGATTTTCCGAAACATTTTAATACATATTGTTTTATTGTTGAAATATGAGGAAACTAGGATAGGGACTGGGTGAAGTTTTTGTCATCCCTTAGTCCCTTAGTGGCTTAAAAAGTTTTACTGTTTCTAATGTTAATTGAATTAGATGAAGTTACGTATGTTTCACTCAAACATTTTTGAAAAAATAAATATTATAATATACAGAGTACCTTGGGTGTAAATGTGCCAGGTCGGTGCAGAGAAAAGCGGGTAAAGAATAACGGGCAACGGGCACAGTGCCCATGCCGTTATGTTAATTTACAGGCCTACGGAACGAACATATTTCACTCAAGGTGTAAGGCTCGGGAGCGAAAGCGTATTTCAGCCGCAAGGCTTGCCCACGCCATTTTGTTTGCCTGAGAATTTGAAAAATAAAAATCCCCGGATGCAGTGGTTGATAATCTTCTGTTGCTTTTTTTGACAGCTCAGATTATTTTTGTGCGTTAACATATTTTTCAAGAATTCACGTAAGGTTAAGACAATATATTATTATTTTAGATCGCTGATGACGCTACCTGTCAGAACAATAATCTTGTTAATATAAAGTGGCGGGTAAATTATTCGGAAAAGGGAAAACTGGAAAGACCCTGCAGCTGTCTGTGGTTGTAAGTGGTATTATTCTGATATCAGCTTTATTTTTAAATAAATAATATTAACAAGAACATTTTGTGAATATTTTAAAGTACATTCGAGAATAGCTAAAAATAGCAACAAAAAAGCATATTTGACACATAGGCGTGATAATTTAATTTTTTACTGAAAACATGGGATCAAACAATTTATGAGATAATAGTATAAATACTAGATAAATATATGAGCGTAGATCATACTATAACGTTTATATAAAACTAATATAAACACACCCGTCACATATGATGGTGAAGTTGAAATACCGAATGTCTAAAGTAGCTAGTACGTCGGAAGTCGGAACTGTGTGTCCATTGCATAACATTATATTATATTTTATACACCGCGAACCGCGACGCTTAGGTCATGAGAAAATTTTATACCTATATGTGATATGTGATAATTATAAGTGTTCGGCCAGAGCCCGCGACGGCGGGGCGGGCGCGGCGCTTAAAACTGAAATGCTTAGTCAATGCGCAGGGACTGGAAGTTCGTGCGTCTTGTCTTGAGCGGGTTTGCATTTCAGTTTCAAACGCCGCGTAAGCCACTATTAAATCGACACTCCTGAATAATTTAAATTTTGAGATTTACACTAATTGGCCAAAACACCATCGATATTATAATGAAGCACCGCTGAATGAAATTCTCATGCAAGCTGCGCGTTGTACATATGGATATACTGACCGAACTAAACTTTTTCTCTATAATAGATCATTTTGCGAACGAAGATTCACCATTCAAATATATTTTATTTTCAAGACAATGTAAATATAGCAAGTAATTTATTTTGGGATGTTAATTAGGAAAAAAGGTTATTGAACAATGTATTATGAGAATTTTGTATAAAAAGCTAATACTACGACATTGGTGCCGCCACTGCCAAGGATTTGATATTTTTATTATGAAAAAAAAAGAAAAGTAAAGCTTTTCTTCCGATAAATTCACATTTAAAAAATATTTTCCTGTAGACATAAAAAATGCATGCAAATCATTGTTGTGTGCTATAAAATATTTTGACCTAAATCCGTAAATCAAATAAAATGTTTAAGGATAACACTTTTTACATTTTATTATCGTTTTGTTTTTTCTATAATATTTATAGAATTATTTTCAGATCTAATACAATGAACACAAACTTCTTATTGATTATTTTATTAGTGACTAAGTTTTACTGTTTGGTATTCACGTAACTTATCAACTTTTGAGAGTCGTTTATTTGGATTGTTATGTTGTTCATTCATATGATTGTGCCTTCATTTTTAAAAGTCTACAGGGTTGCATTTAAGGGTATAAGAGTGATATAACTGCAAGTAAAACGGCTTAACTCTTTGCATGTGAATATTATATTCTATAATGTGGCTTAGACTATTAATATTTTTTTCAGTTATTCTAGTGTGTTTCGAAATATGCATGTAAAGGTTGACCGTTTCATATGATGTATTGAAAATTATTGTCGCTATGCAGTTTCAGTTCAGAAGTATTATGGCAAATCCACTTTTTATGATATTTTATTACATTTTTTAAACTTATAATTACTACTAAAAAATAAGTACAATATTTACTTCCATTATGTGATATAACGTTACAAACTTCTCCCGAACATTGACTGTGAAAGTTCAATAAAGAGTAGTGTTTGTGGTGTAATTTTAAACTTGAAGAGTTTACTTTGCCTTTTCCAGTCACTAACAGAACTTGAGTGTCTTGAAAGCGAGCGCATAGACCTTCTATCAGAACGTTATGCACTTGTGAATTTCAATAGTTACATATTTAAGATATTCAGAGTTTGAATAACTACTTTATAAAGACTTTTAAGGCTTAACCATTAATTATAATCCATACTGACAAGCAATGCGTGGAAAATAAGACAAATCGCCAGGTGTATAAAAGTTTTGTTTCAAGACTTGTTTGAGCACACAGAGAACGGCCTTGCATGGCTGCTCCTGAATTAATGCGTGTAAAGTGAATTGATATGATAATGAAAGCAGCTAATTCTGTAGATATTTCAACAATGATTTGTTGTAAGTAATTCAATAATTTCAATACTGGGTGGTAGTAGAAGATAAAAGCGCGCTTAAAAATATTGGAGACAATTTTAGGCTAAACACTGCAATTTTTAACAGTTTTGTGAAATCTCATTGACACTTTTAGATTATATAATGCCCTAAGGTACTTGAACGTTGTACCCACCACCACCCGCTACGGCTTTACACTGTTACAGAGTGTATTCCGCAGCGTAACAACGTTATGCGTGTTTCAAATCTTTGCCAGTAATGTCCGAGGAGAAATTCCTAAGACTTGGTTGCACGCACTCTAGTGTGCAGGAGGTTATATTTAAAATAAGTGTTTAAAAAAAGGAAAAACAAAAGGGTTAATATCTTAACGAATTGCGTTCCAATCGTTTTCCATAGGCCGCCGTAAACTCTTTAAAGGCCTTGTAATTTGTCAGAGTTGCAATCAAGTCGGCATGACCGACGGGGCCGCCAGATCCTGATAGTCGTATCGTCTTGAGCAATTTTTCCCGTTCGTTGTTAATTTCTAGACATTCTCAAAGGATGTGATCAGCATCCTGGATCATATTGCCACATTTACATACGAGGACTATCCACCAACCGGTCAAGCTGGAAGAGCTTGGCAGCGAAGTGACCATGGCCAGTTATGAATTGGCTGGTCCAGAAATTAGGAGTCAAAACTTTGGTTATCACCGTTCGCCACTTTATTTTTGGAAAAAAATTGTAAGTACGCCTGCCCTTAGAAGAATTATCCCATCGATTCTGCCATATTCCCATTGCAGCATCCATTGTTACACTACGAGATGCAATTTGATGAACATTAGGAATGTATGATTTAGACACATTTAGATTGCTTATTTTTCTTCTTCGACCAAATTCGCTTCCTATTTCATGAAAATGGCCACCACGAGGCGCCTTTATGATTCCCTGGCACTCGCCAATAGCTTTGTTTCCTCCCACCGGTCCAAAAAAGAGGCAGAAGGATTTAGGTTCTCCAAAGGAATCCGAAGCACGTGAACGAGTCGGTTCCAACGTCTCTCCATGACCTCTGATGTAACAGGGCACTGCTTGGTAGATTAAAAAATGATTATTGATGTATTAAATAAGAATATGTCAAACGATGACTATACAGTTAGATGTTTTCAAAGCAATATTGTTTATGTCTACTATATTTTCATTATGATGTTTGTGTAGTTGTCTGTACCGAAATATCAATTTTATCGACTCAAGTATTCGAAGACAATAAGTACAAGTAAAGTGCTGAATGTTTATGTTAATAGTAATAGCTTTGTAACAAATAGGAGATGGGAATAAATTCATTAGAACGTAATGTCATCAATTAATTGGTTGTGAAATATACATATTTTTTAAAGTTTGCAGCAGTTTTAATTTTAAGCTGTTATATTTTTATCAAAATTTAATTAACGTTGCTTTTGTAATAAAGTTGATTGCAACAATTCGTAATACAAAAGCAAGCACGAATTGCAAATTTTTAACTGGGTTTTCACGTTTAATAAAACGCCATTGCTTTCAAATGCATGATTCTGAAGTAAAGTATTTTTTTTATGAATTGTTGAAATCTAGCGAAACAAAATAAAGTTTTGATTAAAAAATTATGATTTTTCTACGTTAACTATTACTAGTAGCATACGTATAGTAATAACAGAAAACGCGTGAACATTTATTCTTCAATATAAGTTTTTTTACTTTATAGTATTTAATGATATAATTCAAGATAATATGTAACTATTTTTCAGCCACCATCATTTCACGTGATAATGGTTCTATAATATTATCTTCAAAATTGTCGGCCTCTATGGTCTAGTGGTAAGTGTTAGCCCTTAGCGATCAGGTGTGTCCTGGTTTAACTCCCAGAAAGTTCAATATCAAATTTAGATTTTTTCAATATAAATTTGTGATCTTGGACATGAATGACTTCTAAAAATTCTCATCGAGTTTATGTCGTACGATTTTCTATTTTTTTAAATATTTAGCGCATTGACTGTCGGCTGTAATGCCAGATATATTTTTTTAAACATATAAAAAAAGTCATGGTTTGACATGGTTTATTTAAAGTAATAACTATTCATATCGAGTCAGTTCGAGTCCATTCGTGAGCTCGAATGCCTGAAGATGCCGAAAGACGAAACCCGGGTCGTTAGTGACAAAATACATGGAAGTGTAGAAAATCTCAATAATCCAAATTTGATATTGAAATTCTATCAAGCACCCTCAGTCGATATCTTAAATTATATTCATATACTGTTCAAATATTCATATATATAAAATTAAAATGAATTTACACAAAACTACGTCGTAAATTTCTTGGGGTAATTTTTCCCTAATGTAATTGTCAAATGTGTTATAAGGTAAAAAACATAAATTTTAAAATATTTAATACATTGACTTTAATGAGTAAGCTGTCAGGTTTGTGATATTTTTGTGATGTCTAAAATTCTATCGTACTCATTCTACCCATAAAACGGGGTGTTGCGAGAGCGATTAGCCAATCCGATCATCACGGGGCGTAGTGAGAGCAATTAGCCAACCGCTAGTCCTGTCCTAGCCCTATTCTTCTATCCCTACTCTCTTCAAAAAAAAAATAGAGGTTGAGCAATTGAGTAACAAGCAGGTCTCATAGAAATATTCTGTTGAGATACCTCTATTAGGAGGCCATATGCCCCACGTTGTGAGCGGACATGGATAAAAAAATATATAATTATATGCGACTTATTACATTGAAAGTGGATTTATTTGAAGGGGTTCTTAAATAAAATATCGGCATAACATAACTTGTAGCGTTATATTCAAAGAGAGATACACCTTTATGAACAAGACACAATGCTTTGGTATTGAAAACTTTATTCATATCTAGGGTGGAAAGCCAAAGAGTGCTTACTATAATTCTCGCAATTCCAGGAGGGCTAAATAAAAAAAAGTTTTGCTTTTGATAGCATTTTTAATTGCTTCCATAAATTCATCACGTTATTTGGTAAATGAAGATTAAAAATGCATTTTGTTGTTTTGATTCCCGCAATATTTTCCATTTAAAATCATTTTTTGTATGAAAATTTTGTCGAAACTTTTTTTCTTTTATACGCGAAGTCATAATAAAACAACGGTAACCAAACATGAAAGCGAACAAAAAAGTTAAGCTTATTTTATATAAATTAATTTTAAATAATAAAAAAAACATATTCACTGTAGAAAAGATCTCTTAATTATTAATGCCCTTATGTCAATTTGTACATGGATTATTTTCGTAAAATCGAGCTTCAGCCCATTCAGCTTTGCACTTTCGATATAATAATAATGACAGTTCACTTTGTAGCAATTTACTATATAATAGAATAAAACGTAAACTAGAGAGAGGCTGGTTTCTGTCTTCTCAGAAAGTGTCAGATGGAAACAGCTTATCCTTAGTCCAGCAGTGTTTTAGAACGACGTGACCGTCAGATATGAGGATACGCAATGAAAAAGACAATTATCTAGACACCTGAATATTTTATTTCATAGCAATTAAGCATTAGATGTCTTACACTATATTATGAAATCAGTATGGAGCAAAAACTATACTTATTTTATTTTATACTAGCGAGTACCCGGCATACGTTGCAATGCCACTCAAAGAAAGAAAGTGTTTTCATTATGTTAATTGAAGCGCTTTTGGATACAGAATACTTTTGTTCCGTCTGGTGCGTACACGAATAAAGTAGAAGGTTTTCAGACAGGTCGTTGTTTGTATTTATTTGATTATTTTTTTAGATTTTAGATTTGTTTTTTAGAAACCTTTATGGGTGTGCGCACAACAACTCACCAAATTTTCATCGAAATCGGATGGATGGTATAGGAACACATAAGGAACAAAAAAACAAACAGACATTCATTTTTATATATATACATGAAGAAATGCTAGTTATTACTATTCACTAAAGTAGTATGATTGTGTGCTTCTTTCATTCGGTTGTGGTGTCACAAGTTGGAGTCCCGAATGAAAAAAGGAAAAATTTTTATTGGTTTGTTTTTTAATGATCGATTTGTGTATTCAAATGCATTTTTTCTGGGATGTTTTCATAAAATTAAGAGTGATTAGTTAACGACCAATCATCTCTGTAGAAAGAGATTGAGTGACTTTTGAAAAAGACTTCGTTAAGAATCTCGTTCCTACATGTACGGTAAAAAAGTTTTGACAGCTAACTTAAAATTGCTGTTTTTTATGATTCGAACAAAATTCACCGATTGTCGTACCAAATACAAGATGACAGTTAACCATTTTATGACAACCGACAGTTCCACATATCTGTTTTCAGACATGAATCTTTAAAGGATGTGGGGGTAGAGATAAACCAACCTGTTATTGTAATTGTAAAATCTTATTAATTCTTCATTAATTAACAACGAAATACTTCAATAATGTTTCAAAGTGATGTATTTTTAATTTGAATAACTTGTCTGTCAAAGTGAAAAGGGATATACAGAGATGCATGTAGCTTTTGCGGTAAAGGCATGCAACCTTCTACCGATAAATACGAAAGTCGAGTTCCTAAACTAAACGTTACATTTAGAAAAGCGTTTAAGCCCATTGTCCGAGAAATGGAAATTAAGTCGACGGTGAAATGCGGACGTATCGGCATTTCAAGTTATAATAGTTTAGAGTTTAGCTGTTGTGTTTCCTTTGTATATTTTATACTCTAGTTGTCAAAACTATGCGATGTTTTCGATTTTGCTTAGGATTTTGGGCTTAAAATATTGATATACAATTTTAATGTAAACAACATATACGTTTTTATATTTAGAAGGGAGATGTTGTTTGAATTAAAGTGAGTATTATCAAAGCATAATTTGAACGATTGCAAGACAATTTATTTTCGAAAGATATATATACCCTTCATTTCAAAATTATTTGTAGAGATATCGATGGCCGAATTCCGTTGGACGATATGTCGAAAATGAGATGTTTTGAGTTAAGTTACCACTCTTCTACAGTTCCACGGAAATAAAACTAGTAAATCATACTGGTTTTAAAATATAATTGTTTGCATATGGAAATAAAAAAACTTAAACAAACTCTCAGTTCCAAAATGAAACAACTCGAAATAGCGTTGTATTCTTCTGGCAATATCGCAATAATTTTATTGCTGTTGATGTCATCTCATCATGGGATTAGGACTATATTATAGTCTGTCAGCGCACAACCTAGAAGCGAACGATCATGCTCTTTTGGTCTTGGGCTTGAATCCTGGAATAGATATATCCATAGATTGATTTATCGATTTTTTCCAAAGGTGTATATTAATTTGCGTATGAAATGTTCAATCCATCACACCAACACCTTATCTCTTCTCGATAAAGGGCAGTGATAGTAACTATCATGTTATTATTGACTAATTTTAAATACAGGAAAAGTGAGACTAATCGACTTATGTATTATACAATCAGTTTTTATCAAAACAAATATGTAGAGATACCAAATTAGTAATCAATACTATGCTCAACATTGACAGTGGATTAAGTTTAAAAAAATATCAGCTCTAACACTAAACATATGTCATATTAAATAGAATTAATTTTGCTACTAAATATACATTTATTAATTTTGCAAAAAAAACCTTTCAATTAAACTTTCTGATACTTCTTAAAATAAAATTCTAGACGAGCTTCGTAGTTTGTTGAGGCCGTTTTTGTTGCAATTGCGTAGAGTTTTAAAAATTCATGATTGCGTCGGCATAACAAACCCACGCCTGTCAAGGGTTGGCCTTTGGGAGAAGAAATCCCTTATTGCCTTATTTTATACATGCCATACATAAAAGGTTGCGGGTCACTTCAGAATAAGCACTGTTTTTGTTTAAAATTTAACGTCTATTTAGAAGTGAATAAGTTACGGAATACAAATACAATACGAGGTACAATATGATGAAATTATTATTCAAAAGTAGTTTTAAATAATGTATTAAGATGTAAAAAATGTTGAATAATCAAATATAAACTATTTACTCTTGTGCATCCAAAGTTTTTTTCCACAATGTCTGCTCACAATGTGAGACATATGGAATTGGTCGTTACATTAGTTGTGTAACCATTATGTGCGATACACGATCTTGTTCCGCTGAACTAATCAAATATTTTTTTCCATATCCGCTCCCAATGTGGTGCATATGGTCTCCTAACGGAGGTATCTTAACAGAATTTTTCTACGAGAACTGCTTGTTAATCAGTTTCTCAACCTCTCTTTTTTGGAAGAGAGTAGGGATAGAAGGATAGGGCTAGGACAGGACTAGTGGTTAGCTAATTGCTCTCGCTATGCCCCGTGAGGAAGGGATGGGTGGGAGGGAGGACTCAGACTACGGACAGAAATCCATAAATCGATTGAAAGATCAATCTATGAAAACCGTCCGCACCGGGAATTGAACCCGAGACATCCGTAACCGTAGCCAGCGACGCTACCAACTGAGATACAGACGCCGACATATAATTTAATCAATACCTCTAAATTTTAAAATTTTTAGTGAGCTTTCCTTTTATAAAAGAATTCGCAATGAGTACATATCATAAAAGTTATATTTTTTTCAAAAACCTCTATATAAAACAAAAAGAATTTTATCAAAGTGACTCGAGATCAAACGATAGGGAACTTACCAGATTGAAACCTTCTGATTGCTAAGCTGGGCTGTTACAATGATCAATTATGCCACCATTTTACCACACGAATAATAATTAATAATACAAAATGTTATATCATAAACTCAACATATTTAAGTAATTAGGTAAATGGTATATAAAAAAACTTAGCTAGGTCTATAGCCGAGTGGTCAACATCGTTGGCTTCAGCTACGGTGTTTATGGGTTTGAATTTCAGTATAGACAGTTATGTAAATTAGTTTATGAATTTTTGTTCTACGACATCTAGATTCTCTCCTACCCATTTGATTCTATAAAAATTGGGTAGCGAGTGATAAGTTTATCCCTTACTACTCATGTGCTACCCTTATTCTCTAAGGAAAAGGACTGAGAAACAAGCAGTTTAAATAAAACAGATGCTGTTGAAAAATGCTCTATTAAGAGTCTATAATATGCTCAACGTCAATGGATATAAAAATAAGGATGTTATATGTATTATTTATATCATTTGAATGAAATGATATCACGATAAAATCAAAAAATAAACAAATATACATATCGCAACTGTTCTGCAGGAAAACACTATTATTTATAACTCAATTATTTTTAGAAATTAAAATTTTACTTAAAAACTGTTTTTTTACAAACAAACTAAATGAAAAAGGTATGGCATTTCAAACATTTGAAAAACTTCAAAGTCCGATTACTTAAAACTAGTATTTTTTATATAATTTAGGACATCGACTGAGAGTGCTTGATGGAATTTCAATATCAAATTTGGATTATTGAGATTTTGTATTTTGTCACTAACGACCCGGGTTTCGCCTTTCAGCATCTTCAGGCATTCGAGCGCACGAATGAACTCGAAGAGGTCGGGTCGTTAGTGACAAAATACATGGAAGTGTACAAAATCTCAATAATCCAAATTTAGTATTTTTTAGTTGATGTCTTCTTGCAGAACAACGACGATATTGTAAATATTTTTTTTGTTTTAATTTAAAAAAATATCTGATATTGCAGCTGACAGTCGATGCGCCCAATATTTTTAAAATTAGAAAATCATATGAGATAAACTCGATGAAAATTTTTTGAAGTCATTCATGTCCAAGATCACAAATTTAAATTGAAAAAATCTAAATTTGATATTGACCTTGCTGGGAATTGAGCCAGAACCCACCTGATCGCCAGGGAAAACACTTACCACTAGACCACAGAGGCCGACACCTCGACGCTGATTATGTATGTTTATTAAGTATTAACATTCAGAGGAAGTACTATAAAAATAAAAGCTGTGCAAGCAAAGTATGTAGATACGGAATAAATCTTATCTAGCAGATGAAGTTCGTTACAGGATTACGATTTTCTTGATTGAAAAAAGAGGAAATGTAAATAACTACCACTTTTCTGACCCATAAATCGTGCAAACAGTTAACTGTTTTATTATCAGAAAAGCTCCAATTTGCCGCTCGTGAGTATCGATTGGATGAAAAAGACTAGTCCCGTTCTGTATTAACTCTATTAGCCCAAAATTCTACCAAACTGACACTTTTATTTTTATTCTTTAAACTTAAAACTTTTTTACTTTTTAGTAGCCAAAGTTAAATACTTATTTTTAAACCATGCCCCAATGTGGTTCATATGAACTACTAATGGATTTTATCTTTCTACAAGACCTGCTTGTTGGTCAGTTTTTTTCGAAGGGAGTAGGGATAGAAAGTGACACCGCCCCGTACTTATGGGACGGACAGGGGTCTTCAAAACCTATCTGCAGACTCTTTCTATTAATGCAAATTTAATATGTAATATCTCTCCTGAGGCGTTCAAGAGTAATTTGTCATATTTGTTTGGTTGCCGTTGTTTGTTAACAGTTAGAAGTGGAAAAAGGGCTTGCGATCCTGTAAGGCATTCAGTCGCCTCTCGGCCTTTCCTCGAGGGAATCGTCGGCCGACGAAGCGGCGACTTAGTCCACCGCTTGCTAGTAAAACCACTTACAGAGTTTTAAATTAAAAATGTGTAATTTAAATCTGTTTGTGTAACTGTCTTCAAGGAATTTATAAACTAACTGCAATTAAAGAGAAAGTATACTGAATACGACCGGGTTTTAATGGAAGACGAAGAAAACTGTGAATCATCTTTTGTCCCCACGCCAGACGCGGGCTGTGAAGTGTGTTGACCACCGCACCCCGCTTCTCCCCGCTCTCCGCCATCCTCTGTCGAGCGGCGAGACGTTTCGTTCGTACTCTCTCAAAAGATATAGAGATATCAGGACTAGTGGTTGGCTTATAGGTTTCCACCTATTTTTAGGATTAGATGGGTAGGAGGGAATTCTCGACATCACAGACAGTCATTCTCTCGAAAAAAAATTCATAAATCGACTGAAAAATCAATTTTTAAAATTATATCATTATGTAAGCAACGGAAGCCAACAAAGATGACCACTTGATCATGAAGCCTTAAATAACTCAAAAATCCATATGTAAGTATAATTATATTACATGACGTATGTACCTTTGGTATCGATGAAATGATTAATATAAAAGAATTATTAGTAAAAGGTCTGACGGATTTGCGAGATTTGATATTCTAAGAAAAGCTATATTTTGTTTCAGAGCATTATGTCATGTCAGCAGAATTGATAATAGTTATTAAAGAAAAAGCTTCCATAAAATGACACTTCTATCATCACTTCACATAGCAGTGTTACAAAATGTGATATTCCTAAATATTTGATTGTAAAAGAAAACAGGGTACGAGTGCAGAATAAAGAAAAGGGAACATCATTCTGTCACCACTCGCCGAGCGTGAAACAACTACTCTAGACTGTTCTATCTTCATCATCATCCGTCCTACTCGTATCAAGCATTCAACATTGAAATCGTATTCTTAAAGGTCGTTTAATATATCGTTTTCTATGTGTTATGATTTGTTAGTAGATATTGTTGTCAAAAAAAGATAATTAATGTTTACAATGTCCAACATGAAATGTTGTATATTTTGCTTGATCCAAGTCGCAATCACTTTCAGATTTCTTTTTTATTTGTCTATGGTTAAACTACTGAAATTGTAATTTGTCACTTTTAAATTCAATCATTTTAAAATTCTTCTATAATATCATTAAAACTTGTTGTTTCGGATTTTATAAATTATGTTTATTGATAACATTCACTTTTAAGGTGTTATCTGTCAATTCTTGGTGAAAAGACATAATATTTTAAAATATAAAACACAATTCATTTGTACTACTTCCACATATTTATAATGAGCGAAACCGATCCTGATCATGTGTGTCATAAATATGTGGAAGCAGTACAAATGAATTGTGTTTTATTTTTAAAATTGAATACACTATT
Source organism: Himalopsyche phryganea (assembly GCA_022494535.1). NCBI lineage: Eukaryota > Metazoa > Arthropoda > Insecta > Trichoptera > Rhyacophilidae > Himalopsyche > Himalopsyche phryganea. Next base: position 1,077,799 of record JAGVSL010000132.1, on the reverse strand, counting down.
AACTTGTTTTACAAGCATTGCACCTTACATATAAATTTATAAAAAAAAACGTACCAGAGAAATGCATTTAGAAAGATAATTCTTCTTCTTTTTTTTTCTTTTACCATGTCCACTCCCAATATGGAGCATATGGACTTCTAATAGAAGTATCTCAAAAGACGTTTTTTCTATGAAAACTGCATGTTACTCAGTTGCTAAACCTATATTTTTGAAAGAGAGTGGGAATAGAAAGATAGAGTTAGGACAGAACGAGTGGTTAGATAATCCGTTTTTGGAATAGGACATCACAAACATCCATGCCTACAAACAGAAATCCATAAATTGATTGAAAAAACAATTTAGGAAACTGTCCGTAATGGGATTTGAGCCCGAGACATCCGCGACTGTAGAAAACGACGGTTGATCACTGCATGCATGAAATGATCGAAAGTGGTAGAAATATGTACGATATTGGTGAGTATTGAAAAAATGACTGAATTTAGTAAAATAGTCGAATAAAACTGTCCCATGTTTTGGAGATTATTGCAATATTATCGAAAATAGGTATGCGTTGCAAACTAGTATGAATTAATATGTGTGGTTGTTTTGCATCGTATCTAATACTGTGTACTTTTCACTAGCAAGTTTTGTATTCAGTCAGCTCTATATCAAACTGCATTCAAAATTCAATTTGATCTAAAGCCGCGCTCAGATAGTACTTATTGAAATGTAACTACAAAACCAGGATACATTTAATGCTCGTTTACCGAGTTTAGTTTTAAACTAAATTTCGGATAGTTTTGATTAGCGGGTTGATATTAATACAGTATATTGAATGAAAATTTGGATTGACGAATTGCGCAATATGTACTACACGATCGAGAAAATGTTTCATATTAAAACAGAATAATTAAATATTTTTTTATTTTTAAGTATTGGATCAATTAATTTTCTCATAATACTTAAATATTACTCAAAAGACTATTTTAATTTATATTAAATTAATATACGGATCTACAATACATATACAAATGAATGTTTGTTTGTTTGTCCCGTATGCGTTTCTATACTATTCATCCGATTGCAATGAAACTTTGGTGAGTTGTTACGCGTACACCCACAAAGGTTTCTAAAAGAAATCTAAAAAAAAAAGCATCAAATAGATTCAAACAGCGAAATTTAGTTCGTGTGTCATATAGCAAGTAGTATTAATTGATAAATTCTAATTTCCATTTAAGAAAATGGAAAATTTAAAGTAGAAGATGTACAGTTGCCACGCATCCCACAATGATTCGGACAGATATGCCAGTCGAGTTCCATGCTTCTCACATAGACAGCTGTATGTGACACATAAGTGTCTGACAAATCTTATGATTTATTCATTGACGCACTAGAGGGAAAATCATGAAATATTGTGTATCCAAAAGCACTTCAAATAGCAGAATTAAAACACAAACACTTTTTTTCCTTCAGTGGCATTGCAACGCATGCCGGGTACTCACTAGTATAACTTTTGCTATTTTCTGTGTAATTCTTAGTAAGCACAAAACAGTTGTTATCAATTTAAATTGTTTTCATTGTGATTCAGGTTGAGTCACTTAATATAATTTAAAAAAAAACTGAAACTGATATCGTCGTTTACAGTGCAAAATTGTATATCTTGTGGCTAAGACTTTCGTCCGGGGAGCTGATGATAATAGCGAGGTCTCTCAGGTATACTCAAACAAGCTCATTCACTTAGTCAAATTCACTTTTTTTCTGTTAGTAGTTTACATTTAGTGTTTACAATTTAAAATAAAAACAAACACAAAAAAAAAACAATTGACATTTAAAAAAAGTCAAGCCTGCGAAATCGTTACGCAACTGCAAAGGTTAGCTTGACGGTCAGCGCCTACGACTAAGCGACGCACTCCAGACCGCTCAGGGCAGGCGACTGGCGAAAAAAACGTAATCCCTGCAACAGTGAGATAACGCTTCCTTGCTTCTGTAAGGGTTTGGGATGCGACCTAGGAAGTTCTCGTCACTTTCTAAACCAGGCCCTGTTGCCAAATGAGCGATTTAACAAATAACTATGTTGTCTTTTACTTGACTGTGCAACAAGAGATGATTTGATGAAAGTTCTGTGGACGATTCGCACTAAATAATAATGGATCATGTCAACCTGCATATGCGTTTTCGACATTTTGTATTATTACAATACTACAAAAATCGCCAATAGTTGCATGTAAAATAACACAACTGACAAAAACTATAGTTGAGTATATTTAATTTTAATTGAATGTTTTTTTTGTTGTTTTTAAACTGTTTTTATCCTCCCTTGAAACAGTGAGACCTTTAAGATATACAATTTTGCAATGGAAATAACGATATGCGTATTTATATTATAAATACAATACAAATCACCGATAAATGTTTGCAAAATAGCACAACTGACAAAATTATGGTTAAAAAATATTAATTAGTGTTTTTATTGTTTTTGTTTAAATTCTATAAAGTTATTTTTTAAACTGTTTTTAAGCTCCCCTGAAAAATGGAAATTTAGCAGATTTACAATTTTGTAATGGAGACGACGATATATAATAATATCAAGTAGAGAAATTCTTCTGGCACTTTGGGAGTTAAAAGAGAACAGCGGCTGTGAAAAAATCCGCTCCGTACAAAATAATCTCGGCGAGAATGGAGGAGCAATATCAATAATTTATCAGGTCTGCCACCCTTGCGAGGATATATCTAGCGGAAGAAGTCTCGTGACGTCACACGGAAAAATGTTTCCTGCCCTGTAAGATATTGACCAGGAGCCTGTGCGCTAGTGTCAACTCGACTCACACTAAAACCCACTATTAAAACGGAAGGCTAGATAATATTGCCCATACTAACTTTCTTAGTCAATTTTATGTTCTCCGGTCCAATAACTTGGCAGCTGAACAAAATACACCATTGAGAAATATTGGCGATATGGACTAAGCGTTTCTCGTAGTTTTTATACACTTAAGGAGAAAAGGTAACATGAATGATAAAAGCAGACTGGATTGTTTGTTATAAAATAGTCTTGGGCTCATTTTTTTACTATCGTCAACTTGTTACACTGTTATATATCGTTTTATTCTGGAAGAAGGCACTAACTGAAAAATACTACTTTTGAGTAATTGGACTTTGAAATTTTTGATAGGTTTGAAATGCTATAAATTTTTCATTTATTTGTTTGTACAAGTGTAATTTACAAAAATAAGTGTGTTCGTCCATATGGTATAGTTCAATTAAAAGAACATTTTGGTATAACTAACTCAATATGTCATTTTTTCGATTTAATGTTTTCTTACATAACAGCGACGATATGATTTTATTAATTAAATTCATTAGTCATTTACTTAAATGGCGCTATAGGCAATTCAGGTCCATGATTAACTACTATACAATCGTCATCCAGATATCTAGACATTACCGTCTACTTCCGTCAAATTCCAAGTGAAAATGGCGCCACGTCGCCTCAGAACTTCATTACTCACATGTATATTAAAATATATTTTCAGTATAATGTTTTCATTAATAAGTGAGAGTTATATTAAATTATGTCTGTAAAACGAGCAATATAAAATTAGATCGATTGTTATATAACGTATTGAAATATAACTCGTTATCTGGGTAGTCGGCTTATCAGTTTTTTTTAAATGTGCCTACTAACTAGTCTTCGACATATAAATATAATGTTGGAGTGAAGAAGTTCGCGAAGACGTTTAACCTCAAGATCTAATACATTTTAAAAATAAAACAAAATTTGTTTTGTACTACTGCCACATTTTTATATTGATCCAGACCAGTTTAGCTCATCACGAGCATTATCAACTTCTTACTAACGTGGATTATACTCGTAATGAGTGAAACAAGTTCTGATCATTATAAAAATGTGCAAAAATAATTGTGTTTTATTTTAAAACAATAATGCCTTTCCAAAAACAATTGACAGCTAACACTTTAAAAGTGATCTAATGCATTCGTATGACTTGCGTTTTCCTGGAGTAAATTGAACATTGTCAGTATAATTTATCAAGAAGAAAAATATGAATATCTCTACTTAAAATTCGATTCCACACATACATTTATATTTATATGAAACACTAATTATGACAATCGATTTGACCTTTGCCAGGTTTTATAATTCCTACTTCTGTCGAGCCCCTAAGGATATTTCTGACAGCTTTCACATAGATGTTTTATAATTGGCCATCAACCCGAAAACATAATATTCTCTCACGCCATTCGGTCCATATATCAAAAACCTTATCTCTGATATCGCGTGCAAAGATGTGTATATATTATTATGACATTGTTTTTTTTGATTTATAGTAGTTTAAGCGTCCTCTGTCGTCCATACACAATAATTATATCGTTAAGGGTCACACAAGCACAACCAAAAATGCTAAATGTATGGCCGAGGGCCCAAAAGTTATATATCATCGGTTAAGTTTACTTGATAATATGATATAATCAATAGAAAAACGTATTTTATATCATGTTTTTGTCCACAGTACGGTCAATCTGAATAACTTTGATTTGGTAACCAGTTCTGAAGGTTTTGTATTTTAATGGCTAGCCATTGCATTTATGGGTGGGATTGTTCCAAATAGAACTTAAGATCAAATTTAATTAACATAAATATAGATAAAAGAAGGTGCGCTATTGTTTGCATCCAAATACGGTAACTTTGACCCATGATACAAATAATGACTGTAATTACTATAAATTCTGTCATTTTAAAGTATTGGCAACTTTTCTTTACGCTTATATATATTCTGTATATAATTGGGAAGGGGAAAAAATATACAGCATTTGGTTTACAGATTAGTTTTACACATCGAAAATATGGCTGATCCAATTTATTTCAAGATAAGTTTTTAAATTGTGTTTTATCATTCCAATCTGACAGCTTACAAATTCAACAATAAAACAATTTATGCTGCACATTGATTCATGTTTTTACCAACAGGTGTTACTCAATACCTTTGCTTATCTAAAAAATATTCACATGGCATTAGTATTATCGTGGCATTATAACAGCACCTTTTTCCATGTAGTGGGCTAATCTTAGACCGATGGACAAACTTGCCCAAATTGATGGAATCACTTGTAATATTTAGGTCGTAACAAATAATTGGTACATAGAAAGACCCGAAAGCAGCGTGGTATATGACGTTGTCCAGAACGAGCGTTTAGTTATCGAATACCCATGATATTATACCTCTCATTAAGGGTGGCTAAATGGTTGATAAGAAGAATCTCACAAAGCGATGAGGAATTTGTGTTCTTCATCGCTTCATATCAAAAAAATTTCTCCCTTACGAGCTTTCGTGCTGCCATATTGTTTTTTTCACCGTGTAGGTTATGGATCTTTTTGAATCATTTTGTATTATTGTATTAACTGAAAACAGAAATTGACATAGCATTATTTATAAATTGATATCAACTTGGAAGTGTTAGTAGTTTCCTATAATCCAATGGCAATATTATCGACCGTGCAGCTGTTCAAACAAGTTTCGTCACCAAGCGGGCGTATTGAATTGAAACAATCAAATACAGTGTGGTGTGTGTATTTACATCGCTTGTTGTAATCCCGAGTGAGAAACTTATATTATGTACAGAAATAGATAGATCGAAGCCCGAATGAAAGTTCATTGGGTTTGTTTGAATGTGTTTGTAATTTACAGGAGTCCTACATATTCAATTTATTGAAAGTTTTGGAATTACTTGCAATGTACCATAGAGATAAACTGTGCTAACTCAAAAATAAAAATGCTCTGGATAATCAAGAGCAAACGTGTCTTACGAAATAAAATTAGGTATTTATAAAAATATCGATTGAGAAAAATGTATTTTAAGGAAAGTAATAGTAGTGTTTAATACCATGAATTTAAAAATTGTGCAAATAACTTAATTTAAAATGTATTGTTAACAATTAATATTAGTTGTTAGTTCATTGCTCAGCTTCTGTTTAAAGAGAAAATACGAAGATATGAATATTATTAGATAAGGATTGGTTGTGGTTGAGAAGCTGGACACAGTTATTACATAATGTATACTATTGGAGTGAATTGGGTAGACAAAATCAAATAGACAGGAATTTCACAAAAAAAGTTTTTTGAATGCAATATCGACTTTTGGATTCGAATCTAGAATTTCAGAGTTGTAGGAAAAAGCGTCAAACACTAGATCAATACGATTAGTGAAGTTATATTCAAAAAATATATATTTTTTATGTGTATTGCCCGTTTCCAATGTAGAGAATGTGCACCTACTTTGAAACATTACAACACAAAAAAATTATAAAATTATATGATAATTTTCACAACAATTTAACTCCGGATCTATAAACACAAATGAATTTGAAATTTATACGATAATACAGAAAATATAGGATTCCTCCCAAGCGGTGAACAGTAAGCCAGGGAATAATTACTAGTATTTTGCAAATGAGAAATTTATGATATAGAATTAGGGGGCTTGATGAAATTTGATTTTGTACATTTCCATGTATTTTGTGACTAACGACCCGGCATTCACTTTTCGGCATGAATTACCGTTATTTGGCCACCTGCAATCGCTATTGTCCTTTTACTTTGTTAATGCGTTTGTTTTCTCAACAAAGATTAAGATTATTCTTCGGTTTTTTTTGTAATTAAATCAGGTATCAGTGTGGGTCCTAGACTTATAATATTTTGTCGTATTTTTATCTTACGTATACACGTTCACTATTTACTGTCTGCAAGTTCAAGTCCATTTGTATACTCGAATGCCTGAAGATGCGACAAGATACATGGAAATGTACAAAATCATCAACAATTAAAAAATGAGAAATTATTCAGATATTGAAAAAAACATTAAAAAAATATTTTTTATTCAGCAGCCTACCTTTCAGTACTGATTATCGCGAGTTGATAGATTATTGTAACATGAATACCTATGTGAGTACATATATTGTATTATAAATAGGAAAATTGAACTAAATTAAACTAGCTTAACGATATCGTAGTTATATAAATCCTTATCCTTATCAGCTAGTTTCCGGCTTCTCAATATAAAGGTGTCCATAGAAATATAAACATGTTGTGCTATTCATCTGTAGGGTTATAGTAGGATGAAAAAGGTAATTTAGTGATACGAGGCTTACAAATTTATAGGTCGATAACTTGCATTGTTTGACTTTTCAGGTTGCTGGTCGAACACCATGTGTTAAAATAAAGTAAAAATATTAAAGTATTCAGTTCTACAAGAATTATAGGAATTAGTTTAACTCTAGTAGAAATAAATGCTTTGATGTTCTGTTATTGTTATTTTAGAGTTATACTAAGTAAATGGCAACTCATTCAATACAATGTATTACATAAAACCAATTCTTATAAAACTGACTCTAACTGAATAACTATTTTAAATTGTAGTATAACAGTATAAATATGCAGAGGCTGTCAGAGAAAACGTAAGGGTTTGGACACGCGATTTTTTGATTCCCACCCATATGAAAGAAAATATCAGAAACTATTAAATAAATGAAAGCTTGTGAGGCTCTTTTAAATGTGGCACTGCTGTCAGCTGTCATTTTTGCATCCACTTTGGTGTCGATAATAATATATACCTTATATTGTAAATGTTAATCATGCGGCCTTGCTTTGCGAAAAATCTTTAAAGCTAAATTATTAAATTGCGTGTTTATTTTTCTCATTGCCCCAACTTTGCTAAGGTGAAGTCAGGTAACTTTTGTAGCACTCTCTCTGCTAAAAGTTCCTTCAATGATTGAAGAGGCCTAATAAAACGATCAAAAGTGAACATAAATGATTGCGCAAACCTTCTGAAAGTAGGTCTGTGCCCTCAAAAGTGAGTCACTATTGAAAGAAAACACATGTTAAAGAAAAATAAATAAGTAATGATTGTATTTAATGACAACTCACCGTTCGTATTTGTAAGGGGTTTTTCAAAAAGTTGTCATCATCAAAAGACTTCAGCAGACTGAAATACACGCGTGAAAGAGATACGGAAGCTTAGTTAGTCTCTGCCCATGGTGTTAAAAGTAACGGTGATCAGGATTGATGTGTTTGTAAAATAGATGACGTCACTTTGATGAACCAAATTTTTACTGTCAAATTTTTACTAACACTGTAGTAAGTGTAGTAGATTATATTCTGATTCAATAAGCACACAATAGCGTCAACAAACGAACAAATTGCGACATTCAGTTTTTATCCAGTTCACCGATAATACTTCTTACATTATGGTCTCTACCCACCTAGAAATAAATAAGACAGAAACTGACAGTGCGAAAAAGTTTAACGTTACGTGCGTCTTCAAAATTATATTTGAGCTACTGAAAGAAGATAGCTTTGAAATATGTGTAAGGTAAGCAGGTAGAAAAATAAAATTACTACTTCACACGTCCGTGTCATTCAATAATTCTGCGATAATTGCGCTCCCAACGACATTGGAAAATGCGCAGATTTCGGCGTAAAAAACGCAAACCAAACGGTGTGGGCACGTTTGCAATCGGCTGTGTACTTCGGCACGTGTTTGATTCAGCACGAACAAACGTTCCATGAATAAGAGATCTGTGATAAGCAGGGCCGGAGTACACGTGACGACAGATAATTTTTAGACGGACGCAAAAAACGATTCAAATGATATTACCACAACCTAAAAATTTTTTCTTAACTATTTCTAACCTAATGAAACTATGTGGAACCTGTTCAGTATCTTGGTTATTTTTATTTATAGAATGAGTAAATACTAAGTTTATTTCGCATTTATTTTAAGTCCTGTGTTACTGAAGATTCTGTCATCTGAAGGTTTGAATGGGATAAAAAATAATAAAAACCCGTTTCGAATACAGCTTGTGGGAGTATGACAATGAAGGTGATTATAAAAATTTATTTGATTTCAATTTAACATTTGTTAAATCATTATCATTCCATCGATTTTCATTGCTTCGAGGCTCGTTTAACAAGTTACGATTTTATCGTGTAATAAGAGTGTTACCTGTTTAGAAATTGTGTTCCAGATTTACTTAAGAGATAGCGTGGTAGTTAAAGTGTCGATAATATTACTTTTAAGATTTTAACTGTCAATTCTTGGTGGAAAGGCATTATATTTAAAAAAATAAAACACAATTTGTTTGTACTACTTCGACAAGTCAGTTGATAATGCTCGTGATGAGAAAAACTGGTCCTGATCATTATAAACACGTGGAATTAGTACAAGCAAATTGTGTTTTATTAAAAAAAATTACGATAATATATTTATGGAGAAGTATCGCAGGTCAGAACACCGAGACAGAATGTAGTTCCTTTTCTATGGTTGTCTTGTTACACTGTACGTCAGTAATCGATCTGTATTGCTTGCTGCATCAGTCACCACTTGAAATGCTAATTTATTATATTTACTTAGTATGTGGAATTTAGGTCGTATATATTGATTAGTTCTCCCGATTCTGTATCATTTATCACTTGAATTGCTGACTGCTTTGCCGGGCGTTAATCTTTTTAATTACTTAGTATGCGGAATTTGATCCGTCTTTATTGATCGGTTCCCACACCTGTTTATAAAAAGAAATATAAGGTCGATTAAAAGTGATATTTGTTTGTAATTTAAATTAATTAGAATAAAATATTTCTGCAAACCACAATTTATAAAAGCACTAAGACACATCAATATTTCATTCGCAATGATTGGAATTAAAATAAATTTTATAATATCTATGTCTGCGAAATACTGCAAGAAAATTGTAACATACTTGGTAAATATTATTATGTCGCATCACGAGATATTACTCGTGTAAATAGCCTGAGGGAGTTTACCTGTTGTACCACTTTGTTGCATCATACTAATTCGTCCCTGTGGAAAGCCCGATTTCAAAGATCACTACCGGTTTCACCAGGGAGTGAAGAAAGCAGACAAGATTGTCTCATCGGTAAATAAACCGCGAATATATTTACCCGATAGACCGATCATGCCTCGTCTGCGAGTAAAGAAATACCAGGTAGACTTTGAGTTTCATTTCTTTAAATTGCATACCAGGTGCGGGAATATGAGAAATCTTTTGTTTTCCGTCTCGATTGCAATTGGAAAAAATAAAATACACATTTTTAGTACGTCTGTCTATTGAGATTGTTAAAGCAAGTTTATGACATTGGTATTTTCTATGATGTATTGAAATAACCATCGTGAAGGGAGAAAAATATTGATTGGATTTTTCATTGTACTTTTATTTACTTTATTAAGGAATAAGATTATCTCCACAAACATTTTACTGTTAAATAGCTTGTTTTATGATTGTGACGTAAACCACAAAAGCTGATTTAAAATTCTATCATTGGTATCATTTCAAACATCGAAATATGTATTATCTATCTATACTATAATTTCGATAGTAAATCTTTATATAATGGACATATCGATGAAAGGGTTTTCACTATTTTTTATTTATTGGAGGTATCTCAACAGAATTTTTCTATGGGAACCGCTTGTTACTCAGTTCCTCAAACTCTTTTTTTTAAAGAGAGTAGAGATATAGGAGTAATTCTAGGACAACACTAGTGGTTAGGTAATCGCTCTCGCTACGCCCCGTGAGGATCGGATAGGTGATGGGATGGTGTTTTTTAGACATAAAAAACACTCAGACTACGAACATAAATCCATAAATCGATTGAAAGATCAATTTATAAAAACCGTCCGCACCGCGGTTTGAACCCGAGACATCCGCAACCGTAGCCAACGACGCTACATTGTCGAACTTCCTATATAGAACAGACAGGTAGAAACTTTAATATTAGAGTTAAAGATTATATCAGATGTCTCAAAAGTAATAATTTTTCAGAGTTTGTGAATCATTTAATTGAAAATTATCATACTTTTAATAAAAATAATAACGTAGAAGTACTTGATTGTGTAAATAAAAAAGGTATTAAAATGAATAGCTTAGAATTTTTAGAAATCAATAAAACCATAACAGTAATGGAGGATTAGTAGATAACATTTTAAAAAGAACAGGCAGCTCGTCATTATTGAATTTATTCCCTTTGGGTTTTTCACACCCAGGTGCCAGTAATTGATTTGTTTATAAAGTAACAATGTTTAAAGCTTACCCCCTTCCACACTGAGCTAAAGTTACTCAAATTGACCGTAATTGAAAATGTCAAATAAATTAATAGAGTTTCAAATTTAAAAATTAAGTTTTTAGCCACTCGTAAGATTTATAATCACTGGCGTAGAGCTTTCCACGCAGTAAAATCAGCTATATACATAATGCAAAAAATGAATATAAAAAAACTTAATGCGACGTAAGTGCGATAGTTAGGATTGTAGGTACTGTAGGTACCTAACGACGTGACTAACGTTTTAAAGGCATTATAAAGTTTACTTAGTACTGTATTGAAATTCAAATGAAATATTAAAAATGAGATAAAATTGTTTTGCTCAGATTTATCACACCTATGAGATTTGTAAATAAAATTAAAAATGAAGGTGACCTTAAATGATTTGGCAGCTTTTCAATACAAAGAAAAACATATTTTACGTGAAATAAGCGAAAATTCGCGAATACGTATTCAAAGCACTGATGTAATAATTCAATGAAATAAATATATTTGGATTAATCACCGTATTGCTTGTGAAGAAATAAATAAACATCACGAGCTTTCTTTAGTTTGACAGCAATTTTTTTCATACACTTAAAACGTATTTCATCAAAGTCAACATAAAGAATTATTGTATTGAAAAATATATGTTTGCTACATCTTGAAACATTAATGTGAAAAATAATATTTACAAACTAATGAATATATTTCAATAGTTATGAAATTACTTTAGCAATTTAGAGCTATATTATAGCAAGGTGAAAAAGCAAACTTGTAAGTTTCACTAGAATCGATTAATTAATAATACCAAGTAAGCTCTCTTTCCAAAAACACAATTATAGTAACCAACATTTAATAGGAAATAGAATTGTTAGTCTAGAATTAAATTCTCAAATTGCGTTTTTATGCAAAAAAAATCTTGTCTACTTTTAATAACTGTCACTAAAATATCAGTTTTGGAAATTATTGAAATTTCAGTTTAGATTTAATATTGTAGCATTCCTATCGTGACTGTGACACCCTCACTAGCGGCCAAGTTAAATTGGTACATCTAGTGGTGTAGCTAGGATTTGTGCCGCCCTGAACGGTCCTTGAATTTGCCGCCTCCCCCCCTTACCCTTTATAAGAAAATTTTTGTAACCATGACGACGCACGACGTTGCGCCGCAGGCAGAAATTTTATGTAAAATAAATATAATTTGTTGAAAAACATACAATATTTTTACAATCCTGACAAATTTTATATTTAATATTAATAATTTGTCTCCAAAAATTTTGATTTTATTTTGACAACAGTGTTGGGTTAAGGCTATTTATTAAATGGCCTACTCTTTCTTTATTAAATCTACAATAATGTGAGAAATTAAAACATAAAAAAAATTATGTATAAATAAAATTTCTTGTAAAATATGTATGTATTATTACAATCCGGTCATTTAAAAACGTTGTATTTAATATTCAATTTGAAGAGTCTCGGAGCTATATTTTTCCAAGAAGTCAAAAAATCTATAAGTCAATTAAATACATTTCATATTTATTATTACTACTGAAATATAAATTTATTTATGTACAATACATTAATAGGTATATATTCTACATAAAAACGAATTACAATTTTTGCATTGATTTAGAACACGATATTCAGTAGATTTTACTAAAATAACATTTAAAAATTACAACAAATTTATTTTTCCTCGCTTTGCTCTTATAAAAATCCCCAGAAACATTATCAAAATCTATTTTACGAACAACTTGCTCGCTGTTGATATTAAATTGTTTTTTTATTAATTTCGTTTTCGAAAAACTTCTTTCACAACTAGCACAATCACAAAAAATAAATTAAAAGTATTTCAATATTTGCATTGACGCTTCATGATTATTCTTATATCTTTCATAAAAGAAAAATATTTTGTCAATGCATAAAAATTCTTATTTGTTTATTACCTACATAATTTTCTACTCATTATCAAAAATACCGCCCCAAGAAAAGTATATTTCGTCAGCGAGTCACAAAATGGACAGAAGAAAACATGGTGAATGGAATATAACTTGCATTAATTATGTAAATATAAAAAAAAAATTTTTTACCGCCGAAATTTCCTATTCATATTTGAAAATGCTGCCCCCAAAAATGTGCCACCCAGGGCGGGCTGCCCCCTTACACCCAGCGTTATGACGTTGTGAGGTTGGAATAAGTGAAATGACAAAATATTGTCTATCTCTTCTAAACAGTACATTTATATAGCAAGGTTAAAATAAATTTGAGTATGGTTCTGACGATGGCGTTAAGCTGAACTAAATATTTTCATATTTTATCCTATTATAATTGGGTCTACCAAATAAATGCCAATTTAATCAATATGTATATAAAGTATAGTTGAAAGCTTATTCGGCATCACACCATAGTTCTGATGTAGTGTGATTCCACAATAGTTAGATATAACATATAATTCCAGGGCTAGATATTTGTTCAACTTATTAAATTTTGCATGACGTATTATATCATTTTGAGTATTAAGCGTTTATTTTTAAATTGAATAATTGGTATAAATACGATTTTAATACAGTACAAAATAGCCATGGGTAATAGTATATTAACAACTTCTACGGGTGTAATTAAAAAGATTGAAAGCAAAATCTAAAGTAATAGAATTTCTCCATTATAAAGTTGTAATATTTTTCTGAGGTTGACACTTCTATCGGTTCTTTGAATGTGCTTAATTCTAAAATGAAAAAAGAAGCGAGAACACCATTGATTAGTCTGAATAGTATCTGTTTATTTAATCGTTATTTTCCATTGACTTAACCATGCGCATGAATAGAAGTCTATTAGTTGTGAATCAATTATTGAAATGCCACCGAAAAGTTTGTATCTACATTGAATTCATATCAATTACTGGAATCGTCTAGATAGTAAGGTAAGTTTCCAGTTTGTGGAGTTAGAAGCGATCCGTTGATAATCGATATGGGACTGGAGCAGACCTTCCCGCCGATTGAAATAGTTTCAGATTATTACTGATATCTGCTCACACTTCACAATCCTCTCGGGCCATTAAGCTCAACCAATCTATGAGGGCTGGCATGATGGGTATCATAGATTACTAAGCCGTGTCTATTTTGTTAAGCGTTTGAAGAATACACTAAACGTGTTTTTATCAGTTTCGATGTTGAATATATACACATAATGATGGCAATGGAAAACTTATCGACTTCCACTGTAACTAGGGTTGTCAAGTGTTATGAACAAAAAAGAGAACATTTAATAAGAAGATGTTTATTTTGAACATTTTTTTTATAATCGTGCCTGTTATTATTAAAGTGGAATAAGTCATTTGAGGTATCAAAAATACCATTACTTTACAAGGTAATCATAAAATTTCACCACTACAGGAAAGATTATATAGGCTATATTTATCTACATGGCTAATTTAGTACAAAAAAAATTATTTGTTTTTATTTCTTTATAAAATTCTAAATATGAAATATTTTTGTAATCATATACTATGTTCAAAATACCTCGGAGAGTGGAAAATTTTCAAAATTGAAAAAGAGGACATTCTGGGTATGATATAAAAAAGATGGAGAACAAAAGAATTGTGTTAAAAAAGAGAACTGTTGGCAACCATAATTGTGACGTTAAAAATATTGCTTAATTTGGTCTGTAAATAGGGTAACAATAAAAAAGTGTTTAGTTCTACAAGAATTTTGTCAGTTTATATTATAGATAGATATTTTGGCTTCACGCAACGACCAAACAAACATTTCACCATCGTACTGGCTGAAATTATAAGTGACAAATTTAAGACATCGACTGAGGGTGCTTGATGGAATTTCAATATCAAATTTGGATTATTGAGATTTTGTACACTTCCATGTATTTTGTCACGAACGACCCGGGTTTCGCCTTTCGGCATCTTCAGGCATTCGAACACACGGATGGACTCGAACTGAGAGACAGTAAACAGTGTCTAACGTTTATATAGAAGATACAAATGCGACAAATATTATTTACGAGGTAAGATATTATACGTCTGAGAGCCACACTGATACCTGAGTTAAAATTTCGGGAATTTCCCTAATCCTTATTTTGTAAACACCATATTAAGGTTGCACAAGCTTTAAAATTAAAAAAAAACTCGCTGATAGTGTTAGACCGGCGTTCTATTGCAAAAACTCT
Source organism: Himalopsyche phryganea (assembly GCA_022494535.1). Classification (NCBI taxonomy): domain Eukaryota; kingdom Metazoa; phylum Arthropoda; class Insecta; order Trichoptera; family Rhyacophilidae; genus Himalopsyche; species Himalopsyche phryganea. The sequence continues at coordinate 1,062,533 of JAGVSL010000132.1, read as the reverse complement.
CTAGGCAAATTACTTATTAACAATAAAGATAGAGTAAACTTTAAGAACAAATCTGGTATTTATAAATTACAATGCAATGATTGCCAACATTTCTATGTGGGTAAAACCACACGTGCATTAGATATAAGGGTATCAGAACATTTAGCTGCCTTTAGATTAAAAAAAGAAACTTCCACATTCGCAAATCACTTGCTAATGGAGAACCATACGTTTAATGCGGATGATGGGGTTAAACTGTTGCATAAAAACATGGGGGATCATAAATTATTTTATCAAGAAATTTTGGAAATTAATAGAGCCCAGTTAAACTCCTTGCCAATCTTGAATGAGCAGCTGAACCTTCCTAATTCTCCGCTATTATATCCGATACGTTGAAACACCTAACAGATGTCACTAAATGTGGAATGATTATATATATTTACCCATTCGTCGAATTACATCCCGCCAAAACCCACAATACTATTATAATTGTAAAATCACTGGTATTTCTAAAAGAAGTTGAAAAGCGGCAATTCGCCACTCTGTTAATATGGTGTTTACAAAATAAGGATTAGGGAGATTCCCGAAATTTTAACTCAGGTATCAGTGTGGCTCTCAGACGTATAATATCTTACCTCGTAAATAATATTTGTCGCATTTGTATCTTCTATATAAACGTTAGACACTGTTTACTGTCTCTCAGTTCGAGTCCATCCGTGTGCTCGAATACCTGAAGATGCCGAAAGGCGAAACCCGGGTCGTTAGTGACAAAATACATGGAAGTGTACAAAATCTCAATAATCCAAATTTGATAAGTGACAAACTTGTTAAGTTCACAGTGAGATTCTTGGATATCAATCCTTTGTTTGAAAAAACTCAGTAGGTACATTAATTATACCAGTTTGGAAAAAGACAGCAATTTATTTTATCAGTAAATATATTAATGCAGATGTAAATATATGCAAGACATTGTCTTCGTCTATTGATCCCTGACATGATTAGTGTTAAATTGGCATGAAATCATCTTTATATTGATATTACAATTATCTATGTCACATAACATACGAATAACGAATACGAAATTACGAGCTAAAATTTCAATTTTTTGCTTACTGTCAATATTTCAATTTCGCCTCGTACCATTACAAGAAATTCACGTAATTATGCACAATCAACAGAATTTAAATGCATTTATTTTACCGATTAATTAATAAAACCCTTTATGTTTCTTTTCCCAGAACACACCAAAAACACATTTAGTACGACAAAATTTAAATTTAAATAAATGTTACGATGTTGCATTAAGTGAGGTGATATGTTGTAAATATCTTAATTACTGTTAATGGTTTTATTGATGATCATTTTCAATTAAATAACTTTAATGAAAATAGTAACGTAGAAATTTTCGATGGAGTAAATAAAAAAGGTATTAAAATAAATAGCTTAGAGTTTTGAGAAATTAATAAAACCATTAACAGTAATCGAGTATTAGTAAATAACATTTTGAATACAACAGTCGGCTCACTACTATTAAATTTATTTTTCTTGGGATTTTCACCTGCAAACACTAGTAATTGATTTGTAATTAGTAGTGTTATGGTAATGAGTCAATCAGTGTTTAAGTCATATCCTCCTCTCCACGTCCAGTAGAATGGAATAAAACCCACCTATCATTTATTTTTAATGTAAGAATGAGAATCATTGTCTAACTTTGAAATAAATAGCCTTGTGATATGGTTAGTCTAAAGAAGCGAAACGCGTGATAAACCAAGTAGAATAACTAAGTTATCAATTTTTATTTTATATTAAGCTAAATTAAGTTTAGAAATACTTCTAAAGATGGCACGAAGGTGAAGTAGCTATCAACAAATCGATAAATTCTTGATGTACTAAATAATTTGCTATTTTTACTCTAGTATAATGAAGTTCTACCAAGTAATTGCAAATTCAATCAATAGTCTGTTTATCTCAATTTCTATCTCGAGCATGAACAAAATAGATCACGTTGCAATGCGTAGCGTGGTGTACGTTTGATTGCGTGTAAGACTTTGTTACTAGCTCAAGTGAATAATCGGAGACAACAAACAATCTAGTTGTAGAAAAAATTGTATGTGACTAATTTTACAATTTATGTCCTGAAATAAGGCGTTTAGACAATTTTACGGTAATTGAAAGTGAGAAAACATTTAAGTCGTTAAGAAAGAGTAGTGATAAAATGAAATTTTTTTGTCTAAAGATTGTCCTATTTTATTAATATACAATGGTTGTTAAATTTCACTGTAGTAAAGTGCTTTTTTAGCTTGTAGCATAAAAACACGTAGAGTGGAGTTACTACACAAGGCAAAAATCTAATAGCGGCGTAATGTTATGACAAAAAGACAAAATTCGTATGCTTTTGTTCCAAAGGTGAGAGCTTTTCGAGTCACCTAGATCATTGCACGTATGCCAGTAGGTCATATCAGAAGAATATTATGATTCTGCCATAGTATGAATATTCATATTATGGTGCTTTGAAAAAATATGGACTGGAAGATTTTTATAGGGAAAAAGTAACTAATGTTCAAATAACTTTAAGCCAGTAGTCGTTTTGGTAAAATTTTGCATTAGGTTAATTATTAGTTACAGCGTTGTGAATATAAGAAATAAAAATATCAATGCCTTTTTCTTAAATATAGTATGTTTCAAACACTTATATATTATTATAAATCGTTGGAAACAATGTGAATTGTGTTTTAACTTGTAGGATTCCGTACCCAAAAGTTTTTGCTTTGGCGACATTTTTAAAAAAGGTGTATAATTTACCAATTATATTTTTATTATACATATCACTTTTTTACCATGCAAGCTCCGTATGAAGTATGGAAGTATCTTAACAGAATTTGTCTATGAGAACTGCTTGACTCAGTTGCTCAACCTCTATTTTTTCGAAGAGAGTAGGGATATTAGTATAGAGCTAGGACAAGACTAGTGGTCAGCTAATCGTTCTCGCTACGCCCCGTTTAAAGGATCGGATAGGTGGGAGGGAATTTTAGACACCAAAAATATCCATGCCAACGAACAGAAATTCATAAATCGACTGAAATATTATAAGTATTCTCAGTCAGCATTACATAAATTCAAATTGTGCCATCATTTAATATTCGCATTAATATTTTCGATGAATCCAACGGTAGGTTTGAGAAATTTCACTTTTAATGAAAAATAAAAATTGATAGGTCTGTTATCGTTAACACTGTAAATATGTGACGCATGTTTCGTCTCTTTGAGATGCAAATTTAAATTCACTCTATTGAAAGATTTTAATTATAAAGTAAGAATACTCCACGTAAATAATATAGATTAAGAGTGAGCTACAATTCGCATTATTAGAAATTAAATAATAAATATGAATACATGTTAACTGCGAGATATGAAAAGAAATATTTAATTAAAATAGATTACTTCTTTGAGCATAAACTATTTCATAAAGAAACATTCTATGCTGCACTTCTCAACTATACTATCACAAATCTTACTACCAATTTAGCAGTGCTCCCTGAAATGCGTCGGATGTAGAAACTAAATATGCACTCGCTCACTCTAACAGAGCCTCCCATCTACTGCACTTGGTCCACGCCTTTAGTTTATATCGAAGCATCTTATCGACTCAATACTTATTATACTTTTAATCATACTCTCAAGCTAAAATTAGCATCGCCAATTTTATCAAGTTTTGTGAAGAAGAAGAAGAAGAAGTATATACATGTTTTTGAGTTCAAAAAGTCTTGCAATAGTCTATCCTCAAATTAACATTTAAATTTTTTCACTGATACCTTATACCAAACCAAGTCAAAAATATGACTTTTGATTGTGATTCGCACTATCAAAAATGAACAATGTTATCATTCCAAAGCGAAATATTAACATCTTTTAAGCTGTTATCAAAATATGGATTGTGCCAGCTTTGGATGCGGTGCTCACGGGTTCGAATACCAGAACGGACAGTTTCATAAATCGATTTATTGAATGGGGTTCAAAGGCATAGATATCTGTGATGCTTAAAATTGCCTCCCACCCATCTGATATTAACAACAGGACGTAGTGAAAAAGAAATACATAATACAATAGTTTTATTATCACATTAACATACGTCTAATGAATTTGTTTATTAGTGTATTACATGCACTTAAAATTAAGTATTTTTATTGTTTCTTTCATACAAAATAACCACGTTTTGTTTAAACGCTTGTAGAAATAATTTACCGTTTTTAAAATGAGTAAGCATTAAAATAAAGTACAGCATTGATTGTTGAAAACAAAACATTGCAAAGACATTGTCAGTAGAAACTTTAGGCCAAAGGCGCGATATCATTACTGAGAGATTTTTATTTTGCGCAAAGTGAACCAAAGATGGCTTTAAACTCAAAATAGAAACAATGCTTCCGTTTGAGAAAAAACAAATAAAGCTCTTTGTTTCTTTCCGAGTTCTGACAGAATAAGTAATTTGAAAAATATAAATTAAATACAAGAAATAACCGAGATACAAGTTTAACGAAAATCGTAAGCAACGTTTTAAATGTCGCTTCTCAGCAATTTTTTATTTACTAAGTATTTTTTTTTATTTCCGGATTATTCTTTTGTAAAAGGAAATTACTCTTTCTTGGATTATTATTTACATATGCGTTAAAAAATTTATCTCACATTTTTTATTTTACAAAAAATACAGTGTTTTTTTAGGAATATAATGGTTTGTTTTTAATTGTGAGTTTTCAATACATATTTTTATAAGAATGTTTATGTTATATAGAAAAGTAAAAGCCCTTTTGGTTAAAAAATATTTGTATGAACACATACCGTTAATCACTTTTAAGGTGCTAACTGTCAATTCTTGGTGAAAAGGCATTATATTTTAAAAATAAAATACAGTTTTTTTGTACTACTTCCACATGTTTATAATGATCAGAATCGGTTTCGCTCATCACGCCAGCGAAACCAGTCCTGATCATTATAAGCATATGGAAGTAGTACAAAAAAATGTGCTTTATTTTAAAAATATACCGTAAAATGAAAGGATTTTTTTCTTATTACCTATCTAACATTCACAGATGTAAAAAAATTAAGTAAATATACCAAAAATATTAAGCATGGTAGTAATACAATTCAAATGAATTAAGTACATTAAAAAATTGTCGAATCTTTTTATGTTTAGCACATCCTTCTCCAATCGAAGTATTTCAATAAAAGGCCGTAACAAGACCTGGTTATAAGCCGTCACTCAAACTCTCATTTAATTGATGACAACAGTAGAAGGAACTAACTATTTGGTAATGTATCCATATCTGTGGCGCAGTTGGTAGCGTCGTTGGCTTCGGTTACGGATGTCTCGGGTTCAATTTCCGGAGTGGACGGTTTTCATAAATTGATCTTTCAACCGATTTGTGGATTTTTCTCTCCCACACATCCGATCCTAGCCCTATCCTTCTGTCCCTATTCTCTTCGAAAAAAGAGAGGTCATAGAAAAATTCTGTTGAGATACTTCCATTTGGAGACCAAACGCTCCACGTTGGGAGTGGACGTGGAAAAAAGTCCATAACACTTAATAGCCATAATAATTAATACGAACGAACTCTTTCCGTTTGAATGAACCTCTTCTACAGGAATATTAATAAATTATTTCAATGATGTATTATATTGAATGCGTACATATGATTGAATTCATTTTCATGTTAAATTGAAAAAATTTTAGCTTACTGGAATATGAACAATTATTATTATGATATACTTATGAGAGATTCACGAGAAATTTTCGTTATATTTTGTTTACAGCTTTTTCTTTAAGAGTGTAGTACGCGCTTGGTCTCACTTGAAATAAACAAGAAAATTCATCATTCCATCATACGAATATAATGCCTTATGTAATATCTGAAGGCAGTAAACGATTATTAAAATGATTCCCATCATCCACTTAACGGAATGAATTCCTATCACAAATGGCTGCTTTATTGTTCCTTTACTCGTGTTTGTATACATGTGAATATATTATTGTATATTTGGGGCATAATGTTATGAGTGTCTATGTCAAATTTTTAAATTGTTCTGTACAGGCGATTGCGTATTTCTCAATAATAATAAATAAATCGTTTAAGACATCGACAGAGGGTGCTTGATGGAATTTCAATATCAAATTTGAATTATTGCGCTTTTGTACACTTCCGTGTATTTTTTCACTAACGACCTGGGTTTCGCCTTTCAGCATCTTCAGGCATTCGAGCGCACGAATGGACTCGAATTAACAGACAGTAAACAGTGTCTAACGTTTATATAGAAGATATAAATACGACAAATATTATTTACGAAAGCGGGAACCGCCACTCTGTTAATGCGTTGTTTACAAAACAAGGATTAAGGCGATTCTCGAAATTTTAACTAAGGAATCAGTGTGGATCCTAGACTTATAATATTTTATCCCGTAAATAATATTTGTCGTTTTTGTATCTTCTATATAAACGTTAGACACTGTTTACTGTCTGTCAGTTCGAGTCTATTCGTGCGCTCGATTGCCTGAAGATGCCGAAAGGCAAATCCCGAGTCGTTAGTGACAAAATACATGGAAGTGTACAAAATCGCAGTAATTCAAATTCAAAATGAAATAAATCGTTATCTTTCACATTATTCTTGGTAAAGTTGTGGTGTTTTTTGCTGTTGGAGCTGCCCAACTGAATATATACACTTCTAATACAAGTAAATTAATTAATTAATTTATAGTTTTATTATTCCGATGGTTGTATTGATAGATGTCACATGTTTTCCGCTTAATTTAGAATAAACTTCAGGCAAACTCTATAGTAAGTTTTTAATTATTGATTTAAGATAGAGTCTGTATGTGCTTATAATAATAAAAAAAAAATTATCACACCTTCTAGCACAACCAACGTAATAAAAACCTTATCAATTTTACATTAAAAATGAATTTCTTTAAAGTTACCAGTGAATAAACGAAAGACAGAAAATTCTCTACTACCTTTCGTTTATCGTTGTAAATAAAACTATTTCTATTTTTATATTATTAATGGTGTGGTTTGGTGGGAAACCACTACAAATCTACCGCCAAATTGTACTTATTTATCTTTTAACGTACTCGTAAGATAAGAAAGTCCTTCCATCCTTCGCAAATGACGGCTGTCAATAGATAATCACTGACAACCCTGTTCCGCCGAGAGTCGTTCAATGGCGGTATAATCAAAGTTCTCTTATTTCTTTATCCAATTTACGAATCAATCTACCAAGGTAAATAACGAATGCCTGAGAGTACAAGTGAAGGGGTGTTTGTTCAGCTTTTTGAGTGATCACTTCTATGTTTGAGTTAACTTAATATCGTTTCGTATGAAATACACGAATTTCTTTATCCTACGAGAGTAAATAGAAGAAACGGAGGGGGGCAGAGATCAATATTGTGTTCTCGCTCGGAGTATTCATTATTTGTGAGAATAATGTACGTCGAACACAATATATGAAAAATATACACATACGTATATTTAGGCTCGCATTTTTCTGATCTGAATTTTAATTTAGTTACGGTCACAATTTTTAATATATTGATCGATTAGAATTACAGAGACCAGAATAAATTATTTATTTTCAATATTTTTAACCTAACCTAACTTTTCATTCTGACAGTATAATTTTATTCAGACCATTCATATTTTAATTTTGACTAAAAATTTAATTTTATTCTGACCAAAAGTTGATTCGAATTCTGACCAACAATCGATTTAAATTTTGATCATTTAATTTGTTGCAGTTAATCATTGAAATTGTATATATATATGTAAGTGTGTATAGCAGCAGTCACCAAACTACGGTCCCCCAATGATTTATATCTGGCCCTCCAAAAATTCCCGATTTTTGTAATAAATTATTCATATAGGAAATATTAATAATATACAATTTCATGATTTAGTTGTGAATTCACGACAGCTATTTCAATTCATTGATTGGGATAAAACATCAGGTAGTGGACCCAAAGTGAAAGAAGTTAGTAATCAAATGTATTGTTGGAGGCGACCAGATGTTTGTTTACTCGAAAATTTCTCGGATATTCTCATTTATTGAAATTCTAAAAATGTAGTGCAGGCAAAATAGAACGGTCGAACATTTTCAGTTATGTTTCAAATTTCTGTGTTTGATATGTCAGTATATATAAGTTTAAATTCGAATTGGATTCCAATGAGAATTTATTGGCCGTCCGGCCAAAAAATCAATCCGGCCCTTTTCTTAAAAAGTTTGGTGACCGCTGGCGAAGTATACACTTTATAGCTTTGCACTTTTTACTACACGTGTACGGTGTATAAGTATGCATGGATTCTGTGATCAAAAGCCGTAAATGGATCGCGTGTATGGATCCGTATAGTTATAAAATTACAACTCTATACACATATGTAAATGTCGGTTCCGTGGTCAAGTAGTCAATGTAATTGGCTTCGGTTACGGTACTCACGGGATCGGATCCCAGTATAAACATTTTTATAAATTGATCTCTCAATCGATTTATTATTTATTTCCGTTCAAAGAATGGATTTTTGTGATGTCTAAAATTCCCTCCCAACCAACCTATCCTAAAAACGGGGCGTACCGAGAGCGATGAGCTAACCAATAGTGTTTTCCTAGTCTTATTCTTCTTTAATTACTCTCTTCAGAAAAGTGAGGTGCAAAAACTGTAGCAAGAAGTTCTCGCTGAAAAATATATGCCAAGATGCCTACATTAATTGTCTATATGTTACTCATTGGGACGGGACACGGTTAATATTATATTATTATTATAACAGTCCATATCCATTGGTTGTGAACAAGTTTCTACAGGTGTTTTAGAATAGATTACATTTTTTAGGTGTGGATGTCCCAAAATAAATAAAATTAAAATTCGCTTATCACCCGTCCAATTTCAATTATTATTAAATTATTTAATACGACTTCACACACTAAAATGCATAATTCCTGGCTTTGTGCAGCTGCCCCTGAGATAGTTCTAGTGTAAAACTGAAATAAACATAACGTTGTCACGACATGGGAAACGTCTTTAAAAAGGCATTTGATCTTGGCTAGTGGTGGAAAGAATTGCATGCTTCTTGGAATTTTATTGATAATTAAAAGATACAGCCTTGGAATATCCGTCTCCCTCATAAGTAATCAGCCTAATCTTAGAAATAAGCTCACAAAATGTCATGCATGAAATCAGCTGTGACAATTGTTAAAGAACCGTGTATTGAAATGGTATTACGCGTATAAAATTAAAAGATGTCGCTTAGTGGTAAGGAGATGTTAAGTTGCTGAATAATTGAATGGACAAATATAACTAAATATTTTAAAAATTTGTAAAGTTTGTAATAATTTCACATGTTTATAATAATCAAGACCTGTTTAGCTCATCACGAGTATTATCAACTGATAAAAATACAATCACATCTATTGAATGCTAACAATTACAAGGTATATAAACAGACCTTCCATTATGCCTGAAGCTTAAAGTGTTCAACCAATGTGTGCCACCAGTGTTAATGTATGCCTGCGAAGCATCTCAATACACGAGAGGTCCAAAATTGAAGAGTGGCATGCAAAGGTGCATGTTGGGCATAGCTTGCAAGGACAGCAAAAGAAACCAATGAATAAGGAAGCAAACAAGAGTGAGAGATGTGATGGAGGTCACCAAATTGATGAAATGGCGGTGGGCTGGACATGTCGCACGGCGAGCGAACATCTGCTGGACAAATGCAGTCATTCGGTGGTACCCGAGGGGCACAAAGTGGCCTCAGAGGCGTCCCAAAACACGTTGGATTGACAAACTTGTCAGGTTAAGTCAAAGTAGGTGACAGCGTAACGCTGGGAACCAAGAAGAGGGGAGAGAGCTGGGGGGGCTTCATCCAGCAGTGGATCGACCCCAGCTGAAAATAGTGAAATGATAAAACAGTTGGCTCAGGAACTAAGACAAGAATTTACAAATAATCAAACCAATTAAATAGTCTGCAATTAAAATGTTAAGGACCTCTTACAAATCAATAAATACTGAAACAAAAATAAAGCCATATTAAAAATCCACTACCTAAGTAAAATATAATGAGTTTTAACTAATGAATAAATATTCATTAAACAAAATAGTAGATTGAGAATTTTTTGAAACATGTAAAAATAATGAAATATTAATACCTTTCCACCAAGAATTGACAGTTAACACATTAAAAGTGATATAGTTAAATATAATATTAAATTAGATAAAGCAAAGTATTTTCCTCAATTTCTTTGAAATTTCGAATATATCTGGCACTTTTGTAATTTGCCAAAATGCCAATTATTTCCAAACGCTTCTATCAAAAACTTAATCTAAAATTAACATGGGATTACGTACAAGATTTTCGTAATTTGAGTTTTTATCTTTGTTGTGTTCGGGAACCCAAGAAAACTTTACACGGAGCCCTGGGGTTTCACGGAACGCAGTGTAAATTTAATTGGATTATACATATAATATATCTAGAGCGCCATTTGTGTAAGCTTCCATTTTACTAAATCGACATGTTTTATGATATAACCAAGCGCTAAGTACCTAAATAGTATTATATTTTATTATTTGGGTATTCGAAATCACACAAAAAATGCCGGTGATAAATCACTTTTAATACTAAGCTATCACTTCGTGGAATAGGGAGGGATAATGTTGCGAAAAGTTTAATTTGAGCCGAGTTAGGTAACGATTATTGTAAAATTCACAGAAAGTGGGCATCATTTTGTTCAAATAAGATAGATGGTATTTTATAAACATACTTCATCAAACAGTTAAATTTATCGCTTCTGTTTTCCGCTTATTCGTTTCAAATTCCCGCCTACTTCTCCGCCTACACGATAGCTCGCAGGGCGGAGTGCGTATTCTTGATCAGACTTTTTTTCATTGCAGTAAGAACAGCTGTGGCTGAAAATAAGTCATAGTTAAGCGATTACAAGGAAGTTTAAGTGATTTAAAATCATTTTTTTAAATCACTGATATTGATAAGTACATAAACTTCTCACTGCGCGCAAAAAGATTCGTTTAACCTTTCACTTCAAAGAGGGAAATTAAAGAAAATCAGATTTAGGAAAATATTAGTAGAAAGCTAATTGTACTTTAAGCGTTGATTGGGGATGATTGTCATATGAAAACAACATATTCTACCATACCCTCTGATTTAAATCAATGTAAAAATGTTTTTTTTTCAATATTCGAGTCCGACACCTCATAAATGAGTAAATAAAAACCCAAAATTTACACATTATGTAACAATGCTCTTTTAACAGGTTGAATGCCACCGTATCCGATCGGGAAAGTTACAAAACATACAGAAGACATCAAAAAATTTAATTTAATGGCAACAAACATTTAAGTACTTTGAAGAAAACTGTCGGCCCCTGTGGTCTAGTGGTAAGTGTTTGCCCTAGCGATCAGGTGAGTCCTGGTTCAATTCCCAGTAAGGTCAATATCAAATTTAGATTTTTTCAATATAAATTTGTGATCTTAGACATGAGTGGATTCTAAAAATTTTCATCGAGTTTATCTCGCATGATTTTATCATTTTAAAAATATTTGATTCATTGGATTTCAGCTGTAATGCCAGATATTTATTATTTTAAATATTAAAGAGCAAAAAAATTCAAATATTTTTTTATTATCATGGTAATCTATTTTTTAAAGTGAAACCAATTTAACGCTCCATCCCTTCCAAGCCCTTTCGTCGTTTATGACAATTTTGGAAATAACGACATTCTCAAGTCTGCGTGCATTTGTTATTCAGGTTTAATGAAATCATCTTACATTCTTTCATACAATATTGTATTCATTTTACGGCCACTCAATTGAAAATAATTTTAAAACCTTTCCTCAGACCGCCCACATATCCAATTTCAAACTAAATGTCAATAAACCATAGTATATAATTTAACATTTAAATTTAACTCCCGAAATATTTTCCTTTTAAAATAGCCACATTTTAAAAATAGTTTTACGAGCTCAACTGCTGTAGGAAAAGAAGGGAAAAATTATTTCAGTAAATTGTCATTTTCTAGAAATACGAAAATAGATTTTAAAGTAATCAATCGAGAGATCTTTCCATATCCGATCAGAAATAGATTTTTTTTCCATGATAGAGTTAAGTATGAAATTAATATGATTTTTTTATTTCAAAGCGGTCGTTAACATTTTAATTGTAATTAATTTCATTTCTACATAATTTCTACGATAATTCTTCTCATAATTATACACTTATTGTGTTTCATCCTTCCTCATTATTCATATAATATAAATAACTGCTCCTGATCATTTTATAAAATTATAGAATTAGTTTAAAAAGTGTATTATTTTTATAAATATAATGCCTATCATTGATTGGATTGGTATTTACTTGGTGTTCATTATATTACAGTGAACTTTGCCTTATTAAAATAACGTGAAAGAAATATTAATTTAAAACTCTAAAATGCAACTTTAAATAATTAATTATATCTGTTTTTATAAGAATAATGTCAGTCAGCTGACATTTCATCAACTGCATTCAGTTGTTTAGCATACGTGGCAGTATCAATGAAGCTGACTTCATCAAACAGTAAAATCCACAGTCCCCGTTTTCCGCCCATCCAATCGTCGTTCGGATACGACTGTCCTGCCCACTCCCTCGCGTTTACGGCTTGTTTATGTCATATTTAAAAAGACGCGCGCCCCGGGAAATGGGAAAATTTATGTCCACGGGTTCGAACCGCTCGCGGGGGCAGAGGGTCTGGGATGGTTCGGGGTTTTAGTGACGATTGCTTGCGTCGTTTATGGATTTGTGTGTGACGTGACGGAACGGCGTTTTTGGCAGTTGAGTTCGTTGCTTCTTCGAAATAATTCGTCTCCGGATATTAACGTTGATGGGTAGTAACATTTTACTATTCACAAACAATAATCCTGCTTCCATTATTAACTTTCACGGTGATATCGTTCCATTCTTGCTGCAAAGTCATAATATTTTAGAAATAAAATCTAATTGTTGGTACTCGTATCACAATTTTACAATTTTCCAGAATCGGCTTCACGCAGTAAAAGTACATTTTTAGTTGAAATGATTTTTTTGTTTTAAAATTGTAACTCATTTCTAGTTGTGATGTGTATTGCATAAATAGTCAATTTGCTAACACATCAAACATTAATGGAAAAATTAAGTCAAAGTTAGTTGTAAGTCAGCTAATGAACCTTTTTATAGGGATAATTTCTGAGAGAAAAAGGTGATAACAAAAGGATAAATTGAAAAAAAGCACCAGTAATCATCCACATCGCTTTCAAATTATAATCCATTTTCAGGGTCAAGAAAGGGTAAGTTGGAAATCGGAATGGATAAAAGCATCATAATGATCCATCACAAGCTTTTAAAGAAAACAACTTCTGTCAACAAGCTCAATAATATTTCCATGTGCTCCGCATTGTCGTTGAACATGGATTAAAAATAAATGTTTTCATGGCATCCAATTTTATTATACGCCAGGTGGTAAATGCTACCTAAGGATATTTGTTCAATACTTTCGTTTACAAACATACAAAAAAAAAAGTGGAAAGTAGAAAGAATGTAACCCTCACATTAAAAATATTGTGTATAACCCACACAACACGTGTGTATATATTGTGATTATCGAAAAAAAAAAATTTGAAAAAACGGATGAATATATCCTTTTGCCTTTATAATGTCGATATATTATATTTATACATAAATATGGTGTACTAACACGTTTTGTGTGAGTTATACAGAACATTTTTTGTTGTGGGTTACGTGCTTTTGCCTTTCTTCAGTCGATATGATGATCTGATGCATGCGCTGAGTAATGCTGTATATTATAGACTGCTAGTCAGATAAACCGAGAAAAAAATAGTAATACAATGTGAGACGAACGTTTTTTTGAGAATTCAGTATTACGTCAAGGATCTACGGTGCTTGAGACTACTAAAAGCTTACAGAAAGCTATCCGAGCTTCCGATATGAACTGGTTCAGCAGATTGAATATCTAATCGTGTGTGAATTTCGTATTCTAACGTTTAATTATTTATTGGCGGAAAGTTCTATACTCTTTAATTGATAAAGTTGTAAACAAACTGGAAAATCAAACGATTACGCTGATGCAATAACTTTCATAATACGTATTTATTTCAAAGAATTTCTTATTTAATGTAATTAAATTTCGATTTTAATTATAATATATTATTATAAGTTTAGATATGAATATTTTAATGATATATCAATAAAATATTCATACCTAAACTTAGAACAAGTTTGGAAAATAATCTGATTTATAAGTTTTCGTTGATTCTTCGCATTCATTAATAAATTCACTTTCTTATTGTAGACTTCTAATGGAGTTAATTGAATAAATACGGGTTCGAATCCCTGTTATTATTTTATAAATTATAAACGAAACTGCACCAGAAAATTAAATTCTGGCTATGGTTGCAAGCTTCTAAGTGAGGTATTGTAAGTAATCGAACTGTGTACTGAAAATTGGTGGAGGGCAATTGAGCGCATGGAAAATTCATATTGACGTTAATTGGATATGAGTTTTTATGCATTCTCATTTACTACGAGTATTGTTTGATATTTTCCTTGTCGGTATTTTTATAACGATAAATTCAAAATATTATAGATTTTGTGCCCACTCAAATAAGTAACCCTATACGTCGGAATACATTTTCCACTCGGAAAATTATTAGTGTCTATATATTTTCACCTCTAATTTATAACATATGGTCTCATAATGGAGTTATCATAACGGAAGTTATCCTACTATAATAGCTTGTTACTCAGTTGCTCAGCCTCCCTTTTTCGAAAAGACAAAAGATAGAATTAAGTTCGGAGGGTAATTATGATTTTCTAATCACTCTCACCACGCTCCGTTTTTAAGGATCGGATGGGTGCAAGGGAATTGTAAACATCATAAACAACCATGCTTTCGATCAAAGTCTATAAATCGATTTATGAAACTGTCCGTATTGGGATTTGAACCAGTAAAATCTGTGACCGAAACCAATAACGTCGACCACTACACCACGGACTTAAAGATGTATTACGATTTTATCATAAATGTGAGATAAAATATCCAAGATCAATATCCTTCAATAAGTCATTTTAAGTGATTCATTATTATACATACGTGCTCTAATTAGAATGGAATACTTGAAAATAATATCATTCAATTAAAACTTCGTTATTTTGAATTCGATAATCATTTTTTAATTAATCGTTTTAATTTAATTAATTAGTAGAATGAGAATACTCTTAGTGGTTGTCATATACTCTAACTAACCCTGAATGTAAATGAATAGGCAGCTTAGGTAAGATTAAAACATCACAAGAACCGATGACCTTGGATTCAAATCCATTCGTTATTCTACATAATATGCAAATGTCCTTTCCAGAAATTTGAACCCAATTAAGGAAAGGATAGAAATTATACTTGTGTTACTGATGTATGCTGGTCGAATACATTTATTTAAATAAAGCCGCACACTTTATTGGGAATTTAAGGAGTCATAGCCTACTTTAAATCAATCAGGAAAAAAATGTAAAATACAAACTTATTATAATAAATAATTTAACTATTTTGACAATTCGAACTATCAACGAGAGGATACTGGAGATATTGGCAAATTCAAATCTGAGTTGAAATTTTTCAATTGCATATTTGAGATCTTGGACATGATCCCAAGTGGCTTCTAAAAATAACATTTAATTTAAATTTAAAGTTAATTCTTAGTTTAATTAAAAGAATTTTTGCTCCCATTTTGTAATTATTAGTGTTAATCGCAAAAAAGTTGTGGTTTGAGTAATTTATATCCAAAATTTCTTTATAGAAATCAGGTTTGAATATGCACAAAAAATCATATTTAAAGTGAAACGTATACATTTTTTAATTTGAATGTTATATATAAACTCACATATATTCTTGTATTCTTAATCAGTTTTGTTTTATGCTTCATTATATTTATGATTAAAACAAAAATATTCATTGTAAATTTACTTAAAAGTAATATTTAGGTCATGGTGTATTTTGTAAGAGATCGACGATTTATAAAACTTCTTCTGTGTGCAGCATTTTTTGTTTGTAAAACTATACTAAACATACACACACCAATTACTTATATAGATCTTTCTTACAAAAAAGCGCAAATCCTTCGAAATCCATCAGGGCTGAGTGACGAAAGGATTTGCAGCGTCAGTAATGAGAGGAGGTTGGGAGGTCGGGTTGAGAATGCTCTTTAGAGAAAATTGAGAAATAGAGAGCCTTAAAAATGTTTTCTCGTTCAACTGAACCAATACTCATGGGCGCTATCGAAAACTCTGATTTTTAACTAGCATTTTTTCCTTAAAACTGTATTGCTTTTTGAGAACAAAATAATATTTACACCTTTTATAACTCCTTTATTTATTTTCCTAGATTTAACCATCGGCCCTATTGTCAGATTTATTAGTGTCTACATATGATTTTGTTTTGAACAACTGAATTTAATCGATTAAAAGCCGGACACTATTACTTATAAGACTAAGACTACATACATCCCTTATTATTTAATGAATAAAACATTGGTTTATGAAAACCAAAAATAAGTTTGACAAAACGAAATTAAATCTACATATTCCTTTTAATTTTAATTTCAAAACAAGACGATTTGTTAATGTTTTAGTTCATGAAAAAAACGTTATTATTTGAATAATCAAATAAAATTGTAACCGTCAACAAACCATGGATAATTATGATACACCAAATTCATAAGGTGTTCATATAAAAATGGTAGATAGGTTTAATAATATGCAATAAAAAAACGTTAATGTTTCACATTGCATATAATTAAATAAAATATGTTTAACATAAAATTTCATATAACATATATATCTAATTATTCAGTATCGCTACTAGATAATAAATGTGCCCGTTTTCTGTTGTTTTTTTGTGGCGAAAATTCACTCTCGTCACTGGAAATTTTTATTGGTGATTTATGCTACAAGTGTCTCTTGAATAAAATTTCCATCTTCTGTTTCATTGATTTTAAATAAAAATTTGCTTAACAGATGCTGTGATTTAATTTTTTAAAGTTCTTTATATAATTCTTCATAACGTGTCAAATTGACTATTAAATCACACCGGAATTGCACAGGTCGTTCATGATACTGTCGGTGTCCTAGACACAAAATGGAGTGAAATCTGTGATTTTTTCTTTGGCTTAAAACCTTGTTAAAGTGAAAAACAATGTAAAAAAAATATTACGATTTTAATAATTACATTATGATCTAAGCAAATCTACATCTTTGGTTGACAGACGTGCTAATTTGTAATCCAAAATTACTATTGTTAAACGTAAAAGTACGTTTAAGGTTGAAAAAGAGATATTCATTCAATTATTTTGTGAATACAAAAGTGGCGACAATAAAAGCACGCCTCTGTCAAACTACACAAAGTCTAAAAGTCCTTTGACGCCCTGAGAAGATCCCCGCCCTTCCTGACAGTGGTGTGAGAGAGCCAGGGAAGAAGTTGCTGGTATAGGAGTTGAAGGAGTGTTTTTAAGCGGGAAACAAGACAAATGACGATACGTGCAAATTGTTTTCGCCCATACTAAGGAGAGACGGTGCGGTATGTTTCACTTGTTCTGATGAAAATAACGCATGTCGAGTTGGGGGAGGATTAATCGCCAGCATCATGTCTGAACGAATGGACTAGTACCAAAAAATCCTTTCTTCATCTTCCAACGTAATTTAGTGATGAAATTGTACGCCAAATATATCCATCTTTTATTTCACTTATTCAAATTAGGTTTCTTCAGGTGGCTAACACATAGATCAAATTCTTGCAGTTTAGTAATGAGCTAAATAAGGTTAGCAAACTGTAATGTTTGCAAGAATGTTTGCGACACATATAAGAAAAAAAACAAAAAATTACCATGAAAATGTACCAAATATATTGAATTTTAAATCATCTGAAATTGGCTTGGGGAGAAAATACATGCTAAATGTCTCAAATTTAATGTTAAATCGGAAACATTCACAAATAGTTTAAATTGTCCGCTCATACAGCAGTTTAAATTTAAAAATCCTGACACTTATGTGTATTTATATACCATGGCTGAGGAGTCAAAGTTTTGGAGTCGCGCTGTTTTGGTAGTATTTGGAGTCGGAGTTGTAAAAAATGAGCGACTCCGACTATTTTTTCTATAAAAGGCATTTATTTCTGCGTGTATTAATGTACTTGTTTCAGTTTTATTTATGCCTATAACATTATTTTGTCAAGCAATATACATATATAGGTACAATTGGCGTGCGGTGGACTTATCACTATCTCTATCGCACAACCTAATTTCGGTATAAGCAGGAAGGATACAAGAGCATGCGCCGCATGCCCTTGCATTTCGCTTGCATCTTCACTTTCCATGTGATTGAGCGAGAAAGAGATAAAACCACCGCTCGTGTCTGATACCTATATGTTATATGTATAGGGCGTTTTTTTGAGTCGAAATCTGAGTCGAAGTCAGTTTTCAATTCTCAAAAAATATAATACCTACCGGAAAGTCTTATACATTATAATACAGAAGTCACACTTTTGGTAATTACCACCTGTTTGCTTAGTACGACAGCCCAGCAAGTTGATCCAGTCAGACAATGAAGCACGATAAAGTTTTCGCGATAATGCTGAAGAGTATTAGACATTCCGTTTGCCGTGAGCCATTATTTTGAAATTATTTATTACGGGTATTAATTTTAATCATATTTGAGCACGTGTTATCTGGAACCAAACTTTTGGGGCCCACGTCACGCGTTGTCGCGTATTTCGTAGATTTGAGCGGGTTTTTCTGTTACGTGTCATAAATGCTGTCGCTCACGATTACAGAATGTTTTAAAAACTTTTCATTGCTTGAAGCGTAAAAAAATAAAGCAAAATATTTATTTTTTGTTT
This sequence comes from Himalopsyche phryganea, assembly GCA_022494535.1. Classification (NCBI taxonomy): domain Eukaryota; kingdom Metazoa; phylum Arthropoda; class Insecta; order Trichoptera; family Rhyacophilidae; genus Himalopsyche; species Himalopsyche phryganea. The sequence continues at coordinate 1,043,594 of JAGVSL010000132.1, read as the reverse complement.
ATTGATGAACGATATTTTACGTTTCTGTAGTCGTATGATCAATTCTTCTTCACCTTCTTCAACCACATTCGCTTCATAACGGAGCATTTATGGCGTCTCCATAATTTCTTCTGCCTTTGGCATTTGCCAATTGCTTTGCTCCCATGATATGCCGTAATTCCTCAGCTCCGTTGGTTAATATTAGGGATTGTAATACAGGTATTGCCGAAATCAGGATCTCGGTATTTAGGTACAAAAGGCAACCGTGAAAATGAAAAAAATCAGTATTATAGTATAACAATATATCTGATTCGATCAAGATTGACAGGTTGATAATCTAGAGTTTTTAGTTTCATATTCTAGTAATTCAAAATGTATTTAGGAAAATCAACCTTTTATGCTTATGAAAAATATTTAAATACTGTAATTGACTTATTCTTACAGCATCACGATTCCAATTGACTCTTATAATATTTTTTTTGCTCATTTTTATATTTTTTTTTAAAACTGGTTTTGATATTTGCAATATCAGTATATAATATTATCACATGTCAAAATACTGGTATTAATATAAATTCGTCCAATTCAATACCTTCGTCTTTCTTGGTGGCAAGGTCAAGTGTTTGAATCAATCAAAAATTAAATTTTCAATCGAGTTATTGATCTTTTTTATGTTTTCATCATTTCACCTTTCTATTTGATGCTAAAAACGGAGTGGAATGTAGACAGATGGAAATTAAATGCTAGTCTTTTCTTAACCGTATGTTACTTCCGAACCCTCTCTGAATGCAGTTGACTTTTTATCAGTAATCGTAAAACAGTGTGTGATAAAATGCTACATGGGAAGCTCATATGCTCTACACTGAGAGCAGACAAGATTAAAAAATTTAAAACTGTACAGTATGTATTTAATTCATACAAATTTTAAATCGAGGATTCTCAACATTGATTATATTATAAGATAAAAGAAAATAAATTCATATTATATAACGTAAATAATAATTTTTATACTGTCTTGGGTTATGAGCTCTTTATGGATATATTTATATATAAGACTACTTTTACCAAAAAATTAGCAAGTAATAAAAATTGAAAGACACTTCCGAATTTCATTTTAAATATTTAAGCCCTGCCTCTTTATGGTAATATAATATTTATTCAATACAGTTCACGGTTTGGTGAATGGAGAATTTAATAGGCTTATTTTGACGAAAATAAATTGGAAAAGTCGCTTTTGAATTATAATGTAAGCAGATATTTTGAATGAATTTAGGCATTTCGGAGAGAAAATCTTTATTTACCGAAAATTCAAAACTGAAAGGTGACAGACAGTCAATATGTATGTAGTCATTTAAACTATTTATAAACAGGTCTAGGAATTTACAGACAAGTATTAGGTACTCTCGTTTCTAAGAACAAATAATTATTTAATCAATAGAGTCTCTTTCGCCAGTAACATGTATTTTTATTGAAACGTTCCGCAAGTCAACAATAGAAGAGAATCTCATATCGATGTACTGTTTATTCAATATCAAAGTATTGGTTGTACACTTCACCTAAAACCGTTGGGTGAGTTAATTTTAATAAGATTGATTACTCTTTGTATGCGGATTCTGTACTAATATAAACCGTTTATACCTGACTATTTCAGTGATATTTTTTGCATTGCAATATACGAACTGCTTCAAATCATAATGCAAGGTACAATAAAGAGCAGAATAGTTTGAGAGATTAGTTCTACTCAACGGGGCCGTCAACACACTTTGACTGCCCCAGGTCCGGTGTGGTGATAAGGATGATTCACAAGTTCCTTCGTTCTTTATTAAAACCCGCCCGTCAGTTTACTTTCTCTTTAATTGCAGTTAGTTTATACTAATAAATTCCTCAAAGGCAGTAACAGATACAAAAACAGAGATTAAAATACACAATTTCAATTTGAAAACGCAGCAAGTAGTTTTACGATAACGTCGCACTTTTGAACTAAACCGCGGGGGCTTTGTTGGTGACCAACAGCCCCTCGGATACGCCGAGTGCCAAGTGACCGTTTCCCTAAGCGTCGCACGCTTTTTGTTTACTGCTAATTGTAAATAAACAAATATGAACAATTATTTTTGAACGCCTTAGCAGAGACATTACATATTAAATTTGCGTGGATAGGAAGAGTCTGTAGACGGGTTTTGAAGACCCTGTCCGCCCCGTAAGTACGGGTCGGTGTCAAGTTATTGCGAAGAAGGAATTTTCTTGGCTACGATGCTTACGTTAGTGGCATAATGTCTATGGCATTGAAGATCTAATCCGGCTCACTCAGTATTGAGACACCTATTGCTATTTGGTCACTAATCTTTAATAAAAGACGGCATATGGAGAAGAAATCAAATCAAATAAAATATTTTGATTAGAATATGAGATTGATTTTGAAACGATATTATATTATATCGATTGAGCCAATGAGAAGTAAAATGAGCTAGGTGCATTTTGGTATTCTAAATGTCATAAAGTACCATAAAAGTGAAGTGAGCTAAGTAAATACAAGCTGATTTTTTTATTCTGTGAGACGTTCATTTGAGTAAAACTTTTCATAAACAATTTAAAATATCGACTTAGGGTGATTGATGGAATATCAATATCATTGAGATTTGAATTGTTGGGATTTTGTACATTTCCATGTATTTATTGTTAGTTCAAATTCATACGTGTGCACTAATGCCTGAAGATGCCGAAAGGAAAAACCAGGATCGTTAGTGATGAACTAAATGGAAATGTACAACATCTCAACGATTCAATTTCATAATTTAATTGACATCGACTGAGGGTGCTTGATGGAATTTCAATATCAAATTTGGATTATTGAGATTTTGTGAGTTCGAGTCCATTCGTGTGCTCGAATGCCTGAAGATACCGAAAGGCGAAACCCGGGTCGTTAGTGACAAAATACATGGAAGTGTACAAAATCTCAATAATGCAAATTTGATTCAATTTTAATAAACAAGTTTCTCTATGTTATCAGTGGGTTAAACTGAACGATTAAAAAATACTAGCCAGTTAATAATGAAAATATTCACTTACTTAGAAGATTGATTAAGCCATCATTTTATTGAAAAAATCATCAATTATAGAGATACAGCTTTAAAAAGGTTTGTTAAAAAAAGATTTATTATAAGTTTCCTTGGTAACTGGTTATCGTGACAGAATATTTGGGTAAGTATATAGATTAAGTGATACCCATATAGTATATAGTTGGCACTATAAAAATATTGTACACTAAAACAAAAAAGTTATAAAGAGAATTCCTTCCGACTCTGTAATGGCGGTAATATGAAAAGAAGGTACTTATAATGGGCTTTTATGCGATCTGGCGAAATGGGCACATACGTTTTTTAAAGACGTAGATCTTTTCATGTGACATTTTTAAGGTTTTTTTAACGGCAATCCAAATCGTTTATTATTTAAATTCAGTAGTTTATAGATGCTTGTGCGTTTGATCTTGTCTGCGAACAAAAAAAGTGAAAACGTAGTCTATAACAATATTTTAAAAGTAAGAATTACTGAAAAAACCATGTATAATCAGAGGTAAGAGTAAAATAGAATGGTTCAGTTATATAATACATATTAAAAATATTTAACAGTGTTTATAATTATCTATTTTCGCATTTATGTTCTGACACCGTCACGGAGTATAGTTTTAACGATGGCGTGGTGGCAAAATAGTTGTGAATATTGTTTGATTATTATTGTAGAACTAAATATGTATATATTTTTTAAATAAAAAAACAATTTTTTTGTACTACTTCCTCATGTTTATAATGATGAAGACACGGTATCACTCATCACGAGCATTATCAAAAGGGTTATTTATATAAAATTGGAGATAACAAATACAAGGTATATAAAACAGTTGGTTCACATTCGCGTTTTTAAATATATAATTTTAGTCAGTCCATGTCGTCTGTGGTACGCTTTACAACTCGATCCGTCTTTAAGGATGGGCTCTTGGCGACGATTGTGAGAACTGGATTTTCACTACCGCAACCGAGAGTTTGCTTTGTCAAACTGGAAAAAATCATCTGTAAACTGCATCAATTGTGTTGATTGAAATCATCTGTAACACTAGCAACCAAGCACTGAACTGCGATAAAACATATTCACCATTGAGACTGTAGGTTTTACTGTACACCTATCTGGAGAGTTATCACGTTACTACGGAGAATCAGAGAAAAAGCAGTGCGTTTCTCATTTCATCTCTACACTTCTGCCTCTTTGGGAGTATCACGCTGTTGAACGTGTTTCCTAAACGGTTGTATAGCCCATGGAATTGAATCGCCTAACCGACACTCTCATAAATTGATTATTCAATCGATTTATAGATTCGCGTTTAAAGGTATGAATGTTTTTAATGATTAACATCACTTCCATTCATTCGTTACAAAAGAACAGGCGTAGTTAGAGCTATTATCTAACTGCAAGTTAGATTTCCTGGCCCGATTTTTCTATCCACACCCATCTGAAAAAGACAAGTTGGATAATTGAGTTACAATCAGTTGTCACAATTTCCCTTGAGATGCTCCATTAGAAGTCCATATACTGCAAATTGGGAGCAGAGATGGTTGTTTTTTTATCTTAGTATAATAGAGAACTAACAAGTAAATGAAAATTTAATTAATAAAGAGTGTTTAACTATCAGCAACATTATGGTACACCTCTACTTTAGTTGTAAACGTAACATGATAATATGTAGTTTGAAGATTCAAGCAAATTATTTATTTTTATTCATATTTATTACATGGGTTTTATCGTCACCATGCTGGCCACCGTTGGTAAGTAAAAAAATCGAGAAAACTAAGTAAGTGCACAATGAGATTATTGGATATCAATTCTTTGTCTGGAATACCTCAGTTAGTTAATTAATTATATCAGTCTGGAAGAACAGAATAATTTATTTTATCAGTAAGTATATTGATGCATATTTATAGGATAGAAATTTTCAATTGTTGTAATAAAATACCGATGGTACTTTAGTCTACGGAAGACTTTAGTCTACGAGCTAAAATTTTCTTTCGCTTTTTACTCAGAACTGTCAATATGATACTTACCAATGTATGCTAGTAAGTTGACGATATAATAAACAAACATAATGTAAAAAAAATCTTTATATTTACCGTATTTAATTTAGACAACTTTATTTACCCGTTGATGAAAGAAGTATCATATAAGAAAGCAAATTACTGCTAACAAAATATATTTGTATTAGTGTCATAAGACAGCAAAGTTGGCGTCATTAGTAGACGCTATTCATCTACAGACGAAAAAATGCGTGTAGAAAATTATGGTACAGATTCTGGAAAAATCTTTTCTGTTCATTTTTGTTTTACGTAACGTGTAAAAATACCTCGTTTCGTAGCAGAAGTGCTAAAAATTTTAGGAATGATAATTTTAAAATACGAAAAAAGTAATATTTGTGTGGATGTTCGATGCATTGATGTTGGCAGAGGATGGTCGTGAAAACTACTTCTCGATTAAGACTCGTATAGTACTGTAAATGAAAGATATCCCCCAATTTTACATACCACCTGTTTTTTTCTGCTGTCCGTCAATAAACTCTCTATAATGACGAGTTCTCCGTATATAGACTAATCATATAATACTCAATGTCAATATATTTTAAGACAACTTGTTATTTGGTGAGTAACTAATTCCATAAATGGTCAGTTAATAATTTCCATATGATCAGGTCAGGTTAAGTTTAGTTTCATAAAAAAACTGATGGTTTCATATAAATATCTTGCCGTTTAATTTAATAACTGACCACGTGTATACTGACCAATGGAAACTGAGCATTTTTATTAATTACTGACCATTTGTTCAATTTGGCGTCCGTGGCGCAATTAGTAGCGTCGCTGGGTACGGTTACGGACGTCTCGGGTTCAATTCCCGGTGCGGATGGTTTTCATATATTGATCTGTCAATCGATTTATGGATTTCTGTTCGTAGTCTGAGTCCCCCTCCCACCCATCTTATCCTCACGGAGCGTAGCGAGAGCGATTAACTAACCACTAGTCCTGTCATAGCCCTATCCTTCTATCCCTACTCTCTTCGAAAAAAAGAGAGGTTGAGCAACTGAGTAATAAGCAGTTCTCGTAGAAAAGTTCTGTTAAGATACCTCAATTAGGAGACCATATGCTCCATATTAGCAGTGGACATGGGAAAAAAAGATTGTTAAATTTACTGATCAAAAATTTAAATAGATACTCATCCAATAAATGCAGGCCGAATTTTCTGTGCTAGTTCCATTTATTTTAACATTTTTTGAGCGTAAAAGTGAATTGGTGTCAATTAGTCCCGTGATGCCATGCTCGGATTATGATTGTAATCAGTAGATTCCATTTTTTCTGACGGTGGCTCTGTGGAAGGTGGCTGTGAAACATTCCACCATAATGGGTGGTCGTGAAAAACAAACTTGTTCCATATACTCTTGACAAACAAGCATTTACAAATGATGAATGACAAATCATCTTGTCATCGAAGGAAACAGTCCGTGGTCCTAACTATAAAATATTATGGTTTATGTATAATTTATTTTTATGGAATGGACCGAATTATTTTCAATTACATAATCTATCTTTATTACGGGTGACCAAATTTTCAACCACTACGGGTGAACTGCTTTTGAAATTATTAGCGGCGGTCTACTAACACTAAAAGTAGTAATTTAAAACCAAAAATAAGTTTAAATTGAATATAAACATACATATTAGCAATACCGTTTCAATATCAAGTTATGTTAATAACAGCAACTAATGATATGGAAAAATAGTATGTAAAAAAAGAAGATGTTATATTGTTTTAGTTTTATTAACACAAGCAATATGTTTTTTAATAGCTCTGCAATTCGTAAATATTAACTATTTTTGTAGTATTAGATGGTGAGCTGGAAACATGAAATTGCATATTTTCACCAAGCTTATCATAATTTGGTTCATTGCTACATATAACTATTCGTCTGCCAAATGGTCATCTGTCAAACAAGAGTGATGTTTTGTTTTGATTGCATTCATTGTAGGAAATGTTGATTCGCAAACATGCATATTTTTCTTCACAAAGTAAATTCCACAAATTACCTGTGAAGAAATTTTTGTTTTTAAAAATACATCGCATTTTAATTTTAGGATTTCTTGATGGTATCTTCCAGTTTACATTTCAGAAAATCTCTTAAGGGGGATGGGCAAAACTATAATGAAGTAATTTATGTGTAAGGGAAACAAAATGGACACACTTTTATAATTTAAGATATAATTTAAGACATCGACTGAGGGTGCTTGATGGAATTTCAATATCAAATTTGGATTATTGAGATTTTGTACACTTCCATGTATTTTGTCACCAACTACCCGGGTTTCGCCTTTCGGCATCTTCAGGCATTCGAGCACACGAATGGACTCGAACTGACAGACAGTAAACAGTGTCTAACGTTTATATAGAAGATACAAATACGACAAATATTATTTACGAGGAAAGATATTATACGTCTGAGAGCCACACTGATACCTGAGTTAAAATTTCGAGAATTGTTAAGACAATTCTCGAAATTTTTTAAGGATTAAGATCCTTATTTTGTAAACACCACATTTACAGAGTGGCGAATTGCCGCTTTCCAACTTCTCATGGAATTACCAGTGATTTTACAATTATAATAGCATTGTGGGTTTCGACGGGATGCAATTCGACGAAAGGGTAAATATATACAATCATTCCACGTTTAGTGACATCTGTTAGGTGTTTCAACGTATGTCAGTCAACGTGGAATGATTGTATATATTTACCCTTTCGTCGAATTGCATCCCGTCGAAACCCACAATGCTATTATAATTGTAAAATCACAGGTAATTCCATAAGAATGTTTACTGTCTGTCAGTTCGAGTCCATTCGTGTGCTCAAATGCCTGAAGATGCCGAAAGGCGAAACCCGGGTCGTTGGTGACAAAATACATGGAAGTGTACAAAATCTCAATAATCCAAATTGGATACACTTTTGTTAATTTACTACGGAAAAAATTGTACCGTACGTTATGAAACCGATACAATGAATTATTGTTTTGAAGCATCAGACAAGCAGGTGACTAGGAATGGCTACGTGAAAAAAATTGGCTAATTTAGAAAAAAAGTCTTCATCCAGGAAACACTCTTAGACTTTTAAAAAATGGCTATATAAATATGTTTTTATTTTTATGCCGTGTTTGTTCCAAAAAAAGAGCTTCTCAAAAAAACAGAAATGGTTGAGATTAGCTCATACTCTTTCCTTAGAGTAGACAGAAAATAACCATGGAGATAAAAAAGAATAAATCGTTAGCAAGATGTTTTCAGGGATCAGATATGAAGTGAGCGGACAGTGTTTGAAAATAGCAATCAATGCCTTTGTAAATGAATCCACAAATCGATTAAAAATAAAAGTTTGACCTTCTTAGTGAGAAAAAAAAGAGCTCAACAACGTCGGCCGTTCAACTACAGGAATAGCTTTTATTTATTTGGAATAGATATTATTATTGTGTTCGACATTTTATTGAATACTGGTATGGCAAGACTATGGTAAAATACAAGAATTTATAGTCCCTTTCACTCTCTCAAAAGATTTACGTAGGATAAAGGCGTGCCGATTTTATAGCAGCGTTGGAGTCGGGAAGATTGTCCTAGACCAATGTTATTTTGATTAATTAATTAATCTGTTAGTAAAGAATAATTACCAAGTAATTTTAATTAATATTATTGTATATTGATTTGCTGCCCTTTAAATTTATTTTATACTCAATAGTTTATTTATTTAAAAAAATAAAACACAATTCATTTGTACTACTTCCACATTCTTATCCATCTGAAAAACAAAAAGATATTAAAATTTATTGGATACTCATAGCTGCTCTGATTTCTCCACTTAAGATGGCTGTTTATTATTCATATTAATTACACACTTAATATTTGATTATTTTTAAATGGTACATTAATTTTTTCTTATAATTTCCCTGATTCATTATTTTTATATTAGTAACGTCATTAATAATTTTGTTCAGCTAAATGGACTTTTAATGTAACTATATTTGGGATTTCAGATTAGTATTTAATGATTTGCAAGAGGTCCATAACATTTTAATTGTAGACTCTTTCATTTGATTTATGTATAATTTGTTTGTTAATCAGTATTTTCTTGTCTCAGTTCATGAACCATCAGTTTTATATACCTTCATTTTTCACTCAATTTTATATAAATAAGCCTGTTATGTTTGTATTTTTATCAGTTGATAATGCTCGTGATGAGCGAAACCGGTCCTGATCATTATAAGTATGTGGAAGTAGTACAAATGAATTGTGTTTTATTTTTTAAAATATAATGTCTTTCCACCAAGAATTGACAGTTCACACCTTAAAAGTTTATTTATTCTAACAATAAAACGGTATACCTTTCCCATATACTAGTTCCTGCTTTTTATATTACAGTTAAGTATATAAAAATGTCATATAAACCAGGACAAGAGAAAATTTCAAGAAACACGTGTTAACATAATAAAATTTAAAATAAAGTAAAACTTTTAAGGGACGCAGATTGGGAAAGTTTTATTAGGGAAGGCCGTTTATGGGTGATAGATGACGGTGCTTTGGAGTAATGCTTTTCCTGTGCTCTCATTCTCATATGTTTGGAACCTTATCGTTGGAGCTGTTATGGGAAATAATGTAAGTGACTTTTTACGATAGGATATAATTTACATAGGTTTCTGTCTTTTCCGGTAAATCTTTTCCATATTATAAAAAGGGTTTCTTTGTTCCGTAGTACAGAAGAGAATTATTCGACTGCAATGCTGGGTAGTATCATTGTATTTTTTTGTATGCCTTTCTTTCCATTCTTTTTTTTAATTATCTAATTGTTTGCGTATTAAATGATACAAAATAAAGACATTTTTTTGTTTAACAGTTTTTTGCTCCGCACGTGGAATATGTGATGAACTCCAAATAGAGGATTAAAATATACGTTGTTTTACATTATTTGCTTACTATTCAATCACTCAACCAACACTCCTTATTTAAAGGAGGGTAAGAGTGAAAGGAAACGACTAGTAGTTATTTTATTGATCCCGCTGCACCTCACATTTTTAAGATCAAATTGGTGGGAGGAGCTTTAAACATCACAGACGTCTACCATAAATCGAAATTGAAAAAACAATTTATGGTAATGTCAGTATGATGATTCGAGCTTGTACATACTGCGACTGGACGGTAAAAACGAAGTGTTGATCACTTAGGTGCATAAAATTATAGCTTAGTTATATAAAATCGTTAAAATAGTTAGCGCACATTTTAAACTGCTCGTACATAAATTCCAAGCAATAATCATCATTGTTGACAACATATTCGTACGGGAAGACTTTTTTGACCATGTCAGTATTAAAAACGAACAGAGAATCGCGTGGATTATACAATATTTCAAAATATTGTTTCATATAGTGTTTAAAAACGGATTATTTTGAATTTGGAAATTGACTAAATTTCTTTTTCGAATTATAACATTGATCCATTCAAGCAACGCCGGGCAATCCAGTTCCTACATAAAAATAACATTTTCGATTCCTGCGTCAGTTAGTCCTAAAAATATTTTTTTAAATTTTAGTGGTCCTTTGTTGTAAAAAGGTTGAGAAACACTGTTCAATACCATTATATTTTATTTCGTTAATCTATTGTCTTTGAAAAATACACGAATCTATTGAAAACATCTTTAGGTTTGATGAAATGCAATTATTATTTCTATGATGTTGTATCTAATATTGCATTGATTAATTGTGTTGATTGAGCTCTAAAATAATTTATTACATCGTTTTAATCAAAGTCTAATCTAAGCTTAATTTTCTACATCAACGAATGCTGCAAAATTATTCATTATAATATTGTTACGTCATCAGAAGCAATTAATTTTAATTTATGAGATAAAATTTTTGAATATTTTTGCTTTTTATATCATTTTGTGTTAATATTAATAATTAATATTATTCATTTTCCATGGTTCAATCGTTAATCGAAAAACATAGGGTTATTATTCAATTCGTAAACAGCTTATTCTTGTAGAAATGAATTGTTAGCAAGGCTTTAAAATAAAATAAATTTGTGGTATTCAAAAATAAATTTTGTAGAATACCATTTTGCCGGAAAAAACGTCTACAAAAAAATACACATATTTTTATTCAAATATATTTATTTTATGAAAATGGTTGGATATACACTACCATAAAGTATTTCTACCATATTTAAATATAATACATATAAAATACTTGTTTTTACATTTCTCTAAAAAACCTGGAAATACTAATAAATATCTCAGATATTTGCTTTTCTCAAGGTTGAATATATTTTTGTTCTCCCTAAGGACCTTGTAAAAAAATGCCTATAATTTTTGTACCCACTGACAGAGAAAATGATTTGAAATAAAACATATGCATAAATTGAGATAAAATACTGTAAAAAAACCTTCTTATAGACAAAAGAAATAATGTAAAAGAAAATTTCTTTTGAAATACATTAAGCATGGAAAATGAATCTTCAGGTCGGTTTAATACACGTAGAATGATAAAAAGTGGCCTTAAGGCTTTCAGGCCATGTGTTTAAATTAAAAGCAGCAACTTATGACAGAAACCGCGCCCACATGTCGTGGAAAATTTCCGTTATATTTAAAATATTCAGAACAAAAGCTAAATGGGAAATTTTAAGATATAACGACATTGATATACTCTACATGCATGATTTCTTTAAGTATTATACTATAATATATCGTCGTTGTTCTGGAATAAGACACTAACTGAATAATACTAGTTTTGAGTAATTGGATTTTGAAGTTTTTCATTTTGTTTGTTTGTACAAAACGGTATTTAAGAAAAAGTATAATTTTTAAAAATAATCGTCTGTAGTAGAATTTGAAATAAGGAACATTCTGGTAAAACTATTTAACTCGATATTTCATTTTTTCGATTTAGTGTTTTCTCCCAGAACAGCGACGATATGCAACCTTTTTAAGTAAAATTTTTACGATATCTAAAAAATGAGTTTTAAGATTGCTCATTTTTTCTTTTTGCTTGACAAAAAACTAAGTATTAAATATTCTTAGGCAAAAGGTTTTTTATGATTATAATCTGATATTGGAGTCGCAAAATCTTATGAAGTTGACATTAATCTCAGCTGGGTTTGAGTCAAACAAAGATTTGTCACAGTCTAATTAAAATAATAAAAAACCTCCAAAAACGAATCTATTTTTAAATTGATCTTTTTTATTCTTGCACTTTGATTGCTTTATGTTTTATATTATTTTCATTTTATGTCTTGCTCTTATTATTGTTTAAGAAACTTGACAAATTTTAGTGGTATTACTGAATTCTTGTTTTGTGACTATTATATTGCATAAACTATTCAAAACCAGTGTCAGTGAAATATTTACTTGACGTGTGCTTTCATTTTATTTTACTTTTGTTAGTGTGAAAATGATTATCAACACTTCCTATGTATAATCCCGTATCTGCAAACATGATATTTTACAAGAGAGCATTTCAAAGATTCATATCGCAATTGAGAAGTAACGACTACATGTTTATTCCTAAAAGTTGGATCAGTGCTACTATTTTAAATCTAATTTTCCATCTTGTTTGATGTCTACTCATAAAACTGAGGCGACAACGAAAATGCAAAATACATAATAATCACTTATTTTGCACTTACCTGATTATACGTAGGGAGTAGTAATTTGCAAATCATCACATTACTTACAAGTTAAAAATAACATTAATAATATTATACCTGTAAGGTTATTTTTAACTTGTAAGAATTGATTCTGTCTCTGTAATTTTTGTTTTTCAGATATTAAAAATCTAATGGATACTCATAGCTGCTCTGCTTTCTCCACTTAAGATGGCTGTTTATTATTCATATTAATTACATACTAAATATTTGATTATTTTTAAATGGTTCACTAATTTTTTCTTATAATTTTCCTGATTCATTATTGTATATTACATTAGTAACGTCATTAAAAAAAATGTTCAGCTAAATAGACTTTTAATGTAGCTATATTTGTGATTTCAGATAAGTATTTAATGATTTACAAGAGGTCTATAACATTTTAATTGTAGACTCTTTTATTTGATTTATGTATAATTTGTTTGCTAATCAGTATCTTCTTGTCTCAGTTCATGAACCATCAGTTTTATATACCTTCATTTTTACACTCAATTTTATATAAATAAGCCTGTTATGTTTGTATTTTTATCAGTTGATAATTCTCGTGATGAGCGAAAACGGTCCTGATCATTATACATATGTGGAAGTAGTACAAATGAATTGTGTTTTATTTTTTAAAATACATTTACTTATAATAATTACAATCTACAAAATATGTACAGAGAAAAAAGCAATGCCACAAAGTATTATATTTAATAATATTGCAACCAGTAAAACCCGATAAGCTCAGATGACAGATAATTACTTTTTATATGTAGTCTAGCTAAGTTAATTTTTCAGTTACAGCTCTTATCAATAATTTTTAAAAATATGTATTTTTTGGTTATTTTTTATTTTCTTCAAATCATTGATATCAAATCAAAAGTGTTCAACTTCCTCGAAAAGGTTAATAACCATCTACTAGTTTTAAAAAGTTTAATTGGTTACAGTTTTAAAAAATGTCAGCTTTTTAAATTCATGAAATAAAAAAAAACAATAAATCTAAATTCGGTTTATGAAAATTACATATTTGGTCATGCGATGAGCCGTGAAATTCTCCTCAGTGCTTAGGTGTGTCGTCAGTGAGAAAAGGTTGTGGAACACTGCACTACTCTTATGCCAAATGACGGGATTATAACAATTTATTTATTGTAAAATATCCATATAAAGGCCAATTCAGAAGTTTGAGCATTGATGTTAAATCTATAGAGTGAATTGATTTCTAATGATCTTTTCAATAAAGGAATCGTCACCGTTATGGAAAAGTCACTTTCTGTTAAAAAAATACTACTAATAGCGACCAGTGGCGTGGCACTGAAATGTAAATGTGGTACCTATTCACTTTGGGGTAAGTTGATTACCGCTATACATTATTTTCCCCTTTATCTTTCATATGAGGTACTTAAGCGAAGCGTGACTTAGTTAGATATTTTCGTGGTTACATGTTTGCATGGAGTATAAAGAATTCATTATTCGCTGAAGAGAAAACATGCAAGCGTAATGGAATAACCAGTTTAGTTATATTACATCACGAAAGAGACAATAAGTCATCATCAGTTATTCAATTGTTCTACTTTATAATTGTATAACTAGTGATTGCATGTTCGGGTAACCGGCTTAAAATGATCTCGGCAAAAGCTAGGACATTCAATCCCGGAACTTTTTTATAATCCCGCGGTTCCGGGATTGGTTATTGAGTATAATTTCATGTATTTGAAATTATACATTTACATTTAAATTTGTCTCCATTGTTACATAAATCTGAACGTATACCGAAGTACACGTTGTAGTTAATTAAGAAGCATTTTATTTGAAATATGAACTATTTTTAGCATTTACAGTGAATGCTGAAATCCCGGGATTTTCTAAATATCAATCCCGGGATTGAATAATTGACAAGAATCCCGGGATCGGAAGTCTGAGTAGAAACTGATTCGTTGGTTTGATAAACTGTAAGTACAGGTTACAATTTACAAAGATATAACAAGTGTTATTCGAAGATAAATGTCCTTTGGTCAATTCGTGACAAATTGAGAGAAATATTTGAATTTTTTTTTGAAACATATGATGATTTGTCAACTAACAAGTGTCGAATCTGACTCCAAATTCAGATCTCAAGCAAAAGAAAAGAAATGAAGTAGTATCTTTTCTATTTTATCGGCACTCTTTGATTCTAAAAATCTTCAATATATATTATAAACACTTAACTATTATTTATATTTTCTATTATTTCAATCCGTTCACTGTCTGGCTGACTTCTTATCGAGCATGTCAACATAAGTTGTTTTTATAAGAACTGGCTCTTATTCATCTTTCATTATTTGAAAATCGAATTTTGCAATGTGATGCAAAAAGTATAACGAATAACATATTGACAAAATATAAACTCCACGCCGGTAAGTATTTACTATAAAATATTATTAAAATACAAGTTATTTTAACAAAATAAGAAGCAATGTACATTCAGTGGAAAAGATGGGGAAACAAGGTTTGAATATAATTAGCATATATTGTCGCTGCTCAGGAAGAAAACACTTAGTCGAAAAAATTACATATAGAGTTAGTTATACAAAAATGTTCCTTATTTCAAACTATACCGTATGAAATAACACACTTATTTTTATAAATTATACTTTAGTCAAAAACAGTTTTGTGCGAAAACACTAAATGAAAAAGGTATAGCATTTCAAACATTTGACAAAAACTTCAAAGTCCAATAGCACAATACCAGTATTTTTCAGTTAGTATCTTCTTCCAGAACAACGACGATATTGAGAAATAAAAGTCATTTAGCCATATTTCTGATGATGACTTGACTCCGGAACGGTATTATTGTAAACTAGTGGGAACGCCCATCATAAGTGACGGTACTGAAATTGAAATACTGAATCTCTTAAGTAGCTGTTCTTTAGTTTCCATACTGACGGACTGATTGTTGTGTGTCTGCCTCAGAATTTGCCTCACGTCGGAGCTGTGTGTATTGTTTATATACACCGTGAACGCTTAGGTCATGAAAAAATTTCATACTTACATGTGTATGTGATAATAATAAAGCGTCTGCATTGTTACGTCCAAAATTTTATTTGATTTTTTAAAAAGGCACTGGACTGGCACTGGCAGCAACCGAGCACTGGACTGATTTATCGGTTGCGCGGTTTATTCTTTATTAAGTACAAATTTTGATTACAAATGGTTTTAGCAAGATGAATCAAATAATTATTTATTTTAAGAACACAGAGACAAAGAATTTGATCAATAAACGGACGTGAAGCGTGTATGTCCGGCTCTAAGCTCGCTCTGACTTCTATAATTAAAGTACTGCATTATATATTTGTCAAATTGTTTATATTTAGAATACTTCTAGGTCACTTCTAAGTGGGCGCGTGACCTATTAAATTTTATTACCTTTATGGATAATCATTCGATTTTGTTATTGCTAGCATGAGGTGAATGATACTATTAAGTCCATTTTTATAATATTTAGTGTATGGCGGGGTACATAACAACATCTACGTTTTCAGACCGGTCGGGGCTATTATATATAAGACATCAGTTTAGTCCGAAAAAACAGGTCGCAAATAATTTAAGCATTAATTGCATATGAACAATCAAGCTCTAAATACTTTACCTATCATTGTTCCCTAATTTATCTTAATTTAATCTTGCTGTGACGTGTGAAATATCATTATTTTTCACTTAAGATGAAAAATAGCATTTCCAATATCCATTATCACACGATTAACTTATGATCACTTAAGCACACAAAGCGATTCGTTCCTCTCGCGAACTCTCATTCTTTCCTGTAGGCATGTGAAGCAGTGACGTATCATTATTATTTCATAAAGAGATCATATAAATAGAAATATCCGTATTATAAGAAATCGAAGATTGAACTATGCCATTCCAAAGAGTAGCTTTGCCAAATTAAAGTTCGTTTCAAAACTCTTTCGTAGTCAGTTGTTTTTAATTTTTTTCAACACCTGCATGATATATTATTTGTTATTATATTATCATCTATCATCACTTTTAAGGTGTAACTGTCCGCTCTTGGAGTAAAGAATGAAAAAATTAAGCACATTTATTTTTTTTAATGATCAGGATCAGTTTCAGTTGATAATGCTAGCCATGGTCAAAACCGGTCATGAGGTTTTATAAAAAAATGTAGAAGCAATAAAAATTAAATTGATTCATTAATTAATTGTCAGCTTAAACGTATTTAAAGGAATATTTTTTCAGAATCTGCAAATCATCTTATCGAAAAGAATCAGGAATATAATAAAATCAGTGATTTAGAAATACTTAATCGAAGTAAATATGAAGAAGTAAATATGAAGCTATGAATTCTGAGATGTTTATAAAAGTCTTATATTGTTAGTAAATAAAAGTCGCTCTCCGGTATTAATCTTAATTTTTTTTTGGGTTTTCTCATCACACGCAAATAATAAAATTGATGTACACTAGTTATTTTTCTTATCCCATATGCTACACATTGAGAAAGGGCATGGTATAAGAAATATATTCCACCAAATAAAAAAGAAAAATACATAACATGGACAATGAAGAAGATTGGTTCCTTAAATTTTAAGCAACCGTGTTATTAAATAAAATAACGACACTGTGTTTTGGTGATAATAGAAACCCAATAAATAAATTCTAAAAATGTTATATATATAGATATTAATTAGGAAATAATAATACAATACAATATGTACTGTTCATCGCTACTTGATAATTTCTGCACACATTAATGAGGGACAGGACAAAAATCGCTTTCGTCGCTTGAAATTTCGTACACGCCTAATATGTTAGAAGATAATAAAAGCGTTTATTAAACATAGGGACCCAATAATGCGTGAAATTGAAAATATGTAAAATAATTAATTCGTGTTAGAACAAATGATTCGTGTAAAAATATGTTGGACCGTGTTATTTCAAAACCGTGTAAAAAAAGAGTTGAGTGTATTTGTTAAAAACAATATTGAAATCTTATTACTATTGGTTTGTTCCTTTACAGATCTTTGAAAATGAAAACTTTACATGCACACGTGCACACATATACATTTTGTTTCATTATTATACGCTAAAACGAAATCTTAATATTCTTTATGATAACTATAGTTAATAATGTATTATCATAGTAATGCATAACCCTATAGAAACTTGGGTTACGACACTGATGTTCACACATATCCTTCGCTCTTGTGCCGCTTTATTAGATTATTTACGTAATGAAAAATCGCACTGGCATTTTTCTCTTCACAAGGGAGGTGAGATGAGACTTCGTGATGTGCGGGTGGAAAGGGGTGGTAGAATTCACAGGATCCACGGCAATGTATTCTCATAAAAATGGTTGCCAACAGTAACGAATATTAAAATTTAATAAAACAAAAACAGAAATAATTAAACGGGATTGATGATGCTTACCCTTTAGCCGATTGGCCAATGATCGGTTCTCTTTGAATTTCCGATGTTTGTGATATGTAGGTACATTTCTTACCCATCCATTCAATCGTAAAACGGGACGTAGCGATAGCGATTAACTTATATCCTTATATTATTACTCTCTCCAAAAAGTACAGCGTAACAGGGTAAATGAGAATCAGCGGTCGTAAAAATAAATTCTGTAGAGATGCTTCAATACAATTACATATTTATTGAAAAAATAGTTACATAGGTACATGATATTGCAGAAAACATAGTTAATTTTGCATGGTTCAGAATACTATTTTTGCCGTGATCATAAACCATACGATGTTTTCTCTAAAAACTCACAAAAACAGGAGAATTTCATCATAAAAATATTTTAATTTAAAACCTTTACAGCATGTTTGCCAGTAAAATCCGCAAAACATATGGAAATAACACCGTAATTGAGTGACGAATTTTGGTTAGCCTGAGGACATGTTGTCGTAATTCTTTAAAAGATTCTTTTAATTTCTCAGTATTCAATATAAGGAATAAATATTTTTCCTCCTTTCTTTGATTTACATGTTCTGTGAAAGTAAAAAACATTTTTATAATCTCTGGTGCCAAAAACAATTATGTATACAAAACGATTGTATTATTTTTTAGCTTTTATCTGTTACATCGCACAAATTGAAACGTGTTAATATTACGTATAATTTATTTCACAAAATGCTGTTAAAAGTATCAGATGTTGTTAAATTAAGAAATATGCCAGAGGTTTAACAATATTTTCAATGGAGATGAACAAGGTATACTCGAGAGGAAAATAAATCTCATAATTAAACGATTTCTGCTGTGATAATTTATTAGTCCAATTCCAATCAAGGTAAAAAATCAAATGGTGTAAGTATAGTTTCAACTACGGAATTATTTTAAGCAATAAAGAACACCAGTGAACAGAAAAATACAAGTATATTTTTTTTAAGTGTAAGAATTATACAATTTTAAAAACTAAGAAATAATGTGTTTTGTATTTGAATTGTTGAAAATTTTGTACATTTCCATGTATTTCGTAACTAACTATCCAAGTTTCTTCTTTTGGGATCTTCAGGTATTTGGGTCAACAGTGACGAAATAAATGGAAATGTACAAAATTTTACCAATTCAAATTTGATATTTAAATTCCATTAAGCAGCCCTAGTTAATTTCATTGCTTTATGCTACTTCTACATTTTTATAATGATCACGAACAGTTTTGCTAATGGCGAGCTTTATAAAATTATGAGCGATGAGCTAAACCAATTGTGATCATTATGTGAAATAGTAAAAAAGAAATTGTTTTTCGTTTCTAAAATACAATGCCTTTCCACCAAGAACTTACAGATACAGACACTTTAAAAGTGAAGAATTATTTTGTTGAAGATATCAAATATATTATGGCTGTAGGCACCTTGACACATTCATCCATTTTCAAATAAAAGATAAAGTAACATAGCTCCATAATCGATCGCCTTATTGACAGGCCTTAAAAATTCTAATACGCCCGTACGTAAGATGGTTATATAACTCCTTAATCTATGAAAAATACGAAATTTTCAATAAATTATAACGTAACACCATCATCCACTAATTTCTCGCCAATTTATTGTATTATATTTTTATTATCGCTCAGTTATTTTTGCGGCAGCCCTGGATGAAAAATACGCCAAGCCGTTCTGCCAACGGAAGTGGAATCCCAATCTTATTAGGAAAGCAGGAAAACTCATGAGAACTTTTAGGCGTAGCGTGTACCAAAAACAATGCCGCATTAAAAAAGGTGAAACATTTCCCAGAGAATAATTTATAAATGAGAAAAGCTTAGAAATATTATCATTATCAAGGGTCATGTTCCAATATTCAACAGCTGTTTTGTATTTCTTGAGAAACTTCGAATGCTTGGGAAGAAAATAACAATTGTTTTTTCCAAATATTGCCTCACCGTACACACGAAATATAGATCTTAACTATATCATGTCATGTAGTTTAAGACGGCAGTAATAAAAGAAAAAACATTTTTTCCCTGTGAAACTGGCTCTCAGTTTCCTGGCTATTTCAATTTCTCGTGTGTTGGATACGGGATAAATCATAATATTATTTTAATTAAAGCAAGTCTGCTCCCAATGTCGAGAATATAACCTCGTAATGGAGGTATCAGAAGTTTTTCTATGAGATTTGCTTGTTACTCATTTTATCAACCTCTCTTTTTCAAGGAGAGGGGGAATATAAAAATATGGCTAGGATAGAACTAGTTGTTAGTTAATCATTTTTGGTACGTTACGTTTTTGGGGTCGGATGGGTGGGAGAGAATTTTTGATATTAAAACCTGTGAACAGAAATCCATAAATTGATTGAAAAATCAATTTCTGAAGCTGTCCGTAGTGGAACTGTCAGGTTCCGTGGTGCAGTGGTCAACGTCGTTCACTTCGGTTATAGATTCTAATTACTGTATCAATAAGGATTGTGCCAAACGAAGGTTTTGAATCGGAGGAAAAAAATAGGCACACCCTCTACGACTGCTGAATGTGGGTGTTCAGTGAACAAAAGTGTTCAAATCCTATCAAGTATTATTACTTAATTTATAGACATCAATATCAATGTATATATCAACACCTCTGTTCCAAAGTGTAACGACTGAAAACATAGTTCTGAGATAATAAGGAAACAAGATTTTGGGCAGGCTTTATATGTGAACCGGTAGATATTGATATTCTTAGCATTTTCTCATACTTAACTCGAAACTGAATAACTGAGGTATCGATAATTGATAAAATTTCATATTGAATTTAATTAATTAAAAACGTTCTCGTGCAGATATATCAATCTAACGAAACTTCTTTCCGGAGCGTTATTTTCGTAATTTTACTTGAGAAATATTTTTTACTTTTTTCGAATAAATCAAAAGTAAAATCATCCTACGTAATAAAGTGTAAAGTACTTGAGTGAGTGATGAGTGACGATAAATAAAAAATGGAAAAAAAAACATATCCCTGATAAAAGGCGATTAATGATGCAATCATTTAAGTTTTTAAAGCGTATTTGTTTTTGTACGAAAAGAATGAAATATTTGTTGTCTGATTTTTTTTCGAAAGTATATTCATTATAATTCAGCGATAACCATCGACAATTTTTAAAACGTATATTTTGTGAAAATATTTACTGTTTTTTATAGGTAGTCAAATTTAACTTATAAAAAAATTCTAAAATGTTTGCATGTTTCAGTAAAAATATTTTAAAATATCTCAGTAAAAATGTTATTTAACAACATTAGTAAAAAAAATGAGTTTCAGACAGAAAATATATATTTTTATATGAGTTTGTGTTGTACGATCAAAAAATGAAAAAGTAAGGAAAACTGTTTTGAAAAATGGAAGAAAATCATTATGACTAATTTTTATTTACTGTTCAAAATATAAAAACAATTTTTCCCTTTTGATATATTTACAGCAAAAAAATGGAATAAGTCCGTGGGATCTGTAACCGAAGCCAATGACGTTGACTACTGCACCACTGTTTCGTGTAGCTAGAGTAGTCAACTTAAAAGTAATGAGAAAACATTAAATTCACCAAATTTGTAAAATGAGTTGATTTTAAATATTTATTATATTAAAAACGGTATCGTAACAATTTATGCACACCTCAGTCTTGACAGGCTAATCACTGTTGCATCCAGCGTAATAAATTGGGCGATAGAAATATCAATAAAGTGTCAATAACTTTTTAGCATTAAAATAATTGGATCAGGAGCAATTCCCTAAAATTTTCTCTGAAGTATATTATACAGATAGTGATAGTCTAATACAATTGTCTTATAATAAAGGGATTTTGTCGTCGACCTTTGATAGAACACGGCACCAAAAGAAGAAAGATCTAAATAAAAATACGAGGCAATTCTTAAGATTGTTTTGTTGCGTTGTGGCCAAACACAAATATTTATATTATTATAAGTAACAAATTTATTACATTCATAGTTCCAATGTATCACTGTCAGTTGATTTCAAGATAAGCCATGCCTTATACAAAACGGTTTCCTGAAATAAGCTACCGTAATTGATTGTTCCGAATTGATGATGTACTACTTATCCATATCTTTCATCGCGTGATCCGCTTGTTTGCTAATATCAATCTTCTAATTTGAAAAATGGTTTATCGAAAAACAATCAATTAATTAAGGTATTTTGTTCTTCGCAGAACATTCAATAAACCGGAAAATAAATGAAACCACACTTTAATCAAAAACGATCGGCTTCACGCCATATTTTTTTCAAATCAATGGTAAATTATTATTATTTGTAAAAGGATTTAATTTGGTCAATATTACTTTCGCTGCCTAGTTTTTTCTTTTCGTTTACATAGTTTCGAAGTACGTTTTTTATAAACTTACAAAGCTATCTGGAATACATTTTTTTGAATAAGTGATTTAACATTTCAGTAAATTTATTTTGTAGTACAAGTATACAATAATACTTATTAAAATAATGCTTTTATTTGAAATAAAAATATCAATCTCAAAAAAGACGTAAGCAAATTATTTGACAATTTTTTAATAAAGCATATTGAAAGCATGTATGATATAAATGATTTAATCAAGTAACAGACACTGAATGGGACCCAAATGTATGTATCGTAAAATATTTACCTGTACCAATCGTTTTAAAAAATGTGAAAGTAATACTAACACCATAAAAATGTCGTTAAACATTTTATAGGATAACTCAAAAGCGGTTGGCAATTACTTATGCTCTTTTTTACAAGTAAATATTATTTGAAAAATCAATAAACTCAAAACTCCAGTTAATGACTGAAAACTAGAATCAAAATATTAAAAAAAAATGAGAAATTTAGTGACTAGACGATGGCTAGTCTTGATCTTGGCAAAGCATACACGTGTATAAGTAAACAAATCTCCTTTTCTCCGGAAAACAACACTAGTAAATTGCTTCATCTAGTTTCCGTTTGGCTAGCTTTGCGAGAGAATGTAAAGATTAATGATGTTTACAAGCTTGTTTCGAAACTGGCTCAAATATTTTCGGTGATTGTTAATTACTTGAGTAGTTACTGGCCGCTTGCACCGGGAAACTCTTTTGGCTTTGGGAAAAGTTTAGCTGTCGCGTAAAGCTCTCGGAGCTTTCCTTGACGTATTGCATGCAGTAAAAGTTTTCTTATTTGAGACTGTTCGATATATTTATAAAGCAATGTTCATTCTAAAACGATTAACATACAATACTGGGGACAAATTTAATATGCATTTGTAAAATAGATTGACATATTTAGCTCGATAAAAATGGTTACAGCTTGTATGTTATTGACATTGAAAATTTATTAAAATTATTTTATTTGGATAAAATATAATTATCACTCATAATATTAAATTGAGTGCCAATGAGTAGATAAACAATAAAATTGTGATATTGAACTTGCACGGATTTGATTCCGGAACATTTTGATTGTTAAGAAAAGCTTATAATAATAGACCAAAGTTGTCTAACTTCCGGTCAAACATGGAATAGTATTTTCGTTGAAATTTAAAACGTGACAAAAATCTCTAAATATGTTATATTCAATAACAGTTACATCGAAATATTTACTATAAGATTAGATACTTATTTGTAAAATTCATAGCACACGAAATACCAAAAAACGAGATTTCGATACAGTGTTAAAGCATGTACATTTTTTTCTTAATGCTAAGAATTATTGTTTTAGGATAACACTTCAATTTTTTTATGATGTTGAAATTTTGTGTTTTAAAATTATATTCTTTAATTAAATAATTACATATTCAAAAAATTGCGGAGATTAGAGAGCGCCTTTACGCCCCCTACAAAGCTGTTGTTTATGTTTCGCAAAATATGCTTATACTATAATTAGTTAGAAATTTGTTCGCTTAGGTTAAATTAGACTTGCAAAAGCTTACCTCAATATAAAATCTATCCAATAACGGAAGCAACCAGATGTCTCCCAAACCTTTGTCAGTATTTTGGTTATCGCAATTATATCTTCAGCCCTGAGCAAAAATATCGTGTCAATATTTATCTGGATTTACATGTTGTAAGAATAACGTTACATATTATTCTACAATGTACTACAAACCAGATGGTAACGGTTTTTATGTGCTATTTATTTAGAAAAAAAAAATTGATGTATTGTACGAACAATATCTGATGTGACTAAAAAATTATTGACTTTTTAGGTAAATAATACCTTGTTCCATAATAAAGCTGAATTATTTTTCACATTAACAGTTATATAATTGGCAAAGCCCGTTTTAAAGGTTGTTAAAATAAATGAAATAATTACAGAATATATTTTTAATTACTTTAGATTTAATGTTTGAGAGAAGCGAGGAAAAAGCATCAACTAGTGTGGGAGGTATTTAAGATAACATGAATATTCAATATGTATCAATGGTAATTGTCTAAATACTCTAAATGAAAACAATGACAATTTTTATATTTTACACATATTATAATTGATTTGGACTTTATTCAAGAATTTTTATTTTTATATGCATACATAGAAATGTTTATGCTACATTTATTTAATATGGTTTTTACCGTCAGTACAAAATGTTTTATTTTTGAATTGGTTTTATTGTAGAGGCAATCAATGTATATTATATGTAGTTCAAAAATAAACGCAGACATACATATTATTTTGGTTAACATCCTTACTAAAGTAATCGTGTTTAAATCATTATGTAAATTTACAGAAGTTAGTTGGCCTCGCCACTAGCCGTAATGTGTAGTGATAAATGACGTGATATTCGAAGAAAAGTTTTGTTTTGTGCGAGAGCATAACGTCGTGTCAGAAGTTACAAAGCGTGATATTCCTAAGTGCAAAAATAAATAAATATTGTAAAAGAACACCGTCTGAATGTGAGAATTATAAAATGCTGTATTTGGAAAATACGATTTGACAAATTACACGGTATTTTGTGTGGGCGTAGTCAGTGCGTGGCAATGTCGGTGCAATTTGAATCGATATATGATGAAAAGAGGTGAAGTGGCAACGCTGTTTTATGTGCAAGCAGACTACCGCGATAGCTAATGCAAAACACATGTCACCGCGCTAGCTATCAAGCCAACTGATCACGCCGTCGAAGCGGTGCGCCGAATCTTTTCGTCATCTCTCGCGTAGAACACTTCCATTGGCGGAGAACGATTGATATTTTCAAGCTACGCCACGCCGCCTCACGTTCGCGAAGACTTCGTCTACATAAGACGGCCTGTAAGGTGGAACAAGAAAAGAAAGCAAGAGTGAAGAATAAATAAAAGGGACCTCTGTTGACACTCGCTGAGCGTGAAATATCTCCTCTAAGCTGGATTATCGTCAACATCATCATCATCCGTCCTATTGCTTAATCGCATCACGCATTCAACATTGGAATAATATTTCTAAATGTGTATACAGCCACTGCATAATGCTCACCTTCTATAGCACAATAAAGGTCAAAAATAAAATTTAATACTCACGCATTTTGCCCGATGTAGCACTGCAAGAGACAATCTTTTAACCATGCACCATTGTGAAGAAAACAAGAAAGAAATATTGATTTGTTTAATGTCAAATATTTTAAGTCAAAGTGAGTAAATAGTATTTGGAAAAAACAAGCCAATGGACAAACCTGTAGAGTGCAGAAGGTATCGGATGCACTTAATTTTATCAATCCGTATAAAAAAGCCCTGAATTGAAAAATTGTACGATCATCGATCACGGAAAATATTATCTCCTCAAACAATCCATTTTCAAATTCGTTCCAGCGGGAGGGTGAGGGTGGAGGGGACTGCAAAATTTTTCACAAGGCTGGGAATTTTTATCGTTTTTCTGTCTGTGAAGCAATTGTAGGGAATGGGTCCCCAAGGCGCGATCAGTACAAAGAGAACAGCGAAAGCTCTGCGCGGCAGCTTAATCAGGCACTCCGCTGCCGAGCGCGAGCTTTAAAGCATTATCCATATAATTTATGTTATCATGACTCTATTGAATTTATCGGCAGTTGAACATGCCGATTGAGATATGAATTGTTTTTTGAGTGTTATGGCTTACAGTTACTGGTCTAAATATGATTGATCTGTGTGAATGGTTGTACACGCCAAAAAGGTAATAAAACATTTTTTTTAATAAATATTAAGCATTCCTCTTTTGTCTTTCTACTGATTCATAAAATATGCATATCAAACCTTTATCATATACGTTTTTTGCTTTACTAAAGAACCTATTATACAAATTTAGGAATAATTGTGTGGCTTCTTAGTTTGTATAAGGTTGACGTGATTACAACGTACGGCTGATGATGACGGTGGAGGAAGCGGTTCATCCTTCGACAAGAACGGACTTCCTCCACCGTCATCATCAGTCGTACGTCGTAAACACGTCAACCGAATACAAACTAGGAAGCGACACAATTATTCCTAAACATACAGTATTTGAGTTATGACAGTATTTTCTCGGAGGTGCGATATGCCGTTTGTAAATTGAATATATCATATTAAAAAATAAAACTATTTAATCTCAAAATATAACTTTTAATATATTTTTTTAAATGAAACTCTATTTGCTTTGTACTACGTCCAATTTTGTATAATGATAATCAACTAATAATAAAGCTGAAAATGCTCGCGATGAGCGAAACCGGTTTTGATCAATGTGGAACTACACGCAAAGTACAATAAAAATTGTGTCTTATTTTTAAAATTTTGTGTCTTTTCGACAACAATTGACACTTAACACCTTAAAAAATATATCCTTTCCTTAGATATTTATTAGATATAACAATTAATTAATTGACACAACTATAATTTAAGACATCGACTGAGGGTGCTTGATGGAATTTCAATATCAAATTTTGATTATTGAGATTTTGTACACCTCCATGTATTTTGTCACTAACGACCCCGGTTTCGGCTTTCGGCATCTTCAGGCATTCGAGCTCACGAATCGAGTCCATTCGTGAGCTCGATAATCCAAATTTGACACAACTATCATGTGTAATGTGTCTCCCTTTCCATAATGGATATATTTATGCAAAGTATTTATGGTAAAGAAAATTATCAGCGCCTATTTAATCATCGTCTTTATGGCACATAATGTTTACATTTCTTCAAACCATCCAATGATGAAAACAAGGCGTAATGTATTTGAATTGTTAAATGACCAATTGTTTTAATGAAAACATATTTGATAATACATCTAATTAAATAATGTAACTTTTTTACGGTTACTCTAGAATCTAGATTAACTCTAGGAGAAAAGACATCCCAAACACGCATGCTCAAGATCCTAAATTAAGATGGTTATTTTTCAATAAAATCTGTCGGGAATTTAATACAGACCCTTTTGATCGCTAGGGTACAGCTCCTTACCAAAATAAAAATTAAATAATTAAAAACCACAAACTCCTTTACCTGCTGAGTGAATGGCTCCAAAACGAGATTATATACATTATGATATTGGTTCAAAAAAAAATTGAAGAAATCATCAATTTTAATTTTATATTAAAAATAAATTTCCACAAAATTACCGCTGAATCCATCGCAAGTTCTATATGTAAAAGAAATTCAATAATTTGAATTGATTAAAATTCTGTCTTTCAACGGAACGTTGGGCGATATTCTTATATTCAAAAGTATAAAATGATTGTGAATTAAAGAATCTCGTGGGTGATAGATAACATTTCTGAAATATATTGTCAAACAATTGAGCTCCGTAACCACAACCAACGACATTGACCACTGCACCACGTATCATACAATTTAAAAATGTACTTTAATTTACAAAACCTACACCATATAATCAACTTATGTTGTCAGGTAAAACATAGTTAAAGCAGTTGAAATTTTTTTACTTCGTGTAGTTATCAAATTTAATGTTAATACGTTTCAAACTAACGATACAGCTAAATTTTTGTGTTTTACCTTCAGTTGCTACATCAAAATACTAGTCAATAATAAAAGTTAACTCTTAAACAGAATGTATATTTTTTTTATTCGGTTATTCCTTGTAAAAGAAGACATAACATCTAGATACATTATATCAATAAATCTTTTTTTTTTACCGAATTCGCTCGTAATGTGGAGCATATTTATTCTTAATAGAGGTATCTCAAAAGTTTTTTTTTATGAGAACTGCTTTTTACTTAGTTTCACAAACTATCTTTTTCGAAGAGAGTAAGGATAGAAGGATAGGACTAGAACAGGACTAATGATTAGCTGATTGCTCTCGCTACGCACCGTATTTAGGATCAGATGGGTGGGAGGGAATTCTAGACATCACAAACAATACAAATTACCTATGAATAGAAATCCATAAATCGTTTGAAAAATCAAATTATTCTTACTTGAACCCGGGACACTCGTTACTGTAACCAACGACGTTGAAATAAAAAATACTTTACTAAAAGCGATATAAAAATAATATAAATGATTCTGACAAACCATTGAACTTGTAATTAATGTGTTCTTATTAAATAAGGCAGTATACTTGACCATATTTTTGTATATCATACAGTTGCAAGAACTCAGCTGTTGTAGATACTAGGGCATCCAATCCCGGACCCTTTTAACGATCCCGTGATTTTGTGATTTAGAATGTCTCAATCCTGGGATTGGTCGTGAAGTGTAATTTCATACATTAAATTGCATATTTAAAATTTAATTTACGACCGTCATTGCGTCAATTGGAGTGTATATATGATTTAATATATTTTTACGCATTAGAATGGTTTTTTTATTGATTTTGAAAATAAGAAAAATCAAAATAGTTACATTTTATTTTATATATTGCATTCCTAGGGTAGATTTTACTAGGTGGTATGCAAAAAGAGGACATGTCCTTCAATTTTACTTTAAATTATAGTCCTCCATCCATTTAAGATGCAAATTATTTGAAAACGTCAGTTACGCAATGAAAGAAGGAGCGATATAAAAAATACGTACATGAACAAACCGAGGTACACGTTGTAGTTAATCAGGAAGTTTTAATTTGATATATGAATTATTTTTTAGCATTTACAGTAAATCCCGAAATCCCTGGATTGAATAATTGATCGGGATTGGAAGCCTTTGTAAATACCTTTAAAACAAATCCAAAGTACCAATTGTGATGTATTATACTTTTGGACGTAGTGTTCAGTCAATTTGCTAGCTTTTTCTTTCTTAAGCTCTTATAATGTAAAATAAAACAACCGTATATATTTGTTATGTTTTTATTACCATACTCATATTGCTTGCTCGTGTGAGAATATTAAATCAAATTTTCTATGATAGTATTTCATATTATTATTATTAGCTAAACAATGTTGTTATTTTATAACGTTTGTTCTGTATTCGTATATAAATGATTTTTGATATATTTTGTAAAACATTGAACTTGGTCAAAAGTATGTTTCTGAATTTATATAAATTATTTGTATAACTAATGAAATATTTATTTTAAAGGTCATTGAAATCATATAAAATACAGGCTTCAAAAAATTAGACTCACTAAACTAATATAAGTTGTTTTCCAATAATGATACAAATAAAGTGTGAAAGTTCTGTATACAGTAGGGTTGTAATAACAATAAGTAATAATAAAAATATAACTAAAATTCGTATTTTATTTTATTTCTCTGGTTGATATTTAATATAAAATTCAGATTAAATCACAAGAAATAAACATTAATGTTAGTAATTGTTATGAAAAAAAAACATTCGTCTCCGCGTATTTAACGACACCTCTGTAAGTTCGTGTTATTTAATTGTGTAATAATAATCAATATATCGCCATAATTAAATACCTTGTATAATTTATCTTCTCTAAATTAATTATAAACAATTTTGAATATGTAAAGCTTAAGGAATAATAATAAATCAATTATTCATAATATCTTCTGTAGAAAAACTTATTATCAAAATTACATGAACTAAGAATATTCTTTAAAAACGAGAATTTAAATTAACATTGAAATATATATTAGGAATAAAAATACATTTAATACAGTATTGAAAGAAGTATCAGCATACAAAAAATGATTTAATATAATATGAAGACCATTTTCTGAAGACAATTTAAATGAAAATTTTATGGAAAAGCATGGGCTTTATTTTGATCGCCTTAAAACTCATTTTTTATTGTTTAGGGGATAGAACGAACATTTATTTGTTTCTTTCATGGTTGGAATGATCCAGAATGGCATTCGAACACTTTTAATATCGCAAATTCTCAGAATCATTTCTAAATGACGTTTCCTGGCCTGACCAAGTTAGGGTCGTTAAAGAGAGAATGGCCGATATCCGACTGGTTAATTGTCCCCGTTTGCCTGCCAACAGTGGTAGCCATTGGCAAAAAGGAGGGAGTGTGCAATTTTGAAGTTTTAATTTTGAATTCGGTGGGCAGGCTGTTTTCGGAGGTCTCGGCCGATGGGTGAGCTGGTCGAGGCCTCCACCACATCACAGTCATTATAAATTGTGTTTGTTTCTTTTGAAATTGGATTTAATTTAAATTTAAAATCGTTTGTTGTGTCAATTGCATTATAATTTAAAGGTAAATTCGTGTGTTAAGTAAACGTAAATTTAGACTCAATGTTATATTGTACTGGTAATTTATGTGTATTAAACCATTGCATCTTCAATAAATAAGAGATTAACCTGAGTGGTGCGGTGTTCTGATTGAGATCCTATACATCCTGGACGGTGGTAACCAAACATTCGCCCCTCTTCGACTGGGCATTCTCAATAGATAAGAATGCTTTACTAAATAACTCGATACATCTGAATTTTGATTTGATAAAAAATAAACACTCAAATGCAAGAAAATGTAATTGAATTATTTTTTCTTCTAAAACACTATTATAACGAAATTAAAAGAGCAAATTATTTGATTTCATAATTATTATTTTATGCAATTCATAGTTGCATCGGTTTCACACTATTGTAATATAATAATGCTTGTGGAACTAAATGCTTCGAAATTTTCAAGTAATTCAAAAGCTTTAATGTCTCAAAAGATAAGGACATACAAAATGGGACGAACAGTGCAGAACACAAAATAAAATCCATTTTTTGTAAAAAACACATACCAGCAAAAAAGAATCATAAACACCTTAGCATGTTCTTGCTATTTGGTTTTTTTCTATATTTAAAAGAAATTAAAAGTGTTAATCAACATCATTTTATAGGTATGTTATATTTATTTATATTGACAATAATAGATATTTACAATTTACTAACCATTTTTGTTTCCAGAAAATCTAATAAGTTTATTTTATTTATAGCAAACTGGCGTAATTCTGACACTAAATATATGTATGTTTTTATTAATGTTCAGAATTGAATCAAAACGATAATTTTATCGCATTCGGCGAGATGATTTTTTTTATAAACGAAATTGTTTATTGTGACACTATGATCTACAATATGAAACCGTCTTTTTTATGATACATTAATACGAACTTATTTTATTCACTGCTTTATTCTCAACAAGTCTTATAAAGTTAACCCAACTATACTCATTAATTTATTGAATAACCAAATATCTAATATTATTTATTTATTTATACAATGTTGCTACATTTGTCTTGTAGACGTATGTTTATTAAAATCAATATACACCTAAGGTTAGTTTATAAATGACAGTTTTAATTTTATTTACAACCATATCGGTTAAAAACTATTTAAAGTATTATAGTACTTTTGCCAGTTTTAATTATATATTATTCAAGTAATCAAAGTTTTCATTTACACTTGTGTTATAACTGGACTTTTTTTTAATAATTAACGACATTTAAATTATATAAATATTAACTATGTTATATTGTATAAGTGGCTATAAGTATATTATATGTACAGTTTTTTAAATAGTTGTTTTTTTATAATTATGCCATTAATAAATTTTTATTCATATAATAGAAAACTATTTTACCTACCTAATTAAAATGATATTATTGGTGCGTTTCCATTTATCTACCCAAAATTTAGTGTTTCTAATCACGCCACTTTATTTTAAGAGATTAACGCTAAAAACACTGTTGCACGAAAAAAAGATGATATTTAAGCCATAGTATTTGACTAAATAAAAACTTATATTAAGTTAATTATTTACATTTTCTTTGTCGTCATTAGGAAAAATGAAAATTTCGCGTAATGGATTTATAATGTTTTTATTTATTCTCATCAAAAAAATTCAGTATCATTGGTTCATTCAGTGGACACCTAGGTTTAATACAACAATTTAAAAAAATCGCAAACAATGAGTTTTCGGTATTCTCAGGTTACACAAGTAATAAAATGTATCCGAAAAGTATTTATTTAAATGTACCATTATACTATATCAACCATTTTAATGTTTTATCGGTTATAAGCTGACCTAAGCTCTTTATCAAAATTTAAAAAATGTAAGTAATTTTTATTCAATATATTCGAAACGATAACAGGAGAATATTACGCAATCTAAAAATATTTACAGTTCTTCTGAAAATTTTTATTTGATAAAGTAAGTAAATTAAATACTTTAAGTAACTTTAGTACGAAATGTATTCTGGAGGCATTGGCTGCTCTCTTTTAGCAACTTCTCGTTGTTTTTTAATTTTCATATAACCTAAAACTGACACCATAACAATGAATACAACAAATCCCATGCAACTACCTACAATAAGTCCAAGACGCCTTGTAAGAACTGAAGCAAAGCCCATTGAGTTATGTGGCATTATTGCCTCGTTCATCAGGCTATCGGGAAGCTCCAGCGTTGAAACTGAAGTGCATTTGCTTGTGGGCGAGTCCATCATTAGCGTGAGGATGCTTTCGTTGAAGACGTCCTCAGGCGAGGCTTGGAAGCTGTCGTTTTCTGGACGTGCTGCTATCCTCGCGTTTGGGATGGCAGGACCTCTGGCTGGCCAGTCTCCTAGACCTAGTACACAGATAGTGTATCTGGTAAATGATTTCAGTTTGTTGAGCTTTGTGGTCCTTGCCGATGGGTTGAGAAGCTTTCCGCGTATCTGTAATACAATGATTTGTTTATAATCTCATTTTATACATAATACCTATGTGTTTTGGAAAAACATGAGTTGAAGTGCTTAAACGAAAAACAAAAAATCCTGCTTTTGTTAACAATGAAAAAAACACATACAATAATTACACGCGTGCCGGTCTATGATTTTGACGAGCGTCAAGCCACGCCCATTTGTATGAATCAAAATTGTTTTCTCGCTTAACCATCGCTGAAATTTTATGTTTAAAATGTGAATTAAAGGAAAATAATAAATTCAACGCTAAGAAATAAGTTGTAATCAGTAAGTATTTTTGTCTCGTAGATGTGAAAATGCATTTTATTATAATAAAACTGACTGTCAGTTTTCAAAGCCACTTTTTCATTATAGAAATGATGTATGTGCAATATCAGCCCCTGTTTATCTTTAATACATAAACTTTACACATGTTTGGTATTTGGTTGTAAAATTTGGTGTCTTAGCAAAGATTTTTTCTAAAATATAATTATTCTCAAACTATCATTATTATTATTTTTAAGTAGATAGTAAAAAAATCGTAATGTGAGTCTTAAACTAAAATATACAGCAATATTTGAATTAGTGATATAAGTAGATATTTCAAATTTTATTACAATCTTTAGCAATAAATCAGCAGTCCTGAAACACTTTATCAGCTTGATATGAAAAAAATAGTTATGCCAAAATAATACGTTTACTTTTAAGTTACACCGTTGTAAGTTCAGACGTTTTATGAATAAATTCTGCTTTGTTACAGTAGTGGTCTGAGTATTTTTACATTTCAGTAACAAAATCCGAAAACGTGATACTTTTTTATCAATTTGGATTCGAAGTTTAGTAAAAGCAAAACATAAAGTTTTGCAAAAACAACCTCAAACATAATTGAGTGTGATAGTTCAATTTTTGTTTAAATTTATTTTGTTGTTGTTTGTGGTGGAAAAAGCGCCACCTTTCGACAAAAAAATATCATCGAAAGTGAAATAAATCACAGTTTCGTTGACAGTAAATCGCTTCATTTTTTCGCCGTGATATTACTTACTGGGTGACTGCAAAAATACATCTAAATCATGTCAACTAACAACCCACATATCATCAATATCAACAGCAGTACGGACGTGAAAAAATGAATTCGTTTTAAGTTCGGCTTTAAAGCATTTCACATGAAAGCAACGTCTTTTAAATCCGAGATTAGACCATCGCGAATCGTTGGTATGATGTTAAGTAAATATTATAAATAAGCTTAAACCAAAATGACATAATTTTGAATATATTCCAAAAATAATGCGGATTTTTTATGTGGATGAAACGTTAAGATTTGTTTTTCGAATTGATAATGAATCATGGAGTGGAAATGTTACTCTTATAAAATTAAAAACTGTTCATTATTTTATTTTCAGTCTCTTTCATTTTGTAATATTACATGAACGTCATTTAATTTTAACAACATTGAATAATTGACTATGGACTAGTCCCTACAATAAGTCCCCAATGTATTGTAGACTTAAATTCTCGCTCAAATGGATTGGTATGGGTTAACAGTAAAATAACAAAATATAACATAATGGAGATTATTAAGTAACGCAGAAATTTTTTGATTGACCTACAGTCAAAATGCGTTATCATGAAAAATTGATTCGCTTAAAAAGTTCTTCAATATTTCGGTATCTTTTGAAGAGAAAACCCATACATAATATAAGAAATATTGAAATAAATAAGAATATATGTGTACTGTCTTCATATAAAGTCTAGATGTTTATTATTAAAATGCTTAAGTAAGTATTGAGGACTTTTTAAATGCGCTGTTTAAAACTGAAATATTGACAAAAGTTCACGCATTATGATAAGACGATTTAAAGTCTGTTTTCAGTAGAGCGATTTTCATAGACAATTAAAAACATGTGAGTTTAATTCTTATGGTTTTGTAATACTATGTAATACAACCGGTCTCGTAATCGAGTAGCAACTCTCGGGCTTTCGTCTTTCTCAGTATTTCAGTTTATGTTTTGAGTTCCATAAAGAACACAATCTTATAATTTTGAGAATTAAAAGCTTAAAATTTGAGCTCAGGCATGTAGCCAGAATTCGTTCAAGGGGATGGGACTTGGAAAAAAAAGTATATATGTTTATTATAAAAGTAAACTAGATACGTGGACTTAAAGAATCGCATCTTAAATCAGAACGAAATAATAATGAATTACAAGTTTTAGCCTTAGATATGTTGCTGAGCTCTGGCCATCCAGACAAATAAGCCTTTATGAAACACTGCGGCTATATTTATGTTACATCCAAAAGATTTTTTTTTTTTTTATAAGTACCTTGATTGAAAAAAAAATGCGATGAGAATGATAGGTAAAAATGTGATCTCTCTACTACATAGTAAACAATATTATTACATAAAAAGTGTTGATATTTTGTAATCACCGAGTATATGAAAGGTAGCACAATTTTGATGGGAAAAATAAAACTAAAGTGATATAGGGAGCCTTATACAGCTTATGAATAATAACGAGTTCTTGTCATAATCCGTAGGCAATGTAAACACTCATAACGCTATGCTCTTCTGATGGCAATATATTAATATGTGTGCGGTAGCAAAACCAGTGTTTCTTTTTCAAGATGATTATGGCACGGCAAAACACGTATGCATTGAGATTTTTAATTACTTTACATGAACACAAAAGATAAACTCAGTAATCCAATTCCAGATATTAAAAAAAAAATTCTAGTCCCAAAAATGTATATCAAATAGGATAACGTTTTTCGAATAATTTTGGATATCATTATATTTTGTGACCAATGTATTAAATGGATGTTTCAAGCAGGACTGCGTAGTGGGAATTGGAGTCGTGGAGTTGCTCTGTTTTAGCCGGGGTTGGAGTTCTATAAAGTGCCTTTTTTGCATTTCTGAGTGTATTAATGTACTTGTTTCATTTTATTTATGTCTATATCATATAATTGTCTTGCAATATATATATATATGTATAAATTATAGGTATAATATGAAAAATTTGGCTATTTGCTGAATTGGTTGGTTAATGTTTAATTTGAAGACAACAGGAAAGGTAGGAAATAAACGTGACAAAATGAGACTTTTTGAGTTGTAATTTAAATTGGAGTCGGACGTTTGAAGGATTGGAATTTTCGTAAGAACTATTTGAAGCTTATTATACAAATTAATATGAACACTGAAAAGCATTGTCGTCAAGGAACAGATACTAGTAAAACAATTCAACGTGTGGCACATGCTGCAATTTATACCAGTGCTCCGCAACCAATGTGCCGTGGCACACCGGTGCGCCGCGAGACGATCCCATATGGGCCGCGGCACAGTGCGTTTAAAATGAAAAAAAAATCGAGTATTTCTGTATCAGACAAAAATTAAAATCATTCGGTTACTAAGCTCTCCGTTTAAATTGTTATCGATGAAACAAATATTGTATTATTTTGATAATGGAATAATTGTATTAGTGTTTGCAGGGATAGTGCAACTGAAATGATGGGGAATAAAGTGGAGTTTGTCTCGTGTGTAAAACAAAAAAAACCATACTATATATATTATACATTGCTGGATATATTGACAAGCATTGATGTCGAAAAATCTCCCAGTAGAATTATTAATTAACGAATGTATCACAATAATACACATTATGAAATTAAGTGTGAAATAATATCAATCACTAATATACCATATTAAATTCTTCAAATAAAAACAGATTAACGAATTGTAAACTTTGTTTGTGAAATTCACATATTTTGGCTTATGATGTGCCGCGAAATATTAACAAGTGCTTAGGTGGGCCATGGGTGAAAAAAGGTTGCGGAGCACTGATCTATTTTCGAACGTATTTAATTTTTTTCAACTAAAGTTAACTCGCTGTCAAAAATTCAGTAACATAAGTGAAAATTTGTCCCATATATATATGGTGATTGATGATGTAGTATTTTCAATGTGTGGAATCTTTTGCGTTTATTTAAATATGTAGTAAATAGTGAAAATTTACCTAAATTAATTCAATGCCATTTTGTTTTTAGATTCATCTCTTTTATGAATATTCGAATTTACATTTACTGTACATGTTGCATTGTTTACGTGTGCATATTATTTATTTCAACTAACGTTGACACGGTGTTGAAAACTTCAATTGTTTTTGCAGTTACAAGTTTTTCTTTCTGTGTTGACGTTATGCTAACTTCAACATGTCGTTTCTTTTGCTTGCGCTATTGTTTGTATTGGTATAAAGTTTGTTGTAAATAAATCTTTAAAATAAACACCATATACTCATTAAATATTTTGAAAGAAAAGTTTCGGTAATTTTTTTAATCGTGTGTTGAAAAAATATAATACCTGAGGTCTGCGCGGGTCAAAATATCACAATTTAAACCTAAACCCAGCTCAAACCCGAAAATAACTCAAATTCAATGGTAATTTAAAAACCGTTTTTAACGAATCCATTTTATCAATTATTATTTTTTTGGCACTCTGAATGTCCATCAAAAGCCAATCGACATCAGATACGAAATAACACTCTGACTTTATTATTTTTATATATGAACAAATAATACTATATTCATAAATAAAAAAAGCATCATTGAAAATATTTAAGGTGACATCATAATTTTTAAACAATATATGCTATTGTTTTCAACGATATTCATAAAAAATATGAAGTTAATTATTTAGGTTAGTATAAACTAGTATTTTCGCACGAATGATTCATGAATATTTTTCTAAAAAATAAATTCCTTTCTATGAATCAAAATTGTCTTTACCCACACGATCTCGGCCCTCAGGCTATGCCCAGGCCAATGCAGGCCTCTATTGTATAGGTGTACGATGGTTTGAAAAATGAGTAATAATCTGAAAAATATGCGAAATAGCCAAAATAAAATAATTTACACAGCACGCTTCACTTTAAGATCACGCAATATTGCGAATATGATTTTTTCGGGGCTAGCAAACACTTAATTCACAATAAAATCAAAGAAAACTCAATCACAGTAAATGGAGAGCAAATATTTTTTCGCGTTAAATGAAGCGCAAAAGAAGTTCGGAATGTAATTTTGAAGATAAATAATACGGACGAGCCGAAAAACAAAATGGCATCGAAAGAATTTCGATAAATGCTGCGGATGAGTCGAAAAACAAAGCGCTTTACGAGTAATTTAAATTGAACGGACGCTGCCGAAGAAGTAATTCTTTAAATGTATTTAAAGCCAGCTACCTGCTTAAAAGCTTTTACGATAAGCCGATACTATTATGTTGTATTCCATAGTTAAAAATTAAAATGTTTTGTTAAATAATATATTATAAAACAGTTGATATGGTGGTTTGTAACAATAAGTGATAGTGAGTTATTATACATACTTATTATGTAAGCAACAATGTCACTATTCATAATCAATTATGTAATGTATACGTTGATATATTGCACTACAATTTTTTTATCATTTCTCCTTTCCTTTACGCGTTGTATTTAATTGTATTTAAGTATCTTCCCTTGGCTAAATTCAACGTCTGTCACTTCATTGCATATTGAATAATCCGCTTATTATTTTTTAAAATTTCTAAGCAATTATTATTTACTCTAACATAATATTTATTAATAAGATTAAAAATATATAATAACGGTATATCATCACCGTACTGGCAGAAGTTGGAAAGTAACAAAATTGACAGAAACTAGGTAAGTGCACAATGAGATTCTTAGATATTAATTTTTTTTATAAATAAAACACAATTTGTCTGTACTACTTCCACATGTTTACAATTATCAGGACTGGTATTGCTCATCACGAATACTATCATTTTTAGTTTATGATGCTCGTGATGAGTGAAGCCGGTTCTGATCATTATACACATGTGGAAGTAGTACAAACAAATTGTGTTTTATTTTTAAAATATAATGCCTTTCCAGTTGACAGTTAACATCTTAAAAATTATTAATTCTTTGTTTGGAATAACTCATTGGGTGCATCAATTAGACCAGTTAGGAAAAACACGCCAATTTATTTTATCAGTAAATATATTAATGCAGATTTCTAAGCGAATAATTCTCCCTGTTTATTGATACTTTACATGATTAGTGCTAGATTGGTATAAATTTATCTATATTTTGTTATTAAAATAATCAAATTTGAATTATTGAGATATTGAAATTCCATCAAGCACCCTCAGTCGATGTCTTAAATTATATTGTAATAATCTATGTAGCATAAAATATCGAGGCAAAAGATTTTATCCTACGAGTTAAAATTTTCATTTTTCTGTTTACTCAGAACCGTGAATATGTTACTTACCAACTTATGCCAGTACGGTGACAATATTACAATTAATTTTCATTTACTAATCAGGACAGATATTCAATGTATTAAGAAAATGCAAGCAAGACTATTAATCTGAGTTCAAATGATTTATTAACTAGTTATTTAAAGAGCACACATGAAACAATTCCATGAAATATTTAAATTTATGATTTGGAAAAAGAAATGTTGGAGTTGAATATAAATAAATAAATAACTTACATCTGTCAGATTGTCTTCAGCATAATAGGCGACTTGATATCCATTGAGGCCAGAATGATTTCTGCTTTGCCAGGATACAAGTACAGAAAATGGCTGGATGTCCTGGATGGCCAACCTCAGTACCAGTGGAGCGTCACAAAAGTCTGACGGCTCTAGCTTGAGAAGTAAGGATCCGTGAACCGATGCCGGCAGTTCACAGCGGGGTCCTTCTCCAACTCCAATGAGACGACGATGGTCTCGGAGCCATTCCCACGCCTCTTGAGCTTCGCAGCTACACGTAAGTGGATTGTCTGGAAAAATAAAACGTGTTAAAATATATATCAGTATATTATTGCTCGTGAAGAGTTTATTTTTATTTTCGTGCAGTAATTTTGGGTTTGAATTCCCAACTCAACATATAAACAGAATTAAGGTTGGTCTTCCAACAACAGTCAAACTGAATTTTTGAAGTGATATTTTTCATACGTCTTTTGTTTAAATAATTTATAAAGTAGCTATAGTTTTAATCTAATACAACAATAAACATTTCTATTCAAAAATATCGTATTAAAACAACAAATCGAACTTTTCGATAAACTAATACAAATAATCGAATGCATTTAGTGAATGCGATAGTACATTGAATACAAATGTTTTGTTAAATTAAATTTACAATAAGTATTTTCAAGAAATTGTGTACTGTCTGAATAGAGCTGCAGTTCACATTTATTTTAAGCATAGCTGTGAAAATAGGAAAAGTCATTTACTCCTTTGTGATTTAAATGTATTGTCAATATTTCTTTGATTGCATGCTCTAATTGAATTTAGAGATAACGTTATTTGTTGCACAAAATCTATTTAAATAATTGGTCTGACCTTCAATTTTTAAACTTCTGATATGTGTTTCCAGTGGTTTCAATGCGTTGAGTGGTAAATGCTCCATAAAATTTCTACTGACATCTAAGAATTTTAATTTCTTCAACGGCCTGAAAGCTTCTGATGATATAGTAGCTATCCAGTTTCCTTGTATATGTAGATCAGTCAACGTATCCATATATTGAAATACTCCTTTACTTAACTTCCCAATATTGTTAAATGACAGATCCAAAGTTTGTAAGGATTTTAAATCAGACGGGAACTCTTCTAGTTCTCTCAAATGATTATGAGTTACATTTAACAGTCTCAAAAGGCCGAGTCCTTGTAACCTTTCTTTAGGTAGAAGTTCTAAGTCATTGTAACTTAAATCAAGTGTCACAAGATTAAGCAGATTTTTAAATGCGCCGGGAGATAGCCGACTTATGAGGTTGTTCCCTAAGTAAAGGTGAAGTAACGAACCAAACGAATCAAAGTCTTTGCTCGTAACTATGCTTAAGTTTGTTCCACTTATATGTATTTCTTGAAGCGCTGGATATTTATGTATTGTTATAAGATCGTGTATTCTCGTTATGGGATTAGTTGTAAAATTGAGCCACGCTAGTCCAGGTAGTGTGTACTCTGATAAAGCGCTCATTGGTAATTGTTTAAATCGGTTGCACGATAAGTCTAACTGTCTCAAGCTGTTGGAGTTGTGAAAGAAATTTGCTGGAAGCGTTGACAGCAAGTTTCCGCTAATATCTGCTGACGCAAGGTGCGTTAAATTTACTGACGCGAATCCTGTTAAAGAAGAAATTATATTGTCACTCAGATCTAACTGTCTTAAATTTGGTAAACCGCTGACTTTGAAAAAGTCCAACGTTGACAAGTTGTTTTCGGCCAAGATAAGTGTTTCGAGGGATGTTATGTTGTACAAAGCGTAGTGCGGAAAATCGGAAAATTGATTGCCCTGCAGCTTGAGCTCTTTGAGTGCGCTTATACTAGTGAACATTCCCTTTCGCAGCTCTTTCAAATTGTTTCCGCTCAAATCGATGCGCACTAAATTTATATTTTTGGAGAATACATTTTCAGGCAGTTGCGCAATTTGTGAGTTGTCGAGCATGAGTGTCTGCAGCGATGGCAAACGGTTGAACGCGTTCTGTTCTAATTGAGTGAGATTGTTGTAATTATTGAAAGACAGCTTGAGTGTTCTCAGCCCGGGAATATCGAGCCTCGCCAAATCCTCGCTTTTCAGATAATTATAGCTCAGCTGTAAATCATTCAAGTTATTTAGCCCCTTGAAAGCGCCCATTTCAACATTGTCAATAGAGCAGTTTTTCAAATTGAGCACACGAATCGGCAGTCTTTCTTGAAACATATCTTCACTTAAAACGTAGAAAATGTTATTAGATAGATCCAGTGTTCTTAATTTTTTTAGTGACAGAAAAGATCTCGGTTCAACAGATGTCAGATTATTATCAGATAAATTTAGTTCTTCTAATTCGTGTAGTTCATCGAAAGTTTTATTCGTTATTTTATTTAAGTGATTTTTACTTAAATCGAGGAATTTTAACACTATCATCGGCTTAAAACATTCATCTTCAATAAAATAGATACTGTTATTCGTTAAGTAAATACGCTGGACCATGGCTAAATCTTTGAAAAGCGATCGAGTCAGTTTGGTGAGTTGATTGTGGCCGAGCCATAAAATTTGTACGTTCGATTGCCCGGAGAAAGAGTTTTCGTGAAAGGATGCAATTCTGTTCGAATCCAACTGAATGGAAACTAACGAAGGTGATCGGTGTAAGAAAACATCCAAGAGACTCGGTAGCACGTTTCCTTGTAGATTTATATGCTGCAGACTTTGCAAGTTTCTGAAAGCCCCCGTTTCTATTTCGGAAATGATATTGTTTTGTAAATGCAATTCGTGAAGTGAAGGGAGCGGATCGAATACTTCATTCCTGATGATTTCTATTCTGTTGTTGTGCAACCGAATTTCTTTCAAGTTAGACATACTTTCAAAAGTTCCAGGTTCTAAGTCATTCACTAGATTGTTATCCAAACTGAGTAAAGTGAGCTCTTCGTTGTTCATGAATATACTTTGAGGTATATGCGTGATGAAATTTGATCCCATGTGTAATTGCGTGAGATTAACCAAAGTAGATAAGCAGTCTTGATCTATTCTTCGTATTGCATTCTGTTCTAAGTATATCACAGACAGCATTGTAGAATGCGCGAACGAGTCGTGCGGTACTTCAAGTATGTTATTTTCCGACAAAAATAACTCTCGTAAGTCCGGTAGGTCCAAGAATAGTCCTCCTATATGGTGAACGTGATTATGGCTCAGGTCTATCGTCTTCAATTTTTTATTCGCCTGAAATGTATCTCGATCGAGGAAAATTATCTTGTTCTGACTCAAATCCAGCGACTCGAGGTTTTTTAGAGATAAGAATCCCAATTTGTCAACCGTCTCAATTGAATTGTAGTAAAG
Source organism: Himalopsyche phryganea (assembly GCA_022494535.1). NCBI lineage: Eukaryota > Metazoa > Arthropoda > Insecta > Trichoptera > Rhyacophilidae > Himalopsyche > Himalopsyche phryganea. The sequence goes on along the minus strand of JAGVSL010000132.1, from coordinate 1,000,615 downwards.
AGATAATGTTCTCAAGGACGGACAGGGCCGAAAGCAGTCTTCCGGTATGATTTCGAAATTATTCGAGCTTAAATCTAAAAATACCAATGAATCGAGTTTTGAATAACCGTCATCGGGTAACGAGTCAATCTCATTCCATGCGAGTCGCAGCGATCTTAAGTACTCCAGCCGTCTTAGTGCCGGCATTGGGAAAGTTTTTAATTTATTTTCAGCTAGTTCTAATTCAGCCATAGAGTCTTCGAGTCCCGCAAACGCGTACTCTGAAACTTTCGATAATTGATTGCCCTTAAGGTTAAGCTTTATCAAATGTAGGCCGTAAAAGCTGTAGCCGGGTATTTCTTCTATTTTATTGGATTCTAAGTCCAAAGAAATGAGTTTGTTTAATCCAGCGAGGGCCTTTTGCGGTATGTGAGTGAGCTTTGCCGCGATAAGCCCGAACGACTCTAACGACGATTTTAGAGCCTGGAGTGAATCGTCTTGGAGCTCGTGCAGGCTGGAGTGTGAGATTTGTATGTGTGAGAGGAGAGGTGTCGCGGGAGGGAAGAGATCAGCCGTGAGTGACGTCACGCCGCGGTCCAGCTCGTAGACGGAAAGTGATAAGACGCGTCCTCCCCCCGTGCCGCTTCCTCCGCCCGCAGCCAACAGTGATAACACCGTTCGTAGAGAGCCAGGTGTGGCTCCAGGGCACTCCAGAAATATCCCTAATAAATAAAAAAAAGTTTTTGTCAAAGAATAATTTGCATTACTTAAATGCAAACAAAACAAAAATGTTGATTTAAAAAATATTAGATAATAACAGAAATGTTGACTATTCAAAATTCATTACTTTTTATTTAACAATAAATTAATATTATTTTAAAGTGCTATAACAGGCTCTGTAGTAAATAAATATGATGTAAAAAAAACTGTCGAATTTGTAAAAAAGGTGGCTTAGCAATTGACAATTTCAAAAAAAAAAAATGATTAGCGTTACTGTAATTTGTCGATTTGCTTGACTATAATAAAATATTTTTGTTTCAAATTTGTTTTTACGTTTATTTACAATTAAGTGAATTTAAATAGCATTCTTTGTACATACAAATTGCTTCGTATGTGCTTTTATAAAACGTCAACACTATAATGCTGTAATAAGTAAAACAATGTTAACGTTCATCGGCATTACCTGAGCAATAAAACATTATCTGTGATTTCAATCTCGGTCAATATTCTTTTACAAAATTTATTAGTTGATTCGGTTTTGCGATGTTATGATGAACAACCAATTTTTTAAATTTAAATTTGAACTGTTGAGATTTTGTACATTTCCATGTATTTTGTCACTTACGTCAATTCGAGTTCATTCGTGTGCTCGAATGCCTGAAGATGCCGAAAGGCAAAACCCGGGTCGTTAGTGACAAAATACATGAAAATGTACAAAATCTCAACAATTCAAATTCGATATTGAAATTCCATCAAGCATCCTCAGTCGATGTCTTTAAATTAAAACCATTTTTTTAGTTGTCGTGGATTTGTGAGTTATATAAAATATTTATATAAAAACTACATATTGTCAACCAACATCGTGGCAAAATAATTCTTTCAAATGAATTAAATACACATATTTAATCATTTTTAAGGTAGTATTTTCAGTACGCCAACAATTTACTGTACTCACAATGTGCGAGAAACTATAATTTATTTTCTCGAACACATGGCAGTTCAACTATGCAATTCTGGACTACTCACCGTCTTCGAAGTTGTAACATGGACAGATGGGATTATCGGCGAAGCTCGGGCACTCGCTCCCCTGCTGGGGCACACCACCTGACATCCCTGGGGGTCCCCTGCCCCCGGGAGCTCCAACAGGCCCGGCGCCCCCATCTAGTGCTCCTACCAGCGTCGCAAGGACCACCACCACCCCGGCTAACACCATCACGTCACTGCGCTCATTGCTATGCCATCCCGACGTTCTAATCTTACACTTCAGTGATTTAAACTAATATTTTGATATATTTAATCTTTGATTATTTAAAATTAAAATTTAATTTTTACTAATTAAGTCAAAGTTATATTAAAAACAGAGAAACTCATTAATATTAAATTACACGTTTTCAAAACTTTTTATCATTTTTGACAGTAAAGATACATTTATATGTCAATGGAGATAGTTTATATTGAAAGTCTTTAATATTGTTTTACTTTTTTGACTAATTATAATTAATTATAATTTACTTTCACAGCTCATTTTCGTCCCGAAAACACTTGAAATATCATCACAAACAATTATTAAAATAACTTCCTCGTTTCTTAATTAATTAATGTTGAAGATTTATTACGTTGCCACTTAATTAATGTGTTAATTAAATATTCTTTTGTTGACTAATTTGACTTCATATCTCTAAAATATTTGATGTTTTTTCTTTCAAAAATTCATTCTTATTCTCATTAAAAATTCAACCTAATTCTTATCTTGTTTTTTTTTGTTATGGATTTCACTATATGGTTTGTTCTTTTATTGAAATTCACGGCAATTTTATATTACGTCACAACCATATTTTAGAAATATCTTCGTACAGTAAATATAATAAAATATATTCTCGTATTTTCCTATCGTACGTCTCAGAACATTTTCCTTGGCGAGTCAGTTGTTTCCCAGGACTTGACGGATCTGCTTCGACTGAAAACAAAGAAAGCTATTTTTTAAAAGTGTCGTTATGTTTTCAGAAGGCTCTGTCGTGGAACACCGTTAAAACAATGTATAACATGAAGGGGGCTGTGACAGTGGGAGATTTATTTTCGGGCAGGAATTTTATATTTCACATTTCACTTTTAACAATGAGAATACCTTTTTCTAAAAAAAAGAGAATTCATAACAGTCAACTACTAAAAATCTAGACAGAAAATATAGCCCAACAATGACGATATTAAAATTTATACCACAATAGAATTTTTACATACATATATATATATTGTTAACGTAGAAATTATCGCTTTTTGAATTTATGTGTTGTTTTGAGTGTACATTTTTACAATAAAAATCTAAATAATGATTTATTTTATTGGACATAAATGTGCTAAAGTAGTCGTTAAAAGTAATGTTGTGGAAGTTAAGTGGCTTAAATGAATGATTTTTGTAAATGTGTGTAGGTTTTTAATAATTAAAGAAGGTTTTTTTTATATACTGCTGTAAAATGAATAGGTTGTTAATAATTTCCGTAAACATAAATTTTGTTTGTTAAAATAAAAACGAAATATAATGAAAAACAAATTAAAGCTTAAGAAAAAAATATTTCTGGCTTCAGAATAAGCAAGATTTGAAAAACCAGTGGGGAAAGTTTGAATAAATCTGAATGTTTTTACCAGCACTTAGTCTTGTACTAATTTGGCGAGTTATCATTATTGTTAACTCAAAGTGTACTCAAAGAAAAGGATTATCGGCACTGTACATATATGTTATCACGGTTTTGCATGTTTTGTTCAAACCGCACGATAACTGAACTAAAGGATGGTTAAAATCTAGATTAATCTTGTTTAAAATATCTTTGATTGTGTAATAAAAGTCTTTCACATGGTGAAACATGTAAATTCCTTAAGTAGAATATCAAAGGAACTTGAAACGAAATCACGTGGTAGGTTTTCATTCGCATAATTTTTCTGTTTGGATTGGATAGAAAAATGGTTAAAAGAAAAAATTTAGTAAGCTTATTGCTCTCCTTAAGGATGAGATAGATAGGTATCACAGACTTCATTCTTGAACATAATTCCATAAATCTATAGAAAAATCAATCAATGTATGAAAAATGTCAATGACTTGAACCTGACACCACCGCAATGTAAACTAATCATTCAACTAATGTGAAAAAATCTTGGGCTTTCACTAAAAATTATTTCATCTAATACACAGTAAAAAAGCGAAGATATTAGTACTATAAAGTATATATTCAACACATATTATTATCTTTAAACTAAAATTATAAGTGTGTCGGGTCTGTGGTGCAGCGGCCAACGTCGTTGATTTCGATTACAGATATCACCGGCTCAAATCCCAGTACGCATAGTTTCATAAATTGATTTATGGGTTTCTGTTAGTAGGCATGGATGATTTTGATGTCTAGAATTCTATCTCACTCATCTCATTCTAAAAATGAGGTGTAGCTAAAGTGATGAGCTAAACCAATAGCCCTGTCCTAGTCCTATCCTTCAACCCCTACCCTCTATAAAAAAGAGGTTGAGCGACTGAATAAAACTTCTATTGAGATACCTCCATAAGGAGTTCATATGCTCTACATCGAGAACGGACACGGTAAAAGAAAAGCATTCAAAAGAATGTGTTTAATATTATAATTGAAGAATTTTGTTCATTTTCAAAAGCACAGTCCTTCCTTCTGTTTCATACTGAATAGATTCATTTTCACTTCAAAAGAGAAACAGCATCTCCTTTACAATATAACACACTCCATGCAAATTTTGTGTATTGTATTCAAAATATACGGAAGAATATATTCTCTTCTCTAGTCTCTAGTCAGAGATGCAGGTCAGATTGCAAGTACTAGTCAGGTTTACTAGACATCCCGTCAGTTCACGTTGCAACGATGCATACGTCTTATTACGGTCTGAAATAGAGAGTGCAATACCGGTATTATCAAAACCAGTATGTTTACTGCTTTTAAATACAGTTATGAAAATGAAAAATACCAGTGGCATCGAAAATTAAGTAAAATGGAATAGTAAATGTAATAAGGAGTGCAGTGTCTATGGGTAGCCAGATAACCACTTTCTCACAAGTAGATGTTTTATTAATAAAAGCACTTGTTTTAAGCATACATGCCAATTTATTATGACAAATCATTGTTTTCTTATGCATTAAGTTGTGTCACGCGTTGGTCATTGCAAAAGTTTCACCTGCTATCGAAGTTACAATTATATTTATAAGTTCGATATTTAATTTTGTTTTATGACGCTCATCTATGGACGATGGCCGAGATCATTTTTTTTTAATTTTAATTCGATGAAATTGTTTGTATCACACCGAAGATCATGTCTCCTCAATGATACATTTAGTCTACAAATTTATAACACACAGTGGCAACAAGGAATATTAATACATCAAGTAAAGTGATATATATATAATCAGTAAATAATAAAAGTCATCAAACTACAGTTAACTTATATATACAAAATAACGATTCTAAAAATAAATAAATGGAAAGTAAAATTTTTCTCCAAAAGGAGACCGTAAATTTTTTGAACTGATAGAATTTTTTTTTCCATGTCCGTTCCCAATGTGGAGCATGGTCTCCTAATGGAGATATCTTGACAGATTTTTTTCTACGAGAACTGCTTGTCACTCAGTTACTCAACCTCTCTTTTCTTTTTCGAAGAGAGTAGGAATAGAAAGATAGGGCTATGACAGGACTAGTGGTTAGCTAATCGCTCTCGTTACGCCCCGTGAGGATGGGATTGGTGGGAGGGAGGACTCAGACTACGAACAGAAATCCATAAATCGATTGAAAGATCAATCTATGAAAACCTTCCGCACCGGGAATTGAACCCGAGACATCCATAATCGTAGCCAGCGACGCTACCAACTGCGCCACGGACGCCGACTTTGAAATTTTAGATAGAAAATTTATGGGGAAGAAACTAAATCTGGATGTCCTATAGGACAATCATGATTATTTTTGCAGGACTAATATAGAATATTTCTTTCAATGGACATAATTGGCCAATCCCAAAGAATGTGCTCAGATTCTTGATTTTTATCACCACACTGATAATATGGGTCTGGTTTAATTTTAAATTTATATCCAGTAAAAAATTGGGAGGTCCAATGATCTCGAGAGAACCAGGTTGCATTCTAACGAAAAAGAATATATGAGAGAAATGGATACGTAATTCTACCTCAAGGGGACATTGACCACCGTTTTTGCAGAGTCGTTAGTTCTAGTATTATTAACATTACTTGGCCGCCGCCTAATTTGGAACTAGAATTTTCAGTCTACAATAAATTTCTTCAATTGGTATTAAAATTTCAGTTTTGGAATTTATTGAAATTTCAGTTCCGGTTAAGTATGGAAACATTCCTAACCCGACGGTGGCGTCCTCACTAGCGGATAAGTTAACTTCGTACATCTATAGTGAGCAGAATTTTATTCACTTTAGCTTGAATAAACTGTTGAGAATGTGTGAAGCCAATTTGTGCTGATTTACCGAGCAATAAGTGATGGATTGCAGCTCTTCTTTGGACCTCTAAATCTAGAGTAATAAATCGTAACATGGCAGACCGTAATCATTATATTTTTTAACTTTCTAAATGATATATTCGTTCAGTATTGAAATCACTAGTCGATAGTTGGTAGTCGTCTAAAGCAACTTGCTGCTTGAAATATACAGTACAACATCGAGTTTACATGTAAAGAGTCGATTTGGAGAATATAATTAGATGATAATATATTGTACTTCTGTTTTAGATTTTATATAACACTTTGATTGATAAATGATCTAAATGATTCGATCGTCACTTCAAATGCATTTTATCATACATATTTCTAAAACTTCAAAATCTATGTATCTTTGGAGCTTAATTGACACAGCGCTTAATCTGAAAAGTCGCAATGTTATTATTGACTATTTTGAGTAAATAATTTTGTAAAAGCAAAAGTAAAAATAAAAATTTGAAGATATTGTCAAATTTATCGTCGTCATTTCCAGAACTGTTATGTGGTATGGGTGTATGTGATGTCTTTTGTCTCTCCGAGTTGAGTAGAATTTAAAAAAATCTTACCGACTAATTTTAATGTGTTAAAACTGTCAATAGTTTTCGTTGTAAAGACATTAAATTTAAATTGATACAACACAATTTGCTTTGTACCACATCCATATTTTTTATAATGATCAGGAGCGGTTTTACTCGTCACGCTATCATCAGTTAATAAAATTGGAAGTTGTCCAAACAAATGTGTTTTATTTATTTAAAAAATAAGTATTTCACTGTAAGTGAAATTACGAGGTGGAAAATTAATTTTGGTGTAGTACAACAAAAGATGTATTTTTAAACGTTTGACTGTCGAGTTTTTGTTTCGAGTTACACTTGAATAAGTCAAACTAAATGAGATTCCCAGATTTCTATGTCAAGTTGCAGTCGCCGCTGAACGCGCAAACCTGCAGACTGCAAAGTCTTCACAGAACTTAATTAAGAAGTTGTAGAATATCTGCAAGAAATATCTTGTCTCAGTGAGCCCGTGAAACTTTCCTGTGATTCTGCACTTGCGACGAAATTGTCTGTGACTTGGCAGATGAGTTTTTTCACACCTGAATACGTTTTAGAAAATTATAACGTGTTAGTTAATAGGAATTGTTGGCAAACTATTCGCAATTTTACCGGCGTTAAAGTGTACTAATTTGTATTTCTATTTTTACTATATTTTATATACAAAAAATTACAGTATAATTTTGAACATTGAGAAACGCTGAGGTGTGATGTGTTATAAAAATGGGATCTCTTGATAAAACGAATGCAAAAAAAAATATTTTTTAAACAACTAAATAAATTTTACCGTAATACACTTTGAAACAATAAATTAGTCAGACCACGTACGCACAGGAAATAAGAAATAAAATATGTTTATACGTGTATAACAAATGTAATTTGATGTTATTACGGATAAGAAAAGTTAAAAAAAATTAAATAATGGTTTTATTTCAAATCACTGGATTGTTGGCAACGTCTCATTTAATTGACACGTTACTAATTTCATTTATTTTAATAAATTTTGCACTAATAAAACTTCACAAACGTACATAAATAGGAAAGAATAAAATATCGTTTTACGTTCCAATGGCTAAAGGTGTTCATGGAATGTCAAACTGAAAAAAATTGTGAGTCTATTATATCTTGGAATATAAATGAAATGCAATATACTCATGATAGTTATAAAAAAGACCTAAAGGTACCCTTCGGAGTATTATTTGAAATATACATTTTTATTTTGATCTAGGTAAAGTAATTTTTTTATATAAAATATGGGATAAAAAAAGTTCGAAAAAATAGTGTGATTTCTAGACGTGATTTCATGTGTAAACTTTTATTGATTTGAAGTACTCCGTCATATGCCGTCTTGCATACTCTATTAAATCAACAACAAAACACAAATATTCTTGCATAAAATCATTATTTATGAAGAAAAAAATAGCATTGAGTTATAAAGTAATATATTGCACAATTAATATAAACTTCAATCATTGTCGTAGAGTTTTTATTTTAATATCGATACTTGATAATATATTAATACTTTTTTACTTAAATTTATTAAAAAAAATGTTTTCATAAAAAAATATTTTTAGATAAGCGTTATTTCTTTGGAATATGAAATACTATATCAACGTAAGGATAGACTTTTGGTTATTCTTTATCTTTCAAATTTATTATTCTATAATACCTTCAAAGGATATTATTAAACATAAACGATGATCGAAAGCTCTTGGAAAGTTGTAGAATGATAGATATTCCTTCAACGCGTTAAGGAGGCAAAACAAAACATGGCCTCTCGTAACAGCCCCCGAGAGGCAGCCGCGTTTCTGAACATATTTAATGATTAAACGTTTTTGTTAGCCTTTGCCCTCAGGAAAAGAATTCAATTACTAAAGCTGCTGAAAGCACAGAGCTTTTTTCTAGACTTATCTTAAAAGCGCACGCGAGTGAATACCGTGTCATTAGACGGGGTGATTAATTACATTTTAAATAAAATCATCAATAAATGCAATAAAAAAATTGAGGTTCTTTAAAGAGAGTCTATAAACTATATATTTTTTTCATAATTACAAGAACTCGTGTATGAAAACATAGTTTAACATGCAAAATAAAAGTTAAAGTAAATGTGAAATGAAAATCGTAAGCCTCACGCGTTGTTCAAAAACGTTAAATTGAAATAAAGTGATCATCATTACTACATGAAATATTTTCCAAATGATAAGAATGAAAATAAAAGCTCGCGTGGATGATAAACTTATGCTTTCTTTGATTGTACTATGAAGTAAGATTGCATATGGTGGTACCGTAGCTGAGCGGTAAACGATCTTGTACGTTGTCCTGTTTGTTTGCAGACGCGAAAATCTGTCCCCAATCGAAAACACTTTAACATGTTATCTTTCATTCTTGTCTAAAATCGTCTGTGATTTTTATATTCTTTCTCACTCATCTCTTATCTGATCCTAAAAACAGAGCGTAAAGAAAAGTTTGTAAGAAGTATTTCCATATCCTCATCATTATATCTTTAACGTATCATAAAAAGAGATTTCGAGCGACTTAAGTTCAACTAGCTTTCGTAAAAATAGCTTTTGATGACATGCTCCGATATGAGTACAAAAAATACCTTTGTAAGTTTTTGAGGTAAACAGCATTACATTTCTGAGGGTACTTAATGAAATTTCAAATGCCTGAAGATGCCGAAAGCCGAATCACGTGTAATAAGTGACGAAATATATGGACGTGTACAAAATCTAAACTATCCAAATTTTTGTGTTATAAGTTTTTAAGTTTAAATAGAGATAATAATTTAAAGCAGTACTTATCACAGAAATTTGGAAAAACTTTCACCTTAACATTAAGTCATCTTAATGGCAAGCATAAAAACCAATGCAAACTGCTTAACTGTAGCTGATATGGAACAAAATGAAGAAGACTTTTATCTTTTCTCAGGTGGTAGTTGAGTAATTAATATCAATTTTTTATAAGGTCTTCTTGTCATTAAAAAAAGAAAACATTTTTTCATTTAAAAACATGTTTAATTTTTCGCATCTCGTGAAATATTAATTGTACTGGCCATGTTGATGCATACGTAAGCCGGTATGTGTATATTAAAAAGGTTTTATATTCATTGTTGTCGTATATATAACTGCTGCTAACAGCGGGCGTATGTTTTTTGGCACGCGCAAGTGAACCATGCTCTCGGACGAGGTGTCGTGTTTTCATTTATTCATCTTTTGGCTGGGCGGAATTCTGACTACAAAAAAGGCTACACGGCCCGGCACTTAATTACGCATCGTACTTTTAAAAATGTTTTTTAATACGAAGGGCTTTAAGCATTATACTGCTGTTTAAAATTGCTTTTATAAAAATTAAAAAAAGACATTACAAAAGAGTATTAAGTAGGCATCTTTTATGCGCTGAAAGGTATGTTTATAAGTTTTTTTTTCATTGGTCTATTTGAAAAAAATGAATAGAATAAGTGCCAGAAAATTCAAAAGAAGAGGATTTCATTCTAAAAATCACAATCAAATATACCAGAGCCTTAGTGAATGTAAGAGATACATCAAAGAAAATATGAGTCAATAGTGTAATATGTATGCAGCCTTAGAGCCTTACGTATGCTCAAATTATAATAATATTAGGTATTTAAACACACCGATGAATTTATTTCCTGGTGATAACAAAATGTGCAAGCGATGAACTTCAAGATTTTTGCAAAAAAAAAAAATAAAAAAGCATTGCTAAATTAAAAAAAATATGAGCTCAACTCATGTTTTTAAATGTCGTTTTAATTTTGGAAATTTCGCCATCTGACGTGTTTAACCCGATGAACCCACTCTACATGTTTACTGTCCAAGAATTTATCTTGTATTTCCGGCCAAAACTTAAAGTAAGCACTCGTGAATATAAGCTTTAAAAAATAGTTCAAATATTTAAGTAGAGAAATTAGGCAACATGAAAATTTCAAGTAGAACGCAAGGAAATATATTTTTGAAAAGAGTTCTCGATATTCAGTATTTAGAATTTCAGATTTGAACTGCCGACACGCAGCATTAATCGTCAGCCCTATGTATTACACATACTTATGCGGCTACGCGCTTGTTTGTGTGCGTGTTGGTGGTGTATATAAATACTGGCCCCAGCCATTTTGCTTGCAAAGTCGTAGATTAAATATTTTTCAGCTTCTCCATTTTCTTCGATTGTTTTTGGCAAGAATGCGACGAGTTTAGTTTACTTCGAGATGTATTTGGGATAACTAATATATATTTTACATAATTTTTTATTTTTTACCTTTGAAATTGATCTATTTTTAGCCATAGCGAGTGTTGCAGCAGATCAATTTAAAGTGTTAAAGCTAAGATTATTTATCACTTTTAAGGTGTTAACTGTCAATTCTTGGTGGAAAGACATTATATTTTAAAAAATAAAACACAATTCATTTATACTACTTCCACATATTTATAATGATCAGGACCGGTTTTGCTCATTATAAATATGTGGAAGTAGTACAAATGAATTAAGTTTTATTTTTTAAAATAAGATTATTTAAAGCAAACTTTTTTATCATTAAACTGCAATAAATGGCAGTTAGATTTGCATTGTAGTTTATTAATACATATTCTCTTAAGAAATTTTCTATTTTCATATAAGAACCTCAGTTACCAAAACGGTAATTCTAAACATTTACCTTAATTTAAGACATTGACTGAGGGTGCTTGATGGAATTTCAATATTAAATTTGAATTATTGAGATTTTGTACACTTCCATGTATTCAATATAATCGTTAGACACTGTTTACTGTCTGTCAGTTCGAGTCCATTCGTGAGCTCGACTGCCTGAAGATGCCGAAAGGCGAAACCCGGGTCGTTAGTGACAAAGTACATGGAAGTGTACAAAATTTCAATAATTCATATTTACCTTAAGATTTCATATTTACTTTATTCAATAGTGAATCAATATGTGGTAGAATATAAATGGTTTAATTATGTACTGATAGCAAATCGTCGGAACTCAATTATCGATAGACGTGGTTCATGGGATAACTTGTAATTTAGGTGGAATTGATCATTAACTCGTACAAATACCTCTTTACAGTAGCGTAGGGCACGTCACGCTACCATTACAACGGATTTTATTTGAATAAACCAGACCGTATAATTACTTGATAAAAGCAATCGATATTTTGTGATTGTTACAAAGAGCTAGGAGATAGTTATCTAGATGTACAATCATGCCTTTATTTTTACAGTGTTAGACGTGGAGAGCAAAAAATTAGAGATTAATGTCTTCGCAATTAAGCATAGCCAAACTTTCAACAAAAAGTATTTTTCATGTTTCCATATTATGAAAAGCAAGGGGAACGAAACATCACTGTCCATCGATATCGAAAAAATAGTGAACGATGCCACCTTGTGGGGAGTTCTGTATGTTGTTAAACGGCATATCTATAAAAAAATCTCGGTCTGAAATCCAAAGTCCAGAGAGAAATAAAAAATAAAACACTGAAAGATCTTTTTTGCTGACATTCAACAAAAAAAAATAGCTGTTCATGGACAATGATATTTCTACACGAACTTGCGAATTCTTCTGCTGCCTAGCTACTTAATTGCTTTATATAAAAAATTAGACTACTATAAACTTTTATTTTTGAGCTTAGTAAATAATCTAACAATGAAATAATACAGTTTTCTCACTTCATTTCAAAACTGGATCAATGTGTTAATGATCTTACCTCCCCTGCCTTTCCTATATATTTTGTTATAATTGGTTATATTAGAACTAAGAAAAGATGTATTTGAGTGTGAATATATTGGCATGATATATAATTTCAGAGTATGCCCGCACTCCTCGAGCGCCTCTTTCTCATTTGATTCTCGACGAATAAAAATATTGTTACCTATTTTACGTGTTAAGGATGAGGTGTCATGTCATGTCAACCTAAATTCGTAGGGACGCCGCTCAAAAATAATAGTAAGCCGTACCAAATAAATATCAGTGACACCAAATAGTGGAATTAAATTTCAGACACAAACTCTCATATAGTTATTTATAACATAATGACAGTCATTCGTTATTGATTTTTTTTATAAATATTTGTTAAATATATCGTTTTTTAGCATCATAATTCTTTGAGTTTCCTTCATCTCGAATGTTATTTTTTTTGTTTAACTTCCATCTTTGCAGATAGAAGGGCGTGATCACTGCAGAGGTAAGCAATCCACAGTGAAGCCAGTTCACGTGGGAACTAATTGCATTTATATAAATATACCTCCCCGCATATCGCACCCACACACATATACATATGTATACAAACACATACACACATACACATATGCACATACAATACGCAAAGAAGCATCCAGAGGAAAGTCATTTTCTATTGCAAAGGGTCGTGTTTATTCAATTTAAATAAAGAAATATCCTGATTGAATCTATGGGGAATCCTCGAGCAGCACTGCTCTCGGCCTAAACCGATTCTTAAGTATTGTCTCATCGTAATTTTGTAGGTAAAAGATCATTGGGTTATAATGTTTGCCTACATCACTGAGAAACTGAGACATTTCGCAAACAAACTCTCGAAGTGTAGGTACTTTAAAGTCTCTGTGTGGTAGCGAGTTACGTACGTACCACGGGGCGTTACATATTTGTAGCAATGATTTATTTTGAATAGTTTGAAGAGTCTTCAGATGCTTGTGGTGAGCATAAGCCCATACCGGAGTAGCGTTCACCATTCATTTCTTAATCTTTCCAGTTAACGCTTACAATTTCATAATAAGTCAATGTAAAAATATCCACAAATAGGGATCCCACATGTTCCTCTCTCTTCAGATACGTACTTTGGCACAAAATCAATGTGGAAATAAATCGCTCTGGATTAAATGCAGTAAAGAAAATTTATATAATTATGGATACTCCTAGTTAAAAAAACCATCATTGTATAGCTGCACTTAAGATTTACTCAATTAATAAACTTATAATCCATTTTATTTTGTATAAAAGCGATTCATCAGAGTTAAGCCTGTGCGGAAATTTGCATTTATATACGCGATTAATAATCCATTGAGTACTAACTGGCATGGTGGTAAACAATAATATTGATGTGATATTAGATTCTTTGATTATATCACCACATATTTCTGTAAATAAAACAAACATTTTTCTCCAACTCTGGTCTTTGATTTGGTATTATTACAGTATACGCAAGGGCTTGTGCAAAACGATACGAATCCGTTTCGGTTAAACGGACATACCGAGCAAATTGCAATTGTTCCGCTATATCACATAATAATCAAAGCAAACACGCTAAAGATATGGAACAGTAATAGTAAAGCTATTGAATTGTACTGCGTTCGAATTCATATATCGTTTTGACTATTTTCGACTTAAATTATCGACGACTTATGAATATTTCAGAAAACTTATTACCGTACAATATGTCTCGTTTGTTTGTTGATGTATTTAAATAATCTGTATTTGAGGGCTCTAGTATCATTACGCAGGATCGTCGTCAATGCTTGTTTTTGGTAAATCAAGAAAAATTGTTTTCATGCTAAGTTAAAAATGCATAGTTTGATTCAAATAAAACTGTGGAACAGACGCTTACACCATGATATGTAAACAAATACTGGTGACCATGGCATTGAAATGCTCCACTCTCATTGGATAGAATGGAGATTATTGGTTTAAAAAATTATGGGGAATTAGAGAATATGAGTTTTGAAAATGAACAATATTTTTACAATCATTTGAGATGGGAGTTTGTAAGTTTTGAATGATATTTTATACTTTTTTTTTATCAGTTGATAATGCTCGTGATGAGCAAAACCGGTCCTGATCATTATAAATATGTGGAAGTAGTACAAACAAATTGTGTTTTATTTTTTAAAATATAATGTCTTTCCACCAAGAATTGACAGTTAACACCTTAAAAGTGATATTTTATACATTATATGGTAGGTGTAAACGCCAAAAAAAATCTGTAATTATTGCTCATTTTTTGCATATGCCAGAGATTATTGGTTTTGATACTAAACCCTCCATTTTTATATACTGTACAAATTTTCTGCACTCTAAATCTTGATACCGCAGTAGAAGGTACGAATACCTGAATCAAGGTATTCATCCGTTGGGTTTTTCTTAACTGGTGGAGAAAACCAATCAAACACCCACATGTTCGAGATCAATTATTATTTAACCATGTCAGGAATTTTGCCTGCCACCTTCTGATCAATTTTGCCGCCAGGCTGGAGAGGCCTACTTTTTACCGACATTGCTTTTCGACTGTACTTTTATAGTATTGAATAATTCGAAACAAAACGAGTGTTAATACTTTACACCATATTTAAATTTTCACAATTTGATGACGCGGCAGTGTAGCGATCTGTCTTGAATAACATAATACGTTATTTATAGTCAATGTCATCGATATTGATCCCACAAAAAGGTTGTTAGAGCCGCATTGCATCACAGCATTTTTTTTAAAGACCACTCGCCAAAAATATTTTCATTTGTACTTAGTTGTAATATGTTTTATATAAATAAATTGAATCATGTTGGATAGACTTAATTGATTATCTGGGAGTAGATGTTTTGGGCTTCATTTTGATTTCCCGCAATTGATCATTCGATATTTAATTGATATTAATCGATAATCCTGTATGATGTCAATAAGATAGTATATATTTAAAAATAAAACACAATTCGTTGTTTACTACTTCCACATTTTTATAATGAACACAAGCACTTTCGCTAATTGCGAGAACTATCAGCTGATAATTAAGGTATGCCAAACAATTAGTTAAATAAGCATGACACGAATTTACAGATAATAAACAAAAATAATGAGTCTACAATTAAAATGCTTGCAGTGAACGAAACCAGTCGGGATTATTACAAAAATGGGCAAATAGTAAAAACAAAATTATGTTTAAAAATTGAATGCTTTCTATCAAGAATTGACAGTTATCTAAAAATTGATAAACTATATTCATGGATTCAGTATTTTTTCGCACATTGAAACCACCGCTTAAAAACTGGCTGAAATGTCATGCATTTCAGCTAAGTAATAAAAACTTTATATCACGTTTAGAAGATCAATTTTCCATTTCGGTCAATAAAGACAAATAATCGACTTGATAAACAGATTTGAGATTTACGTGCATGTTGGTAGCTCGATGTCTTTATTACTCGAGTCTTGACCAATGTTTGATCAATATGACGAGTCGTAAATAAAATTAATGCACGTAATGCACAAATACATATTTTGTTCTGAAATTTTTCTATCTTTATCTACTTTTAAGATTTGGTTTGCTTACTTGCAAATTATCGTTAAAAATAACTAATCTTTATAAGCTAATATTTAAAAGAGATTCTAGATAAAAATACTTCTCTTTTTTTAATTTTCATATGTATAATATATATTTGGCAGAAGAAGTGTTTTATTGTTTTCCATAGCAAATCGTATAAACAAATTATAAGATTTCTTTTCGAATCCGCTGTCGCGTGCGTTAATAATAAATTCGTAGCCTCAGAAGGTATTCGTCCAAACGGGCTAAACAAAAATACTAAAAACATCATTTCTTCCAGTGGCGTGCATATTACGGCCGTCCTACATAAATCTTTCAAAGGGGTAAATGCGAATATAAAAAGTGGTCCACAGAGAATGGAAAATGTGTGGGGGCGACCCCGTCACAGAATCGGCGCCCTCCCGTATTTTGCGTCAGAGGTGGAAATATATTTTTAGATGAAAAAATCACGGCGAAGTTGTGCTATGGATTTTTTAGTAGGTGCTTACACTTTGCAAACGACATTTTAATTTTATTAACTTTTTTAGTAATTTTCATCGATCATATGTTAGCACCTTGGTTAAAATTGTGCTGGATTTTGAAGAAAAGTCCAGCCAAACTTTTTTTTTGTTTTTCACAAAAAGTTTTAATGATAAAAGCAGGTGTAACAGATGCTATGAATTTTGTTTGACTTAAAATTAATTAACTATTTTCATATATGAATTATTCCTAATTAAGTAGATTACAATCCAACGATTGATCGATTGTAATAGTATTAAGAGGCCGATTACGAATATTTTAACGAGTTTTGTTGATTTCAAATGACGGTTATATTATGTCACTCATAAATATGTAGCCCAGACCTCTTTTTATGCAATTTTTATTTGCACGATTTCACTGTTACGCGTCTTTTTTGGATGGCACGATTCTTTTTATTTGCGCGATTATTCCTTCTATTTGTTTTTCTTTTAAAAACGTTTCATGAAACGAGTTCCGGCGTAAAAACGCCATTTTTGTAAAACTTATCATAATCATCAAGATTGTTATTGTATGTGAATCAGTATTTTTTAACGTGTTCTTCTGAAGTATAGTGGTTTCGTTGCACGGTGATGAATGCCTTTGGATTATCCATGCCAAATATCAAATGTTCGAAATCCCAAGTGGACACTTCGTTATTTTGAGTCCAAATTGAACTCTTGTTTTAAGCCCAAAAGCACGTAATGTTTCCATTAATTCACAGCCACTGATAATCCAATTTAGGGAACTAGCTAAACACTACACCAAATGAGGAGAAACTGCGGCCTTTTATATCCACAATTACTGATTTCCGAATAGATCAAATATTTTCACTACTTTCAGTAATTTACAAAATCATTTTCATGCAATTTGAAGTACCTATTTTTAAATGAAGTTTCTTAAACGTGGCCTTCCAAGGTAAAGCAGTTTACCACCCTTGTACTTGACCATACTTTTTAACCCTCTTATTTAATATCTTCAATTAAAATTTTCATCAGTGATCTAGCACTTCGATCGAAAAGTCTTTGATATTGTTTTTCATACACTTTTATAATCACTATCGTAGTGTTAACTATCAATTCTTTGTGAAAAGACATTATTTTATTTCTATATTCAACCAAGAAGTTCAGCAAAGCAATCAACCATACTTCAAAATTCTCATACCTATGTTAAAAAAACTTCTTCCCGTAATAAATATTTTTTCCGTGTTGAAAACACTAGACGTCCAAAATGTAAATTTTCTCAAAAGATTACATGATTATATTAACTTATCAATGTTGTATTGTGTAACCGGCCGTGTTTGACTTTATCAAAATAAAATAACAAACTAATATTCCTACGGATTTTAAGCTAACAGCCCCTATTATTTATAAATACGCAACCACAATTAAAAACATTACTTTGTTAAAGTCACGTAAAATCAAATGAAATTCTCTAACGAGCGTCAGTTTACACGCTGTTTTGTTGAAATTTTATTACACATTCACTCGTGACATACAATATTTATGAAATAAAAAAAAATCCTTTGGCCAAATTTGGCCTGTAACAAATAAGTGAATACACGCTGTCCGACACGTGTATAATTATTCGTAATCCGCAAAATACGCAATAATTGAATATGATACAACTTATTCTATACAGGCAATGAAAAATATACAGGGCTGCATTAATCTACTGTTGACTCGTGCAGTTGTTATGATTTGTTATATAAGTGCCTGGATATTTTTTTTAGATTGGTGAAAAGGTATCTTTTATCGAGATACATAATTATGCTGTATTTAATTTTATTTGAAAGAAATTCCTTATATCTTATAACAAGTTACATTCAAGTTATATGATGATTAAGGAATCAAACAGAAGTATGTGATTTTAGGGTGCTTAATGGCACTTCGATATAAGTTTAAAACGTTTCATATTTAATTGATTTTGTCAACTTCATTTATATGAATAACTATTGTTAATGTAAAATTTTTCAATTTTGTTTGACTTGATAATGACAAATAATATTCTTCAGTTATTATTAAATGATTTTAGAATATGATAAGTACACATCTTGATATTTACAAAAAATCCATATTTTGAAATGAAAAAAAAAAAAAAAACTAATCAATTTTGAATGTGGGTTCCAGTGATATGAAACGCTCTTTAGGAAACCTTTTTGGGCAATTGCGCAAGATTAGGTTAAAACCGAAAATCCCGTGATTCTTTTCACACGAAGTAATGTGAAACAAACTTTTCCACAAAACCGAATAAAATTTTGATGGGCCAACCCTTCAGCGGCCGCGTCTGCCCTCTGTGAAACTTTTTGTGCCGCGGTGTGTTTTTTTTTCCGGTGCCCCACGCAAAATTCCACAAGCCGCTTCCACCGCCTGCTTGTGTTTATACTTTTTGTGGAACATTCCATGGCAGACGTGGAGGGCGACACAGCCCCAGGAAGTAGGTCGCGCCGTTTGAATTCCACTATCCCAAGCTTATAGCGATTGTAAACCATCCCTGTGGTCGTTAAACAAACTTTCTTTACAAACTTTTAAATGGGCATTTCATTCAATACATCACAGGATATATTATGACGTAGATTGGTTTACTGCTGTGTCAAACTCAAACGGTGTAAAAGTAAGTGGTGAATTTAGTATATTATGTTATTAATTTTATTTTAAATGATTTTGCATATCTTTTCCAAATTAAAATAGACATACACACTGTTATTTCAAATCAAAATGCTTCATGTGGTTTACATCTTAAAGTATAATTTTTATGAGATGTTGAATTTACAATAATATTTATTTTTATTAACTTTCCCGTTTTATTTCATGCAGTCACATTTCGTTACCTTGTGGGTTTTGTAATATTTATATAAAGCATCTATAAAGCGAAATGACAATTTTAAGAAGTGAAATATGGTTTTATGTAGTAATAAACATCTCGGGTTGTTACTACACTATACTTAAACGAGGTTCTCAAATTATGAATAATTATACAAGGAGGCTGTAAATTGTAATGTATTTTTAATTTTTAATTACATGTAAAACTATTTTATTTTCAAATAGCAAGATTTAAATTTTTTTGTGTGACCTATTTCACAGATAATTTAAAGGTTTGAATGCCACAGTAACACATTGTTACACAATGAATACGGAAGGGTTAATAACGCCAAGGGTTAAAATCAATTGATATTTGTTAAGAATGCCAAATTAGTCAAAGTAATAACTAAAACGGCAATTATATTAAATATTTTTCTATATATATATCGCTTTGTTTATATTATAAGAGTAACTCGTAAAATTATTGAATCGTTTGTTTTCTATCTGTATCAATGTTCTTCTAACATATTTTTTAATAAAATTTGCCTAATTTTTTCTTCGAAGTTCAGTAAAATTATCTGTATTTTTTTCACTGTAAACGTACATGAATTTCGATCACCAGAAAAGTTATTTATACGAAGTTTACTGCAGTGTAAGAGATTCTGTAAAATAAATTATTTTTTTTAAGTTCTGTATGTGTCTGTTCGTAAAATAATGACAAATGTTTATAAAAAGTATTACATGATTTATATACTCACGTTCAATCCGTCCCGACAAACATTTGTCACGTCGAAAAAACAAACACTAACGATGGTGCGTTTGACACCACCGAATAAATTGATCTTTGCGTAGCGTTCGAACAATTCGCTATAAAAAAACAATCGCGTAGCAGTTGAGCGTACCTGCTACGCGGAATCGTAGACGTTGTGAGCGAAAGAGAATAACTAGCATTTAGCGTTGGTGCGACGGCGACACAAAATTCATAATAATTGCAGTGGTTGACCTTTATACGTGATATTATAAGACGATTCTTTTGACTTAGTGACTTGGGCTTCAAGTTTAAAGATCAAAGTGAAAACTTAGTCGACAAACCCACGTATAAAAATGTATACTCTTATGTTCTTATCGCCGCCATAATTTGGGTTACAAAATAATTTACGTTCGGAAATTGTACGATACAGAAATAACGAAACCTTTTAAGAAATTTTAAAAAATAGCTTTAATATAACTTTAATAAGTTTCACTTTTTTGGTGACTCTTTTCATCAAGTTATTTCCAAGTAGTAAGTATAATATGCTGTTTAACTTTTTTTAATGGAAAAGAAAATATATATCATAAAATGTGATTTGTCATTAGGAAAAACGGCAGTGAATGAAAAATATTGTGGCTCGCATGTTTCTGGTCAGAATTTTAATTCAGTTTCGGTCATAATTTTTAATACATTCGTCAGAATTTATATTAAATGGTTATAATGTGTCGGTCAGAATTACAAAGGCCAGAAAAAATAATTTATGGTCAGTATTTATAACCTAACCTAACCTTTTATTCAAACCAACAATCGTTTTATTCAGACCGTTCATCTTTTTATTCTGACCGAAGATTGCTTTAAATTCTGACCATTTAATTTGTTGCTAATATGTTAAAAAAAAATTGTTAAATATTATCGGACTGCAATTTTCATCGTTTTTTTATTAATGTTGTTCGTTTTTTCCATTGAAACACTTCGTTTATTAGTTTTGCGGTCTATCTCTACAATAATACTTCCCTGATGAGTAAAAAATTGTGAGGCATTTTGTAAGCACCTATTCATCCATGCGTAGTATCTCAGGGAAAACGAAACGTTGGAGACCATGACTTTACTCGATAGATAGAATGTCACGAGACTTGCTAGTTCTTGGGATCAGAGAAACGTATGGGGATTGATTGAGGCAGCCAAGGGTCTGTAACGTCGTACAAAAAGAAGATAGTGCTTCCTTTTAAATTAATTATAACTTTGTTAGAAAATAACCGAGAATTTTTAAACATACTAGATAAGAGATGAAGGGACTCATCGATAGCATATTTTTTGCAAGGGTAGAATAAAAATGAAAAAAAAAATTCGATGACCATTTTTTGCAGGCTTCATTATATTTTTAGTAAAGTTAATTTTATATTTCAAACAAGAATGAGCTGATCTGCGAAAATATCTTTAAGCTGTTACCAAACATGGAGCAAATTCGGATTGTGGAAGCTTCGCTTGCGGTGCTCACGGGCTCGAATTCCAGAATGGACAGTTCATAAGTTGATTTATTAATTGATTTATGGATTTCTGTTCTAGATGCATGTATATCTTTGATGTTTAAAATTCTGTCCCACTCACTCAATACTAGAAAATAGAGCGTAGTAGATGCAATTATCTAACCACTAGTCATTCCCTAGCCCTATGCATATATCCTTTCTTCGAAATAAAAATAGATTGAGCAATTGAGTAACAAGCAGATCTCATAGATAAACTTCCGTTGACATAGGTGCAACAAGGATTCTATATGCTCAGCATTAGATGTGGAAATATTTAAAAAAATACTTTTAAAGCATTCTGGTTTGGTTGAATACATGATTCTTCATTAAATTGTTTCAGAATAATTAGAGGAGTTGGCTAATCACAATGTTTCCGTTATTTGCCGCTTGTCTTATGTAAATCTTACTGAATGTTACTACTTTAATTGTATGCAATTTGGAGTTGAACAGAAATTAGCGACACAACCTGGCGGCGAAGGCAACCAACAGATGTCGCTCTCACGCAAACATATGGAAATTTATCGACCGTGCTCGGGAAAATGGCGACAGGTGTTCTGCTAACTAGATCCAGACAAATACAAAAAGATTTACCTTAATAAATGCTCTCCTGCTAACAGAAAACACATTTTAATTATCAAGCTTACATATCTATAATGTTTTCATTCTATTATTATAACATTTTGCGATAATATTGTTAAAAATAAATAAATACCAATGGAATGTTAAGCAATTATTTGTTTTTAATATTCAGAAAGAGTTTTAATAAGTTTCTGTAATTTTAATTGTTGAAATTTGCTATTAAAATTCCATCAAGCACCCTCAGTTAAACTTAAATTATTTTTAATTTTAAAATTATTTAAAATTTATTAAATTTATTCAAATTTATAAAGAAAAAAGCATGCATATTTTTTATCATAATAATTATTATGTCTAGTTCATATTACGATGCTAATGCATGTTAGAACGTCCCAAGCCTGCTTAATACGAACATTGCGAACTACACGTTAAAAAATGTTTTAGTTTAATGGTACAAAAATAAAATGAAAATAGGATTTGTCAGTTTATCAAAAGGTTAAATTTTCTAATGTACCTTTCTAGGTATCTCATTAAAATAAAAATAGTACACTTATGAACCAAAAATATACATTACATTGATGCATTACAATATTATATTTTTACAAGTACATGACGCAAGCGTTTTTACGAAATGTAGTACTCGCATGTAAGAAAAATTATTCTTGTCATTTTCGTCAGCATTATTGACTAATTAATTGGCAAATAATATTTTATTTGCCTGATATTCGACACGGATTCTGCAGACATAGTGATACATGTGGACACTCTGAAACAGCAAGTCATGACGATTAAAGTAGGACACAGGCAGTCTACATGAAAGTATAAGTTAACAAAGAAGGAATGATTCTGTAATCGCTCTCCGAATCGTCAACCGAGCAGAATTCTATCGTCACTCGCCGAACGAACTCTGATCAATATAATCGTCATAATCATAATCTTCATCCATCATATTTAATATTACAGTAGACAGTCGAATTCTTAAAATATTTTGAAAATACTTAGTGAAAAAAACGTGATAAATCGAGAGCGTAGAGCTAACCCTTAGCCCTATCTTTATATCCATACTTTCCCCGAAAAAAAGTTCGTGCGACCAAGTGACAAGCAGTTCTCGCAGAACAAATTAAGTTACGATAAGTTCCATTAGATGTTAATATGTTTCACATTGGGTGCGAACATAGTTATATAAAAAATCTGATTATTTAAAAATTCAAACACTATTCTACGCTCAAAGAATCATGCTTAACTAAAGTCAATAGATTCAAATGCCCTTTGCAAATTGATATCAGTTTAACGATAATTATACAATGTTCAAGGTAACACGAGTATTGATATATCTTTTTAAAAATAAAACAAAATTTGTTTTTACTACTTTCACTTGTTTATATTGATCAGGATTATTTTTAAAATATAAAGATTTTCCACCAAGAATTGATAGTTAACACCTTAACAGTGATAATTTTTATAAAAAGGATCTGCTGCAGCACAAAACAATAAATTGTCATAAGTAATTGGGCATTCTCTTAATTTTAAACGAGCGTGTTAGATGAGCATTCGAAGAACTATTATATTAGATAATTGTTATGTAAAAGAATAATTTGCCGCCTTAGTAAAAAGATAACGTTATGAGTTTTCGGACTTTTTCTTAATTTTCAGCTAGCCGTTTAGATGGGTATTTGTCTCTGGAAAACTTTCTGAAGTTTGCTGTGTTCATATCAGTAAATAAGACATTATTATATTCAAAGCGAACTGCTGTTATCTAAGTGCAGTTATTACTGGTGTCTCAGACGTGACTCTGCTTTCGTTTCGTCTGCGGCCAAAGTTACGCCAAAACGACTAATATTTCGCAACACCCCAGTGGCATGGATGTTGTCGTATTGAATTCAGTTAGGGAACATATGCTGTGTTTTGTAAACATAAGTATGCTTAATTATAATGTACACAACTATGACAAAATGGATTCAAATGAATGACTATTTATGATGCTTCATTTGTAATTGGTGCTTGAAAGATTGAATGATCTCTAAACAAAAGACTCGAGCCAAATTATAATATTAAAGGACAAAAATGACTCTTGTTTTTTTTAAATATTCTTTTCATTATACGATTAAAAATTCTCAAGTAAAATTGAATAGTTCTACTGCTTCTTATCTTTTAGTTTATATATCACGCGATAAAAAGCAATATGTCGAGTGATATTAAAAAAAAGCGCTTCATTCACAAGCCTTACAAAACAGTGTTTTGTACCTCATGAAGTTGAATGAATAAATTAAACGACGTTACGTGGGCTTAAAAAGAAAACACATCAATATATAAATACATAATATAGCTACGTTGTCTTACTTTATATTAAATATCGTCGTTGTTTTGGAAGAAGACACTAACTGAAAAATGCTAGTTTTGAGTAATAATAAATTGGACTTTGAAGTTTGTCAAATGTTTGAAATATTGTACAATTTTTATTATGTTTGTTTGTAAAAAACAGTTTTTAAGTGAAAGTATAATTTATAAAAATAAGTGTGTTTTTTCATAAGGTAGAGTTGAAATAATAACGTTTTTTTATAACTAACTCGATATATATTTTTTTTGATTTAGTGTTTTCTTCCAGAACAGCGACGACATAAACTATTTACTGTGTGTCAGTTCGAACTTTTTCGTGTGATCAAATGGCTGAAGGTGTAGAAAGGCGAAACCCGGATAGTTAGTGACAATATACAAAGAAATGTAAAAAAAATCAACAATTAAAATTTGATTTTGAAATTTTATCAAGCACCTTCAGTAGATATCTTAAATGAGTTCATTCTGTTAAAAATGTATGAAATTACATATAACAGAGGATAATTATTATTATTGTTTATTTTTTTATTATTTCAAAATACTAGACATGCACGTATTAAACTATAAAACTAAGTAATCATAATTAAGGGAACTACTTCGGAATGAATAGTTGTTGAACGTATATCACGAACAATGACGTAAATGTTTTGCAAAGTTTCCAACATTTTTGAAGCTTTATCACAATTCCGCGCAAAACTTTACCCCCCAATGAGAACCGCACACGAAAACCTTGTGTAGTTCTGTTGATATGTAAAACTTTAAGCGTGAGTTACTCAGCGTGATTAATATGTACGATCTGTCATGTCTTAAGCAAGGCTTGGCATTAAAGTGTTATGGATATTTAACGGAGTAAAACATCCTCTGCGTGTTAACTCGGAAATAAGACGTAGATGTTACTTGTCTAATTTTCGAGGAACATTTTTGTCGTGATAAATTATAAATACAATTAATTCGGTAAAACTCATTTTAGAAAAAAAAAACATTTTATTATTCCGTGAATGAAGCCAAGTGTTTAACGCTGTTGACTTTGGTTGGAATACTCACGGGTTTGAATCGTACGGAGAGTTTCGTAAATTGGACTAGTGTCTAAAATTACTGTTACGGGATTCGCCTGCGGTACATGTGGTGACAAGTATAACTTGAGAGTTCTAGGTGGAATCGATTCAAATGAAGATACTGTGTTACAGATTGGTGACACTCGCCAAACGTTTTGAAATATTTTTATTCACTATCATTAAACAATGAGAAATCATATTCATGGTCAGACATAGTGGAGACTTAACAAGTAACATAACGTTGCTCCCAAAAAAAAGATACTATCTCTGATTTAATAGGATAACAATAAAAAATAACTAATAGTTATGACGACAGCGTGAAGCCGAAGTAGCTATCAACTAACAAATAAAATGTTATAGAACTGAAGACGTTGTTATTTTTGTTCTACTATAATGAAGTTCTGGCATGTAAGTGCCAATTCAATCAGTAAGATATGATTTGTAAAGATAGATCTAATATTGAGTGTCTCTAAGAGTACTGGTAGCCACAAAGTACTAAAACGATGCATGACATCCCTGTTAATGCCTTCCCAATTGAAATAAGGTGGCTGTGAGAAAAAATGAATAGTTCAGACCTCACTGGTAATAAAAAACCGTTTCAATGTACATGGGACAACACAATGTCAGCGGTTACCGAGTACTCTACGGACACTGGGCGTCAATTCTATTTACAGTAATTTTTTCGTGGATGGTGAACAAAGCCAAAGAATTTCATTAAAATATAAATAAAAATGTTCTTAATAAAACCAACCGCGAAAGAAATGAAACTTTTACAAGATTAATGTATTTTAAGGTGTTTCCTGTCGATTCGTGATGGAAAGGTATTATATTTTTAAAAATAAAATACAATTCGTTTGTACTTATTTCACGTGTTTACAATGATCAGGAACGGTTTCGCTCATCACGAGCATTATTAACTGATACAAATACGAACATAACAGGGTTATTTATATAAAATTGAATGATTAAGGTACATAAAACATTTGGTTCATGAACTAAGACAAGAAATTACTGATCATCAAACAAATTATACATAAACCAAATAAAATAGTCTACAATTAAAATGTTAAGGACCTCGTACAAATCATAAATACTAATCTGATGATCAGTAATTTCTTGTATTAGTTCATGAACCAACTGTTTTATATACTTTAATTTTTAACATTCAACTTTATATAAATATCCCTGTTATATTTGTATATTCATTAGTTGATAATGCTCGTGATGAGTGAAACCGGTCCTGATCATTATAAACACGTGGAAGTAGTACAAGCGAATTGTGTTTTATTTTTTAAAAGATTATTGTCTTTGTATTCGTTTATTGAACTATAGTCTATAAAAACGATTCCACTTGAATTTGAATTAATATTTTTAATTTCTCTTTCAGTTAAACATACCTCAAAGAACCAAAACATATTAAATATCCATTACCGAGGCGGAAACTATAAAGAAAATTTATTTGCAGAAGAAGAAAGTTCGAATAATAATTAATTTAACTTTTTGTAGTATACTCTACCAAAGACCAAAAGGGAGAATCTGTTTTCATGGACCATAAACAAGAATGAAATTTGGTAGGTCGGAGCAACTGATATGCTAATGACTAGAGGATAAGGAACGGTTCTCCTAGAAAATTCATTTATCTTTAAATTACTTCTGTTTGAAAATAAGGGTTGTGTATCTTGAATGAATAAATGGAAACGCTTGGGATTCCAGATAAATGTTTTGTTGTCGTCTTATTTTTAATGAAAATATAAGATTAAAGACGTTTATTTAAGCGAACATAACAATAATTTATGATATTATCGTTTGGAATAAAAACGAATCGCTCGCTGGATAAATATTATCAAAGATAAACCAATTTATTATCATTTTTTGGGATTATATTATGCTGTAGTTGACATTTTGAATAAAATTATGATAGAAAAACAATCTTAAGATGTAAATAATTGTGGAATAACATGTTCTGTATTTGGTTAGAGTAAAGAAAAAGGGAAACGCCAAATTTTTTAGAATAAATTACGGTGAATAAATAATTCTGTGATTATACGTCTTATCTTTGTAGTAACATAACAAAAACATAATATTTATTTCCGCTAGAGTTCGTCATTATGAAACAGCTATCAATTATATTTAAATAAAGACATTCTAAGTAAATAGAAATTCAGTACTTTATAATATGTATTCATTTTATTTGAACGAGTGAATACATCTTTAGTATACAATTAAAAAAAAAAAAAATATTTTATTTGCTTAATTTTTTAAATAATATTTTTAGACTCCCTCCTTTAATTACAAGACATGCTTCACTAAATTAAATAACGATATTTTGTCTTACAATATAAAATATACAATAAAAAGAGACACTTACATGTTTATAGTCAGAAATGAAATATCGGTCCTCTGAGTGGAATAGTATGAACTTCTTCATTACAATCGATATTATAGAACGTTAGAACTAAGGCATCCTATCCCGGAACCCATTTACGATACTGGAATTTCGGGATTCAGATTTTCTCAATTCCTGGATCACGGGATTTGTCATTAAGTGTAATTTCATGTTTTAAATTGCACATTTAAAATTTAATTTGTGTCCATTATTATTCAATTGGAATGCATATATGATTAAATATTTTTTTTGGTATTAGAATGGTTTTTTTTATTTAAAATCAGACAGTCAAATAACTGTCTGATTGTAAATACAAAAAAAAGAGAAGAATGGTAATTTGGTGTTTTCATGGCATTATTATAGTAGGTCTTATATAAAATATACGGAGGGAGATTACAATAAATATAATATATTCATTTTAAAGGTATATATTATTAAAAAAAAATGCACATGAACAAACCGAGACACTGGTAGTTAATCGAGAAATTTTAATTTGATATACGAATTATTTTTTAGCATTTACAGAGAATCCCGAAATCCCGGAATTGTCTGAATATCAACCCCGGCATTACGAGATTGAATAATTGACCGGATGCCGGGATTGGAAGCCATAGTTGGAACAAAATGGTTTTTAGAATGAAATTATGTAATGTAAAGTCATTGAATACCTACACATCAATGTAAAGCTGTTTCAGTCTAAGTATGAAACGAGAACGTACTCATTGTGTACTAGAGAGATTTAGAAATTTAATCCACACGGTGAGTAATAGTTATCGATCTGATGAAAACAGTTAACCACAAATTAAAATTTACATATTTCAACTTAATATAAGTGAAACTTTAAGGAACCATTCATAAACAACTCTTGCAAATACGGCTTGGATTCGTATTGGTTTCAATTATATTTGTTGTTAAATATTTCTGTGATTGTAAATTTATTTTTAGTCGTAGCATCGGATACTTGGCGTGAACTTTATTTGTTGTTGTTATTTAAGCTTGCCTTAATGATTGGAGGTAAATATACTGCCTTGACTCAATTGTTAAAACCGACTAAGCACGTCAAAAAATTAATGACAAAAGAAAAGTTAGCTTACTTCATTGTTTATAGTTATAATAAATTAGTAATAGTGATTAATTATTAATTGATAATAATTATAAACATATGTTATTATGATTTTGACATTTGCAACCCTGAAACCTGGAAGTATTTGATCATTATTGCTTTGATAAATGCAATTTTCGAAACTTTTATTGTTCATTCTTTTTTTCAGTAAACTCTTAATTTACGATGAAAACAATTCAGAAAAAGCGTTAAGACGCTACAGTAGATAAAAGAATCTTTTTATTCTTTTAGTAATAATATTTCGTAGAATGACTTAAAAGGTATCAGATAAGCACGTGTTTACTGAGAAAATATTTTACAATTGTCCTTCAAGTTTGGGTTATTGAGATTTTGTACACTTCCATGTATTTTGTCACTAACGACCTGGGTTTCGCCTTTCGGCATCTTCAGGCATTCGAGCGCACAAATGAACTCGAACGAGTTCGTGCGAAAGGCGAAACCCGGGTCGTTAGTGACAAAAAAATGGAAGTGTACAAAATCTCAATAACTCAAATTTGATATTGAAATTCTACCAAGCACCCTCAGTTGATGTCTTAAATTGTCCTTCAAATAAAAAAAAAAAACTGAAGACATTCTGTTGACAATAGAAAACATAAAAGGTTTTCTCACAAGTCAGTTGTATAATTGTAATATTTTTTAATACTAATAGCCAAAGTCAACAATTTTTGAGCTGCCGTCCGATTCGGATTTGTGGCGATGGGTTAAAATTCAAGATAGGATCCGTTTGTATATTGATTTAAAGATTGATCACGGATGCGTTCGATGTTTAAGAAATACATATTTAAATAATAAACCGACAAAAAACTAAGGAGAAAAGAAGTATCATGTTGTATTATTTATAAAATATAATATCAATTTTATCTTAGAATTAGTTACATCAACGAATAACACTGCTCACTATCAAATTCATTGTAAATATGATAACAAGAAATAATTATTTATCAAGCTCATTCAGTTTCTTGTCCGTCCCTTTGCCCTTACATCAAGACCTTTTTCTCATTTCTCAGACCTTGGTGGTTTCAGTGGTGTTGTGTGATAAACAACTTGCGCCTCTGAGAATTCAATTAAGATATTGTAATTGAATTGGATACTGGCCGATAAAACGAAATCCGATTTGCTGGTTTCGTTTTCATCCAAGCGAGAAATTTATTTATCACCAGGATCGCAAATTCAACGCGAATACATGTCGATGATATTTATAATTGAGCAGTAAATTATACGCCTCAATGATTTATTTTAATATTAAATCATAAATAATAATATTAGTGTGACATTTCGTTTGCAGCTGCTGTAGTTTTAATATAATTTTACTAAGTCATGATAAAATGAACTTGAAACACCGTGATAAATGAATAACGTATCGTTTTAAAGATAAAGACTCAAATTTTACTGTGATTGATGATGTGCCAATAAAATTAGTCGCAAAAAATTCACCATAGTGTCGATTGAGAAAAACTATCATATCAAAATTGCGATACTAAATAAATCTATGGCCTAAAACATTTACTACATGTGTAATCTTATTTGAAATATATTGAATTTGAATTGTTGAGATTTTGTACATTTTAATGTATTTCGTCACCAGGTTTTGCATTTCTGTATCTTCAGGCATTCAAGCACACGAATAAACTTGAACTGACCCGAAACCCGGGTCGTTAGTGACGAAATACATGGAAATATACAAAATCTCAACTATTCAAAATTCCATTGATATTGAAATTCGATCAGACATCCTCAGTCGACATTTTAAATTAAATGAAACACATTTGTTTTTTATCTTGTAATAGAAGCCAATGTGAGGTATACCATTAATGGTGTTGAATAAAGAGCTGAAAGTTTTAAAGTTCAGAACAAAACTGATATTCAAAGTTGTTAAATTTTCGGACTTGTATATTTGATAGTTGATTGTCCACGATAAACTTCCTACTGTTGTATGTTTGCCTTAGCACTGTGTATTTTTCGAAATAGCACGAAAATTTCCGAGTATCACAACCCAATCATTTTTTTTATAAAAACTGACGATATCATCAAAATGAAATTATACGGAACAGACTTAAAGCGGTACGACAATCAATGTGGGACGGTTTAGTTTACTGATATTTTATGGACGTATCCTTTCTTCTATCACCAGTCCCGAGAAATAAAGAAAATAGCTGGTTTTAAAATTAATCGCCTTTAATTTACTCATTTTATTTGTAGCGGATATTTTATTTGTTGAATTTGTTTTGTAAATTGTGGTGTTATTCGAAATATAAATATTTTTTTCTAACCAAGTAATTGCCGCAGTTTGTTTTTCTGTAAAGCTAAAAATATTTAATGTCACAATCCAATTGTATATTAAAATTAGTTGTCTCGTTAATGCAAGTAGTCATTTCTTTTATATTTTGTTAGTAATACAGTTTATTCACGAGATAGCTGTTTGTTTGCTTATTTAATCATAACTGTATATTATTTGCTAAATTACTTTAAATATAAAGCTATTTTGCCAATTTCAATGTTACCTTAATCTCTATAGAAAACTTTTAACAAGAAACAATACATTTTTACGGCGGACGCTCAAAACGTAAAAAAACATTGTTTGCATTGTGGCCACGTGCATAAATATAGTGTAACAATTTTCTCAAAGTATTCCGTTGGCACGCTGTTAATCTCTATAATGTGCATTGTTGTCGAGCAAGTAAACAAGGAAATGCATCCGCCAAACAAGGAGTGTCCATTAATCACGATTCATTTAATGGGCCATTGTTAACTGTGCTCATCGGGTGACTATAATTATTTCTTCAATATTTTGTTTAAAACAGTATCTGCTCTCAACATTTTTCACTTCCTTTTGTACACGTCAACGGGAATTGGTAAATAAGAACTGTTTCTTTAAGAGAGAGTAAGAACTGTAAGATAAGGTTAGGAAAGAACCAATAGTTAGCCAATCAATCTCTATCCAGCCCGTTTCCATGACTGGACGTGTAAAGAGATGAAACATTCATATATATATATATATATATTCATTATTTGGAGACAAATTCATATAGTCAGTTTTCCATGGCGTAGTTGGTAGTGTCGTTGGATACGGTTACGGATGTCTCGGGTTCAATTCCCGGTGCGGACTGTTTCATAAATTGATCTTTCAATCAATTTATGAATTTCTGTTTGTGATGTCTAAAACTCTTCCTTCTCACCTATCGGATCCTCAAAAACGGGGTGTACCGAGAGCGATCAGCTAACCATTAGTCCTGTCATAGCTCTATCCTTATATACCTACTCTTTTCAAAAAAAGAGAAGTTGAGTAACTGAGTAACAAGCAGTTCTCATAGAAAACGTCTGTTGAGATAACTGCATTAGGAGGCCATATGATCCACGGTGGGAGAGGATATGGTAAAAATATCATATTATATTGCTTGCCATGTCAATCTATTAATGTTTCAATTTTGGTATTCGAGCATTTGACCACACAATCATGACTTAACGTTACCTAATGACATTTACCACTCGACTACAATACTGCTACTAAAAGTGCGAACATTTACTCAGTCAAATTTTTATCACATGATCAGGGCGTTTCACGCATCATGAGTATATTCGACTAAGAAAAAACACCGTTAGAACTTGCCAATTGATTATCAGTTTTATTTAAAATTTTGTAGTGTGTAATCGATAAAAAAACACCGGACAAAATATTTTTCAACAGTATTTATTTAATTCCGCTTTAGAGATTTGCGGGGGTCACTGCAGGTTAATATTTTCAAATTAAATTTTAGTGCCCCAGCATCTCTCGCAGAGTGTGAAATAGCGATGCAGCACCATATATAGGCGAGGCAGCCGCTGGCCAAAGAAAACTTGGCAAGACGGTTTTCAAATTTCACAAAAGTGGGTAAAATACGATGCTCAAGAGCAATAAAAACGAGGCAACATATGACGGATGGACGCCGAGACTGCGCACACCCACTGCGCAAGAGCTCTCGGATGAGTGGAAAACTTTACGAGGGAAAATTGTAAATTTTCAGCCAAAGAGGCTTTTTATCTTGTCAAATGTCTGTGGAAAGATAAACCCTGACAATTAAAACGTCTGCAGTATTTTTTTAGTTTTCTTAATTGATATTCGCTATCAATAGAAATGCCTCGTCGTTTACCTAAAGCTTAATTTATTTACATATTATACAATCTATTCTGTACTGTTAACTTTAGAATTTTTTTCTTAATAACTTATATATTACTTATTAAAACCACAGTGAAAAAAATCGTGGATAAAAGTCTATTATTATAAGATCAACGGAAAGATACAATTGTAATTAAGATTACAGTGAAACAGCGATTCTTCATTTTTCAAGGGACTCTAAAAATTATAAAGAACGGGAAAACTATAAATGTGGGAAAGCTTAGAATTCTCTGTGAGCCAGAGTTCTAACTTTGTTTATATGGGTATTTTAATTTCAAGTGAGAATAATTGAAGGCAAAAGCGGCAACCATCATTGTTTAACCCTTTCGTACCCATGGTGTAACAATACGATACTTCGGCCTTTAAACATTTAAATTATCCGTGAAATAGGTCATACAAAAAAATGAAAATTTTTCTATTTGTAAATAAAATAGTTCTACGCATAATTAAAAAATTAAGACACATTACAGTTAACGTCTTCTTTGTATAATTAATCATAATTTGAAGACGTCGTCAATTTTACCATCGAAAAATACAAAATTATAGTATATTATACTAATTTATTATAGTACAGTAAAACTTAGTATAGTATAGTAACGACCCGAGATACATGACGGTGCCGTGTGTAACCGTTTTGTTTCAAACGGCATCGAAACACATCTCGAGCCTGTTCTGCTATGAAGAATTTCAGTTCTTGCGTCTTTCGATAATTTTGCTTAGTTTGATATGTATTTCAAGTTTTACACACAAAATATGACGTAAAATAATTACGTAATACTACATAAAACCATATGTGACTTTTTGAAATTGTCATTTTGCTTTATATGACACTAACCAACACGGTAACGTATGTGGTCTAAGTAAGTAAGTCAAATGTTATTTTTCTTTCCTTTTTTTTTAATTCTTAAGTTGTTATTATTTTCATTTTGAATGCGTATCTAGAAGAACTAAAACTGTCGTCAGTCGAAAATGGATAGATATTGGAAACGCATAAATTAAAATAAAACAAATTGAAAGATGTTTCTTCACAAATTTGTCACAGGCTTTTTAATTGATATATAACAGAATCTCATTAAATGGTTTTATAATTATTCATAAAATAAGAACGCTTCAGTTCAGATATTATACATGCTATAAAAGATGATTCAATATAGTCAAAGCAAACGTACAGTAAGCTTTAGTTTAGATTTCTTTTCAGATTTGTTTGTATTTTTCCTTATCTAAATTGAATTTTTATCGGCTGCGCATTGTGTAACCGCGATTGGTTAAAAAAGTGAAAATATCGGCCAGCAAAGCTAGTGGTTTAATAAACACATGAGAGAAAATGATTTATCGAGAGCTGAAACCGGTCTTTTTTAAATTGAAAAGCGAGTTGAAGTTTTGATAAATATTTTGAAAGTTGAGCAATAAATTATATCCACAAAAAAGGTACATGCTAGTGCAGTTAGTAGTACCTTTATAAAAGAACTTCGAATGGGTTTTAATTTCTTATTTCACTTTTCTCTTTATTTCAACGAATATTGGAAATTAAAATTTTCTTTTCGGAGGGGTATTGAATTATAAATAAATTGATAAATGCATGAAACTAATCCTCAAAATAATGAAATCGATTTTTTGTATCTGTATCTTAGTGGTAAAGATGCACAGAACTCTGGAGAATCCAGGCTGAGACTGTTTTTTTCATTAAAAGATATGTTTTAGATATACTTCATGGATGATTAAGATGAGAAGATTCTGCTTGAACTTTCACAAAAAGAATTTTTATGATCCTGTTTGAGTCGCAAGTATACTTTTAACATACATTGTTTTATTACATGTGATGTATAATGAGTAAAATTTCCTAACTGATACAATATGTCATTGTATAACAAATTAAAAATCGAGGTTATACCGACAGAACGCAGTAAGTCAGTTTTTTGTGATTGTCTGTTGTAAATATTAAAATGTATGCATGTTAACCCTCTAAGAACTGGTACAACGCATTAATCAAAGGATATAATGGCTTTTAAAAAAAACAGTATTAAGTTTTTTTTTTTTTTTATTCTGACGAAAAACATGATGTTACTAAAGCTCATCGATACCAAAACTTATGAATTGTATGCCAAAAAGATTATTCTTTATAATGTACAAAAGGTCTTTCTAAAAAACAAACAAGTACTTGGAAGAAAGTATTTTGAGAAACATATATGCTCTTAATGCGGTTATATAACTTGTTTTTATGACTTATTGCCTTCTGTCAGTATACCCTCGATATGTATAATGCCTTTTAAGTTAGTAATTACACTGTTCATTGTGATGATTTTATGCTTAAAAAGCTGAAGATTAATTAACAAGGCCTATTATTGTTATTGTTTGTCGGCGTCCGTGGCGCAGTTGGTTTCGTCGCTGGCTACGGTTACGGATGTCTCGGGTTCGATTCCCGGTGCGGACGGTTTTCATACATTGAACTTTCAATCGATTTATGGATTTCTGTTCGTAGTCTGAGTCCTCCCTCCCACCAATCCCATCCTCACGGGGCGTAACGAGAGCGATTAGCTAACCACTAGTCCTGTCATAGCCCTATCCTTCTATCCCTACTCTCTTCGAAAAAGAAAAGAGAGGTTGAGCAACTGAGTGACAAGCAGTTCTTGTAGAAAAAAATCTGTCAAGATAACTCCATTAGGAGACCATATGCTCCACATTGGGAGCGGGCATGGAAAAAAAAATATTGTTAAGTTCAACATTTTTTATTGCAAAAATAATTATACCTTCCGTGGTCGAGTGGTCAACGTCGTTGGCTTGGGTTGCTGTGCTCACGTACTTGAATCGCTGTATGGACCGTCCCATATATTTTTTTAAATCGTTTTATGGATTTCTGTTCTGTTTCATCCGTTCCTGGAAATTGGTAAAGTGAAAGCGATCAGCTTACTACTAGTTCTGTACTAGCCTTATTCTTCTATCCATACTGTCTTCAAACTAGAAAAGTTGAGAATCTGTGTAACACGCTGTTTTAGTAGAAAAAATTCCGTTTAGGTAAGCTCTTAGGTGTACATATGCTTCAAGTAGAGAGCGGACATCTAAAAATAAATATTAACACTAAAGTAATATGCTAATTCAATCAATCAAATAAAATATATCTTGTGATCTTCAAATGAAATATAAAAAATAGCACTTCAATATAAAAAAGATATTATGAACAATAAATTCTATTGTATGAATAAAAAAGACTATAATCATACACTTTCCAGTAATGTTGATTTTGATTTTATAAATGTATTTGTTTCAAATCCGCAATACAATGTTTGCTAATTTTATTTGATTTAAACTTGCATTGATTATCAAACACGAATAAAATACACAAATAAATTAAAATATGCATTGTTGGTTGTATGTATTTTGTTACGCTACATATTATTGCATCTGATTATTAACATTAATTAAATCACATGGCTAATTCAAATGGAATATAAATTATTAAGCGATGTATAAATTCGTTTTATCGATAATAAATGTAGAATTATTATTCTTCGAATCACAACTTACTTACCGATTTGACGATACAATAGCTTTATGGTAAACAACGCTTGGATTAATAACGCAAATTAGAAAGTATTAATTTAATCATTTAAAAATGCATACATACTTATTTAATACATAAACGTTTCAAATACTCGCATTTAAGTCACACTCAATAGTTAATTTGGGATAGGGAAACTGAAGTGCACTTCATACTTGAAGTACAATTTCCGATATGAACTGCATTTTAACAATTGGGACATAGTAAACTAAACTGGTTTCACATTAAAAACCTTCAGCATTATTTAGTTATTAGCTAAAAAACATGCGATAAGTTTTAAAAAAAGTTCATCACTAGCCACCATCGCAATAAATAATAGGGCAAAGCATTGAATAATAGGTTCGTAGTTAGTACAACGTGTGTTTGACTCGCAAAAAATATGTTTGTGACAGTGAAATATATTTTATTTTATTGCCTAATGATGTAAATCATGATATGATATTACAGCTTCTCAGTAAAATGACTTTCACATCCGTGTGATGTTATTAAGGGACGCGTGGATGATTTCGCAGAAGGATTCTCTCTCACTTTTTCTACATCTTTATCGGCAATTTCCGGAAGGCAATCTCTAGCCCGGGTTTCAACAATCGCTATTGTGAACCATGGATAACCACGAGGGTGGAAAGAAAATGCTTACTTGAGTATTGCATTTGCATACTTCCACTAAAGCTTTCATTTTTAAAAAGGTTCAAATATATTTTTTTCATTTTTCCAAAACTATTGCATAGATACGTTGATTAAAAACGATTGCGCACTGTTGCAACCTTTTTTTATATAAATAAAAAAAGGTTTTCTACTACTTCCACATTTTTATAATGATCAGGATCGGTTTTGCTCATCGTGAGCATTATCAACTGATAAAGTAAGAATTTTAACACGGCTATTTATATGAAATTTAGTGTTAATAATTACAATGTATACCAAGCAATTGCTGCAAGAACTAAGACAAAAATTTACGGATAATTATACACAAACGCGATTAAATGAGTCACTGAGTCACTAAACACGCTCCTGGCGATTTTTCACAAAATAAGTTTTTAATGTACGTTGTGTTTTATCGACAGGTCTTTCAGTTTTTTCAGTTGCAAGCCTAAAATTTCTTCCTATTTCATCCCCAAATTTTTCTAATCTCAAAAATGAGATTTTTGTACACGATGTCCATTCTCGATTTAAACGAGTGACGCACTCTGAAAAAACTACAGTGTTAAAGAATGTTTTTCTTTTAGTTATGCACCGGAAGACACAAAATAATTTAAATTATAGTTAAAACTATCATACTGCCGATAACAGTTTTTCGTGATTTACAAAAAAATTCTAAAAATCTTCGGGAGCGTGTTTAGCGACTCATCGACTCAAATAGTCAATTCAATTGATAATAACCAGTTAAAAATCAATAACTGCTAATCTGAAATCAAAAGCTGAATCAAATTAAAAGTTTAATATGTGAGAAAAATATAATGAATTTGAAAATAATTACATTAATTTTATTTTATTTTCATTAATATGAAATTGACTCGATTAGGCAAAAGACATGCGCAATATTACACTCCAAGCTATTATCGCAAAACACTGACACGATACCGAAAAGCTTTACAGAGAGCACTATACTACGTTTTGAAATTCCCTTTCAACAGACCGCTATTGTTATCCGTGAAGAGTTGCAGTAGAGCAGTGGAAGACGGTAAGGGAT
The DNA here is from genome assembly GCA_022494535.1 of Himalopsyche phryganea. Classification (NCBI taxonomy): domain Eukaryota; kingdom Metazoa; phylum Arthropoda; class Insecta; order Trichoptera; family Rhyacophilidae; genus Himalopsyche; species Himalopsyche phryganea. Next base: position 962,136 of record JAGVSL010000132.1, on the reverse strand, counting down.
GTGTGACGGGAAGGGTGCTAGGGGGGAAAGCTCCGGTAAAATCTTCCGGGAAACCCCTTCCTGCACTCTTAAGTAGTGTGAGCTGAAAGATGAGTGTACATGCCATTCTACTTTCCTAGAATCACGTAAACTGACGGGAATACTAAAGGTTATCATTGGATGTTGAATATATCGGATGTCATTCTATTTTCTTTTTATTGTAATTACTGTTTCAGGAAAGTAAGTAATTTTTAATTAGGCGTAATGTTTACAGGTATTCCAGTTACCTTTGTTTTGATATACATAAGAAGCGAGTGGAATATATTTGTATGTTCTTGAAATTCGATTCCTTATTTATCAAATCTTTTAACGTTTTGTGTAGGCTATATTTTAGCTGCGTATTTTTTTTTACTGTGTTTGCTCCCAACGTAGAGCATATAAGCTTCTAATGAAAGTATTTCAACACAAGTATTCCGTGATAATTGCTCAGTTGTTCAACTTATCCTGGATAGGACATGACTAGTGGTTAGCATATCGTTCACGCTACCCCTCGATTTTTGAGGATCGGATTAATAAGAGGGTGTTTTAGACATCACAAACATTCATGACTACGAATAGAAATCCGTAAATCGATTGAAAGATCAATTTATGAAACTGTCCGCACCGGGACCGTGACCATAGCCAACGACGTTCCCAACTGCGCCATGGACGCCCAAGATAATATATATCATTGAATAAATACCGCATTTTTACTACATGGAGTCATGGAAAAGTATTTCAATGCTCTATTTTCATAAACAATATTTTATACAAGACTGACAATATACGTGAAAAAGATTCGTGCTCTGTAATATAGTCGTTGATGGGCTAGTGTCTTGAAATTAATATTACATAAAATCGATATATTATTATAATACACTGTATTTTTTTTCTTGGAAAAATAGTCATAAATCATTATCAATCATAAAATAATTACTTACAACAATGACGTCAATTTCTCTTTCCTTCATAAGTACATCTATGAGAGATACGACAAATCCTTTTGTCAAACTAACTGTTTACAATTTTACTGTTCACTTTTAAAACATAATTCTGAAAACCAATCAGAATAACGTTTTAAAAGTAAAACATAATTAACCACGACCTGTTCCGCTTATTACGAGTATTATCAACTGACGTTACAGAACAAAATGTTTTTTATTTTTAGAATTTAATGCGTCTCCACCAAGAATCGACAGTCGACACATTAAAAGTGACCTATCAGAATCGACTATTCAGATTCAAAAATGAAATAAAAGGCTTAAATCAAAGATAATCTTTTTTACCAATTTAAAATATTATTCCTGTAGCTCAACATATATAAATATAATGAAACGTTTGAAATTGCAAGAGCCGAAATAAAAATTGTATTTTGTGAACTGTTCGTGATCTAATAAGAACCCGTAAGTAAGTTCAGGCTGGGATAATATCACTAGGCATCCCCAGGAGATTAATTCTTGGGAAAGGTTTCTAAATTTATATATTCTAAGCGTACTTCCGCATTTTTATAATGTTCAGTACCGGTTTCAGTCATCGTGAGCATTATAAACTGATAATGAATTTGATAAAACTCGCAATATCAAAATCGGTCCGTCATTATAAAAATCTAAAAGTAATAGAAAACAAATTGTGTTTTATTTTTTAAATACAATACGTTTCCAGCAAAAATTGACAGTTGAAACTTTGAAAGTGAAATTTAAGAATGTTAAAGAGACAGGAGCAAAGAACCGATATTTGAATGTATTACTATTATAAAAACGGTTATATATACTTGCACTTTGTATTAGATAGTATTTGTTTGATTAATTTAATCTATTATTTCGATAGTTTGCACTTTGGATTACATAGTATTAACTAAGTACACTCAAACATTGATATTAATAGCTTCCACTTAGAAACTGAGTCTTTTAACAGAGTACCACAAACTTTAATTTTGATAGCTTGGTTATTGAAATGGATTACGTCAATTTTAATCTGTATGTTATGAACAGTGAGAAAAAATATATTAACATATTGAATGTCCACTTAGAACCCAGCTTCTTCATAAATACCACTTCTGAGCACATGTGTTTAAACATAAATTTATTATTGAATAAGTTTTCTTTTTACCACTTAAATGCTTTATTTTAAGGGGTAAAAAAGTAATAAATTCATAAATAATAAATGATTGTCTTTACAGTAAAAATAATGAAAAAAAAATTAAAACTTTTTTTTGGTGTATTTTCACCCAAAATCACTTTAAAATTTTTAAACATCACCATGTTTATCATCGTTCATTTATCGTTCACGATTATTATGAAGGTAAAAAATGAGGTCGTGTATGCTTATGCCAGTAGAGCACAGAAAGTATAGGGCAGAGTGGCGAGTAGTAAAAGCTTGACTACAACTTTGTGAAAACTATCGATTTCAAAGTGCGAAGTATAAATTTCTAATTGAAAACATTTTTTCGTAAGTGTCATATATTTTTACAATATTAATATGTATTTTATAATGTGGAATCACTTTATTTTTAGTGAAAGATTTTGTTTTTTGTGGAATGTAATTGTTATTAGTGAAAATTATTTTTATCCTTTAAATAAAAGCGCATTTAATTACAAACCTTATAAAAATATATTTTATACAATATAATTATGAGAAATTGTAATTAAAACCGGAAAACATTAATTTAATTTGTAGAAGTCTTTTTAAAATTTTATTACAATATATGATTTCGTATTATTTGCTTCAGAAAATTCATGGAATTTGTATCGTTGGTATAATTATACACGGCGTGTTGTATGTTATATGTCATATTATATTATAAGGTAGGTGTGTATTGTATTGAATGTAATATTCTGTCATATGTTGTTCAAAGCTCGCTATGAATGGGCGTATGTGTTTTGTACTCTGATTTGTATATTGCCCAAAATGTACATTTGTATGTAAATGCCGGCAGTAAATGTGTTTACATTGTTGTCGCTCAATCTGCTTATATTATGCAGCATACGAATAAAAGTAGTCTTATAATATTATAATACTTTATGTTCTGATAGAAATGGATGTTTCAAAAATATTTCCCATGAATCGGTTTAGTACTTACTGCGTATTGAAAGACAACAGTTAATCTTTTACGGCTGTTTTGTATTCCAGAACTTTCTTACTGTCATGAAATAAATTAATTTTTTATTTACGAAAAAGGAAACATTACGGCTGACGCCAAAGATTTATGCAGCTGTCAACAGTAATATTTTAGAATTTAAATAAAAATTCAATATAAATGATATTTGACAAAAAAATTGTTTTATTTTAAAAGATTTTATTTTGAATTAAAAAAATAAATTTACATATTCCTTAATAAAAAGAAACAAATCTTCATATAAGTATAATAATAAACCAGATTTTTACAATACCTCGGTATAATTATTTTTTTACGTAAACATATTTTATTATGATTTTGACATTTGCAACACTGAAACCTGGAAGTATTTGATCATTATTGCTTTGATAAATGCAATTTTTGAAACTTTTATTGTTCGAGTTAATTCGTGCGCTCGAATACCTGAAGATGCCGAAAGGCAAAACCCGGGTTTGGAATTTCAATATTAAATTTGGATTATTGAGATTTTGTACACTTCCATGTATCCAAAATCTCAATAATCCAAATTTAATATTGAAATTCCATCAAGCACCCTCAGTCGATGTCTTAAATTATGTAAAACTCACTATTGATTTGTACTACTTACGCATTTTTACAGCGATCAGGCTGGTTTTGCTAATCACGAACATTATCAACCGACGAAATATACATCTTAACGGGGGTTATTTGTATACAATTTAGTGCAAATAATGAGGTATAATGAGGTATATCAAACAATTGGTTTAACAACTATAAACAAAGTTTCAAGATAATCATACAAATTTTACATTAATGATGTGAAATTAAATTACACCGTGTAACTTTAACTTAAGGTTGCCTCAATTTTTTTCTTTGGTCAGAACTAAAAGTTCATAATTTCTGGATGAGAATTTTCAATTGAAACCGCTACTCATATCATAACATTGTTTTTTACAATCTTTCCTCCTATAATAATAAAATGTTTATATTAATGTTCAATTAAGAATACACCAAGATTATATTCAATAGTGAATTCCTTCATCCATCGATAACTTTTGCTGAGTAGTTGTGCCCCATACGACTACCATTGTACTCGTTACGAAAAAAAGTGAATTTATATTACAATCGTTTTGATAAGTGAGTATTAAAAAGTTACAAAACAGGTCATAGTAGTTATTTGCTTTCATCATAGTAAAAATCTTTTTCAAACGTCTACTGTTAATTATTCGTGAATTTAAATACGAAACACGAGTCATGCAACTATTAACTTGATAAAGTGATAAGAACAAAAATTGTCAAATGAATAAAAATTTGCGATAGATAGCACAATAGTTGATTTCAGGTAATTTTATTTCACTGACTATCAATCTCGGTTTCAGTATCATTTCATTTACGCATTTAATCTCCTTAATATTGTTTAAAGCACCCACAAAATGTTTAAGCGATACTTCACGTACATAATTGTTCATTAGAATAGTATACAACGTCTGAGCGAGATTGCAGTTAGGCAATTTAGGTAGTAAGCAATTACTGGAAAGCTAATTTTATGCCTCATTACCCGAAAATGGTATCAAACAAATAGTTGAATTAGCAATAATAGTAATTTTGGTGGAAATGTTATCAAACAACGAAACTTAATGAACTGATTGCGAATTGGAAGACGCGTGCATACAAATTTTCTTCACTCTTGAGTTTTCAGGTCTAGTATAATATATAAATAATAGAATCTCTCTCTCAATGTGGTAAGGTACCAGTACAATTTTATGATTTTATTCAATGGCAGTACTATACCTAAGCACTACACAGCAGTTTTAAATATAGCCAATTTATACAAAAAATTGACATAAACATTTTTGAAACTATGAGCAATTTTAATATTACTGTTTTCCAACTGTATATTTGACTTTTATTGTATTACCTGTCAATTCTATGATGGGCTGATTATTTTACGATAAATACAAAAAAAAAAACGTTTCAAATATAAGAACGTTTCAGTGGGACCAACAGTAACTATACGTCTCAGATAACCTACAAAAATTATAATAAATTTAGACTAAATTATATCTGAAATAAATGTGATATAATTATAACTATTTTCTGGTCTTAAAAGTATAAGTTTGCTCATTTAATAAACATTTTTATTATCCTGAATTTTCAATGCTTGCCACTAGCAAAACTGGTCATTAATTAACACATGATACAATTGTTTATAGAAAAAAATTGTTTTATTTTATATATATATATAACAAACATTCAATTTAACATAATATTAGAAGCATGATGAACTGTCATAGTTATTTTGATTACATGTATTTGATATTCTTTTTGTCTTACTTATGAGATATATCTCTTAAATACTTAGAGCTCTTTTAAATACGAAATAACTTTATGATATATCGTTTTTTGTATTGTAAATTGATTATTTTAGTAGCTGTCAAAGAAAAATTGTATGAGAAATTTTCGTGTTTATTACTAGTGTATCGATTTGCATTTTATAATATATACATTGTGTAATATAATAATATTTATAGAAAATGATAACATGATTATTGGTGAGAATAACACAATGTGCTAAATATTCAGAAGGTGACAATTTTGATGGTTTTGCAAGAATTTCGACGTGTAGATTGCACATTCCTGCTACAAAATTCCATAAGAGAATTTATATTCATGTATGATGCCAGATTTTCACGCGGATATTTTCAAAAAAAAAAGAATGATGTTATAATGGAATATGTGCCACCGAAATGTCTTCCTATAAATCGAATATTTTCAAAATAAAATAGAAATATAACGTCAGTGGTTTAAAGGAAATAGATTTTTCTTTTTTTCCATATTTGTCAAGAATATACCAATAAATATGCTAGGTAAAATGTTTCGGAATTTCACTTTATGTTTTGGAGTATTTCGCAAAAGCTCTCCGTATCAATCTTTTGCGATAAATATTTTTTCCTTGCGAGAATTTCCAGAGCAAACAATAAAGGCCACAAAGCGGTTATAATATATGAAAAAATAAATCAACTTACAAACTTGGTAAAATCTAGAAAAATAATATGAACGACTGCGTAAAAACAACTTTGTACAATGCAGTCACAAAAGTACAAAATACTTATAAATCTAACCTTAAGAAGAAATTGAATATGACAGAAGAAAAAGTTTGCCACTTAGGGATGTTTATAAAGATATATTTTCTTTCTGTTAAAGAAAATATATTATGTATGTAAGGTTAATAAATTAGTTATATAATCTCCAGTACAATAATTTGTATAGCTTGCTTTTACCAAATGTAAGATTTCTAATGGAATCATTTTAACTGGCACCACCAAGGATTGCGTTTTTAGCGTAGTGATAAGATCTTAGACCTAAATGTCGCCGACTCAATTCAGTTTACTATATGAGTCGTTCAGTACGTTTTGAAGAATTTATTTAATTTCCTACAACCAACTTAAGCGTTTTTTCCTTCAAAAGATTTTTTTTCCTCGAGTTTATAATTCAAATATTTGGTGCATTAAAAAAATTATGAATGGTACCTTTTATTCCAGAGATAAAAAATAAAAATCAAATGGATTTACGACTTGCGAGTTGGTATTAAAGTTTGCAATTGTCTATTTTAAGAAATTAACTGTAGTGTGGAAAGTTAATATAAATTAATTCAAATATTCAGTACATTTGAGAGCTAGATACAACCGTACTGTCAACATATTAGCCACATATTACGTAGTGAAATATTAAAATATCAATACATTGTTGATTAAAAATATTTATATATCGAAATCGAAATTAAATTTGACAACAAATTAATAAGATTTACATGAAAATGATACATTATGTTATTCATAGATGTCAGATGTCCTCTACAAAGATATTTTTTAAATATCTGTTTTGAGTGATTTTCACTTAGTTATAGGTACAACAAAAAATGGTAAATTTATACACCAACATTTGAAAGCAACTTTGGAAATAAAAAGATAGTATTTAACGCTGTGTTATTGAGAGCGACACTCGTATCGACGTGAAGTCGTATCGGGTTTTGCTGGGTACAACCGCGAGTACCTATGATTGTATCTATATACCTACATATGAGTGTTGTGGCATCTGGTTTTTATACATAGATTTTCTTATTGGGTAAACAAAAAAGTACATATTTAGGCAGCGCAATACAATCATTCAAAAAATAAATTCTTTCAGTTTTTTTCAAACATAAAAGAATCCAAACAACGAACTTAAAACTTAAAACGTAGTCAAGTGCTTTTATTTCAAATAAATTTCTTATTTAAATCATACTTGAAGTTCAAAACCCAATTCGTAAAACAAGTAACTGTAATTAAAGACATCGACTGAGGGTGCTTGATGGAATTTCAATATCAAATTTGGATTATTAAGATTTTGTACACTTCCATGTATTTTGTCACTAACGACCCGGGTTTCGCCTTTCGGCATCTTCAGGCATTCGAGCACACGAATGAACTCGAACTGACAGACAGTAAACAGTGTCTAACGTTTATATAGAAGATACAAATACGACAAATATTTTTTACGAGGTAAAATATTATACGTATGAGAGCCACACTGATACCTGAGTTAAATGAAATGTTAACTCAGTTAGCTTAATTCATTGTTTATAGCTATAATAAGTTAGCAATAGTGATTAATTATTTATTGATAATAATTATAAACATATTTTATTATGATTTTGACATTTGCAACCCTGAAACCTGGAAGTATTTGACTATTATTGCTTTGATAGATGCAATTTTTGAAACTTTTATTGTTCATTCTTTTTTTCAGTAAACTCTTAATTTACGATGAAAACAATTCAGAAAAAGCATTAAGACGCTACAGTAGATAAAAGAATCTTTTTATTCTTTTAGTAATAATATTTCGTAGAATTACTTAAAAGGAATCAGATAAGCACGTGTTTACTGAGAAAATATTTTACAATTGTCCTTCAAATTTGAGTTTTTGAGATTTTGTACACTTCCATGTATTTTGTCACTAACGACCCGGGTTTCGCCTTTCGGCATCTTCAGGCATTCGAGCGCACGAACTCGCTCGAGTTAATTCGTGCGCTCGAATGCCTGAAGATGCCGAAAGGCGAAACCCGGGTCGTTAGGGACAAAATACATGAAAGTGTACAAAATCTCAATTGTCCAAATTTGATTTAGAAGTAACTGTATTTTAAATAAAATACTCTATAAACGTCCGGGTTAACCTAAATTTGTGTGGTTTATATCAAAAACGAATATGAGAATGTTGTAAACTTTAAAAACTCATATTCTCTAATGCTCTATAATTTTCCAAGCTAATAATCTCCATTCCATCCAACGAGAGTGCAGCATTGTACTGTCATGGCCACCAGTGTTTGTTTACATATGATGACGTAAGTGTCTGTTCCACAGTTATATTTGTGTCAAAGTATGCATTTGTAGCTGTAGCAAGAAAACAGTTATTCTTGATTTGTCAAAATTCATTATATAGGGTTATGATACCAGAGCCCTCATTTAGACAATTATTAATCAATCTTTGCTAAACTAAATAACACATTACACAAATCTTTTCACGATTAACAGTAAATAAACAAACCTGTTTAATTTACATATCATTGTATAAATTAAGTTGCCGGGAACTTTTGTGACACTCTACAGATTACGTAAGAAAATAACCTAAGAAAACATGATTAATGATGAGTGTGACCCGCAGGAATCGATAAGGATCTGTTACTTGTGAAAAAAGAATATTCGATATATTTGAAAGATTCCGCTGGGAACCAATGGCTGATTTCAAATGTGTAACAAAATAAAAGCGAGCCTAGAAAATATTCTGCGTCATCGTATAAGTGTGCAATCTATAAAAATAACAAACTGGGAACATATACCTCCTTGAAGACATAAAGAAATGAACTAATATATTGGATTATGTCGTTCATTGCTGAAAGAACAAATAAATGGGAATGTATTTTCCAACTCTAATATCCACAATTAAAATGTCAGTACTTTTAAAATTTAAAAACGATTATATAAAACGTCTCATATAAAACCTTTTTTTTTACCATCTTCTCGACCAATATGAAGCATATGGACTCCTAAGGAAGGTATCTTAACATACGTTTTTCTACGAAAACTGTATGCTGTTGTTGTTGCTTAACCTGTTTTTTCCGAAGTGAGTAAGGATATAAGGATGAAAATAGTACAGTACTAGTGTTTTATGCTCCCTCTTTAGGATCGACTAGATAGGAAAAGATTCTAAGCATCACAAACATCCATGCCTACGAACATAAATCAGAATCAATTTATGAGACTGTCCTTACCAGGATTTGAACCGACTTTGACTATTGCACTACTAAACCGATTGATTATTACTACATATATGGGACATGGCGTCAATATATGATTAAGTTTATCACAATTAAACTGTATTTCAGTGAAATTTATTCTGATATAATGTTTTTAAATGAATATGAATATACGACTATGCTAATTATTGTAAAAAACTACCAATCGAAAAGAGATTGGCTTTAGGTATAGTATTACCAACATTACTTGGCCGCCGCCGAATTTGGAAATAGAATTGTTAGTTTAGAATAAATTTCTCCAATTGCCATTTTATGCAAAATAAATATCTTGTCTACTTTTAAAAATCGTTGCTGAAATATCAGTTTTTATCGAAATTTCAGTTCTGGTTGAGTATTACAAAATTCCCAACGTCACGGTGACACCCATACTGGCGGCCAAGTTAAATAAGTACACCTTTAATAAAAATTTATAACACCAACTAAAAGAGACTATATATCTGTTTCAATGTTTTCAAATTTTAATTGTCCACTGAGTCCAGCATGACCAGTTGAATAATAAGACACATTGTAAATGTTGCAGTGAATAAAAGTATACTGATCAGATCCTTCAAGACCCTACAGTGGTAAACGACGATATGGGACAATAACACAAATGCACTTATGAGCTTGAAATAGCAGTTTTTAGTTCATTCGTGTAACAGAAGTTTCTGAAAAGCAAAACTGTGACCCATAGTAATAATAAATATGGAAACGCACAACAAGTCGGAAATATTCAAATGACGTTTTGTCGTTTCCATTGTAAAATTGTGTATCTGCATAAGTGCTTTTGACATTACTTTTGTATCATTAATTCTGCAAAAATCACGTAAATTATTTTTAAGTTTATATTATTCCATTAAAGTTATTTTTTAAACTGTTTTCATGCTCACCTGAAAAATTAAGATTTTGCAGATATACAATTTTGCAATACAAACGACAGTTTGTGAAATTGGTTTCTTACAAAAAAATGTACTTCCTTTTTCTTTGCGAAGAAAACTTTAGTAGAGTATATTTAATTCAGAAAACTTGTAGTTATTATCGCATTAGAATTTATTTTCCTTCTTAATGACATCTTTTTACCGAATAGATCGAATAAGTGCTATGAAAAAAATATACTTATTTCAAATGAGATACTAATATATTCTTCAATTGTGTACACGGACCATTTCGTCTAGAAAAGAAGCATTAGCAAAATGAAATAAACCCATGTGAGAAGCGAATACATTTTTCTTTTTGTGATTCCTCTACACTTGGCAAAACATACAATACTTTCATCGCCAATGACATATCCTGTTTTTGTTTGTTTTCTCATTCCGTTTCTATTTATCTGCTCTGCCAAGCTAATCTTGGATTTTTTTTTTTGATACAAAACGATGTGGTATTATATTATTGTTTGATAAAAAAATCTGCAGCGTGCACCCTCACTCACGTTTCGATCATTTGACTTAAGGGATTATTTTCATTGATACAAAGCTTTTTCAGCGCAATGTTATCGAAGATTTGATGCTCACGTAAATGCATACGTTTGTAAGGAAATAAAAATCTATGATAAAAACATGCTTTGAATAGTTATTTGTACATTGATATATATTATATTCATGAATATCATATTTTCAACTTTATCGCGAATATTTGAATTCTGCTACTCAGTGTATTGAACTGGTATTGACAAAGATGTTTGGCTTAGTGGTAATGGCTCTATTTAGCTGAAATATTTTATGTTGCTTTATGGATTTGTATTCAAATACATATAATACATTATCATTATAAACACGTGGAAGTAGTAAAAATGAATTGTGTTTCATATATTTTTTAAATATAATGTCTTTCCACCAAGAATTGACAGTTAACTGATTACTTTTAAAGTGATTACTTTTAATGAATTAATTACTTTGAACATGCTTCTTAAAGAGGCAAAACGCGTCACGTTAGTGATAAACCAAGTGGAATAACTAAATAATCAAATAAAATTTTATATTAAAAATGAACTTCCATAAATTTACCACCGAATCCATAGAAAACACTTTTAAGGTGTTAGCTGTCAATTCTTGGCGGAAAGGCATTATATTTTTAAAAATAGAACACAATTTTTTGTACTACTTCCACATGTTTATAATATCAAGGCCGATTTCGCTCATCATGAGCATTATCAACTGATAAAAATAAATAGTCCTGTTATGATTGTTTTTTTTTATAAGTTGATAATGCTTGCGATGAGCAAACCCGGCCCTGATAATTATAAGCATGTAGAAATAGTTAAAAAAATTGCATTTTATTTAAAAAAAAATAAATGAATTAATAAATTTCAATCTGTACACTGTCGATTATTGGCGGCAAGATATTGTGACAGCACAGATGAATAAAATAGAAGTATCATTCGTAGATAAGTATTTTTCAAGTAAACCAAATGATGTAGGTACACCGTGAACTAAAAAAAACAAAATATACAAAAAGTTATACAAATACACATATCATTCAACAAGCTACGCTGATTTTAAAGTAATATCTGTTGATAATGCTCGTGATGAGCGAAACTGGTCCTGATCATTATAAAAATGGGGTAAACTTTTGAGTTTATTGATTTTCCACTTATAATTGACAGTTAAAACCTTAAAAATATTTAAAGTAATAGTTAATAGAATATTTAAAATTACTTCAAACGAGTCTTGAAATCGTCAATTTATAAATGAAATAAAAACCTGCTGTAGAGAATGACGTCAATAATGAAGTTGAATTTTATTAGTTGAAAATGTATGGTAACAAAAAAGAACAATCCATTTGGTATCTTCCAAGGGATATCAAATATGAAATCGCGTTTTCACGTATCTCGAAATGGCCACAAGCGTACAGGGTTTGTGTCTATCCATGCGAGACCGCTAAGTATCACAATTTGTTTTGAAAAAAGCCCTTCCATTTATGAGAAAGGGTTTGTTCTTTTTTCCAGTGCTTTGTTGAAGTGTGTAAACGGTCTTATTTATTTTCCAAAGATATTTTTTGCGCCACTGATAGGTTTTTTCCGGGTTGTAGGGTTGTATTTATACTTAAGGTGAAATAAGAACTCTTTGTTGATAGATAGTTTTTATTTACGTGTTTGAATACACACATTTATTAAGTGTGTTATTTTTACATCACGCAAAAAATAATACACTGTAGGATAGAAATCAGGTTTAAATAGTAAGATAATAATAAAGTGCATTTAATTGTATTTAAAAAATAAAATTAAAGAATAAACCATTACAATTATTAGGTCGTTTTTAATCAATTTTTTTTCAACCATGTCCACTTGCAATGTGAGCATATGAAAGTCTAACAGAGCATTTCAACAGATAATGATTTACATGAGTGAAAACAAATAAAACCAATTAGTTTTCAAACCAAACGCTCAAATTAGCATTCCAAAAAATATCATTTATTTTTTAGTTTTAACTAAGGCATCCAATCCCGGACCCTTTTTATGATCCCGGAATTCGGGATACACAATCTATCAATCCCGGGACTGGTCATTAAACGTGATTTCGTGTTTTAAATTGTAAATTAAAAGTTAAATTTGTGTCCATTATTGTTTCAGTTGTAACGAATATATGACTTCTTTTTTTTCTCGTGAAAAAGGTTTTAAGAAATCAGGATCACACTTTTTTAAATTTATTGAAAAGATTTAATTTATCCACGAAATTGATTTTTTTTTAGAAAATAATACAAAAAAAAACACACAACACAATATCGTTATCAAAATTATTTTTCCTGTCTACGGTAGTTACAATATATGAGAATGGAGCAGACAACAATAACTGTAGTCTTAATTATGTAGGTATTGTAAAAAAGCATGTTTATTAATAAATCGAGGTACACACTGTAGTTAATAAAGAAGTTTTGAAAATACGAATTATTTTTTAACATTTAGAGTGAATCCCGAAATCCTGGGATGATATTTAGACAATTCCAGGATTGCGGGATTGACTAATTGCCCAGGATTGAAAGCCCTAGTTTTAACTTTACCTTATATTTATACTATTTTTATTTATAGATACGGATTACTATTATAAAAATAATCTTAAAATGGAAAAAAGTTGAACTTTCTTTTAACCTCTTGATGCACGGTACGATGTGAAATATCTCTTATAATATCTGTTATTATACTATAGTCAAAATAAAACACACACAAAACAAACGTTTATAAAGTGAGAAAAAATATGATTTATGATTAAATTTCCATAAATTGAAACAAAGTACCGAGCTGTCGCCCAAAGTTTCAACACGAGAACAATAATAGTTTCTTTTTTCCTGTAACAAATATAAAGAAAGTCACGTATTTGGATCGCGGTAGGGGGTCTAAAATTTTTCATACGTTTTGTTGAAAGTGAAATTGAAAAACTTGCAGCTCATTGATATTCATTTGATGTGGAAATACTTTAAACGGAAACGTACGTTATGTGTTCTAAAGATTTACAACTCAAGGTAGCCAGTTTATTCTTTTTGTATACGCACGTCAAGCTAATATATATATATATGTTACATTATCAGACAAAAATTTGTAGCATTGGTAATATTTTAATAAATGACAAAAAATTGTTAATATTCATTGTTTTTTTTATTTACAGTGAAGTTTCCGTGGTGCAGTAGTCAACGTCAAATCTCACGGCTTCGAATTTCAGTACGGACTGTTTCATAAACTGACTTTTCAATGTATTGATGGTTCAAAGGTATAGATGTATGTGATGTCTAAAATTCCATCCCACCCATCCAAATCTAAAAACGAGGTGTAGCTGGAGCGACTAGCTTGCCACTAATCCTGTCATAGCCTTTACTTCTATCCCTACTCTCTTAAAAAGAAAAAGAAGATGAACAACTGAGTAACATGGTGTAGAAAACTAGTGTTGAGATACCTCCATTAGGAGGACATATGCATATCTCATATATGGAGTGGACATGGTTGAAAAAAAAAGTGCTACTACTAGAAAACTCTTGGTATTTTTAAAATAGTGCAAGAGAATTAATATAATTATCAGTTTTAAGCTACTGCTACTAAGCCGATCACTGTATATACGTTCAATTTTTCAGGATCGGGTTGGGAAGGAATGGTATTAAACACAACGCACATTGATGTATTTAGTGTTTAAATAAAAAGTCGCTTTCAAAATAATAAATGTATGACATTGGTCGTTTTTAAACGAATTCTTCAGTCGACAGTCAAATGTAGTAGTGCTAAAGTTTTATTAGAGATCATGAGACATAGCGATGTTTTTGACTTGTAATCTTTTTTTTATATGGGTAACTGATTAAACAATCAGCAAATCATCTTTGTTTTTATTAAATGAAATTCTCCAAGCTTCTAATCTATTCATCTGCAAAATAACAAAAACAATAAGAGTACAACTATGCTAGTTGATATAAAATAAAAATCGTTTTAGAAGCACGTTTTGACTCCTCCTGTGAAGTTGATTAAATAGTCATATGACGATTGTTAGCCTTTTCGATTTAAAACTAATAATGCAATCTATCTGTAGTTTACTATATATTTATATAGCTTCTTGATTATAATTATACAATCAAACTATTTTGAAATCCAAATCGAGGTTTAATTTTAATAAAATAGTTACGTTAAAGTGTTACGTGATATGCCATCCCGAATGCAAATGGTATGGTGTATTCCAGTTCATTAAAATTTATCGGAATATCGAGTTTCCTATGTCCTTTTGAACGATGGTAGATTGCACAATTTTCCGGATATGAAAATATTCCAATCCACCGTGGTTCAATGACGATGTCACTAAATCTGATTGTATAAATACACGGATGCATTTTCAAATGGATTCCTATTCAACAAATCGGTGTGCTTTTTCGGCTATCGCGTGGATTTATTTGGAATTAAAATGGTGGTGTGACATGAACGGCTGTTCAGTATGCAGAAAACCCGCGCCAAAACAGCTGAGGAAAAAAACGCATTTGAATAAAATATAAATTTGTATACGCCGCGCGGAAGAATAAAACGGTTGGAAAAAAATCGAAATGGCTGCTGGGAATATGTCATGTGACGCTTCACGGCCTCTGCTATGCCCAAGGGACCAGGGACCACGCGGCATTGGTAATTTTCCCAAAAAAAAGAGATCGAATAAAATCGCCGATAATCAGTAGTTTAAAAAGTCGTAAATTAGAATTTAATTTTTGTAAAAACGTTCTTTTCGAATAATTTAGTGTCAGACAAAGACTTTTTCAAGTAGCCAAATAAAATTCTGAAACATGAAAAGTCACGCTTAATTTAAAATTAATTTTAAGTTTAGAACAAAAATGTGGTCATCTTTATCATGTCGTTATAGTAGGGAAAATTCCATCTAAAAAACCCCTTAAAAATAGTTGATAAATGAAATAAGATTTTGTACACTTCCATGTATAATGTCAATAATTCAAGTTTTATATTGAAATTCCATCAAGCACCCTCAATCGATGTCTTAAATTATAGAAATAAGTTCTTCTAGAAAACTGCCATATTCAAAAAAAAAACAAACAAATGAACAACGATAGTGTGATTCCATTACGTATTATTTGATCAGATTGAGTGACATAAATTACTTTCACATTTCATGTCATATCTGTTTCATTAGAAAGCAAATCTGGGCCGCTGGTTTTGGTTAAATTAAGATTTAGGTATTTCCAACTTATAAAACATTTCATAATTAAAAATATCTAAAATAAATCTTTGATAATTGTAAAAAATCATACGTTTTGCATACAACTGATTTCTTAATATATATATATACATACATTTTAAGAAACAACTTAAATTAAACTAAAAAATCAATAAGAAAGGTATTTTATATTATTTATTTGATTAATGAATCAGAAATTAAAAGTATGCTTGCTATCCAGTTTAAGAATAATAAATATCTCAAAAATAGTTATTGAAAATGTGATACATTTTATTTGTCACCCTTGCAATTCGGGCCACTGAACCAACATAAAAATATCATATGAAGCTTCTATGTACATACTTAGCGAGGCACACGTGAAACGTTGCGTCAAATCAATTCAGGCACACAATCCACCTACGTGTGGCATAGTCCACAGTAAAGATTCGACATTTCTTGACGCCAGCAGGTATGTAAAGATTTTTAGCAGTCCTCAGTAGGCTCAATTTACGCAGCAAAGTTTTAAAGCATAATTAAAACAAAACAACTATACAAAAATACATATTTGTCTTGATTGGTCTAACTGAAACGTGGTACACACTGTTTTTCGAGCAAATTTAGACAGGTAGCACTGTCATGTAGTAATTTATAGTAATGTGACACCGCCCCGTACTTATGGGGCGGATAGGGGTCTTCAGAACCAATCCGCAGACTCTTCCTTTTCATGCAAATTTAATATGTAATATCCTAAGGCATTCAAAAGTAATTTGTCATATTTGTTTGGTTACCGTTATTTGTTTACCGTTAGAAGTAAACAAAACGGTGCTTAGATTGACATATCATAAAACCACTTGCTGCGCTTTTAAATTGAAAATGTGTATTTTAAATCTGTTTGTGTTTGTGTAACTGTATAAAAGTATAAACTAACTGCAATTAAAGAGAAAGTATACTGAATACGACCGGGTTTTAATGGAAGACGAAGGAACCTGTGAATCATCCTTTGTCACCACGCCGGACTCGGGGCTGTCAAAGTGTGTTGACGCTCCACCACCTTCCCCTCGAGTAGCGGACGATTTATTTCCTACTATCTCAAATGTCTATAATTAATTTGTCCTATAATGTCCATAACTATAAAAATGTAAAATAGCTGAATGTATACGATCTTTCGCCTTAGTCAGTTGTGTTGTCAAATGCCTACATGACAAATCCATAATTGTATACCTATATAATAGCTCATACTGGTCTGTAGGTGTTTTATTATTTTCCCATATCATATGTAGGTATACATTATGATTATAATCAAAAAATCTAGCTTCTTTCGACATTCAATCTTTCAATTGCAATACCGCCAACTATGACGGGCGTCCCATTAGTTATATAGGTTTTACAAAAGATTTAAGTTGAATATGGATTTAACGTTTTTGATTTATTTTACCTCCGTACATATTCCACTTATTGTTGCAGAGATATAAAAAATATTTTTAAAATATCAAATTTCATTTTTTTAAGTGACTCGAAATCCTGATAAATTGTATTCAAATAAAGTCACTCGAGATCAACTCAAAAAGAAATTTTAGAATATCTTATATTAAAAAGACAAATCAACATCTGTTAATTACATTCGAAGGATTTGAATCATAGCATAGATAGTGTATTTTTTTTCCATGTACGCTTGCAATGTGGAGCATACGGACTCTTAATGGAGGTATCTTAATAGAATTTGACTATGAGAACTGCTTGACTCAGTTTCTCAACCTCTCTTTTTTCAAAGAGAGTATGGATAGAAGGATACGCCTAGGACAGGGTTAGTTGTGGTTAGCTTATCGCTCTCGCTACGCCCCGTGAGGGTCGGATGGGTGGCAGGGATGGAGTTTTTAAGACATCACAAACACTCAGACTACAAACAGAAATTCATAAATCGATTGAAAGATCGATTTATGAAAATCGTCCGCACCGGAAATTGAACTCTAGACATCCCTAACCGTAGCCAACGACGCAACCAACTGCGCTACGGGCGCCAACAGTGTATAACTCAACATAATATATTTTAGCTAATCACTAGTTCTGTCATAGCTCTATCATTCTATCCCTCTTCTCTTAGAAAATGACAGGTTGAGCAACTGAGTTACAAGCAGTTCTCGTAGAAAAAACTTCTATTGAAATTTGTTCATTAGGAGTTCATATCGTCGTTGTTCTGGAAGAAGATACTAACTGAAAAATACTAGTTTTGAGAAATTAGACTTTGAAGTTTGTCAAATGTTTGAAATGTCATACCTTTTACACTTTGTGAGTTTGTACAAAACTGTTTTTAAGTAAAAGTGTAATTTATAAAAAAAATTTGTGTTGTTCCATACGGTAGAGTTTTAAATAGAAAACATTTTTGGATAACTAACTCAATATTACATTTTTTCGATTTAATGTTTTCTTCCACAACAACGACGATATGCTTAACATTTGGTGCGGACATGGTAAATAAATAAAAAAAAATATATCTTTTGCAATCAGTTATTTCAAAAACGATTAAAAAATTCTTGTGAATTATTTATAGTAGAATGAGATTATAAATTAAGTAGTATTTTCAGAATAGAAAAAACATTAATTTTGTATTTAAATATAAAGGTGACAAGTTGATACCAGACAAAATATGTGGTTCTCATAAACAGGTGTTTTTGCCACTCACTGACAAAAACTTTTCCTTTATTTGCTTACAACCCACACAAATATGTCACATGCAGATTCAAACAGTTGACCATATTATTATTCTGACTAATAGTTTTTGTCAATCCTGTTAACCTCCGACACAAAACTTTAATTAATTCACCACAGAATGTTTTGGTATTTTTATTTATTTACTATTATTTATTGTTATTTATATAATAAATAATCATGAGAAAATTTATTTGTCACACTTCTATGGCGAGACCTGACGCTGCAGGTTTCGAAATATGAATACTCGCTTTCATCTAAACATTATGTTTATCAGTATGCATTATTTATTGGCAAATAATATGCCTATGACAAGACACGACGTTGTAGATTACAGAATGCTTGCAATAATATTTGACTGATATCCGTCATTCTGCTGACACCGCGTGAGAGGTGAACGACCATCAATGTGTGTTGAAACTGGATCACAAAACACAGTTTAAATAGACAAGCAAATGAAAACTAAAAGGATTCTGTATCGACCGCCGTCCGCGACACAACAACCGTCCCATCGTGACACCTGTAGTCATCCCGCTGACTGAACTCTGGACAACATCAATCGTCATCATCCCCAGCATCCGTCTCTACTGCTTAATCACGCCAAGCAAAAGCTTTGGATGCGAATTCCTACATTTCATTGTAAGAAACGAAATAAATTATATAATAGTAATATGAAGTGCTTAAAAGCAAAAACTTAAGTCCCCATTTTGTAAACATTAAAAAAATAAATACACATAACACTTACATCGATGGTGGGTGAACTCAAGAGTTTTCAGGAGAGCAAAAACGAAGGTCTGAAGCATTTTTTTTATTATAATTGCATTTTATTTTACAATGTCCACTTCTAATGGAAGCATTTCATAAGACGTTTTTCTGCAAGAACTGTTTGTTACTCAGTTGCTCAACAACTTCTACTTTCAAAGATAGTAGGGATAGAAGAATTAAACTAGCGGTTAGATAATTGCTCTCGCTACTTCCTGTTTTTAGGATTGGTTGGGTGGGAAGGAATCTTAGACATCACACACATCCATGCCTACGAACAGAAATTCATATATCAATGGTAAATCAATTTATAAAAATGTCCGTACCGGTACTTGAACCCGAGACATCTGTAACCGTAGTCAATGACGTTGACCACTGCACTACATACCCGATTATAATATACCTACTATTTATAAAGCTATTACTTTTACTGTTCTTATCACTAATTCTTAGATATATAATAAAATGTCATTTAAGAAAGAACTAATTGATAATAGCGCCACGAATACATAGCAGGCGTTGATTGGTTTAAAAATACACTTGTTTTATTTCAACTTTTCGTATGTTGGCACTTCAGTTTTTGTTCTGCTTCTTTGAAAAAATACTATATTTTTTTAATCACGATGTTGCATTTAGAGCTTAGATTAAAATAAAAAATACAATGAAAATATTCAATGTAGTTATGAAAGTATTGGATTTTATATTGGAAGATTATTTGTTGTCATGCATTAGATATTCTTTTGTAAAAAAATCATAATCTTCTTGTATTTATTAACGTTCATTTTTACTAAAAAAATAAGTATTTTACTAATTAAATTGCAAATTTTAAATTCCTCTTTCAGTGTACAAAACGTATACCAATTTCATTTAAAGTAGCCAGGGAGAGCGAAAAATGTAAGCTTTGTTAAATATTTCTTAAATCCAACTCCCTGCACAGTAGATCTTCTTCATTCTCTTCAAGTCAAAAAGAATCATCATACACCTCTTAAGTTCTATTTAATGTTATTTCACTGTTAAATAAAGCATTCATTATTTGCAGTAGCACACAATAGTGGAAGTGAAAACATTTTCACTGATACGTGAGCCAAAGTTAACTTGTTGGGGCAGCATCGTAGCACCGTAGATTGTAGCAATATTGATTCGTAGCGCGCGTGAGAACTTCGAGGTAGCTTGGACGTGGCATGCCGGAGTGCCCGTACTATAATTCTGAGTGACTTCCTTTTACCTCTACAAAGAACTGCTATTAGTAAAGCTATCGGGTTGTTGTAACTTTAAAAAAAACTTATTTGCCACGATGCCATATGTTAGGTGCGAGCGATGCATCTTTATTTTAATGTGTTAGATTTTTTTAACGGACAACTGTTTTGAAGTGGAACAATAATCAATAGAATATCTTAAGCAACGACTCTTTTTCTAGAATTCACTCTGATTTTGGTATCATTAGTGGTAATCGAAATATCATATGGAATTGGTCACAAAATGAGGCAAATTGTGTTAGTTTTCATCAGCTAAAATTACCGTAAATTATAAACCCAACCTATTATAACTTTTCAGTATATTAGGATAGGCATGAATGATTGAAATTGTCCAAAAAATTACTATTTCAATTTTTTTATTACACAAATTATAATGCCTCAAATAAAAATCCAATCCCTCTGGCCGATTGGTAATGCTCTTTCGTGTTGATTTGCAATCATTACTTAAAATCCATTTATAAACTATCACCACTCGACTACGTTTGTTTTTACGACTTAATTACTATTAATTGATAAACAATTAATTTGTAAACAAACTATTTCTGTACATAATAAGAGTTAATTGATTTTGTCTATAAACTAAAATGCTTTGTACATTCTGACTTCTATAAGCTGGCCGATACGACATTGTGATGGTTTTGAAAACTAAATTTTCCCTTCACCCCTTGACAATCCATTACCATATTATGATTTTAGTGTGTGATCGATAACACTCTCAATTTTTTGCTCGTTTAAAGACCTATAATGCTTAAAACTCTACAGAGTCACTTAAAAAACATAATATTTGGGCGTAGATTTATCGGCCACCTTATAGAAGTCAAAATATATGTAATTTGATGGTAAAATTGTATACAGGCGTTATTTCATTAAAAACCATAACAAGTGCGTTTTATAATTAATATTACAAAAGGAATCCTCCAATCTGTCGAAAATATTTACTTTAATGTTTGACCATAGTTTAAATACATACATATTTCAACTTTTTCAATATTTCATAAAACATTATGCAAAACTCAAAAATTTATATCTCTCTTTTATAGAATATGTTTTCAATGTTTCTTACAACTTTTAATAAAGTGCGGAGATACTTTTAAAGAGCCATTATAATTTTTACGGTTCGGTAAGCACAAAATCACAAAATTGTTTCTAATACATTACGACCTCTTTATCCAATCATCCGACAAACTCCTTCAACAAAAGTCGTAAATAAGAAAAATTGTCGATGATGATAATAAATCCGGCTATTAAAACTTTTTTATGTATAACCAATAAATTTTCTTATACTAGCAACAGTTTGATCTTGTTAATTTTATAGGAAAAAAAATGATTTTCCTCCGTAAGTTTATATTATGTTTGAAATAATTAATAATACATAAAAACTTACAATCAAGTTTTACAACACTGTTTTCACTAAATTGTTACATGTAAATTGCATCAGATTTTATTATTTTTTATAATCAATAGTGCAATGGGGATACTTTTACTGAATTGTAGAGAATATAACTATGACATCACAATAACAATACTGGTATCTCGTTTAATAACTAATAACTTGTATATTGATTTTAAAACGAAAGATTATAATATATGCAATACATTATTAATTCGTCTCAAATCTGACGTTACAACAAAAGCTTCAAAGATGTAAAAAAATACTAAATAAAAAATTCTTTTATATTTTACTTGTATGTTTTACCCGACTTTTCCCAAGATGGCAAACGCTTAGATTAGGTTATTAAATTTAGACGTTGGCTAACTAATGCTGAAATTAGAAAATATCACCGCCAACTGTACCTCTTTTGTTACACCCACAAAATATAGTCCAACAATTAATATTAATGTTAAGAATTGAAACCAGCTAAAATAAAAGATGACAATTTTGCCACGTGCACTCTTGTTATGACGCCGCAGAACTTCCCGATAGACAGCTTGTTGATCTCCATTTAATAATGACTTCTAAAGCACCACAAATTAAACACACGATCAGTGTCATACGCTAATTCTGCTCTATGTTGATTCCAGATGTACACAAAATTTTTCGAATTTACCACTCGCTTTCTACCAAATAACAACTATGAAACTCAATATTTAACACAAAAATTTACGTTCGCGTTACTATCTCAACTGTCACTAGTAGAATATATTAGTATTGAGCTGTTGCTAGGCGATTATTATTATTAAATTTTTCATCCCGCATTGAAACGTCAAAAATATAGCGTTTTCAGTTTTAGGTTAAAAGTTAGACGTTGAGAGTTGAAAGTTGAAAATAAAGCAGTTGATCAAAAAATTGCAGCTAAAATGACATGTGAAAATTTCACGTCGCTAATGTGCGCCGTTTGGGAAGAGTTGTTGTGACCGACAGACATACAAACATACATATTTCTGCATATATTTTGTTTCATATAGTAGAGATAGCACTGAAAGGTTTGAATTTTTATAAAAAAAAGTTGCTCTGAACCCAAGCATAACTTTCAAACGTGTTAAAAAACCCTGATTTGTTTTATGATCCCAAAATTTATTTTTCAAATAGTCATGATGTATTCATTAAATCTGGGGCTTAATCCCACAAGTGTCTATGTCATATTTATCAATTGTTCAGTATAGGCGATTTCATATCTCTCAATATCAACATTTATATCATTATCTTTCAAGCTACTGTTGCTAAATACTGTGGTGATTTTTGTGCTAGAAGTGCCCATGTGCAGGTAGACACTTACGTGATAGGCATTTATTGGTGTAAAATATAACGATACATTATTTTGACAAACAAAAAGATTTTCTCTGATTTAATTCATATTAAATCGGCTGACATAAGAATTTCTATCAAATTATTTTCTGATACTTAACTCAAAATGGTCTAAATCTGATATAAGCACGTCTAGCATTAGCCCACAGAAATATAGTCATGCAAAAAATAGCGCACCACTTTTTTTTATAATTCAGAATAGTTAAATTTTCAGAATAAAGCCATGAATTTTTTTGCGTCATGATACGAAAGTAATAAAACACTCTATGACACTTGGTTGGACAATTATAATAATTCTATAATATGTATTGAAGCGAATATTTTTTTTTGTTTAACTAAGTTATATTTCTATCTTCAGAATACATTAATTTTTGGATAATAAGTTCCACCCACAATAGGTTCCAGAAATCTTATTTATTCTTCATACACTTGGCATAATTTTCACCAAAAATCAAGTGACGTCATCTGGTGCGGACACATCGGACCCGAATTGAAAATATAAAAATTATAATAAATTATCATATTCAAATTAAAAAAAAGGTTTTTGGCATGCAAATGGCAACCTGCAAAAGGCTCAGACTATTTTTATAAACGCAACTTTAGAAAAGCGAAGACTTAAGCTCGGTAGATGAAAATGCCATATAACATGGTAGTAAATTATTGAAAGTAAATATTTCATTGAAGCATGTGATTTTTTCAACGTATTGGCTGAATGAATTTGAATATTTTGTTTTATTTAATGAATTAAATGTGTTTGCTTTAAAATTGAAATTACTTATTTATAATAAATTAGGCAAATATAGATCCCGTGGAAATTTCAAAGCAGCCAAGATGCAGTGTTGGGTGAACGACAATGGTGATTTAATACAAAAATAATAAAGTATCCTTTAGTATAATACTACATAATATTATCAAATAAAATCATGGATAAAATAAGAGTTATAATCTGACATTTGGAAAGAAATCAGGTTTTGTTTTTATTTGCTATTCAAAAACGTAAAAACTATAAAATAAAAAGAATTACCTCTGCAATTATTTTCAGACATCGAATGTTTACTGTTATTAATAAAATTGTGTCTACAAAAATGACACTATAATTAAAATAAGCTACGTAAAATTAAATTGTTTTTCAAATCCAAATGACGGAATTATTTATAATACCTGACTTTCGTCACAATAAACTTAAATCTCTCTTTTAATTAAATTTTCGGTCCCAAATTTGATAACAATGTTTTTTTTTAAATTATTCTTCTTGATTTAGTATACATATTCACCGTATTTGAGATTATATTTAAGTTCTCTGTGCATGTACTAGAAATTTTCCAAATTAAGACTATTTTCCGTACAATTCATCGTGATTGGTTGAATAAATATTGAATTCATACTATATGGTAAGAGAAAAACATTTAAAAAAAATTTAGCTGTATTTACTGAGAGTAATTACTTTTAACAATAACTATTAATACATATCTACGGCCTTATATATGGATCCCTAATGGAACGTCTCAACAGAAGTTATTCTTTAAGAATCAGTTATTATTCAGTCTATTTCTCTCACTATAATTTACTGTCTTTTTGAGGAAAAAAATGGATAGAAATATGGGGTCGACTTAGACTAATAGTGAGCAAGTCACTAGTCACTCTTGATAGAACCACTTTTAGGATAGGATGGAATGGAATTGTCCCATGATGACAATGAGATGGGATTATAATATTTTATTTACATCTTACATTAAACAAAATCTAACATCGCATTCAGTCAAATTTTTATTGATAATTGAGCATTGAGGTTTGAATTATTTTTGGTCATTCTTCCAATAATCTCATTTTATTCAAAAAAATGTGTTAGTGCTTGATTTGTCATTAAAAAAGAATAAGGAAAAGTAGATTGATTAATTTATCATTTTATCAATGCGAATCGGCGAGTGAAGAAATTGTTTTAAATCTAGCCTTTATTTGAGTACAACTTTGCTAATAATGTAAATCCAATAAAAGCACAATCATAATTGATAAACTTTTGAAATTAAAAAAATAATAAAAAATATATTTGAATTATATTCATTGATATATAGCTGAAAATTTCTTGTGATAAAACTTCTAAAAGATAAAAAAAATATTTTTTTAAGATAACCACTTTGTACATCAATGAATTAGTAATATTATAAAATATTCTCAAAATCCTTCGAATTTACTTAATAGGTTTGATTGTCACTGTCAATTTTTTTGATTGATTTGGCAGAACTTCATCATAATAAGATGAAAGCTAGAAAAGAATTAAGTTTCATTTGAATTTGATTTGTTAACTTATTGGGCGTACCCTAGGCTTTGAAAAAGTCCAAAAGCGTCGGAAGCTGTCTATTTCGAAAGGGAAATATCATGTTTAAAGTCGTTGACAAGGCAAATCTTTGATAAATTAGTATATTCACTCATTAATCTCGTTAATTATCAAAGACAAATTATTTGTGCAAAATCCTTCTGCATACTATACTCAAGTAATAGCGGACGCATTATTTACAAGAACTGAGTTCTCTCTACCGTACGAGCGAGTTTGTCTTGTCAAAAGATGGACAAAATCATCTGTGAACTTTATCAATCGTATTAATTTAAATCATCTGTGAACTTGTATTACCAAGTACTGGACTGAAATAAAAAAAAATATTATTGCTGAGACCGGGGTTGTTACTGAGGACTGTTCGAAGATTATTATACTGTGAAGAGAGAGCAAAGCTAAGAGTTTTCTCTTTTTAGTCTCTACTCTCCCGTCTTTCCGAGAGTATCAAGTTATAAAATATAGTTCATGTATATTTTATTTCAGCATTGCTAATTCTGACGACTACTTACTGCCTAAATAGCCGTCAGTTATATTTTACAATTCTTGTGGAACTCCAAATATACTTTGATATGTATAAATTACATAATATATTATGAAAGTTTATGTCATTTAAATTCATGGTAAGGCACAAAACTAGTATTATTTACATTCATCAACAAGAAATAAGCAACAAAATTCTTTCAATTAAAAAATAATACTTTATTCTATAAAATTTGAAATAATTACGAATCAGTAATTCAACAGCGTAACGTCGTAGCCATAATGATAATGGATATTGGTGTCGACCCATGCGATTTGCAAATTTTGTGATGTACCTACATTAAAATGAATAAAAACGACTTATCTTACCAAAAACAACAAAAATAACACTTTTCTGAGAATATCATGCTTTTTTTCACCTGCTCAGTTGATAATTTGAGCGGGTATGTAAAATATATTTTTTATTTCATATTTTTACGCAATCGTATAGTACGGAAACCTTTCCTTAAAAACGAACATCAAATATGTATACCAATACGAAAATGATATGAAAATGTCAACGCAGTCATAAAAGGAGCACTTTGTGGGATTGAGGTGAAAAATAAAAACCGCTCAAATTTTTTGCACATTCAATTTTTCCGTATTGGCATTAAATATTCTATGACCGACCTGGCCCTTAAAACATCTGCTTTCAGAAATGGTAAATAAAACCTCCGGCACTCTGGGGTTACGTCAAATTCAATCAGTGACGTTTTTCATAGAAAAAGGACATAAGATTCGATTACCATTCAAAACGGAAGGTTATGTACTCTAATAGAAAGGGTTGCGCTTATGATTGCGTTGATACGTTTGTTTTTTTAGGTGTTTTAGGGTTGACGTAGGGGGTCTTTAATGGACTGTACAGGGTTTTTATAATTGAATAAATACGGGTAGAACAAATTTTATAGGCATTTATAAATTACTGATATTACATTTGTTTATTTTATAAAAATAAATCTATTAGAAAAATGATTTTGTTCATTATTGCCGATATCGCACAATTCTTCAAAAAAAAAAATTATTTATCAACTCAAGAATATAAAATTAATATTGAGGAATAATAATAATAAACGCTATAGAAATAATTGGACACGACAATGCATCGATTAGACACATAGCTCTTGCGACAGGTGCCTCATGAAATATAAACGACGCGTAGATTTGGTTGACGCTTAAAAAATATATCATTTAATCATCCACATAATTCATTAAATACGTCGATTGGTGTGAATTTGTTCTAATGCAGGAATATCGTGATAAATGGTTCTTCCGAATTTCTCGATCACAAAAAAATCAGTTTACATTGAATTTATGAAAAAACGTCAGTAAAAGTATAATTGAAAAATACGCTATTCTAAATAGGTTTCCTGTAAATTTTAAATGAAATATTTAAAATTTTACTAACTGTAAAATGTCAAACTATATTTCACGCGATGCGAATTATTCCGTAAATAATAAAATTTCTAATTTGTCCAGCAGGGATGTGACATTTTTAAATGAAAAAAATAAACACGACTTGATATTTATGCAAAAAAAGTGTATAGTTTTTTTCAGGCGACAGGTAATTTGTTTATTAATAGCAAATAAATGCATTTCCACATAATTGCACTCAAACACACTGACTATTTTGCGTCGCGTGAAAGTATGTACTCATGGACTTATAGATTCCTAATAGATCTAATTGCAAGGTTTTTTAAAAGAAAATTCTTTATTACTTTAAGTTTAAGAAATCAGAAATATCCATGCTTTCAAATACAAATCCATATCTCATCAGAAAAATCAATTAAGAGAAGTTAAATACATTATTTATTTTCTTTATCATAAGCAATAATTATTTATAATTAATAAAAAACTTCTGTCCAGGTAACATAGCTAAAATTTTATAATCGTTCAATTTTAGCAAGAACACAATGCCTCAAAGAAATATGAAACAAAAACTGGTTTTATCTTAATGTAGGTATTTAAAACAAACGAGATAAAATAAGCACCTGAAAAATTTTTTTTTTCATTTCTGCAGATTGGGAGAAGAATAGCGCCATTACGTTAGCGTAGTCGTGTAGATATGGGATTGATCCCATCCCAATAGTATAAGGCCAAAAGATTTGACAATATTATAGTTCTAATCGTTGTCATGTCAAACTACATAATATCAGCACGCTAATTAAGTGACACCTACAAACTGGCATATTCACCAATTCCGCATGTTTGAAATATTTTGCTGCAAAATTTACATGTCATGTCACAGAATTTCTTGTCGAAAATTAATATGTATTGCGAATATATAAGTCAGTAATAAAACTATTTATCATGATCTTTATAGTACTTTTAAGGTGTAAACAGTACATTTTTGGTGAAAATGCATTTTATTTTAAAAATAAAACAAAAATTGTTTTGTACTTCTTCTACATTTTTATAATGATAAGGATAATGTTCAGTTAATAATGCTCGCGTTGCGTAAAACCAATCCTTGAAGTTCTAAAAATGTGATAAAAAAGTAGTTCAAAATAAATAGTGTTTTATTTTAAAAAATCTTAATTTTAGAAAAAATCAACTTTTCATGACAAAAAGTGTTTTTATAAACTATTTTTAGTTATTTGTTTAAAAATATTAATAATTTATTTAACTTACGTTGTACACTCAAAACGTTTTGTTTCAGATGATAAGTCAGTTAATCAATCTCTCTTTTCAGAAAGATTGAGGATAGAACACAATATGTTTGTACTACTTCCACATGTTTATAATGATCAGGACTAATAATAATAATGCACGTGGCAATTGATAATGCATTAGTTGATCATTATACACATGTGGAAGTAGTACAAAAAAATGGTGTTTTATTTAAAAAATATAATGCCTTTAAATTATAATTGACAGTGAACACCTTAAAAGTGACGACAGGTTTAAAAAAATACTTAAAGTAGTAAGCTAATTGCTTTCTTTACGTCAGGTTTTCAGTATCAGATTGAATGATTTAGTAAGAATGGTTAAATTACAGTCACCTATGCTGCTGGACACAAATCTAAAATCAGTACAAAAAAAAAGTGTTCATTTTGGGATTCAAACCCTTGACAAAGTTTCAATCGTGTAACTAAGACCCACTTGGCTACCACTGCTACAGTGACCAAAATTAGCTATCAAAATTTATATTTTTAGAGTAATACGTATAATTTTCAAATAACGAAAGAATAAATAAAATTAATAGCATTAAAGAAAATTATAATTATTGTTAATTGTCAGTTAATTAATCCATTATACAGAAAACGTGGTTTTAAATGTTCAATAAAACACAAATTACACTTAAAATTATTAGAGCTGGAATTCAACAATTACGCTTTCAAAAAAGCGACTGAGAGATATTTGAAATGAAAGCTGTAGAGAACTTTTGTTAAGCTTTCGTTCCATTTGACAAATGAACTGCAAAATAATCAATTACGTCACGCAGGACATGCGCAGCCAATTACCGTTTTCCTCTGTCGCTCTTGCTCGTATGGAAGCTTTTTTCAAAACGAAAAAAAACTAGGATTGAAAGCTTTTTTATGAAGACATGTTCTATTGTTTTAAATATCAACACTTTTTTTATAAATAGAGCACTGTCAGCCTTTGAATTGTTATACGTTTTGAATGACGCATACAAACGTAATTGCTTGCAACTTGAAAACATTGCTTTGTTTTTCCAATCAGCTCTACTCAATAGTAAAAAGAATAAAATGTTTTAAAACTCACACTTCATTTTTTCGAAAACAATGTTATTTTCTATTTTTGTTTAATTGAATGAGAATTTCCATAGCTTTCAAATGTTGTTTTGTACTTAACAAAATAAAACGATGCCTACTGATATATTAGTGTTGCTATGAATCAAATTCGTTTAATTTTTAAAGATTAAATATTTTTTATTTAAAACATCATAACTTCTTCTTCATTTTATTTCCTGGCTCTACAGTCTAGGGTAAACCTTGCCTGTCTTAATTAATTATTCTTCTCCAATCCGGTCGTCTCTCCATCTTGTAGGTTTTGTGACACTCCATCTATCCAAGCGAATTAGTGGTATACCAACGCTCTGGTCTACCAAATCATCATATCTTAGAGTATGAAAGAATAAGAATAGATTCAATACATCTTTAATAAAGTGAAATAAAAACAATCACCATCCAAAAGTAAATAAAGTATACATGGTTACATACGCATGTTAAAACTTTGATTTACTGATACGAGGTTGAGTCACAGTTTGACGAAATTTCATGAAAACTAGATTATATTAAATTTGTGATGACATTAAATTTATTTCATTTCTGTAAATTGCATTTGGAAGGCACTACTGTGCTAAAAAGATACGAGTCGATTATCTTTTGTGATTGATTTGTGTATAAATATTTTGCAATTTATAGGTGAAAGTATTGAATCTCCCTGAATCTTAATATATTTTTGACCTACTGTAAATGCTTGGGAGGTAGACACTGCGGAATTCAGATTCTATATACATTTTAAAGCATTTAATATAAATTAAAATTACTTGGAAATGCTTACTTTTAAACAAACCTGTTTATTAAATATGTACAAGTAAGGGACGTAATAGGAAGGAATGCCAAAGCAAAATGGCGTCATATAATTTCTTACGTCTTATTTTGTACAAGAATGTTATTGTGAACAGAGATATTTTAATTTTCTATTCATAACATTGACATAAACATTCTATTAATTTATGATGGAATAAAATGGTACAAAGAACAAAAACTGATAAATTATTCTTGAGTTCTCATTTTGTTGTGTAATATTATAAAATGTTGTGATGTTGTCTTATCGTAATTGTTTAAATAAAGTTAACCAAAGTTTAAAGTGAAAATTCGAGACATTATTGTGAGATAATTTTTAATACACTATAATAATTACGCGAAGTACTTAATGAGCGATTAAGAAATAATGTTTAGTATAGAGCTAAATGGTCTTTAAAACATTTAATTTCGTGCTTTAAAATAGAATGAGAACGCCTCCGTGATAAACATAAAATAAATCTCATAAAATCTTCCAAAAGACCGTATTCAAAACGATGAAACAAACGTAAATTTTGAAAAAGCGTAAAAAGCTTTAAGCATTATGAGTGAAGACTTGGGAGCTTTCTATTTAACATCAAAAGCACGTTGCGTTATTGCTGAGGCTCACGCTAGATGGCCGTAATATAATTTTGAATGATCTTCGGTACTATCCCAAACGATTTTTTTATACAGGCCGAGAAATAATGCAGAGTGAATATTTTCTATCAAATTTTGCATTTTTATTTTGGCATGGAAAAAAGAAGCGGTCAGGAAGTGTGCAGTTAGATCAGTGATTCTCATGTGCGGCCACCAGAGGATTTTTCTGTGGTTACGAACGGCTCTAGAGTAATAAATATTGATATTTAAAGAAATAGAAATATAAAACAATTACGATATTTTTTTTATTCGTATTGCGTACGTATACGACTTGAAAACGTATTTGTAACGAATTAATATTTTTAATAAAATAGAGATCTTATTCCGATATAAATTTATCGGGAGCAGTACAGCAGCCCTCAGGTTAATTCGGGCTGCAGTGCAGTAAGTAATTCGGTCTGTGGTACGATAACCATTGATTTTCATCTTGGAATCGTGTAATTATCAGTGTCTTCTGATTTTTTGTAAATACGGAAACATCTATATTCTACATCTGTAAATAACATGATTGTAAAAATATAGTATATATATTTAAATAAATTATATTTAAACATAATGATTTTCTGCCTCGTAATGGTTTACAGTTAATAAAATACCCACAACGCAACACTGCTGTAACTATAAAATCATTATTTTTCGAGGAAAGAAGAGGGGAGTGGCGGCAAACTCAAGGACCGCCCCAGGCGGAAAAAAAACCGTAGCCACGCCACTGCCAACATGTATGAATTTCTTTTATTGAATCAAGTTATGTGCTGATTCCTTTTTTTAGTAAATGCATAAGCCTAATATTTTAAATCACTATTGAAAATTTTGGTGATATGTAATTTTTTTGAAATAAATATAATGGCCTCTGTCTTTTAGAGGTAAGAGCTTTGCCTTAACAATCAGGTGGATCCTGGTTCAATGTCCAGCAAGGTCAATATCAAATGTAGATGTTTCAATTCAAATTTTTGATCTTGGACATATTAACAACTTTTCAAAATTCTCGTCGCGTTTATCTTGATGACGATTTTCAAAACATTGGCGCATTGGTTCTCAGCTGTAATGCCAGATATTTAATATAATTGCAAGTCTGTAATTTGATAAAAAAAAATTTGTAGCACTCGTAAATTTTCATTCCAAAAGCCAAATGGATTGAATTAGCTTGCATAAAAATAAATATTAAATGTCCGTCAATAGTTCATTCCTCCTAACTAGTCCCATATTCAATCTTGAAAACGGATTGTAGAAAAAATGAATAGGAAACTATAAACCCATCTATAATCTCATCCTGAGAGGACTCTTACTGTTAATATATTAATTGAAAAAAATTAAGTCTATCCATTACAATTTTTTGTGCATACCGGATTTCAAACCTGTGGAAATCGCAACCCATCGGATGAACGCATACGAGTGTTGACCATTGGGCTAAAGGATCAGCATAACTATATGGTGTTAAATATTACTCAAATTACGTCTCAAATTTTAAATCCTACGTATAGGAAGTAATTGAGCCCATATGTGGAAAAACTGCGTCAGTATTTATTTGGTTTTTTTTTGTCAGCATATTTATCCAGTAATTTTTGATAAATAAGCGCTCTCAATAAAATGACTCAAACAATATTCATTCATTAAAGATAAATATTTTCGATAAATTGTATCTCTACAACAACCAACCGTTATTATCTCTATATATTTTTTTGAGGACAACGCTGTTTTTCTACATATAGGCAGAAATTTTAATTATTTTGTGATTAAAAATTTCTTTCAAAGATATGAAATTTTCTTTAGGTGACAGTGAATTATTAATGTATGTCAAAGAAAACCTTTTGAATCGATTCACCGGTAAATAAAACTATGTCAATATTATTTTGTAGCACAAGAGGCAATCACAAGTGAAACCCCCTGACCCCTCTTCAAAATAAGGGAAGAAAGCAATGAACAAGTATAATAGGCTTAGTTTGTATACAATTCAGTCAACCATACAACTTCAAGCTGCTTACATAAAATATTATATCATATTATTTATATACAAAGCATACCGTTATATATTGACAGAAAATCAATCACTTCAGGGGAAAACTTTGCCCATAATGTTGATAGAAAAATATGTCAGTCTAGCTTAGAATAAAAAAACTTATATCCATATATTTTCATATAAATGATGTCTTACAGTGACCATGGTTTAAAAATATATCAAACCGATAGACATACAATATTGGCAGCATTACTTACAGTCCTCGGTATCTAAGTATGGCTCGTAGGGAAATATGTATTCAAATATTCTTTGAAAACAAGTTTAATATTCGAGTACCGAATATCAAAACCTAATAGTATTCGAATAATATTAATATAACTTAACTAGTAGCTAAACCCGTCATAGATGACGGTATCGAAATTGAAATACTGAATGTCCAAAGTAGCTATAGTGTTACCAACATTACTTGCCCGCTGCCAAATTTAGAACTAGAATTGTCTGTCTAGAAAAAATTTCTCCAATTGCCAGTTTATGCAAAATAAATATATATGTCTATTTTTAATAACCGCTGCGAAATCGTCTGTTTGAAAATTGGAATTTATTTTAAATTTCAGTTCTGGTTGAGTAAAGCAAAACGCGATGGTGGCGCCCTCACTAGCGGCCAGGTTAAATTGGTACATCTATATTACGTAGGAACTGTGTGTGTATTTTTTACACCACGAACGCATAAGTCATGAGAAAATTTCATACCTACATGTGATATGTGATAATAATAAAACGCCTACAGAGCGGTCTGGGCTATTATATATAAGATGTACAAATTCCATCATTTATATATAATTGTTAAATTTCTTACGAGATGTATTAATTAATTGTAATAAGAAACATTTTTTATATGGCTTATTTTTATACTGTGTTGAAATAACACGGTCCAATCCAAAGAATAAATTTATGTTTTTACAAGAATTATTTGTTCTAGCACGATCACAAGAATAAAATTATATTCAATTTCATTACAATTGTTTTTTTAAATTTTGCGCGTTATTGCGTCCCGGTGTTCAATATAATATTTTAAGAATTTGTTTATTGGGTTTCTATTATAACTCTCTTTAAAACAATTTCCTATACCGCAATGTTGTAATTTTTTCAAATAACACGCGTTTTCTAATTTAGTTTTTTACACGGATAATTTCATTTTATTTCACGATTTTTGGTGGAACGTATGCACCGTGTAAACAAAGAGATGAGTGTACATGCAAGTTGCTAACAGCACGAGTCTTGAGCGAATATAATGGTGTTTAAATAAACGATATATTTGGTGTCGCATTATAGTGAGTTGTGTAAAAGCAAACACATCACTCTCCTTCAAAGTCATTTCGTGAGAAATCAAATATCATCGATACTGCGGTAATTCTTATATTCTATACGAACATGTGAGTTATAAGTGAATTATGTTAATATAATCCAAGTGGTTAATGATTTTGTGTTTTACACTAGTGATTTACATGTAAACGCAATTTTTAAATTCATTTTGAACAGTTTTCTGGGGATATTGCATTGTATCTGTTAAGTTGTATAATTATATATAAAAGAATATTGAGATTATTTGTGCCTTCATCCCTATGTTATTCTCAACTATTTATGGACAATTGCTTTTTTCTCATACACAATTCGTATCAAGATGTAATGCAATGTCGAATTATATTAATGGTTAACCTAGTAATGTAATTATTAATACTATGAAAGACTAATATTCGAATAATTTATAAATATTCGAATACATTCTAATATCAAATATTCGATTTTAATCCCTAACTTACACACACAGCCTAAGACCAAAGATTTGTATTTTATTATAATATGGCATTATTCACTACTTTAGTTGACTTGAATAGACTATTTTGAAAAAATGAAATTGAAAGAATTATATTTGCTTTCAAAATATAATGATATTGCCAAACAGCCAATTGACATTTTATTATTAATAAGCTGCCAAATATAAGTTGCCAAGCTTTTATTATTAGTAAGCTGCCAAATCACATCTACATAAATACGTCGATTTTTCTATTCATATTGTCGATGATATCGAATATATACATAATTTAATTACACAAAACAAAACACGTAATAAAATATATTGTCCGTGACTTGACAGTTCAACCGTTAAGTCATTATTATTTTGTATAGCATTTTAAAATTTCGTAGCATGGCATTATCAAAAAAAGTGTATGTATCAAGTTGACGATATAACGAGGTTATAAAGCTAAAATGTGCTTAAGGTGGCAGCTATTGAATATTTTTAACTGACGAAAATGCTAAGTTGTACAAGTGAAACAGTTTCTCATCATATTATGCCTGTGTTGGTTTTACCTTGTAGATACTTGTAATTTCCGGTAACAATACATTTTATTTAGATAATTTATTGACACATTTGTGTCCATCATGCGGTGGTCAACGCCGTTGGCTACGATTAAAAGATGTCGCGGGTACAAGTCCCGATACGGACAGTTTCATAAATTAATTTTTAACAATCGATTTATGGATTTCTGTTCACAGTCAATGAATGTTTGTGATGTCTAAAACTCACAAACATTCATTCACTCACTCTTACTTACCCATCTGACCCTAAAAATTGGACGTGTTGAAAGCAGTTAGCTAACCAATTTTCCAGTCATAGCTCTATCCTTATATCCATATTATCTTCCAAAAAGAGAGGTTTAACAACTGAGTAACAGGTATTTCTTGTAGAAAAACTTCTTTTTAGAAACTTCCATTAAGAGTCCACATTGGAAGCCGACATAGTAAAAAATATATGTATATTATCTATTCCAAAATAAACGTTTACTTTAAAACGTGTAGTGGATTTAACGTGATACACGACATTTTATCCAATCATAAAATATACAAATATTGAATGTACATTTTAAGAAAATTTATTTAACATAAGTGTGTTATTTTGTTTGAATCTGATTGACAAATTGCTTTCATAGTCAGCATTCTTACGTTTGAAATACTCATATGAAGAGAAATAATCAAAGTTTCCCATTGATAAAACGACATTGCTCAAACAATGATGTCCCGTTCTCGTCAAAATCTATCTCAGTTGTTCCCATCGTTGAAGGCTCTATTCAAAGCTTAACGTTCACGTACGTCCAAAGGTCCAGCCGGCTAGAGGATACAGTGGCGAGCCGTAGGGGTGGGTTTGTGGGGGAATGGGGGTGAGTAAAATGGACGGACAAGTGAAACTGGAATCACCCCATTCGTCCATGAGGTTCCGGTTGAATAATTCGAAACTTGAAATACCAAACTCAGGTGTTTCTCAAAATATTTTAATGTTTCATAATCTTTAAAACCAATTTATTACATGTTATTTATAACATATATATATCGACTGTCGAAAGAAAAAAGGACGTAACCCACACTCAAAGAATATTGTGTTTAGCCCACACAAACGTGTATTAAATTGTGTACATTGTGATTATCGAAAAAAATAAATTTTGAAAAGACGGAAGGATACGTCCTATTGCCTTTCTGAGGTCGATATGTTATACGTGTATATAAAAACATACTGTACTAACACGTTTTGTGTGAGTTACGTCCTTTGTCTTTTCCACAGTCGATATATATAAATATATATATATATATATAATATAAGATGTCAACTGAGGGTACTTAATGGGATTTCAATATCAGTTTGAGTTCATCTATATATCTACTAGATATTGTATATTGAAATATGGGTTCTGGACCGAGTGTTAATAATTCTTATGAAATTTTTTTTCCCGTCCGCTTCCTATGTGGAACATATGGTCTCCTAATGGAGGTATCTTAACAGACTTTTCCTACGAGAATTGCTTGTTACTGAGTTGCTAAACCTCTTTTTACAAAGACAGTAGGGATAGAAGGACAGGGCTATGAGAAAACTAGTGGCTAGCAAATCACTCTCGTTACGCCCCGTGAGGATAGAATTGGTGGGAGGGAGGACTCAGACTACGAACAAAAATCCATAAATCGATTGAAAGATCGATCTATGAAAATCGTCCGCACCGAGAATCGAACCCGAGACATCCGCAACCGTAGCCAGCGACGCTACCAACTGCGCACATAAATGATATAATTTTTTTACTAATTATCAGTTCGAGTTCATCCGTGCACTTGAAGCCTGAAGATGTTGAAAGGTGAAACCTGGGTCGTTAGTGATCAAATTTATGGAAATGTACAAAATTGGAATGATTCAAATTTTTCAAGATTTAATTGTCATTACTTTTCTTTATTAATCAAACTCCATGAAAAAACCTTTTATTTTGTAAAACTCGTGTGTGTTTAATGTTTTATGTTTACAAAACTAGTCGAGTGTTTACATATCATGTTCTATATTTTTATGAAATGAAAGTATTGAATAGGTGCGAGATAAAAACTGTACCGGGAAAAGTTATATCTGTATGTACATAAAGTTAATCCACAAATTGTTTTAGATTCTGCTGGCATTTTGACATAGAATCATAGCACAGATGTTTAGAACTCTAAGAACAACTGTCTAATAAAAACACACCAATAATTAATATTGTTTGTATAGATAATGACGACTAGTTTGAAAATATAAATAAGCTATTTTATCGAAACCTTAATGGAAGAATAAATTGGCCAGATGCGCCGTCGCATTTTAAGAAGGACTGCTCTAATGATGCTGCCAAAGTGGAATGGGGGAGCAGATTGCCGAAGCTGGAAAGTTCGTAAGGTTATTTTGTCTGAAGACCCGTTTGGTGGATGGCAATTTGTCTTCAACGGAATTCTTCCATTCAAAGGGAGACGATTGTATTTGTTCAACTATACTCCGTATACGGTAGCACGTTTGTTCTATTTTTTTTAAGTGTACTGTTTATTAAAAGAGTTCCTAGGGTTATTCTATTATTTTGGACATTTTGTTTCAATCTAATGTATCGATCTAAGACTTTAAATCTATATATGTTCATAAATGAATGTTGGTTTGTTTGTCCTCTATGCGTTTATTTACCGTTCATCTGATTTCGATGAAACTTTGGTGAGTTATTGTGCGCACACCCGTGAAGGTTTCTGAAAAAAAAATTAATATCTAAAATCTAAAAGAAAAGAATCAAATAAGTACAAACAGGTAACATACGTAAAAATCTTCTGCTTTTTTTGTTAACGCACCAGACGGAACACAAAATATTGTGTTCAATAAGCAGAATTAAAACACAAACACTTTCTTTCTTTGAGTGGCATTGCAACGCATGCCGGGTATTCAATAGTTACCAATACATATGGTATGATTGAAAGTAATGTATAGGCTATGTTGCAAACTAAGAGGATACGTTTGCATGTTTTCTAATAGGGATTTGTTAACAAAACCGAAAAAAATCAAAAACTGATAAATCTGTATTTTGTCAAAATTATATACATATATTATAAGTATAGGTCATTTCAGACAATATATAATAAAAAATAACTTGCAAAACCTGACAAAGCCATACTAAAAAAAATGTTGAAGCTTTTATTGATATATAGAATCCGATATGTTTAATAGTTACAGCCAAATGCAGATTTTGTCAAATTTTATTTCGCCAATAATATGTAAACTTTTATTAATTTAAAATATAGTACGATATAAAAAAAACTATAGCTAAAACTAAAACTTTTGCGTGAAACACAAATAGGTCGTTTACTACTAATGATGCAAAGTGGATATATCAGTTTTTGCTTTTAAGCGCCTCAATTCCTACAACCGTGATTTAAAAAGTCAGTATGTCCATACGGACAATCATTCTCGTAAGCTTGAAACCGAATGCTGTTGATCCTCGGTGGAAAAGATATAATGTTCTAAGTACACCACGCATTTATATCTGATTTAATATTTCATTTAAAATCGATATTTAACAATAAAAAAAAAGAATAATAAAGTATTTTTAAAACTGTAATGCTAACAAAAAACCAGAATAGTTAAATTTAAGCGGATAATCATTAAATAACTTTATATTTACTAGCTAAGATTATTGTTTTTGATATTTTGGTAGCACGCGTATAAAATTTAATGGTTATCAGCACATGATAAAAGAATTAAAAGCGATAGCAAACACCATACAACCATCAAATTTACTATTTAATTATCATTATTTGAAATTGTTTACTCATTCAACAGAAAACGCGTTACTACAATTTAACAGAAAATCCACAACTTTGAAAAAACTAGCTTACTATTAATTACTCCGACTTAAAAAAAACCATATTTAGACAAACAATATAGATATAGATGAAGCGAATAATGTTATTACAGATAGACGTCTAGACTAGGCAATTTGA
Organism: Himalopsyche phryganea; assembly: GCA_022494535.1. Lineage (NCBI taxonomy): Eukaryota > Metazoa > Arthropoda > Insecta > Trichoptera > Rhyacophilidae > Himalopsyche > Himalopsyche phryganea. Next base: position 922,288 of record JAGVSL010000132.1, on the reverse strand, counting down.
AATGAATGAGAAGTATCGTAATTTATTTTTCTTTATAAATATATAATATTTTTATGTTTCGTATCACGTTTCACATTGCCTACAAAACTTTAATTTTTTTTTAAATAAGCCTTCGTTAAACTAAGCCATAATAATCTTAAAGCACGGTAGAAGTAATTATTTCAGTGTCTCATTTTTTTCCAATTTATAGTTATACGATAAGCATTTTGTGTAAATACAAAGGTGTCGCTACGAAGTTCCAACAAAGAAGAAATAATTGATTGAACGAACTGAAAGGAGTTTACACTTCATTTATAATAATTATTTATGTAGGTTAAAAAAGTGTCAAATTATTTTTCTTACCTATTTTTGATATCCAGTAAGAATTTCAGCACGAATCTGTAAAGAAAAAACTAGATATGCTAAATATTTTGAAAACACCAAGTTGCTGTATTTTTTTATTGGAAAATAAATAATTTACAAAAATATACCAATATTTGTTACGTACTTTTACAGATTTTTAATATAAATAAATAAACTTCTATGTATGCGTATGACAAAACAGTCTTACGAGTTAGTCTAAAAATGTTTCCCAAAGAAGTAAAACACGTAACACAATACGTAAATTTTTGGTAGAATAGCGAAGTTATCAATTTTAACTTTATATTCTGAACAGATCTTTTTGCTAAGTAATGACTGAATAACTTGCCCGAAGATGTTTCTCACAGACGCAAAACATGAGCTGCAATTAGTAACACAACCAATAGAGTAAAAAAATAATCAAAATTAATTTCATATTCTAGGTATTTTACTAGGTTCGGAAAAAATAACTAGTAACAAGATGTTTCTCACAGAGGTTACACTACCAGTGGATTAACAAAGTGATATATTTAAATTTTATATGAAAGATAGCTTGCATTTGATTATATATTACTTGCATAGGATTAGTTTCTTAATGAATTCAATGTATAAATATTTTATAAGTTAAGTGACATATTTGTCATCATAGTTAATTACTAATGCGCCAGATGTTTTTTAGGCTGAAATAACGTTTAACTCAAGTCAACTTCAACTAAATCACACAAAATTAACGTGCTGAGAAGATATAATATGTCATCATACATCATGCTCAAGTTCTCAAATACTATAATGAAAACATTGGCAGTTGGCTTTGTCCTATTTGGGACCAATTTGGGCTCATGTCACTAATCTCAAGAAGATTACGAATGAAAAATAACTTTTCACACATTTTTTTAATTGAGCAATAATTCCAATTATTTACATACCTTAAGGGAGCGATCAATATTATTACTTTTATTATATCCTCTAATTAATCGAATTTTTATGTGTAGTCAATGTGTAATTTTGAATTTGTAAACACCATTTTACCAAAAGAGAAACACATTTTTTTGATTAAATTCATAATTCCAATTACGCTACCACGGATTAGGGATAGCAATAGCTGTCAAATGTATCAAAACCGGTATTTTAGTATTTTATAAAAAAATAACGGGAATAGAAAGATCGATTCCAGTGTAACAAAAAAATATGAAAATAAACACTACTTTCAATTGAATGTTATATTATGGTCATTTAAAAAAATGACAATAATAATAAAAACAAAATTTCAAAACTAACGAAAATATTTTAATCATCAGAACTATGTACTGTGTTTTCTACTTCTATAATATGAGGGTGGTGGGCGGTGGGCAATTTTTGCTTTTACTTTTGTTTTTTGGCATAGCTTCACCCATGGACTAAACAGATTGTGATCGGATTAACTTTTTTCATTGCTGCATTTAGAAAGTAACACGTGCCTATTTGCAAATTCTTAGAATTTCTTCCTGGGAACCGAACGCAGGCTGAAATGATTGCTTTATCTTTGCGAAAAGTGGTAATATAATGCTCACAGATGTGCAGCTGTTTTGGACGAGGTAATATTTATTGTCCTCTACCTTTATTCAATACGACGATAATCCTTGTAATTTCTGGGAAGTTTAAGAAAATTGAGAACAGTTTATTTGGCAGGTATTTTCAAATAATTTAATGAAATTAACCGGCGGCTTGAAGGTGCCACTAAACACTTATTAATTGTAAAATACTGTGTTCTTATTTATCAAAAAACTTCACGTCTTTCATCGTAAACTTCTGAAGAGAGAATTTTATCAAAAACCCGAATTATTATCTATAAAAGAAGCAATCTAAGAAGAAACAGCAGGAAAAATCGAAAGGTTTAGTTGCCATATCAGCAAAAAAATTGATATGAAAATAAGATTCAAAGACATTTTAAATTAAAGACATATAATTAGATGATAAATCTTTTCACCGAAAATTTTGATGAGGTCGATATAATTTATTAAGAAAAGTTGTTGGAACTGAAATATGACGAAGAGAGCAAAAATATTTTCAATATTTCCGGAATCCAAAAACTTTGGCAAAATAAAAAAATGCCTAGTTTGTATCCAAAAATGTTGGAAACAATGAAAGATATTTTAATACGCTTTCCCACATTTCATCTTATTGAATCAGGTTTCAGTTTGGTGAATAACATCATGACAAAACAAAGAAATCGTCTGAAACTCACTGAAAGAGGAGACCTTTCAGTGATTTTAAGACGATTTCTTTGTTTTGTCTTAATTTGTCATGAAGAAAAGATTTAACCAGACATAAATGATTTAGTCACGCAGTATCAGGCTCAAGGTTTTCATTAGACATTGAATTTGATTTTTAAAATTTCTTATACGCACTCTTTTTGTTGGTTATAAAAACTTGTTTTTTCAAATCTACTCAATTCTTTTTAGAAATTTTTTCACCCATGTACTGGGCTTAAATATAGCAATGTTGGTGGTTGGTTAGGGAAATTTTAACCATGAAAAATAAACAAAAGTGGGTGGTAGGCATAAAAAGGTTGACGGCCCCTGGTCTAGTATCATAATTCAATCTCCAGTATATCCAAAAAAAGAGTTATGAATGCAGCATAGTTATTCGTGTTGTTACCTACTATTTAAATTATAAAAGATCTTTCTATACTTACAAACTCTCATCAAAAATAAATGTGTAAATTTTGTTAATTTTAAAAACTCATATTCTGTATTGGCCATTAATTTTCTAAACTAATAATCTCCATTCCAGCCAATGAGAGTACGGCATTATATTGTCATGGCTATTAGTTTTTGTTCATATATCATGGTGTAAGAATCTGTTCTATGCATTTGTAACTGTATCATGAGAACTGTTTTTTGGGGTTTGCCAAAAACAAGCATTGGTGGATATTCTAAGTTACGACACTAGAGCTCTGTGCAACTTTTGTAAGTGACGACAAATGGTGGAATCTAAAATCTAAGGCATACAAAGTGAGTTAGCTTGATAAATAATAAAATGTTGATATCAATACACGTGCCTTCAACGATAGTAATCGTTCTAGACTCGTGCCGTTTAGGACGCTTAGAACGGGAAGTAGTCTTTAGGAGTTCCATACTCACTGAGTGACTTAAGCTTTTTATTACAGTAAAAAAAAATGAAATACGTTCAAATTAAAATTTTGTGTAATTTTCAATATCGGTACATCGGGATTTATATTTTTACAAAACCAATATTTTGAATTTTTAAAATTAGCCTTATTACCGAGTTCTTTGTTCTGGAAATACCGGTGTTGCAAACCCTTATTGCGACCGATACTCAATTTACCGGCTGGTGTTTATAATTCTCCAAGGGTCTGACACAAATTTGTGCTAACCGTTTCCAACGGCCCGTCGAATTTTTATTCGTAGAAATTCGGTATTAGCATGATATTCGATAATGGACTGTTGATTTTCGCCAATTGGATGTAAAAGCAATGAAAAATTAATAAATTATTTACTTCGTCATATTCACGTACTCGTCCTGGGTTATTCGACTGTAAAAATTTATCACTACTGCAATTTAAAGTATACATTCAATGATGATAGAAATATATTCATTTTAGGTAAATTTTGAAGCGATATTGTAAAAGTAAGGTATTTTTAAGAAAATTTTTACCTGTACTTTTACATTCAATATTTAATATTTTAAAACACAAAACACAATTTGTTTGTACTACTTCCACATATTTATAATGATCAGGACCGGTTTAGCTTATCACGAGCATTATCAACTGAATTCAGTTGATAATGCTCATAATGCTCGTAATGAGCGAAACCGGTCCTGATCATTATAAATATGTGGAAGTAGTACAAACAAATTATGTTTTATTTTTTAAAATATAATGTCTTTCCACCAAGAATTGACAGTTAACACCTTAAAATTAATTCAATATTTAATATTTGTTGATTAAATCGAAATATGAAACTCCATAATAACTTAGTATACTTTGGGAGTGTTTCAATTTTCACTAGAATAATGAAATAATTTTGATAGTTAGGACACAGGTGTGATATCTCAGAAGAACTTTTATAATTATTCTCCTGTAACCAAATGCCTTGCTTCTGTTTTAGCAAAACATTTCAAATTTTTTTTTTCACTCTTAATTACTGTTAAGTGTCGCTTATTAAATATATTTTGGAATCAATGTATTTATTTTAGTTATAAATAAAATGTTTTTTTTTAAATTTTAATATAGATTAATAATTATATGAGTATAGTAAAAAAACCGGTTCATGTCTGAATAATTAGTAGTACTTAAATAGGGTAGGTACTGTTTTCAAATCTTTGGCCATGTACCGATAAACGAAATAAAATATCAGTAACGCTTTAAGTTCTTATGCTTTCAAACCAACCATCTGAAAAACAAAATAAAAGGATTTAAAGCTATCACTATTTCATAAATATTTTTGTTAAAACACTCAAAAAGAAATTCTACAAGAAGAGTTCAAAAGCGAAAATTTATTCAATAAATTAAGCATCGCAATCGGGTAGTTTATGAAATTTTCTTACAAGCTTTCTATAAACTTTATCTATGAATTCAACAGCTTGCAAATACATTCTGGATTCAATTTTTGTCGTCAATTTATTATGTTGTTCACAGAATACTAATTTCATTCGATCTTTTTTTCTTTACTCTATTTGCCTCAACTGAATTTTTGATAAATATAATGGTAAATGTTAAATGTTAAATAATTATGCGTACATAATTGAATCATAATTTACGTGTTTATATATAATATACGTTTGATTTAATATGTTAGTCATTGTTTATTTATACACATATTGAAAGAAAACATTCTTTCATGAAACTGACATAATACAATATGTATCTAAGTATATACTAATGCTGTGATATTGAAAGCTCAGTAGCATTTCGTAATAAATACTTCCTTTGCAATATGAGAAAGCCCATATCTCTGAAATACGTACCATGAAACTAATTAAAATCTTGACGGCTCATTAAGTCAGCTAAATTACTTTACATAAATTTAATATGTTTTGTCAACAAAAATACATAAGTTTCGAGTGTTGATATTAGATATGTTTGAGTATCTTATGGCCCCTTCAAAGTGTTCGAAAGCCATCGTCGGTCCAATATTAAATTTATTTTAATTACCATGGATCCGAGGGGAATTCGAGAAAAATTTCCTTTGAATATTTTTGGAATAGTAATCAACTTTCTACATAAGTTATTGTCTCATTATAAAAGTCGAATGATATATTATTAGAATTATTTTAAAATATATTTAATAATACATGTTGCAAATTTATAGATTATTCATATTTTTTCAGTGTTGATAATCGACCGTAGTCGAGTGGTTAACGTCGTCAGCTTCGGTTACGGTGCTCACGAATATTAATCCCAGTGCGGACAGTTTCATAAATCCATTTATGGATTTCTGTTCGAAGCCGTTTATGATGTTTAAACATTCTCTGCCACCTAAACGATCCTAAAAATAGGGTGTAACAAGAGTGATTACCTAATCACTAGACCAGTTCTAGCTGTATCCTTTTATCTCTACTCTCTATGAAGAGGTTAAGTAACTGGGTAAGGAACAGTTCTCGTAGAAAAACTTTTGTTGAGATACCTCCATTAAGAGACTTTGTGCTCTACATTGGGAGTAGATTTGTTTTAAATAAATGTCAATAGTTTATTTTACCATTTTCTCATTAACGTCCACACTTCTTATGCTTGCAACACCGGTTAACCGGCAAACTGTTAAGCTCCTTAAAATGAATTCTCAATAATTATCGATAATAGGTTTAATTGTCGGTTTTATACGTATTTCTAAAACTGTAATAATTAGTTTAATTCGATGAGATGAGGCATGTTAACAATTTCCTTTTTTATTAACCCTTCCGTATGCATGGTGTAACAATGAGTTACTTCGGCATTTTAAGCCTTTAAATTATCAGTGAAATAGGACATACAAAAAATTGAAAATTTTGCTATTTGTAAATAAAATACTTCTAAATATAATAAAAAAACAAAAATACGTTATAAATTAGGTCTTCTTTGTATCAAAATTTGAAAACCACGTCAATTTTACCATAAAAATATACAAAGTTTTTTTTCAAACGGCATTTAGAAACGTTTCGAGTTTTGTTGTATGAAGAATTTCGATTCTTGCGTCTATCGATAATTTTCAGGTTTTACACATAAAATATGAAGTAAAATAATTACTTTATATTACCTAAAACAGTATTTCACTTTTTGATATTATCATTTATCTTTATAAATATTAATACGTTTATATGACAAAACTCACACGGTAACAAAATGTGACTGCATGAGATCGGAAGGGATTGTTTTAGCATACAAACGTTAAAACGTTCCAACTGCTTTTTAATCTTGTATATGTAACCGAGTGGTTAACGCTCTTGGGCGGGTTCGCGTCCCAGTGCGGACATTTTCATAAATCGATAAATGGAATTGTGTTTAAAGGCATGTGATGTTAATACTCCCTTTCTACATATCTGACCATTAAAAAAGGGTGTATGTAACAGGAGCAATTATTTGACTATTAGTTCTTTCCACGCCCCATCGTTATATCTTTACCTCAAATATATTTAAACTCCGTAAAATAACACGTTAAATATTTCCTAGTTCCATCCTTGTATTCATATTTCATTCGACACCTAAAGTTTTTTTGAGATACTTCATATTAAAATGAGGATTCTGTATGCTTCAAATCTACAAGAAATAATAATAACATTTAAAAAAGACAGATATCGTCGTTCGTAGTGAAATACTAAGTAAGCGACAGTCTTTTTAAACTAATTTCTGATGTCATTTGACGCTAAAGCCGTCTTTCCGGTTTAGTTTTGACTAACGTTTTTAAATGCAACTTTTCTCATCAATTTAATTGCATTTAATTCACAAATTAAAATCCCCGTCCTGGACATTTTTTTCACTAACACGTTGTTGCATACCAAACGAACAATTATGCTTTTTTTCTTCCTTCATTGTAAATTGTAGCACGAGTTTTAATTAGAATGTATTCTATAAATTAACTAGTGAGTACCCGGCATGCTTTGCAATGCCACTCAAGAAAGGAAGTGTTTGTGTTTTAATTCTGTTTATTGAAGTACTTTTGGATACACAATATTTTTTGTTTTCCGTCTGGTGTGTACATGAATAAATCAGAAGGTTTTTCCAAGATGATGCTGTTTGTACGTATTTGTTTTTTTTTTTAGATTTTAGATTTTTTCTTCATAAACCTGCACAACAACTCACCAAAGTTTCATCGAAATTGAATAAATGGTAAAGGAACGCCTAGAAGATAAACAAACAACAAACATTCATATATATATATATATAAATATATAAAATTTGGAAATTGTAATCTTTTGTCCACACTATGTCATTGAAATTTCACTGTAACAAGGAAACTATTAACTAAATATAAACGGGAAAAGCGTTCACTTTGCAATTGATAAATTGTGTTTAAAGTATTGACATAGACAAAAGTACGTGGTCAAATAGTTGTTAGCGGTATCTCGTTTGACCGGTACACAACATCTGATAAACAGATTTATGCGTTGGTATATAGGACGTAGACCATAATTCCGGCGTTAATGGTTTACGTGACCGGACAGTTGGCAAACAAGAGCCCAACCCCGTGTGCCGTACGGGTTAAGAGGGCAGGGGCGGCGATGCCCCCCGCAAAGTACCACGGGGGTTAACGATTCATGCGTTTGTTCCTAATAGAGTTGACGAACTGTATAGAATATTTGATTTCGTTGGTGGCAGGGATTGCAACGTCGGTATTACCGAAACCGAAACCACGGTATTTAGAATGTTTTTTCAATACCGAGGTACCGGTCAAAAATACTGGTACGGCAGATTAGAATGAATCAAAATTTAAATTGTATAAATCCTTTACATACCTATTTTAATAAAGTTATTCGCAATTAATTATAACCATATTTTAAGTATGAAAAGATTCTTATCAATATTCGAAATTTAGCATTGATTTTTATTGTCATATTTTAATTAAAATATACAATTTATTTAAGGTGTTTTCTTTCCATTCTGTTTGCTTTTCATCCTTACGATAGTTTTTTTACTATGTCGACTTCCAATGTGAAGCATATAGACTCCTAATGAAGGTATCATAACCGAAGTTTTATACGAGAACTGCTTGTTAGATGCTCAACCTCTTTTTTAGAAGAGAGTAGCGATAGAATGATAAGGCTAGGACATGTTAACTAATGAGTGGTTAACTAGTCACTTTCGTTACACCCCGTTTTTGGGATCTGAAAGGTGAGAGGGAATTCTATATGATACAGTTATAAAAAAAAAGTATTTTATTGCCCGTTTTCTATTCCGACAATAGCATATCCATAGTATACCGTGCATATGGAACTAAATTATATAACGTGCCTACCAAAAACACGAAAAAAAAAATGGGTACCGGTTATTAATATTTAAAACTGAAATAGCGGTATTGATATGTTCGTCCGGTATTGCATGCCCTGGCTGGCGACCCGGCTAAATGGTGTCGGAATAATCGGTTTATTATGATCGATGACACACCGTTACAACTTTTATGTTGTTTTATCATGACACAGTTACATGCCCATGGCATACCGTGCGTACAGAACTTGGAATAAATAACGTATCTACAAAAAAAAATTTTTACACATATTTTTAAAGGAAAAATTGTCGAAATTAGTTTTATACAAATCGTTCCTCTTCTGGCAAAGAGCGCTATGTCATATATGTCGTACTTTGATTTATTGATACCTAATATATTATATCCCTATCTACCAAACATAACAAAACGTATAATATTAAAATAAAATTTCTTAATCTCTCAACTAGATTGATGGCATAAAAATTGCAATATTTTTATACACACTGTTAAAAAGTATTTACTTTATACACAAATATTCAACGCCGATTTATTGGAGACTACTTGTGGCTTCACTTTTTTTTAAAAGACAAAGGACAATTTTTTTTAAATTATTATTTTAATTCCCTAGGGTACTCAACGTTGTACCCACTACAGTTTCACATATTCTGCATCGTAACAACGTTAATTTTTTCCATGTCCGCTCTCAATGTGGAGCATATGGTTTCCTAATGGAGGTATTGTAATGTAGAAAATTACAAATTTTTATCCAACTATTAAATAAAATGGACGAAGTATAACCAGTAAAAATTTAAATAATTACTAATGTCCACACAATGGCAATTTTATGTTTATTACGGCAACGCGGCTTGACCAATCAAGTCGTGCCGTAATAAACAAAATAGAACCAATAATATGTCTTTAAAAATAAATGCGTAATTAAGCTAAAAGCAGGAAGACGATTTATAGAACACTTCAGGTCTGGCGTTCACATTACAGTATCTTAACAGAATTTTTCTATGAGAAAAAGTTACTCAGTTGCTAAACCTCTTTTTTTCGAAGAGATAGAAGGATAAGGCTAGGACAACACTAGTGGTTAGCTGATCACTCTTCCTACGCCCCTTGAGGATGGAATGGGTGGGAGGGAGGACTCAGACTACGAACAGAAATCCATAAATCGGCTGAAAGATCAATCTATGAAAACCGTCCGCACCGGGAATTGAACCTGAGACATTCGTAAACATAGCCAGCGACGCTACCAACTGCACCACGGACGCCGACAACAACGTTAAGCGTGTTAAAATGTTTTGCCAGGAATGCCTGAGAAGAAATTCCCCAAGACGGTTGCATGCACGCTAGTGTGCAGGTAAAATAATAAATAATAATAATGGTAATAAAATAAAATGACCATTATAATTATTAAATCATATGCCTCGATATTAAATATTATGTTATAAATATAGTACTAAGAGGATCTTGTATATATATAGTTGTTATGGATGGTTAAGGCCACAATAACTAGGCTGAAAAGAGTCTGGAAACGTAAGGAAATAATCAGATACACCAAAATGCGCCTTGTACGATCGCTAGTCTACTCCATACGCTTTAACAGAGTAGAGACATGGACTCTTAAAGCGAAAGACAAAACAGGGCTAGACGCTTTTGAAATGTGGTGCTGTAGAAGGATGCCCCGTATACCATGGACGGCGCACGCTGAACGAGCTACAATAAAAATCCGGAAAAGATTCTCAGCCGTTTGTACAAGACGCCTAGTCTGTTTTTTGGCCACATTGCCCGCAAGCCTACCGAAAATCAATAGCTCTCTAAACAGCAGAGCAGCAGCAAGTGGCGAAGAATCGTCAAAGAAAACAGAGTCGATGCATTTGGCGGTGGTCATGATCCCTCACCAGTGAAGAATACGACTGAAGAAGATGTTCTACGAGCAAATCACTTTTAAAGGCTACATGAGTCTAGCATAACTGTTTAATTGTTGTCACTAAGGAAAATTTTAAATATTATTTGGGAAATATGTATTATTTATTATACAAAATGGTAAACACCAAAGGTTTCATGGAGTTTTTTTTATTATACTGTAAAAATTCAGAATGAAAATACACTATAGCAGTGTCTAACTAGAAGGCATTGGAAACAAATCAATTAGTGGTGACTCGACGATTGGGAGTCAATTGGCAAGCGTGATTTTTTCTGAAAGATTCATTCATTCAAGTCGCTTTATTGGGTCAATGTGCTAACCAAATTTATTGTTTCCCACACCTTATTTAGCCAAATGTAGGTAATATGTATGCATATGAAAGCGTATTTATCATATAATATAATTTTATCAGCCAAATCAATAATAATTCAAATTAAAATCGATATGTTAATAACGAAACAGATATTATATATTGTAATATAGAAAATGCATTTTTTTGTTCGTCACATATACATTCGTTATCTATTACTTTACTTGAAGTTTGAAAAAGTTTATGTTAAAAACAAAGGAATGTGCTGCGTAGTCGGAGGAGCAAAAAACGAACAGACCGTATTGCTATCGTCACAAAAGTACGATGAAAAACGTGATATAAGTGACATGATATATTATTCTTCACCTGATTCGTTTGTTCGGTTCTTCCAATTCGGTTTTCATTCGCGACTCTCGTCCATTTCAAAGATTGGGTGGTTTGGATTCGTTTGTTTGCAAACGACGCATGTCTGCTAACCAATAAATGATAGCTTAGTGTTCAGTTAGTCACCTGTAGAGCATGGTTTGCTTTAGATTGACTACGACAGTGGGCATGCTTACCAATACCTACGGTCCCTAAGTGAACACGATTGATATAATACCTCATTTCCAAAACTGCCATAACTTAATTCAAACGAATACGCTTTAGCCAAACATACTACAAATTTTAGGTAAACAAGTGTTTATTTAAAATGTATTTTTTATATATAAAAAATTATAAAATTATATGGAAAATATTCTTTGACTATATTTGCACCCTGTGTGTATAAATAATATGATCTTAATGCAACGCCGTTAGGAATCAATGTCACTTGTCATTCTCTTTGTTAAAGTATCCCTTAATTATACTATATACAACACAATATATAGACAGTACCAAACGGCGTTCCTGTATGCTGAAATTGCACCGGCTAAAATCACGCAGGGATACGGCTTTCCTGGAGCATAACATATAATACAGCTCATGTACTATTCACTCTTAATGTCTCTCCATAGCCACTGATGTGACGGAAATAATATTATATGCACGGTACATAGTTATTAAACTATGTATTTTAGATAACCTCAAAAATTGCCACTATTTAATATTTTATGTTAAGAAAAAAGTTGTAAAGCAAGAACAAATGAAATAATAGTGTATTCTATAAGACTTTTGATACTTTCTTACAAAAGAAAAGCATTTTCTTAGCATTTGAAAAAGGTTTGTCTCTGATAGCTCATTACTAAATATTTTAATGAGGAATAAGAAACTCTTCGAATAAAAGCGAAGACTTTTCTTTTCTTATGAAATGATGAAATTTGCTTTTGACTGTATACTTTGTGGTGTATCATTTTGGTATCGTTAAATCCAATTCTAAAAATACTTGGGTTCTGAGTGATATTGTGATAGTTTTATATCATAACCTTTTCAAGTATATGTATATAATATCCACTATTATGTGAAATCATTTTTAATTTTTTTTAACCATGTCCACTTCTCAATAGACTCTTTACAGATATCTCAACGGAAGTTTGTCTGGTTTTTACTTAGTTGATAAACCACCCCTCTTCGAAGAGAGTATGTATAGAAAGATAAAGTTAGGACAGGAAGGAGTTAAATAATCGCTCTCGCTTTGCCTCATTTTTAGAATCAGATGGTTGAGAAGGAATTTTAGACACTACAATGATTGTTAATAAGCATATCTCTTTTACACGACATTTTCATGCTATCAATAGAACAGAGGTATTCAACAAGGCAAGTGTGAGACCTTACAGCTAATATTTAAGCGGAAGATATAGAGAAAGAGCAGTGCCAGTAAAAGATGAAATTCATGGCTTAAACCTTAAGGGATTTTATTCATAACATAAACCTTTTTTTGTTAATCCTGAGCTCGAATAATGATTGCTAACCCCAGAATCTCCCGTCTAAAATTATGATGCTAGTAAACATAAAAAAGTGTTGGCTTTTCACAAACCAGTAAGCGCTTGAATATTTTTCAAGTATTATTCAAATATTTATTTTGAATTTTGACGCGTAAAAAATTCAAGTAACGTTTAATATCCGATGTAATATTTAAATGACACTGCATTGTTAAAATGAGATTTATTTATGAATTTGTTGAATTATGTCATCATGTTCAACACAGTTACCACATCTGCCTTTTAAGAAAGTACGAGAAGGTTTACTAAAATATTTATTGACACGCCTCTTGCAGGACATTTGACAGTAAAATATTATTATGTTTTTTAGAAAGCGATTTTGTACTTTTCTAACTGCATTAAGATGCAAAAATGTAAACTAATACCATTTAAGTTAATAGAACTCTACCATAAAAAAATCTATAGACATATCTTATGACGATGTAACATCGAAGTTTTATTGTTGAGAATATCAAATTATTTACGTTAATGCTCAGATGTCTAGGCTTAGGATAGTGATATAATAATTATGATGTATATAACACCATTGTTTTGTTATTACAAAAGGCCCAATCTTTATTTACACTGCTTTACATATTTATAATACGATACACCACTCTCTTTACCTTTGAAATAAAGTACCATGGTATTAGTAACAGTATGAAAGCATTACAGGGTTTATCCTACGGGAGCACCCTATTAATATAAACGTATAAAAATATGTAAAGACAAAGTAAACATTTCATTCTAGGGAGCGGATCTAAGGAAAGTGGAGAGCGGTGCATGGCTAAAAGGAAACGAAGAGTTGAATTCTGGCCGCAGGACCCAGAGTTGTAATCAAATTATGTAAATCGCCGGCGGGCAGTGGCGCTCACCGTCCTGGGATGCTTGGACGAACGACGTCAGCCGATTTGCTACACCGCACACTGGGCTAACACTGCCCATTTATCGAGACAATCATCTTAGTGTGAGAAAATAGTTACGCAAACGATGGGTTTAAACACACAAGGCAACCAACGTTAGATGTTTTAGTCACCATGTAGGAACAAATTTATATTTATAGCCTGAAATTTACATATGTAAAACATTATTATTCCTGATTTTTTCCACCAAAATCATTAACTTGCCAATTTTTGCATTATAATGTATCGTCGTTGTTCTGCAAGAAGACATTAACTGAAAAACAACTAATTTTGAGTAATTGGGCATTGAAGTTTGTCAAATGTTTGAAATGCTATACCTTTTCCATTTTGTTTGTACTAAACCTTTTTTTTAAGTAAAAGTCTAATTTATAAAAAAAGTTTCTTATTCCATAAGATAGAATTTGAAATTAGAAAAATTTTGGTATAACTTACTCATTTTTTTTGATTTAATGTTTTCTTACAGAACAGCGCCGAATTAAGTTATTGTAAATCGAATGCGTAAGAACGATTCTTTTTGACTATAATTCAAAATTGACTGCAATAGTATATCAATGTAAAAATAAATTGAAATTCGTTGTATTTCAAACACCGTCAATTTATTCATTAGCTTAAGAAATAAGATATTTTTTATCCGGTTACCAACCTTTTAATAACTTCTCAGCATCACCCAACTTTCGATTCTGATTTTATCTCACATGAATCATAGCTAGGAATAGCTAGGACTGAAAAAAATGCCCAATCTACTATATAAAAATCAATGTGGGTTTGTTTGTATCTTATGCACTGCCATATCGTTCATCCGATTCCGTTGAAATTTTGCTTAAAAAAGTTATTGCTTGCACTTGCGCGAATGACATATGCATAATAAAATAAGACCTGACCCGGCCCGAGCCCGACTCTAGACTTTTTAATTTTTAACTTACAGTAAGTCTTATATATAAAAATCAATCTCACAATCCAGATATATCTAAAATCTAAAATAAAGAATTAAATTCGTACAAATACCGACATCTTGGAAAACCTTTTGATTTATTCATTTACGCACCAGACAGAAAAACAAAAAAATATTGTGTGTCCAAAAAGACTTCAATAAACAGAATTAAAACACAAACACTTTATTTCTTTGAGTGGCACTGCAATACATGCCAGGTTCTCGCTAGTATTATATAAGTTTCATGACGACTTTTAAGTTTTTATTTATTTAGTGAAAATATCGAACTGATTAAAGGGTTAAACACAATGTCTGCAATATAAAATTTAAGAAATTAATTTTATTATTTGGCCAGTAACTAAATTCGAATAAGATAAGTAAATAATTATTCTTGTATAAGTAATAAATGTTAGTCACGTTTTTATAAATCACTGACAATTCGATAATTATTATTAATTATATTATTTATACTTATCAGTTGATAACGACAGCTTTATTTATTTCTGACAAGTTATAAAAGAAGGAATTAATAAATACAGACTTCAAGTATCTCATAATCATTTTCTAAAATTGTAATCATTAATTATAAATTGGTCGTTTGTTTGGTCGATTTGTACGTTTGTGCGATTTATCTGAAATACCAGCCTCTTTGCAAAATCCGCCCGGTGTTATAAGGCATGGCAGAGCAAACCATTCTATAGCTTTTAGCGCCGTCGTGGATTGTGATCAATTTGTTTTAATGAATGACCTATTTACTTTTGTGAATGACTCAATGAAGTTTAATATATTTAAGTGAGAGAGCGCCGTTTTTCTCGGATGATTTTATTTCCTTATAAATCGCTTCAATTTATTTGCGTTTAAGCTTTGCAGAAAACGTTAGTAATTGATTTTGCTCTCAAAAATAAGCGAAAAAACAGTTACAATTAAAAAGCGTGATAATATTGGATCTGTCTAAGGCAGCAAGTCTTAGTTTAAATTTTCTGTTTTCATAATATTGTATATATAACTCTTTACCCACCAATTTTACTCTTTATAAACAAAATAGTTATGCATGTAATTAAAAACTAAAAGTAGATTAAAGTTTAGGTGTTCTTTGTATAATTAATCATACTTTGAAAACCTCGTCAATTTTATTGTCGTAAAATATAAAATAATAGTCTAGTTTAGTATTAAGTATAGTATAATAATAATTAGAATATTATAGTAACAATCCGAGATGCCTGACGTTTTTTTTACGGCACCGCAATAAGTTATGAAGAAATTCGATTCGTGCGTCTTTAGATAATTTCGTATAGTTTGATATATATTTCAAGTTTTACATACAAAATATGACGTAAAATAATTACTTAATACTTCATAAAACCATATTTCGCTCTTTGAAATTGTCATTTCGGTTTATAAATACGTTTATATGGCAAAACTCACATGTCAACGAAATGTGGCTGCATGAGATCCGAAGGCATTTTTCGTTTGAAAACGGGAAGGTGAAGAATGAAGCCTTTTTTGAGCATGATATTATTCAAATAACTAGTTTTCTTTTTTATTTTGTGTAAATAAACTTTATTTGAAATAACAAATGGGTTACTTAAAATTTGAACCGTTCCATGTCATATTATTTGCTCCCATAGAGAGTAAAACCGGGCAGCGAGAGAGCCGATTAAATTTATGGTAGCATGGAAATGTGATTATGTGTTATATGTATGACAAGGAAAATTTATACGTCATGATTTGTACCGAAGACCGCGGAGCGCAGTTTAAAAGCGATATAAACTGCAGCCTGTTTTATTTGATTGATGTTTATTGTCATTTTAGCCTGTTTCAATCAGTGTCTGAATGGTCTTATGCTGGCGGAGGATTTACGAGGAATTTATCACACGCCGCTGACGACATTGTTGGGTTGCCATAAAACACTCGGAGATCACTAGTTTTCTTGGCGTTTTTTATCGTTTGGGGGGCAAGTAATAGTGTATGCTTCATGTCAAAATTCAAACAAATTGCCATCGAAGATATTAAAAATAAGTAATTTTAAATAATGAGTCATATTTTTGTAGATGTTTGTTCCTATTCAACTTAAAGAAATGCTTTATTTTACTATGAACATGTATTACTTTTACTATGGATTATTTGACGCTAAAAAGAAACTCTATAAAATAATAAAGTATCATTCAAATTGTTTGCCTACTTCTTTTACAATTCGATATTTAAAATTATTTATGATTTAACAAAAACCAAAGCATATCATATTCATACGTTGCTATATATATTAATATATATATATTATAGTAAATGATATAAATGGCTTTGAAATAGGAACAGTAGGTCATATTGTTTTTTTTTATTCTGGTAAAAAGTATGATATGACTTTGGGAATTTTTTATTATGTAACTGCATTATGAGAGAGGTTCAATTTAAGGAAAAATCTGTCACCGACCTACCGCGGTTGACAATCAGTAAGAAATTATTTCAGTTCGGCTTCTCTAACGGTATTGCGCGTTCTGCCCATTTCTATGTGGCTGATCTTGTATTGCTATAGCATATTTTCTATAACATTGCTTCGTTCCCCACATGACTATAACTCATCGATGAAAATCATATGATTTTTATGCCGAAAAGATTATTCTTTATATTGTATAATTGTACAACAACAGACAATTGTACTTTGGGGAGAGTGCTTTGAAAAACAATAATACCTTTAATGTGATTATCTCAGAACTTTTTTTTATGATTTAATGGCTTCCGTCAGTATAACCTCGATATGATACTTTATATTAATTTAGTTGAGCAAGAACACCAGCAAGAAAGATATTAGTGTCATTAGCATCAAAGTAACAATAAATTTCCAACATTGAGTGAGAAATATATGGATCACAAAGTAATAGTTCAAAACCTTCAATAATGCGGATGTTCAACAGTGTATTTCAAAAATAATAATTTCGTTAAATGTTATGAAACGTATTTGTGTTGAGTTATTTGTTGCTAAAAATCGAAAAAATCCACGCTCCTTTCTAGTAGCTAGCAAGAATAAAAGAAAGAATCTCAGATGGAACATTTATAATAATGGATTATATTATGTCAAAGAGATGACCCAGATAATAAAGCATTATTTTTTCAGCAGCGAATTGTCAAAAGCTCCCATTGATTTAGTGCAGCGTGGATTTTACCAAACAGTTGGGAGGAGTATTTGTGTCACGAGATGGCGTCCCCGATAATTTATTAACCAGACAACTGCTCATTTCCACGAAAATTCCAGAATGGTATCAGCGTTATATTCGATTGGAATTTCGAAAATTCTTTTGATATACTTGTAACAATACATAGGTAACGTTACATTATTAGTGATTCTTATAATGAATCACGAAAAGATTAATTACAATTCACGGTAACATATTTTTTTTATTAGATAATTAACTGTTATTGTGGATTGATAGCTTTTTAAATGGAACTTTTTTGTATAATATATATGATAAAAATAACATTCGTCCGAAAAAAAAATTTTTTTATGAGATGCTCTATTATGAGTGCATTGGTTCTACATTCGGAGCTGACATGTACGATACTTTAGTAAAACAATCCGAGCTAATTGTAAAACATATGCGAGTCTAATCTTAATATATATTTATGCAATCCTCAAATTTTCGATTAGTAAACCTTCTTTATTGATAATTTTGTTTAATTTTACATTTTCTTTAGTTTTTACATTACATTACAAAGTCCGTGTAATAAAAAATGTGTGCACAAGCTGAAATATTTTCCTTATAATTGTTAATAAATAGTAGTCTCGAGTGAAGATTTTATAATTTTGATATCCCAATGTCAATTGATATTTTGGGATGATATTGAAGTTGATAAAAAGTTATTTGCAATAAAATTTGCAATTAAGCAGAGGTTTTGTAAGTAAAATACTATGACATCAATAAAATGTTTAAACACATTCTATTGCTTTCCTCAATTTTATCTTGATAAAAATATTCATGCAATTATCTTTCACCTATCTTTAAGCAATATTTAATAAAAAATTATTGCTGTACGGAAAAATTGTCTCGAAAAACTAATAATTACATAAACTCAATGAATGCTATCTCAGTGTTAATTTCAAAAAATCTTTGATGTCTTTTGTCGAATCCAGAATACCTGAAGCCGCTTCTTTCAAAAGAATGCTTTTCTGAGAAAATGCTGTTGACATTGCCATGTTTGAAAAAATTCCGTAGTCTGCCAAATTAGTTTTCAGAATGATTGAAAGTCTTAGACGAAACTTTAAATTTACTTCTTTTTAAAATTAAACTCATAAATTCTTGACCATTTTAAAGTAATTAGATTGCGAGAATCGGAAAAAATAGAACGATATTTTACCATAAAGAAAAGCTTAATTTAGAGTTGTAATTTATTGTCTATAGAACAATTTCGTTAATACTATTAAAATCTAAATGAACGTAATAATTCAAAAATATATATTTGAAGATAAGAACTAACATTAAAATTAAACATTTTTAGTACTTTCTGATATCATTTATATTATTTCGGCGAATTAATATTTTGATAATACTTCATTGAAATAATGATAAGATTATATATAATTTAAGACATCGACTGAGGGTGCTTGATGGAATTTCAATATTAAATTTGGATTATTGAGATTTTGTACACTTTTGTGCTCGAATGCCTGAAGATGCCGAAAGGTGAAACCCGGGTCGTTAGTGACAAAATACATGGAAGTGTACAAAATCTCAATAATCCAAAGATTATATATATTATGATTATTAACTTTTTCCAGTGCATGCTAAAAAATCACGTTACCAGCTTGTGTCACTTGGACTTGGTCATGTATTGAGCATTTTTAAAGCTAATTGATTGCTTTAAAAGGGTTTTTATGTTTTTAAATATCATATTGTTATCGTTTTACACTTTATTTTGTGTGTAGAGCTTTGAATTTACATATTTTCATGTAATATAATCGAGATATGGACGACATGGAAAAAGCACGTCACATAAGGTGCAGGCATGTCTCGCTTCTGCATTATACAGTCCGTTTGAAATGTCACAAGCAAACGAGTGACGTGCCGTTTTCTCTTTCTCGCTCAATCTCATGTAAAGTGAAGGGTGCGAGTGAGATACAAGGGCTTGCGGGCGTACGCTCTTGTATCCTACTAGCTCATTTACAAGTGAGGTTGTGCGATAGAGATAGTAACTCCACCACATGCCGATGCATAAAAAATAACTACAAGCAAAGATACATCCGGTTCTTTCTCCCTCTAACTAATACCATTTCTCGCTTTGTCTCAACTTAACAATATATATCGTGCGTCACTCTTGCGTATAGAATTTTATATATCCTATCACTTTCATTGAGTTCGGAATAATATTGTCATCAGAGTATTGTAATTTTATTATTTAACGATGAAAACATTGAATCAAACCACTTATTTATTTTAATTTTATTCCATAACTATTTTATCTACAAATAGCTAAAATCATAAATTTATATAAAACCAAATAAGCGAGATATTAATGTTTTCAAATCGTATGGTAATCTTGTTGTATGGTAACGGGAAGGTTAAATAGAAACTGTATATTTTTATTTTACGTAAGTGATTGTTTAATATTATAAACGTTAGTAAGACAAGGCAAGCTAGACGTAATACATATTTGAATCTAATTTAAAGTTAATAGATACACATGTCAAATCTTTCGTTGTAAAGTTCTTCCGAAGAGAAAAAAATGAATTGAATTGACACTGAATATGTTGGAATGTGGTAAATTGCTTGAAAAGTGTTGTTGTCATTCATTCCTCATTATTAATTTGTGTATAAAAGAAACATTTAAACTTTACAATTAACGTTTAAAATAAAACCGTTGATATTTCATAAAATGAATACTCGTATACGACATGGCATGTAAGCCATTTGATTACGACTATCAATGTATCAGTAATGACTAAGATTGGAGAGTGGTTAATAAGAAGAAAATATATTTTTTTAATATTATTATTCCCGGGTCCCTGAACGAGCATTCAGTATTTCGGTTGCGAAGCTAATGGATTCAAGCCAAGGTACGGACAGTTTCGTGAATTGATATCTCAATAGACTTATGGATTTATGTTCCGAAGGTGTTTATGTATTGATGTAATATCTAAAATTGCCTCCTACACAACCGATCCTAAATACGGAGCGTAGTGAGAGCGGTAAACTAGCCACTAGTCCTATCTTAGTGGTATCCTTTGATTCTTACTCACTGGAGAGGTTGAAAAACTGATTAGCAAGCAGGTTTTGTAGAGAAATCTACGTGGAGATAAACGCTATTATGCTTCATATTGTCGACTCAGTGGCGAAATTGGTAACATCGTTGTCTCGGGTTCAATTCCCGGTGCGGACAGTTTCATAAATTGATCTGTTAATCTATTTATGTATTTCTGTTTGAGTGTTTGTGAGGTCTAAAACTCTTCCCCACCCATCCAATCCTCATGGATAGCGAGAGCGATTAGCTAATCCTGTCATAGTCATATCCATCTATCCCAAATCTCTTTGAAAAAAAAAGGTTGAGCAACTGAGTAACAAGCAGTTCTCATAGAAAAATTCGTACCATTGGTTCTGAAAATACCTCCATTAGGAAAACATTTCCTATACGTGGAAGTGAACATGGAAAAAAACATGCTTCATGTTGAGAGCGTACATAGCAAAAAAAAAATATATTTAATACAATGATTCGATTTTTTTTCTTCCATACGAAAATGAGTATAAATTAATGTTATTAGTCGCAATTTATAATAATAATTAAAGCATCACTAAAGCGACACAAAACAAACACCATTCATTCATCTATTCATAATAAATATTGAGCACGACAAATCAAAAACGCGCGGTTTTCCAACAGCTGACGCGACACGGAATTTTCTAAACAGAGTCAAATAATAGCGAGTAGCGCTCCGGAAGTTGGATCAAAGCGCCATAAAACCACAACACGTCAAAACACATTTAAGCCAATGGAAAACGTTGAACCGCGCCAGACTTCTTGTTACACGGCCAATTAGCTGTCAGCGTGCGGTTCCGTTGATATATTGAGTGGTTTTTGTGAAGCAATACGCACCACTGCAAATAATACAGAATAGTTTATATGATTTGTGTTATATATCTCAACTGACCAATAAATTGTTTCTATTCGGAATATAAATTTATTCTTCTGAATTATGTGGCTCATAAATAAATACATTTAGTTTATTCAATAAAAAGATAAAGGAATTCATTCATGGCTAAGATAATTAATAACACACATTGAATTAATGTTTAAAGGCAGGCATGGGATGAAGGGCCATATTAGGTAGTCAAAAAGAGTGAGAAGCTGCAAATGATATAATATTTTTTTTTATATACATTATTTAGTACGACAGAAAGAAATTTCAATTTGAAATATATGTAGTAAGTATTATTACTCTAGTAACCAAAATTAAATGAAACAGATGGGCCGCAAAAAAAAAACACATTTGTCCTAAGTTGTTCAAATTTTCGGCCCTAAATGTTTTTTTTGGAGTAGTGTAAAGTTAATTCTGTAACTATATTCGCTCCAGTGGCGTAGTTAGGGTTTGCGCAGCCCAGGGCGATCCTTTAATTTGCCGTTCCCCCACCTTTTCTCCAAAATTTTTTGTAACCATGACAACACAAAGCATTGCACCGCAGGCAAAAGTATGAAGAATAAATACAATTTCTTGAAAAACATACTTTATTTTTACAATCTTGAAAAATTTAATGTTTAATATTAAAAATTTTTCGCCAAAAATGTTCATTTTATAATGACAATAGTGTTGGGTTAAGGCTATATTTTTACATTACCTACTCTTTTTTTATCAATAAGCGGACGCAAAAGATTTTTGAAATATGTGTTTATTTTTCAAATATGTCAAAAAATCTTTAAGTCATTTAAATAAATTTAATATTTATTATTAATATGGAAATATTAAATTATTCATGCAAATACAATGTACATTAATGTGTATATGTTCTACATAAAAACGACTTAAAAATTGTGAATTGATTTAGAACAAGATATTTAATAGATTTTACTAAAATAGCATTTAAAAAAATTATAACAAATTAATTTATCCTTGCCTTGCTCTTAGCAAAATCGCAAGCAACATTATCAAAATCTGTTTTATCTGCCATTTGGTGTGCTACTGAAAGTATTTTTTTAATCGTTAACTTGCTCACTATTGATTTTAAATTGTTTTTTTATTTCTTCTTTCACAACTAGAGACACAATTGCGAGAAAATAAATTATTATATTAATATTTCCACAAATGCCGACCCTAGAAGGATATTTTGTCAGCAAGTCACAAATTAGACAGAAGAAAACATGATGAATGGAATATAAACTTGCATTGATTATGTAAATATAGAAAAAAATATTTATTTTTTAACGTCGAAATTTTCTATTCATCTTCGAAAATGCCGCCCCCCTCTCATTGCTACGCTGGTGATTCGCTCTAAATGTGGATTAAATGAATTCCTTATAGAGTTAATCTTAACAAAAGTGGTTCAAAGATGGTAAGGATATAAAGATGAGGTGAGAGCAGGAATTATTAAAAAAATGGTTATTTTTAGAGGTGTGATTGTTTGTGATACTTTTTTCTCTCCCCAACAAACACCAGATAGAACGAATAGCTAACTGATATTTAGTCCTTTTCCAATTTAATTTTTCTTGTAGATGCTTAAAGAGTTTTAAGAGCATTATTATACCTAAAAGATTTTCCAGGCCATCGATATTCAAATGGTTATTCGCTTAATATATATTTCCATTTGATGTGTAATACAATATAAAGACTTAACTGTATTGACTTTACGGCTAATATTAATAATAACCTATGTTAGAATCATCCCGATATTTGTACATTACTGAAGCAACCATACAGAACTTCATAATATGAAGTCCATCATCGTGTTTTGGCTAATTGATGTAATCCTCAAAAAATACGAAAATAAGTTAATGATTGGATGTCATTTTAAAGACGACCGAGCAGATCTCGATCAAATGTAAATTAGAAAAATAAATTAACCACTTTTTCGAAGGGCAACATCATTTGACATTCGGTTTTATATTTGAAAATTCTGACACTGCTACTTTATATAAACCACTGTATATCGACAATTCCAACATATAATCCCGTATCTGCAAATCATGACAATTTACAGGAGTGCATTTCAAAGATTCATAACGCAACTAACCATATAATATTTTCGATAAAAACAGTTTTTACTCTCTCCTGAACAATTTTAATTTTGAGGACTACATCAATTGGCCAAAACACAGTGGTTGTATTATATTATTTTCGTCTGTATCTCGTGACAAACACATTCCTCGAATTCGTAAACAAAACGACCACCGCCGGGTAACAATAATTATAATTGTCAACCTGGGCGTAGTGTAATCCCGTGTTCCCAGGTTGACTGGCCAAATTGCAATTATGGGAGTATCGTGTTGTTCTCGCAACAATCGACGGGCACCGGCGTTAGTATGAGCGCACAGGGCACAGAGGTGTTAGAACTGACGACCTGCGTCCTACGACACCTGAGACAACGTTCGTTATCGCTTTACATGCGGCAAACGTTGCTCAAAGCTTTTCTCCAGATCTGTCGAGATATCTAAAACTAAAAGGTACACTATCCGGTAACTTACGAATTGTTGACGTAGGTGTTTGTGTTATCATATCCGGTGGTATTGTGCAACAGATAGTTTGAATAATAAAAATAGTTTATAGTAAAACATATAGTTTAAATAATAAACTAAAATGTTATTGCAATGAAAGAACATAAGTTGTTATCGACTTTGACATGGATAGAGATAAATTAAAATTTTGATCATAATTTTTTAGTACGGTATAGACAGTTAAGACAGTTATACAAAAATGTTCCTTATTTCGAACTCTACCATATAGAAGAACACACTATTTATTATAAATTATACTTTTACTTAAAAACAGTTTGTACAAATAAATTAAATAAAAAGTTATAGCTTTCCAAACATTTGCAAAACTTCAAAGGCCAATTACTCAAAACTTGGTATTGTTCAGTAAGTGTGGTCTTTCAGAAAAACGACAATTTCTTATGTTCCTACACTGAAGTGCAATGCAACAAGACGTGGGCAGTCACTCCTAAGACACTTACAGCTAAAAGTATTTGGTTCAACGTAATTTTGCACAACTAAATATTTTAATATTTTATTCTATTATAATTGAGCTCTACCAAGTAAATGCCAATTCAATCAAAACTTAAAACTTTAGATACGATTATGTATACAGGCGTATAAAATTAGGGTGGATGGAAGAGCTCGTATCAAATAAAATTTAGCATTGGTGAGTGGATGAAAGTGTGTAACCTATCGATTACCTGTTTGGTAAAAAAGATTTTATTGTAAATAGAGTAGAGGGAATTTACGAATCATCTCCATATCCAATTACAATAATTATTTTTTTATGTAAAAATCTTCCAGTTACAGCTTATAACTACAAACATAAAATGCATTTTTATTCAATTATTTAATGCTCCGAAATATTAAAATTCTGATTGTGTATTTTTTAAGAAGTTCTTAAATTTTTAAATTATTTTATTTAACTTTATTACTCTAGCATTTTTCATTTATAATTTGATTGCTATTGATGATAATAAAAATCTAAGCACTAAATACAATAGAGTTTTTACTTTTTAAATGACGCGTCAAACTTGATAATTTTCAATATTAATAGGGAAGTCTTAAATGAGAAATGAAATATATTTGATAATCACAAATTACTCATAACTATTTCAAATAAAATAAAATTATCAAATAGTCAATACCTTTTGAATGTCCCTGCTCGTTGAAATCAAAAATTGTTGAATATGTGCGTATATTAAAAATCTTTATTTATCTACTTTTATTACATATTATATTTATTTAAAAATTACAACAATAAATACAGCGTTCATTTAAGATGAAATAGAACTTTACATTATTGTAAAGCTTACATCGCTTAAGATACCAAAAGGATTCTTAACCTCCTGATAAAAAGAATCCTGATTGGCCCAATAGTGTTATCGGATAATCTGGAACGAAATCTACTAATCTTTTCATCTGTAAACAAATCTACCATTTACTCCTTCCCGTGGGCCAAAGTGGATATGTTCCATGGCCGTAATATCCATTTATTCTAAAGACCTCTGTGACAGAGCGTTTGTACCATCACTCTGATGTGTAAACCCCGCATGGACATTTGCTCAGCACTAATGGGGACATCCTTTTTCATCAGTGAAAATAAACATCCGATGTATCAAACACCTGGGTTTCTATCGTGGCTTTGCTTTTTATCCTCATTAAGCTTTTTGGGTGCATCAGAGCTTACGGCATGAGATTTACTGTTTTGTACAAAGGGTAAAGCATTTTGCACCTTAATTTAGACACTATTGTAGTCTTATAAGGGTTAACATAATAGTAAAAATATTATTTTCAAGGGAACAATGAAAACGAATATGATATTTATATTGATTCGTGACAGTCATAACAGGGTTAGGTTTGCGAGTAAACATGCCTAATTATTGAAAACGTGGTCGACGTTATGACAGATGTCAAAAAAAAAACGATCATTAAGTCTTAATATTTTTGTGGCCATGTTATTAAGCAGTACGTTTTTCAAATATCATGATGTAATAAAGTAGCAGGTGAGCAAAGTATTGTTAATCTTTATTTTTTTACTGTTTTTTCTATGGATTCGGCGGTAACTTGAGGAAGTTCATTTCTAATATAAAATTAAATTCAAAATTGATAACTAGTTATTCCACTTGGTTTATCACTAACGTGACGCGTTTCGCCTCTTTAAGAAGCATCTTCAGACTAACTTAAAGAGGCGAAACGCGTCACGTTAGTGATAAACCAAGGGAATAACAAAGCTATCATTTTTTAAATTTAATTTCATATTATTCTTAATCTCATCGCTTAAAATGTTACAATTTATAAATATTTATATTTCATTTTAGCATTTCTGCGTTTTCGATGGTGAATAATTGTCATTTGTGAGGTTATTGAGCTTGTAACAAAAAATAACACATTTCATTATTTTCAATGGATTAGATGATAACTTTGTAGAAATTCATTTTTAATATACAATTAAAATTGATAGCTTAGTTATTCCTCTGGTTTTTTTACTAAATGTGACATTTGGATCGCTCATTATTTATTACGCATAATTTATTTTAAGTTAACATTATTCTCATCGTTCTATACAACGTTTTTATTCCACAATGAAAAAAAAATGTTTTGTTTTATTCCAAGATATATCAAAAATTATTTTACGCAAATAAATATAAAATATTTTGAATCATCGTATAAATTCTTCTGCGCTTTTGCTGTATTCAACATTAACGTAATACTATACGTGGAAGTAATGCAAACAGACCGAGTATTATTTTTAAAATGTAATGCCTTTCCACCAAGAATCGACAACTTAAATTGTTAACGATAATATTTCCGTTATAACATAAATGACCTGTAATGTACCTGGCGAACAAATAATACTACTGAAACTAGAGTAAGAATTTATTTCACAAACAAAATACACACGATGCTTTGAAACCAGCAGACACTAACAAAAGTCTCCACGGTAAGAAAAGACAACTTATTGAAGTCCTGAGAAAATATATTACATAAAAATGGGTCGAAACGAAATAAAAAAGACACTGCCGAACGGTGGCTCTCCATTTTATTGTGTACTTAACTTATGTTTTCAAACTGTTGTATTAAATTTGATCGTGTAATATATTTTTAGCAAAATGTTCAATTATTTATATAAGAATACTCATCGCTTTAGGACTTAAACTATTCTAACATTTTTTTAGATAAAAATTTTATGGTTATATAACTGGTTATATTTGTACACTTCCATGTATTTTTATAGAACGCAAAGTTACATCAAAAAGTCTCAAAAATACATGGAAGTGTACAAAATCTCAATAATCCAAATTTGATATATTTGCGCTTTTTGAATTGATTTACTTTTAGAACGCAAAGTTACATCGAAAAAAGTCTCAAACTATCTCTCTTACAGTGAAAAATGAATCGAAATTGGCATCCCGATCTACCGTTTCCATAATTTTGCCGCATTTATTGTTTTTTTTAAAGCCTCTTGAGAATCAACAAATTGAAGTTCCACTGTATTAGTAATTATTTATCTTCATCCTTATTTGCCGACTCTTTTTCTAACGGTGAAATATCTTTTTGATGTCTGAATTACAATCAATTTTGTTGATAATCTGCTCCACCAGGTTTATATTGTATTATACATGTTATACGTTGGGAGCCAACATATTCCAGAAGAAAATCTAAAAACTGTATATATATGTATTTTATTCATTTATTTTATTACATATACAAAAGAGTATTTTTAAATTTGAATCGATTTGACTTTGTAGACTTCCTTAAGTTGTGTCTTTAACTATACGGGTATTGCTTTACGGCATATTTAATCATAAAAGTACACGGATCAACTCAAACTGACTCATGTCAAAATCAAAACCCGGGTCGTAATTGACAAACATTATGGAAGTGTACAATGTTTGAAATATTCAAATTAGATATTGAAATTCAAACAAGCACCTTTGGTCGATATCTGAATTCATAAAATAATATTAATTTCAAAGGTAATTGACAGTAATGTTTGGTTTATTAAAATGAAACAAATTTTAAAACTCAAAAAAAACTTCGTTCCTGTGTAAAGCAACAGATTGAAAAGCGCTATTCTCTAAGAAACCTTCTCTATAATCTCGTTGTGGGGAAGGCCAGCGAAGAAAAATGAAGCATTGTCAATCAGTTGCGAAGAATAGAATCGAATTTCTCACTCAGCGTGAGTCGAGGTGACACAGGCACCAGCTTGTGTACATACTACCCTTCTCCGTAACATAATATTGTGGACGGATACTGAAAGATAATATTTTTCTTTCCGTGTTTGTTTGACCGCTTATATTACATTTACTGCGTACTGTACAGAGCTAAGGCTTACATTTTATTATTTAGAAACATTATCTGTCAAAGCTTTGCATGGGTCGAACATAAAATGTATTTTATTAGCAAAGTGTAAGCTACTTTTTATTTTTAACTCATTACAAAAATGCGAGTAGAAGAAAATTTATTTGAATGTTGATCACACTTATTTGTTTGGTACAATATCTACGTTTTCACATTAATCTGTTATTTTAGAATCAGATTTGTGAGTACGTGTGTAAGGAAACATGACATTGCGGATTTGTGAAATGTGATATTTCAAGTGTTTGACCAGCGCATATGTCGAGTCATCATTTAACACAACAGTAGTTATGAAATGTGATATAACTGAGTGCAAAGATAGTTAAATACGAGATTGTAAAATAAGACCCTCTGCAAGTGGGAGATTTATCGAATGCCATATTTGGAAAACGCAATACAACGAGTGAAGAATATAGAAAATGGATTATCAGTCTCTTGCTACTCTTCGACCGTGAAACATCCCGTAAAAATAGACTATTTTTAGGTTAAGATGGGTAGAAGAGATTTTTTGACTGCAAAAATTGTGGCATATATATTATATTAATGTTTGTTAAGAACAATTTATTTTTACTTTTTTAAACTAATTCCGCGCCCATAGAGGTATAATGGAGTTAACTCAACAAAAGGTTTGTACAATAACTGCTTGAAATCAGTTGCTTAACGCTTCATTTTTGAAGAATAATATGAATAATATGAGAAAGAATAATATGGATAGTAAAAGACTAGTGGTTACCAAATTGCTGTCTCTGAATACGCCCCAATTTCAGCTCGAATCCACTTGAATACGCTCGGAATCAGATCGGTGAGCGGGAATTAGATAACACAAATATCCACTCCTCAAACATAAATCCATAGATAAACTGAAAAATCAATTTACGAAACTGTCCATACTGGGATTTGAACCACGTGAGATCCGCAGCCGAAGCCAACGACGTTGAACACTGCACAACGGAACACTCAAAAAATCATACTGACTGAAAACTCTCGTTCACAACATTTCGTTACAGAAATATTATCGAATCTATGCCATAACGGAGAGCAAAAATGATCTCTGGTTGAAAAAGAAAGGAGAAATTGTTCTCACATTTATCTTATGGTATCCCGTATCAGTCATAACATTCACGTGTCACTAACATACAAAAGCAAACATAAAATACGACTTAGCAATAAATATCATTTGTTCGAGAGTTTTGATCATTTTGGACAGTACTTTGGAAAAGTTTTTAAGGGAAGATTATACTATAGAAATGTTGTATCTAGGACTAATTTTTTCATTAGACTTAAAGATGGTTTCGTAAATATTTAAATGATATATTATAAGAAGTTTTTACAAGGCCGTGATTCTTTGTTTATATAAGTATTCTTTGTTTCTATAAGTTTCAGTTCTTTTTATACAGATTCTAAATTTTATAGCTCTATAAAATAGATTATAAATGGAAAAATCTAAATTAAGAATTTTGAATCATTTATAGAGAGCTTATTGCAATATTTCATAACCAATATTATTTATAATGTAAGACATCGACTGAGGGTGCTTGATGGAATTTCAATATCGAATAACGGACAATTCTCCGTTATTATATCCTATACGTTGAAACACCTAACAGATGTCACTAAACGTGGAATGATTGTATATATTTACCCTTTCGTCAAATTGCATCCCGTCGAAACCCACAATGCTATTATAATTGTAAAATCACTGTTTTCCATATCAATTCGCAAAAAAATAGAAGTTCTAAATTTTAACTCTATCAGTTTTCTCTGACTATAATATCTTACCTCGTAAATGGTATTTGTCGTGTTTGTATCTTCTATATAAGCGTTGGACGCTGTTTGCTGTCTGTCAGTTCGAGTCCATTCGTGTGCTCGAATGCCTGAAGATGCCGAAAGGCGAAACCCGGGTCGTTAGTGACAAAATACATGGAAGTGTATGAATTTTAAATAATCCAAATTCAATATTATTTAGATAAATTCACCGTTTTCTATCACCAAAATATAGGTGTTTAAATGTTAAGCTCAGTTTTATGTCACAACCAACCGTTACGCTTAGAAAGCGAAAACCATGGCCTGTGTGCGAAATGAAATTATGTTAAATAAATATCAAACTTGTCTTATTGAATTTTAACCGTTTAATACTGTGATTATCCAAGTCTTAGGATAAATTATTGTGCTCTTCTTAGTGAGGGTAAATTGATGAAATATTAAAAAAATTCGCGGAATATATATGAAGAAAACCATTGTTTGAATGACGTTATCTGTGTATTTCATGATATAATATGAGCTCTAAGATATTTAACTGATTTTGTACTCTTTTTAACCCCTGCAGCGCGAGCCGTTTTCGCACTACTTTATTTTCAGTCAATTGATCAATTATTAAAATAGATCAATTTTAACAGTAAAAAATGAAAAATTATGTGAAACATATATTAGTTATCTCAAATACATCAAGAAGTAAACTAAACTCGTCACATTCTCGCTATAATAAATCGAAGAATATGAAGAAGCTGAAAAATATTTAATCTATGGCTTTGCAAGCAAAATGGCCGCAGCCAGTCTTCGTATACAACACCAACACGCACACAAGCAAGCGTGTAGCCGCTTATGGATGTCTGATACAAAGAGCTGACAATCAATGCTGCGTATCGACAGTTCAAAGCTGAGTTTCAAACGACTGAATATCGTGAGCTCTTTTTAAAAATATATTTCCTTACGTTCTTCTTGAAATGTTCATGATCTGTTGTCTAATTTCTCTACCTGAAAGGCTTGAACTATTTTTGAAAGCATATGTCCACAAGTGTTTCCTTACAGTTTGCCCAGAAATACAAGATAAATTCTTGGACATGTTAACATGTCCAACGCGTTTATCGGATAAATGATCAGTTGAAAATTATCATTCGCAGAACAAACTCGTTTCCGATCATACTACACGACTGCTGAATAAGTAATGAAGATTTTTATTCATTTATGTATTTTAAGATAGCTATGAAGAAATTTAAATCATACAATAATGAAACAAACTGCGACATAAAATATTATAAAAAAATATTTATATTTATATTCAGTCAACGCCATTCCAGGGCCATTCCCTGCAACAAAAATAAGGTTAAAATATTAATTTCTCAACAATGCCTTAGTATATTTTTGTATTATATTTTCAACAAAACAAACATCGTTTTTGAAATTTTGACCCCTTTATTTATAGTATGAAATAAACAACTTCGGGTTATTTAAATTTCACCTTAATTCCTTAATTTTGAAATAAAGCTTTTAAAACACGTTTGTTAATCTGGCAGGCAAAACCTCAACTTCACAAAGCCATGTTTTCATGACTGTTTTGTTTGATGTTCAAATTTTATGAACACGTGGATTATTTTACATTATAAATGTTTTTGTTATCGTATGAAATGACCAAAAGCTATTTTATTTATAGATAAAGAAGCTAGATTTATCAAATATAAATAAAGTTAACGAAGTTTTAGTTTCTCTGTTAAGTTTGTTTACTTAAAATGGAATATTTAAATTAAAAACATGAAGCAAGTTTAATCAACAACACGTAGAGCAAGTGTGTTTTTTTTTGATATACGAAAAAAGTGGAGTATACGGTCTTACACACTCAATTTAAATGACGTTGGTTTCTTCTGGTATTTCGCCGACCTTAAAGAATAAAAACATACTTATTCATTT
This sequence comes from Himalopsyche phryganea, assembly GCA_022494535.1. Lineage (NCBI taxonomy): Eukaryota > Metazoa > Arthropoda > Insecta > Trichoptera > Rhyacophilidae > Himalopsyche > Himalopsyche phryganea. The sequence continues at coordinate 889,840 of JAGVSL010000132.1, read as the reverse complement.
ATATATTTGTAAAAACCCTCCAATTTTTTAAAACTATACTACTTGAAAAGACTGCTTAAAACGTTTTGTAAAATAATATATCTGGGACCTTATGCCTATGTCAGATTATGACCATTTTAAGTATCAGATAGTACTTCCAAATGTTCTTTCTTTCAATGGTAGAAATCCCTATGTCAGAACATTAAAAATGAATGAAATAAAAAAAAATCCATAGTGTATCTCAAAATATTGTGTCAAAATATTTTACACCAAGAAATATCAATTTTGACATAAGCAATTCAGATTTTGGTATTTACTAGTAAAATAAGTGTCTATCTTCACCATGGGCAGTTAGCTATAGCACAAGAAATATCCACTGTGTTTGGCAACATGAAACATGAAAAATGATGGCATATAAACATATTGTTATTGAGAAATACACAATGGCCTATACTAAATATTGATAAATATGATATTAACACTTATAGTGTTAGGTTTCAGATATATATGATGTCTTAATCGCTTCCATACTACCTAATCATTAAAACAAGGGATAGAGAGATTGAAATTGACTAACAACGAGTCCTCTATTTATCGCATTATTATTTCGTTACTCTATTTAGAAAGTGAGGTTGAGTGACTGATTTACAAACAGTTGTCGCTAAATACCTATTTATGGACGTAGTGCCATAGAATGCTAAATTTAACATAGTTTACACGTATGCAAAAATAAGTGAAAATAAAAGTTGTATTATACTTACAGTGTATTCAGAAAGTAAAAGCATTTTAAACTACGCTTTATTGTTTTTGGTAGTTGACACCAAAAAGCGATATTTTTAAAAGTAAACGTGTAAAAATCACTCTCTGTAGTGCAGTGGTCAACGTCATTGGCTACAGTTACAGATGTCTCGGGTTCAAGTCCGAGGACGGAGAGTATCATAAATCAATTTTTCAATCGATTTGTGGATTTCTGATCGTATTCATGAATGTTTGTGATATGTGAAACTCCCTTCCACCCGCAGATCTTAAGCGGGGCGTAGGAGCGATTATCTAACCACTAGTCTTTTCCTTGCCTTATTCTTCTGTCCCTACTCTCTTCAAAAAAAGCTTGAGCAACTGAGTAAAAAGCAGTTATCATAGAAAACTTCTGTTGATATACCTTCTTTAGAGCGGATATGGTAAAAAAATAAATCAGAAAATGTCATTTTTCGTTCATTGGTCCTGATGAGTCTTCGAACTCGTATTGGCATAACATAGTTTGAAATAGTTGGGAGCGGACATAATCTTATAATAATATATGATGTTATGTTGACAAGTTAGAGGAAAAAAATAATTAATACATCCTTTTTATATATTTTTTAATTCTTAAATAATTAGTTAATGTAAATTTATTTTATATACCTATTTAAAGGCGATGATTACAAAGGAAGCGATTTGATGTTGTTACCCGCGGCGTAAAATCTTTTTATAAATTTAAATTATGAAAATTCTAAATTTATATTCATTGAGATGTTGCTTCAACATTATTATTTTGATCACGTTTTCTATCCACCTAAATAATATTTTCGGTAAAAAATTGTTACCTTATCGATAGCAATTTACAAGAATTTCAAAGGTTTTCGGTAAATTTTGAATATTTTATCCGTGTCCTTAAGAAAATTGATCGAACAACGTGCTAAAATGTTTATCAACAGGCTGGTAGTACAATTTTATCACCAGTGACATACTGAGCTTGCAGAAGGGTAGAAGAATGTATTGTTTTTTACCCACGATATTAGGTAGTATGATAGTACAACAAAACTGTTATTTTTATTCGATTTGATAAAAAAGTATATTTTGATTTGATGATAATTATTAACATGATAATATCGAAATCTAAATAAAAAATAACAATGTGTCAAACAAAATATAGCAAATTTTACAAAAAATCACATTATAATAATTAATCTACATCGTTCCTTTTGTGGTTCATCGGAATGTAACTGAATCCCAAATATAGACTCTCATTAGAAGTAAATACTTTGGAAAGATTTATTTCACATATAAACTCTCTCTTCACTCTTCAATACACCGCATATAACCCTAAAGACGTGTGACAAATAAGTTGAACAAACTCATTCGTTGGCCAACGTGCTAAACAAGGTCAACAAAATATAGCGTAAATGAAATCGTGTAAAACGAGCCATGAGTGGAAGATAGGTTCAAGAAAAACAAATTACCCCTAATCGAGATTTGTACTTAATATAAAATAGGGGACAGGCCGAAAAACGCGAAGCAAAGAGGTATCGGCTTAAAATTCGAGTAAACATTGGAAGCCTAAAAGACAAAAAAATACATAATATTGTTTGTTGAATCGAATTATAATGTAGTCTATGCGCAACTCAGGACACACTGCATAGTTTTTTTTTTCACCATGTACACTCTAATGTCAAGCATATTGACGTATCTCAACGAAATTTTTCTACGTGAACTGCTTACTATTCAGTTGTTCAACCTCTCTTTTTCAAAGAGAGTAGGGGTAGATGAATAAAACTAGGACAGCACTAGTGGTTAGCTTGTCGTTCTCGCTAAGCCCTGTTTTTACGATCGGATGGGTGGGAGAGAATTCTGTAGGAGAAAATATATTTAGTGTAACGGGTTGCAAATCGTTTGCATTTGTGCAAACATATAATGCGTTTGAAATGGAGTTTTTTTTAACGTATTGGATACCGAGCATATCGAAGGATAATTGAACTACATTTATTTTAATTAAATGCTAGTTCTATTGACGGCTTCTTTTGTACTGAATAACTGCACGACACTGGTGAAGGATCTGTTGGCGGCAGTGTGTACTAACCTGGAAATTAATTACTCCGCTTTCATGCCTTTTTGCAGAAACAAATATAATAAATTAGGCAGCGCCTCGAGATCGTGAATCGCGTAATGGAAATTTTATTTATGATTAGTCATGCCTCAGTAAACTGGGATTTAGTTCTCTTGCTTCGTTACACTTTTTAACTGCCATTTAAGTAGATTTGAATATTTTTCTGACGTGATTTTAGTATAAACCTTTACTTTACCCTAATGGTGGCCACTTCCGAATAAATGAGAGATACACACAAATTTGTTGCCATTGTGTTGGTTATTTTGAAATAAATTAAAGATAGAGTATACGCTTTATAAATTTGCATGTTTTACTTCACTGATAACTTATCTGTATAGTAAAAATAGGGTGTTCCTAGAACCGTGTATGTATCTTGTGATCCTAGATCCTAGAGCCGGAGTACCAGGTTATAAAGTGGCAACTTTTGTTCTACACTTAAACGTACCAATACGCAATTATGTTAAATGTGATATCAATTTTATTGTTTTTTTTTTGAGTAACTGGCTGGTAGGCTTGTTCGCATTTTAGAGCAGGTGAATAAAGTGAGGTACCATTTTGAAATTTAAATAATAAAAAAAAATGTTACTCTCACCTTTTTAACCTTTTTTCGCTTCCGATCTGGAGTATATGGCTTCCTAATGAAAGTGTTTCAACAGGAGTTTATCAGAACTGCTTGTTGATTTGCTCAACCTCAGTTTTTGAAAGAGGATAAAGGATTGAAATTAAAGGCTAGAACAGGACTAGTGGTTAGCTAATGACCTTCTTGCTACTCGCCGTTTTTAGGATTGGGTGGCACAAGGGAACCTATACCACCTATTATATTATATTCATATTTTTATTTGAATATTACATATTTATTTGAAATAAATAATATTTTTCTTTTTAAAAAAGACCCTTACTTCTATGTCTTTCCTACCTGTATTTTGTATCACATTGTTGTATGTTATTTTTTTATAACCAATTTTACTGAGAAAACTCAATTTAAACAAAAAATAGTTTGACACTAATTGTTACACTATAGTCATTGAATGTGAAATACTACATTATAATGTATAGATGTGTCTTTAATTGTTGAAAGAATTTTAATTATGTTCTATTCTAAAACAAGCTTCTTAATCTTTTTAATTGGAAACTATAAACCGTCATAAGGTATGGACAAAGAAACAAGTGTGAACACTTGTTAGGTGTTAACTGTCACATCATGGTGGAAAGAAATTATATTTAAAAAAATGAATAAAAATTTTTTCTACAACTTCCACACTTTAATGATCAGGACCGGTTTCGCGCACTGCGAGTATTATTGACATGTATCAAGTAGTACAGAGAGGATTTTGTTTTATTTTATTAAATATAGTGGGAACACTCAAATTATATTTTACTAAATTTAGACCAAACGCAGATAAAAAAAAAATATTTCTATCGGAAAATCACAAAAAATATTTAAACTCACCACAAAATAAACTAAATAAAACTGGTTTATCAAACATAAATACTTCTAATTTAAGACATCAAATAAATACTTCTATAAAATATTTATTGCCTAACAATGCGTAATTTAAAATATTCTTTTTCATTATAAGCTTAATAAAACTATTAAAAAGTCCAAAGAATCAAACGTACAATTTTTATGTACCAAAAATAGCCATAGTCAAATTATTGCATAATTTTAAAAATTAGCCAGTTGAATATTGATTTATTATTCTTTATCTTTTTTAAATCAAAACTATTATTTTATTATAATAAATCTTTTAAATTTTTTTGTATGCAGTTACATGATACTTTCTGAAAATATGAAAGATCTGAAAATATAATTACATATTCATTACAAAAGAGAGATGGTTTCTCTGAGTAGGAAGGAAAAACCACACTTTAATGCATTAATGCACCAAAGACAAGCTTAGGCTTGCCAGTAATAAAAATGATCCTTTAAAGAGCTGTTTACTTCTCAAAAGTACGCGTGCTGCACTTCATCACATTAGCCAAGTGTCTTCTTTGATGCGTTGGCAAATTACTTAGCAAAATAAAAGATTTTTACGAGTGGTTCAAAGCTAATAGTAAAATACATTTTGACGCCACATGGCAATCATCACCGGAAAGCAACTGCATTTCAAAAGAGAGTGTCTTAATATATTCTAAATTCTTTTCAAAGGTCTGTCTAAACGTTAACAATAAGTCGATTATAAAATAACTTGATAATAGCTGACATGATAGCTGAAATTAAATACGTTTAAATGGCTAAGTGTCTTTTCTATTGAAAAAAATGAATATCTAGTTTATGATCAAATCGTTTCTGTTAAATAGACAAAACGGCGCAAAGGATTCTAAATATCGCAGCTATGTCGAGTTGTCGAGAAAAACACGGAAAAATTAACATGACTTTACTGTGCGTTTGACAATCAATAATTTCTCTGCAAAGTCAACATTTTATTCATTTTGCTTTTCTGCAGTGTTTTGTCTTGTACATTTTAATGGTTTACAACCTTTTGATATTAAATCACTAGACACTAGACACAATAATACATAACACTAAATATATCATAATTTAAATTTAATTTGTTTTTATAATTTTAAATATATAAAAAAAATATCTGACATTAAAGCTAACAGCCAATGCGCCTAATATTTAGAAACATGGAAAATCATTCGAGATATTTTTTTATAAGTAACTCATGTCGAAGATCACAAATTTAAATTATAAAAATCTAAATTTGATATTGACCTTCCTGGGACTTGAATCCACCTGATTGCTAGGGCAAAGCTCTTGCCAGTAGACTACAGAGGCCGATATAGTATATAACAATAAATTGAATGGGTTTTTGTAAATTTTACTTTTTAGGACTAAGAAATCAAAGGATAATTTATTTAAAAATAAAATGGTTAGATAATGTTATAAAATGCGTCAAAAACATTGAATACAAAACTATAAACATGATATCAGATAAACTTATACCTAATTGCACTAGTCTTCTCGATACGGCTGGCAGTGATGATAAAAATACCGTATTGCAACTGTTAAACCGTTCTTTAGTGAGTAATCTGTTTCTGATCAGCAGTCATTTTAAAAACAGACCCAACGCTTCAGGAGGGACGCAGCTAATTTTATAAATTGCTCTCTGGAGTGGTTCATCCTTCCCTGTCTAATTGTGTTGACGTTCTTACAAGAATTTATATTTTTTCGCTTTTAATACGGACTTGGCAAGATTAATGTTTTACTCTTTTTTTGTCACTCGGTGTCAGTTAAGAATAATCTCGAAGCCGACAACAAGCACGTGCAATTTAAATTGTATTTTAAACTTTCAAGATACTTTTTTGCGTAATGAATTCAAAAATTACTTTCGTGCCAAAGTTGTTAATAGAAGAATTTCAGAACTTGTACTAAATAATTGCACTGTGGAAAAAAATCGAAATAAATTAGAAAACATGAATATCTGCAACTATATATTAATATCGATACACCAGTGTGTAGCCAAATAGCCAAGTCGTTGGCTTAGGTTTCGGTGAAAATGGTTTCTAATCTCAGTAAAGGCTGTCTCATAAATCGTCTTTTTTCAATCGATTTATGTTTGTGTTAAAAGGTAGGTGAATGTATGTCCGTGATGCCTGAATTCTTTCTCAGTCGTTCGATTCTAAAAACAAGGCGTAGCGATTAGCTTACCATTACTCTTCTCATAGCCCTAACTGTATATCCTCACTCTTTATGAAGAAGAGACGTTGGGTGACCATTAGAAGAACGGAATTGGTAATGTATGTTAATATTCTTGTATGTATAATGTAGGAAAACATCTTTCTATTTGATGAAAATGAATAGCCAATCACAATAGTGATTACCCTAATTCAATATATTTTTAAGTTGTGGGTGACACTTTATTGAAATTTTAAATGGATTACTTGTCACATCTTTTTCATTATATATCCCAGGTCTAGAGCAGTCGGTTAGTACATAAATGTCATACGCCACTTTCGGCGTGTGGAATAAATAAGGTTACCGGAAATGCGACCGAAGTGCTCCATCTTTCAAGACGCATTGCAGTGTTGGACCGGATGCGGGTGAAGTAATGGCTGCCATATCCCGCGTTGGCAATAAAAATGGTGATTTTTTCTCCACTGCCACCACGCTGAGGCTTTGCAGAAGAACTTCAGTTCTTTCAAACAGAAATAACTTACTAACAGTGAATAATAACCATGGTTATATTTCAGGTATCTTAAAAGTGTTAAATGCAGATATTATTGAAAAAAAAAAATTTTTTTTCACAATATGTCAAGTATAAATATTTGTTTTCATTTATCTGTCTATTCATCTGTAACGCATTTATATTGTTAGTATAAAACCGTATGATGTAAATATCCTTTTTATTGAATTGTAATAATTTTTAGTTACTTTACTTGTGTGACTTATATTTCCAAGTGTAAAATTGTGAGTCAAACACCGAAATACCGAAAAAAAAATATATTCTAAGATTTTTAGTAGAAAACCATGTAAATAAAAAATTGTAATTTTTTGATATAATTATTGTTTTAAAATGATACGACAGTAAAACAGTTCTATATTAATACAAAAATTGGAAAGATATCGACGTAGCAAGCTGAAAGTAGTCTTATTCATTCAGATATTTCAAGAAAAATAGCCAATACCGTTACTGAATTCTTATGCGACAGATATAATATAAAGTTATTTTTTATTTAGAGGTTATGATATATTAAACTATACGATTAAAAATTGTTTATATTTGTAAATATTGCAATTAAAACCTTGTGCGACTATAAGTAAATTGTGTTACGCTCCTTAAAGATTACTATAACGTTTTAAGCAATTCCTTATAGAAATTAAACATTTTCTCATTTTGATTAAAATCACAATAATCTTTCCTCAAAGGGTTTCCTTAAGTGTTTTTCTCACACAAAGCCTTCAGCTGACAGAATCTTTTAGCAAAACAGTACTTAGCTAGACTTCATGCGGCAAAAGGATATAAAGACCTAATCTGTATCCGCCTTACGATAGAATTAGCTAGGAAATTAGAAGCTAGCTCTACGCACTGCGCTCTAGCTTGGTAAAATAATAGTATGAAAGAGGTATGAAAAAAGATTCTCCCATCTTTAATATAAGCACTCAATGAAATATAAGAAACCCGATAAAATTTTCAACATTATTTATATTTACAGAAATCAAGCATACATAATCCTTGATTTATCACCATTGTGAAACCATACTTAATTTATTATGCCTTCCTAGAATTATTAATATTTTTAAATTTCTCTGAATGTGATATTGTACATCTTTTCAGGCTGAATATACGAATATATGGGCGAGAAAATATTCATCCAAAAATAGTCCTGACGACAGTGTTGTCGAATTTAGTATGTAATTCTGAATATACGGAATGTTTACTTCTCTGAAGATATATATTTATACTTTATTAATTTTGAGTTGAAACATATTCCACGAATTTTTCTGACGCGTTTATCGTAAATCACCGCATTATATCAGACCTTTGCACCCCCTCAGGACGTGACTTCATAATATTTACAATTATTAAATTAATTTTTAATATTTCATAATAACCTGATTAACTTATTGATTGATTGGACATTTACTTTGTAGAAATTCATTACAATAGGAAAAAAATAACGTGTTCAGTACAGTTACAAATATTTAGTTCTTAAAAAATATTGTATAACTGAATACTTTGATATGTTTTTTCCTATTATTACCTTGATTAATCTTTGACACTTATTTCAAATCACCAATTATTCAAGATTAACTTGGAAATTTATGCTATTTTAATTTTATTAAAAATACATGTTTTAATATTTAACATAAAATGTTTTGCGCTTTGTAATATTTGGAAATAATGGTTGGGCTTACCTACTTCAAATTTATAAAATATAATAATCTTTAGATCTTTCCGGGAAATAGAAAATTGAACGAAGCTTGAATAAAGGACTGTCAAAGCCTTCAAAAAGTTGTTCTTTCAAATAAAAACATACAAACAAAACGCTATAAAGTTGAAGAAGCGGTATAATTTACTCGAACATTATATCAAAGCCTTTCTTCAAAGAAAACTTAGTACTAGGCGAGCGGTTGTGGACAACTGCCCAAAGAGAAATGGTAATCTGTTTCTTAATACATCCTTTATTTATTTCAGGCATTACCATAAAGTCCCAAGATTCTGAAAACGGGGCACGTTATAAGCAAAAGGGTAAGCAAGAATGCATCGTTCTGGGAAACTATTCTAGGTTGGGATAGGGCTACCGGAAAATTACCGGGATATGTCTGAATAGGGTCTATTAATTGAGATAACTTTCGAGTTGTAAAAGTTTATTATGGTGATGGCTTTAAATTACGCTAGTCAACTATTAACTGCCAAAATAAATAAGGACTTATTAAATTGCCGGATTCGTAGAGCAGTGGTCAACTTTGTTCGGTTACGGATCTCAGGACAGTTTCATAAATTGTTTTTTCAATCAATTTATGGGTTTATGTTCGTAGTCATGAATGTTGTTTGTGTTGTCTGTTGTTCTCGCCCACTGATCTAATCCCGAAAACCGAGGAATAGCTGGGGTGATTAGCTTACCAGTAGTCCTGTCCTTGGCATATTATTCTATCTCTTCGAAAATGAGCGGTTAAACAAGTGAATTCAAACAGTTCTTGTAGAAAACTTTTTTTGAGATAACTTCATTATACTCCTATGGGAGAGGACATTGTTTAAAGAAAGTAAAAATAAATTGTTGTTGACAAACATAAATACATGTGCCACTATTTTGCAGTTAAGTTAGCTGAGAAGTAATGCTCTTACCACGAATATATTATTAAAATTTATTTTTCTGTCATTTTAAGTATGTTTATTTAAAATGAAAGATATCTGTAATGTTTTCATGACTTACCATTCATCACCTATACGACAGTAAGAACAAGGCATACAGAAAGCGATTAGTTATTAGTAGATATTATTCGTTTCCATAACCCATCTTTTTTTCCTATCTGTAGTGAGATGGTTAACAACTGACTTACAGTCAGCAGAGTTCTATTAAAATGCTTCGTTAAGAGTCCGTTTACTCCATATGATGAACGGATGGGATACAAATTTCATATGTTGATATAAAAACATGAACAATTGTGATTTTTTTATGCACACGCGTTGAAATTTCAAAGAATGTATAAAATAATCTATTATTAGATGTTCAATCAACTTGGGTATTTTTGTCTGTTATTTGTTGGTTATTTTGTAATAAATCGTACAGAAAAAAACAATAAAAGTTCGGTATTATTTTATAAACAAACAGATCCTAAACTTCTAGCAAAACTATTTACGGATACGAGCAGCCCTGGCAATGGCAATGAAACCGTAAGGGTGGGCAAAGGGTAAGGTTTGAGTGTATGGCTGAAGAGAGATGAGAGGATTTAAGGGTAGTAATAATAGCTCAGACGATTGTGTATTTCGTTATGGCGAAATATTTCTTTTTGTCCAGGGTCTGCATTTAAATAAAATATCATCCCAACCATGTGATGAATGTCGAGGATTTCTTTCATGACGAGCTTTTAGTTTTTATTTATACTTGTAAATATTTGTGAAACGTCTCTTACAGTCAGATTGTTATTTTGTTGATGTTCTTTATAACTTTAGTTCTCGGTTAAATGTGAACGGTATTATTTTCAATTTTGATATGTATCTATTTGTTTTTCAAATTCAAAGTAAAATTATACAAGGAAATTTAACATAAGTAAAAAAGTTTTTTAATTACGGCACATTATTGTGATATGAATTACTAACTGCTAATTGAAACATTGAAACTGACGATATTTCTAATAGATTTTTTAAACCATATCCGCTCCATATTCGGAGCATATGGTCATCATGCGGTTCCTCCAAGCTTTTCTGTCCCCCGCCGGTCTCCTCGCTTCCTCCCAGGTCATTTCAGCGTCCCGTAGCTTCGCCGAATACATTCTATGGATGGTCATCAGCGGCCTTCTAGGGCGACGGAATCCATCTGGTTGGTAAAAGAGACAGGCAAGATTCAGGCTCTCCTGGGGCATCCGCAACACGTGTCCAAGCCAGGTCCATCGTCGTTTTTTTATTTTGGACGTAATAAGAGGCTGGTCCGTCCGCTCTCTTACCTCCGAGTTATTGAGAAAATTAAAGCACTGTACTTCTAGTATTCGCCTCAATATAATTTTGTCAAATGATAATAAGATGCTTGATAAAATATGAGGTACATCAAAAATTGATGTCTTAGTTAACAATCGGACAACATAGGTAAAAAATAACAATTATTTTAATTCACGAATGAAATATATTCTGCGACTAAAATCATATATTTTTAATTGTATTGGTTAATTTAATGAAAGATATTTAAAAATAATACAATTCTTGATATCACAGCAAATAAGTTTTATTTCTCAAAATGTGTAGCTTGTTGATGACTTGCCGTTAACAGAGTTGTAGTTATTTTATTAAAGCTAAACATGTATGCACATTTTTCGTAAGTAATAAAATAATTTGCAATATATCCTATTATATTTTAAAACAAATTGAAATTGAATCTAAATTTTATACTAAAAATATACACCTTTTGTTATTATAGCTGAAGAAAATTATATCTACTCTTCATCCAAATAAATAATATTTTTACCATGGAAATGAATGATATTGGAGAGACCCAAAGTTTACTTGCTTTCCTGAAGGACTCTGAGATATATATGGAGTTGACACGAATAGATTGAGATTCTACCGTTGTCGCTGTGATTTTCGGTTTGTGTTGTGGTTTTTTATTATTGTGTCATTTTATATATTGTTTTTTTTTGTTTGTTTATAATCTGCTGCCATACAAATGAGTAAATCAATTTATCCATGTAAACAACGGTGACTTTAATCTAGTTATACATTGAATATATTTAAAACTGGATGGTTCATGGTGGTGTTTAGATGTGTGAAATGGATAGAAATGCTCTCGCCCTTCAGAATGTTTTGCTAGAATAAGCAAAATCTTTTATAAAGAAAACTTCACACATACATAACTTGAGAAGGCATTAATAATTGAGTTTTAGCGTGACTTTTTCTGTCAATAGATGATTAATGGAAAATTAAATTTTTGAATGTGACTTTCTATGACTTTTAATGGTCTCGGGTAACATTGCTGATTTTTTTCGGAAGCTTGAGGTGTATGTAGAAATAGATTTAAAACTAATATATTTTTTAATTATCCAAATTATTACTCGATTAAATATCTCATTGAAAATGTCTGAATCTGAAGACTTCTTTGACCCTATATAAAAAAGACACTCGAATTTGAGATAAAGTTAAACAAATTGTACCATCCGTTGTGCAGTAGTCAAAGTCGTTGTCTTCAGTTACATAACTGACGGGTTCAAATTCTAGTAAGCATAATTTCATTACTGAATGAAAGTTTGTTATGTCTCGAAATTGCTTCCCACCGCGAGAGTGATTGTCTAACCACTAGTCCCGTCCTAGCCTTATTCTTCCATCCCTGCTTTCTTTGAAAAAGAGAAGTTGAGCCACTGAGAAACAAGAAGTTTTCATAGTAAAACTTCTCACTTTTAAGGTGTTAACTGTCAATTCTTGGTGGAAAGACATTATATTTAAAAAAATAAAACACAATTCATTTGCACTACTTCCATATATTTATAATGATCAGGACCGGTTTCACTCATCACGAGCATTATGGAAGTAGTACAAATGAATTGTGTTCTATTTTTTAAAAAAAAGTAAAACTTCTGTTGAGATACCTCCATTAAGAAGCAATATGTTTCACATTGAGAATGAAAATTGTTTAAAAAAGAATTAATTCATGGTTTTTTCAATAATAAATATAGTTTTTCTGATAATTGTTAATTTCATATTATTTTTGATTTAAATGTAATTTCAACTCAGTTTCTTATCTTGAACACATTTAAACCTAGAATATATTTGGGAAACAGTCAACTTTAAAAATTCTTTTCATTCCGTTTTACATTCATGAAAATATGACGGTATTGGAATCATTAAAAATTCGAATTAATTAGCTCAGTTTTCCTTGGATACATTTTTTGCAAAGAAAAACACGAATTACATTAAATTAGTATGTAAGAGAAAACAGGTGCATTAACGGCTTTATATACCTAGACAAGAAAAAAATACGCATTTTAGTTTTGTCTTTTAATAAAAAATATCTCAATGAGAAAAGAAAAATAATATACCAGGTACAGTGATGAGTGCCTAATAAGAGTTTTATATTTATTCACAATTTATTTGTTCCAAATCAAAAACATTATAACTTAGTTTCATTAGAAAGTTTCTTACTTTTGATATCATTTAGGCATTTTGAAGAAAATTTTTAACCCTTCCGTATTCATGGTGTAACAATGCGTTACCTCAGCCTTTAAACCTTTAAATTATCTGTGAAATAAGTCATACAAAAAATTGAAAATTTTTCTATTTGTAAATAAAATAGTTCTACATATAATTAAAAAGTACATCATAAATTACGTCTTCTTTCTATAATTAATCTTATTTTGAAAACGTCGTCAATTTTACAATCGAAAAATACAAAGTTATAGTATAGTATAGTAACAATCCGAGATGCATGACGTCGTACGTAACCGTTTTTTTTTCAAATGGTACCGAAACACGTCTTGAGCTTGTTTTGTTTTTAAAAAATTCGAATAGTTTGATATATATTTCAGGTTTTACACACAAAATATATAAAATAATTGCTTAATACTACATAAAACCATATTTCACTTTTTGAAATTGTCATTTCGTTATATAAATGCATTTCTATGACAAAATCCACACGGTAACGAAATGTGACTGCATGAGATCCGAAGGATTTTTTTAGCATGAAAAGGGGGAGGCTAAGTAAATAAAAATAAAAAATATTTTCTGCTGCTTCTATTCTGGAAATTATTGCAGACCACGTCAAAGTAAAAGACTTACCGTGCTGCAAAAATGAAGAAAGAGGATGTGAGGACAGCATGATCCCAAGGGGTAATGCTACAAATCTCGTTTATCCGATCATCCTTAATCGCTTTTTCTGCTTCGCTTTACTTTTTTATTATTGATTGACTCGTAAAAAGTTATGTTTTCGGGGAACTACAGAAATCTATACACGTGAGTCGTTTTAGAACGATTCGAACGTTTTAGAACGAAAAAATCAGCAGATAATATTGATAAAATCTACGCATGATAAAATGCATTCGCAATAAGAGGTTATTTTTATAAAAATATCTTTTTAAATATAGCTGTTTATCAATTCAGAAAAAAATAAATATACATACATTCAAAACAGTGTACGTGGAGATGGTCATTTACTTTAAAACCATATCCGCTCCCAGTTTGTACCATATGGTCACTTAATAGAAGTGTTTGTTACTCAGTTGCTTAGCCCCTTTTTCAAAGAGAGTAAAGATACATGAATACGGGTAGTGGTTAAATAATTGCTCTCGCTATGTCCCGTTTTTTACATCTATATTTATATAAAAATGAAGATTTTTTTTATCCTCTATGCATTCCTTTACCATTCATTCGATTTCGATAAAAAATTGGCGAGTTGTGCGCACACCCGTAAAAGTTTTTGGAGAAAAAAATTTAAAGTCTGAAATTAAAATATATGTATATAAAAAGAATCAAATATGTACAACTACCGAAATCTCTGAACCAGTCTGAAAATATGCAAACAACGTAATTATATTATTTGGAAAGTATAAATGAATTACTGTATTTAAAAAAGTGTGATAATGAGACTCGAGTGTGATAATGGGACTCGAGCTCGTCGGGTCGGGCCTGAAGATGAGGGGCTCGGAGCAGGTAATTTTGTGAAATTTCTGACCGTGTATTATTTCAATAAACGTAATTAAAACACAAACTCTTTTTTTATTTGAGTGGCATTGCAACGCATGCCCGGTACTGACTAGTGTTAAATAAAAATGATAATCGTACTTAAACGAAATTATTCCTTTGGATATTTCATTTTTTATTCTTTGCTATTTCTAAAGACAGAGATCGAACGAAAGATTTTCAAACAATTTTTGTAAAAACAAGCTTTGTTGAGATGCTCCATAAAGAGTCCATATAATTCATATGTATCACATTGACTGCGGAAATAAATAATAAACGGGTATTTATTACATTTTTTTGCCATTTTATGAAGAAATTTAACTCTACCTATGAAATTACATATATAAAAAAATCTAAAATTAATTAAATTGACTAGTAGTGGTGCTTGATATAACTTTTTGACAACGGTGTACATACAGTACTTTTTTTTTTAAATAATATCACGGGTTTAATAAGTCATGTGATGGCAGTCAACTTCAGTTCAGTTTTCTACTTGAAGGCTTGAAGATGTTGAAAGGTGAAGATATACCCTTTATTGCTATAATATTGAACAGCGACACTTAGAACGATACATTGTTTTATTATTAATTGTAAAAAAAAGTTTATATAAATAGTTCTCTTATACTAATTTCACAACCAATATAAAAAAAATATCTATTTATTTTGTGCTTTGTATTACTTTATTCTGACATAAAGAATATGTACAAAAACGAATATCCATATAGTTCCAAGAAATACTGACGTGGGAGAAGCATTGTATGACTTAACATGGCTTGGAAATATCGAACAAATAAACCCTTGACGGAAATAGCAAGGGCGTATATCGAAATACACATTTTATTAAACAAATATTTTTATTACTTACACATATTATTTTATTCGCAATTCCATATGAAAGCTATTTAATGAAGAGAAATATAAGTATTAAAGTCAAATATGCAAACATCACTATTTATCTTTAATGCCAAAAATCTATCATATATTCTAAATCGTTTTCCGTAGTATAGTAGGCCTATCTAATATTATATTTTATTTAAATTTGAATTATTGAGATTTTGTACATTTCCATGTATTTTGTCACTAACGACCCGGGTTTCGTCTTTCGGCATCTTCAGGTATTTGAGTCCACTCTTGTGCTCGTGCACTCGTCCTGGTCGTTAGTGACAAAATACATGTAAATTTATAAAATCTCAATAATTCAAATTTGATATTGAAATTCCATCAAGCACCCTCAGTCGATGTCTTAAATTATATCTTATTTAGTTGCGAGATCAAATAAACGGGTCTTTCAATGAGTGAATTCATTAAATGTATAATGAGTTTTAAATCTAAATGGCTTAATTTTTTGTATTACATAATGAATGAAAATTATTTTATATTATTTTTAGATCTGGAGAGAGTGCGAGGAGTGTAGGAGAGAGTGATTAGTTTAGGAACTTCAAAACTTAATGAAGATAAAGTAAAATTTGATACATGCCATCTAGATTTATGAGTTCTAGTTTTGATACGGCGGAGCTACGGGACGCTGGGACGACCTGGGAGGAGGCGAGGAGGCTGGCGGGAGACCGAGAAGCTTGGAGGAACCGCGTGATGGCCATATGCTCCGATTAGGGAGCGGATATGGTTTAAAAAAAAAAAAAAGTTTTGATAATCGCGAGATACAGAGAGAGTTATCATCATTATTTTCAGCCTGGGTCGATCCACTGTTGGATGAACACCTTCTCCAGCTCCATCCACTCTTCTCGGGCCACCGAGCCTGACAAGTTCGTCAAATCAAGAGGGTTTTGGGGCGCCCCTGTGGCTGCTTAGTGCCGCATCAATTATACATATTATATTGTATTCCATAATTTTTGTTGTTACTTGCTATGTTTTACCTTGGAGGTCTTCTAAATAAAATTTGATTCAATCAATCATTTCGTTGTCACATTAAACTGTTTTTCTCTATTTAAATCATATCTGAAAAGAAACGTTGAATGACTATACTTCCCGTTAAACATATGTCGTTGAAATTCTCCACTGGAAGCGAGCATACTAAAAAAATGAATATTCGACCAATATATTTTTAATATTTATTTGTCTTCAATAATTCTTACGACGAAAGGTATCATGTTCATAAAAAAAAAACAACTAATCATATTTCCAGCAACAGTCACTTTTCGAATAGTATTTCAAATAATCAAATATAAATTCTTACAAAATAATATTTTCATAAAAATAAGTTTAAAATTTAAATGAACGCCGCTGTCCAGTAAGAATAAGGGATTTAAACTTAGTTATTCACGTTTACGATGCGTCATTCAGTTCAAAATTGATGTAGTATGAATAAATTCTTTTTTATATCAAAATATTTCTTTTTGTTGTGTCAGACAAAAGTTAGTATACTACATATTGAATATTATTTTTCATTCTATTTAACCGAAACTATTTCCCGTTCGAAAAATCGATTATACAAAAATATGTTACCAGTATCAAACCAATGTACGGATATGCCGATATTTTAAATGGTTTCCTTGAATATACTTAAAAACAAAATTGATAAATAATTGCTGATGCTTAATATTTGTTTTCAAAAAGTATATTTTAGACTGGGACCTAATGCTACAAGTATTTATGTCAAATTTATCAATTCTTCAGTACATGTGATAATAACAATATACACTATTATCTTTCACATTGCCTTGTCAAATATTGCGGTGATTTTTTGCGGTAGAGCTGTCAAAGTGAATATAGACATGTCTCGTATTAGTAAATACCAGCATCTGAATCGTTGATATCAATATGGGCGTCTTGTGGTGTAAAATATTTTTATTTTTTTCCATGTCCGCTCCCAATGTGGAGCATATGGTCTCCTAATGGAGGTATCTTGACAGAATTTTTCTACGAGAACTGCTTGTCACTCAGTTGCTCAACCTCTCTTTTCTTTTTCGAAGAGAGTAGGGATAGAAGGATAGGGCTATAACAGGACTAGTGGTTGGCTAATCGCTCTCGTTAGGCCCCGTGAGGATGGGATAGGTGGGAGGGAGGACTCAGACTACGAACAGAAATCCATAAATCGATTGATAGATCAATCTATGAAAACCGTCCGCACCGGGAATTGAACCCGAGACATCCGTAACCGTAGCCAGCGACGAAACCAACTGCGCCACGGACGGGTGTAAAATATGGCGAGAAATAATTTGTCATACACTATAGATTTTTTCTTATTTCATGCAATTTAATTTGGATGAAATAAGAATTTCTACTATTCAAAGAATGAATATTTAAAAGTACTTTTTGATACTTAAGTCAAAATGATCAACATCTGGTATAGGCACTTCTAGCATTATGTCCCTGATATATATATTTACCACAAAAATTTTTTATAATGTCTTAAGTCAAATAATGATTTAAGTTTGTGTATCCAGTAATCAATCAATGTCCATTTACAACATTGAAATTTAGCGAATTTTAAACACGAATCTGAATTTGACAATTTTCTTAACCATATAATCTTCTATTTCTTTCCTGGCGTTTGGAACCCTGGTCATCTCAATTATTTTTCTCCACTCCACTCGATAATCGGTCTTACTACACAAATCTACCTACAGCACTCTTGGATCATCCGACACTCCTTCTATCCAGCGAAGTCACAGTTTACCAACGCTCCGTGTTTCCTCAGGTGTGGAAAATGAGACGTTTAGTTTCCACTCATTCATTCGTGTTGTAACAAATTTGACAATATTAGACTCACCGTAGACGTTATAAAGTTCATGGTTGTGCCGTTACCAAATGCTATTCTTATATCGCGTAACCATCTAATACTCAAAAATTATTAACAGTGAACATTTGTGGCAAACGACTGTCTATCAGGTATTAGGTACTATTGTTGGAAATGAATTCAAATCTGTTCTATAACAATACAATTATGTGGAAGTGGTATTGTTCAATTCTCATTAAAGCACTTCTATTATCGAATATCAATGCAAACTTAACCAATAATCGATTTTTAAAAATATGAACATATTATAATTGCTTGATAAAATCGCCTTTTCTTACATAACTCAAAACTGTATTAACAACAGTGTAATATGCAGCAGTTTCTGAAAAGTTTAATAAACCAAACTAATAGACCTTCTAGATAACTTTCCTCTCAATGAAACCAATTTCATTCATATTATCAAAGCATACCCATTCCTGATATGTATGTTGTTGAAATACGTCTGACCGCAAGAGATGGCCATAATTCTATCAATAGTATTTGGAAATCCATAAAACAATTTAACTGAATTCAAAGGGTGTCAAAAAATTGTTTTTTATCCCTTCGGAAACTAATTGTGAGAACCTGTATAAAGCTTCTATATTTAGAAGAGGTAGTTCTTTGTTTATTTGACAAGGATCTGCTGGTTGTCATTTGGTGAAATCCTATTTCTGTTCTTTCAGAACTAAAGCAGTTTCATGATAAATTTAGTTTGTTAATTCAATTCGTTGATTAACTAAATTTCGGTGAATCGATCTATTTTCGGTGGGTTTGTTTTAAAATATTTAGAGTTGATATTTGTTTATAAAGAGAGTTGGTATATGAACGCAAAACAAACGTATTTCCATACATTATTATTCACATAATAAATATTTGTCAGAAAACCAATTGACATTGAAAACATTATTTTTAAGTAACTTCTGCATTCATTTTACTACATGAACTACTGATAGGCTAGTAACTCTTCATAGACCAGGTTTTCAGGATAAAATAACATAGGAAGGATGAAAAAATTTACAAACCCATTAAGAAAATCATTAGAAAATGGCATTTAATTTGTTTGTAGCATATGCTTTCTTCTAAGGTATTATACCGTTCACATTTTTTATTGTTAGTAGGTTGATGAATCTCGCACTCGTATTTTCAATAATTAAATCATTATTTACAAAACACATATTTTCCATTCAAATGAGGAAATACCTATTCAAATTATTGAAATAATAGATAACTTGAAACGTTTTATATGTTCGAGTATTGCATATTTATTTTAAGCGTTCCTATTCATTTTGTTTTCAAGTTCAGATAGGGTGCGCGATAAAACATGAAAACATGGTGTGCACCCATGCCTTTGGACACAAATTTTAATTATTTTATTTAATTTTATTTAAATACGGGACTGATAGATACAATTATTACTTATTGTTAATTGAAGAAACTCCATCACTAAATTATAGAAACTATGATTTAGTAACTGAAAAGTTTTGAGAAATACAGAGAATTTTATAATAGTAGTATATAAAATACTTCTAATGAAAAGGCAGCACTGTTTGAAAGTGAGTTAAGTTTATTTGAATGTACATATTAAATATCTTGAGTAAAATAAGATGATGATAAATGCGATTTTATAAAACTTTGTTCATTCAACATTATTAAAATTGCCTCAGAACTCTCACTGCGATGGAAAGCTAAGGATGTGAGTGTAAAGATATTAAGGTAAGGTATATTGTCACAGTGGGATTTGGGGTGAGTTTAATTTCAAAAAGAAAAAAATCCATTTCAATGTGACGATTTGCAATTTTATACGAATAAAATTTTTTTCTTAATGAACACATCGTGACAAGATCACGCGAAATGTTTTATTACGTTTAATTTGTCTTTAAATTAATCACAAAATTTGATGGAATCTTTTTATATTTTTTTCTAGTCAAGCTTTACCTTGAAGCGGATCATTTTCAGCTTATTAAAATAAAAATTGTAGGATAAGGGTAACAAATTTCATTTATTTTTTACAGAGAGAAATATGGTGTGTGTGTGTTAGCGTGAGTGTTTATCGAATGTGGAATGGTGGCCCTTGGCTTGGAGTCTTGACTTAAAACATTGCTAGTGATAATATTGTATAATTTATTTCGATCAATAACAGTTAACAGTTACACTGTCAACAGAGATTAATAATGATTAAATTAATTAAATAAATGAATGGAGCAACCTTAACCTCAATGCGGAAAGTCCCAGACTCACTATTCTCACAGCGGTTTTACGGTTGCGAGCCATGGCACCTCACCAAAGCACAGTGTAACCGTTTACTGTGCTTTGAAAACCGATGTTTGCGATGAATACTAGGGGTAAAGTGGTTTGATTTTGTCAGGAACTCGGAGGTAAGAGAGCGGACGGACCAGCCTCTTATACGTCCAAAATAAAAAAGCGACGACGGACCTGGATTGGACACATGCTGCGGATGCCCCAGGGGAGCCTGAATCCTGCCTGTCTCTTTTACCAACCGGATAGATTTCGTCACCCTGAAAGGCCGCTGATAACCATCAATAGGATGTATTCGGTGGAGCTACGGGACGCTGGGATGACCTGGGAGAAAGCAAAGACTGGCATGGACAGAGAAACTTGGAGGAACCGCGTGATGGTCATATGCTCCGAATAAGGAGCGGATATGGTTTAAAAAAAATAATTAGTGAAAGGTTAGTTAATACTTTTAGCAAATATATACGATATAAACAATACCTTCAGTATGAGATTGTTTTGTTTTACGAGTTTTTAGTGTGCTCTATTATTCGACCTCCACATTTATATATTATGATTGTTTAATAGTAACACGAAAGAAACATTTAAACGTTTCAAGAAATTAAATTAAATCTTTACTCAAGCTGACTTGCAGTGCAAGTGATAGTCCTCTAAAGAATCTAAAGTAATATCATTTGTATCTAGTGCAAGCAAAGGATAAGGTTGTAAGAGTAACAACTTATGGCGAAGTATTATTAGGATGACAGCTATTAAATGGACTTGTCTCTCAGTTTACCAGCATGCTTTTGCAGTTCATGCACTCTTCCTTAACAAAATGATTTATTTACGACGTCTAATGTTTTAAAAATGAATTAGATATAATGTGTTTTTCTCTTATTTTTTCATGTGAATTTTTAGGACTACATTTTTTTGGTTTTGTCAAATTACGCTTTTTTGAAACATATAATGATGAACACTCTATTCTTTTTTCAAACGATACGTTACAGGGACCATTGTACCAAAAAACATGTACACAAGATTAAGTGAATGTGTAAACATATGATAAAGGATCCGTTATTCTAAACAATTTACTTAATTATAATTAAATGATTCGTCCTACATACATCTATCACTGTATATCACTATGATTAGTACTGTAAAACAAATTTATGTGTTTAAATTCATAAACATATTTCTCAAAAGTTTGTTCATGTTATATGATACTCTTTACAAATAAAAGTGATCTAATAATGCTGTCTCTCTGACAACAAAAATGAATATGACAACCTTGGTTTCAAATTGTACACTGAAGAATGCAATAACACATTCCATTTTTCTTACTTTTGTTATTACAATATGTAAGTTTGCCGAAAATTTTAAATACACGCGTCATAAATTATTTGTACTGTCATTCAAAACCTTATAATATATAGCCCATACCGCTCTGTAGACGTTTTATTATTATTACGTATCACATGTAGGTGTAAAATTTTCTCATGACCTAAGCATTCGCTGTATATATATAAAATAAAATGTTATGCAATGCACAGACAGTTCCGACGTACTAGCTTCTTTATACATTCGGTATTTCAATTTCAATACCTTCATTTATGACGGGTACGGTTATATTAGTTTAAAATAAAACTCCTCCTGAATTGGCTGTATTTGTGTACTAAACTATTTCTTACAAATACTATAATATTATATATACGAGTGAAAAGATTCTTTTATAATTTTGTTTATAAGAAAATGAGTGGATTTTTGTTGAACAGAGACATGTAATACCTCCGTGATCTGATTATTTATCTCCATTACGAAACAGACGCCACACCGAAGAAAAATAACATAATTAAAATCGTAAAGGAAATTGAAAACTAAAATGATTGTCTAAGCTTTTGTAATTTCCACAGTGCTTTGTTTTTAAAGTCTACACTTTGTCGAATTGGTTATATAATTGATATCACAGAATTTCCATTTACCGATTGACAAATCGAACACATAAGATATATAATATTCCAGGACTCAACGAGAACTATTTTCATTTCATTGTATACGAAAAGAAAAGTTGCAAAACAAAGTGCCAAAGTTTTGTCATAAACGTGTGTAGATTGGTAAACATATAAAATACACAACTTGTACAAGTATTAAATTATGACAAAAAACTAGCCTTTTGATATTTTAGTGTGTTGGTTTAACGTTATTCTTATTAATGATTTAAGTTTTCTTATTATTCACACCTTTTTATGAGTCTAGACGGGTATATTAATTCATTTTTATATATCAGCTATAAATTCTTTTTGGTAAAGTAAGTATTTTTAATGTGATAATGAGCTACAAATATCTTTCTTTCAATCTTTATTAGTAGAATAAATAAATAAAATACATATTTGACCTTTCATCAAATATTTTTAAAGAAAATAAAATATTAAGGTTAAGGACATTTGTCCTTTTCGATTGCTTGATTGAGTGTTTGAATTCCCGAATATACTTAAACGCCTTTCTCCACTCACCACTGATTTCCAATCCGTATACGGCCTTATCAAGTGGCGTAGTAAATGTTAAGCTAATTTAAAGTTTTTTATGAGCAACTGCCTAAGACTTGGTGTTGTGCATTTAAGGGCGCAAAAAATTCGATAAAAACGAAAAGCTTCTATGATTCGAGGTCTAATCGCTCTCCGTAGGTCGCTGTAAGTTTTTTTACATGCCATGATAGGTCCAATTGTAGGATTAACTTGCGCAGCTCTTTCGTTTCCTAGTGCATAAAATAAATGAACTTTTCGATAAAGGTTTGCTTTATATAGCCTGCTTAAAGATTTTTTGAATGTTACAAAAAGTTCGTTTTCCACCACTTTTTCTAACTTTATATTTAAAGTAAAGCTAAATATACTTGTATAAAATAGAAGAACAAAACATTCTTTTATATACGTCTTTTAGCAAAAACAAAAATTAATAAGAATATAAATGTACACTGACTATCTTTTGGGAATATGTTTTTATTACCTTCCATTGTGATTCAGTCGTAATCCGTCGTCTGCCTCGACACCACGCTCATTATTTCTTTTATAACTATATTTAAATAGTGATTAGGTTCTACTATAATCGGTAAATGATATTTCATTGAATTAATGCACTGCTATGCAATTATTAAAAATAAATATTTTCATTTTTTGACGGTTAACTTCGCGAGGTGATAAAAAACCTTTCTATTTCCACTTAATGCTTCATTATAATGTCATTAAAATATCCAATAAAATATATTTATGCAATAGAGTATAATAAAGATTTTATCCGTCGATAGAAACATTTCTGATATAATTACGTTTTTCTGTAATATTATGAAAGTCTCATTACATCGATTACTTTATTTTTTCTTATATTAATCCAAGCCCAGTGTGATCAACTGTCAAATAAATAATTATGAGTAGCCAGTTATTTTACTCTCAAAGTAACGGTATTATTAAGAACCTATGTTACTGTAAAAGTGTCGATCATTCAATTCTTTGAGTAATTTCAACATAAATATATAACACAACAGAAAAATATTTTTTATCTAATTTAATGACTTTCGCAAAATAAATGCATTATTATTATCTGCAAATTGTCTATGAATGGTCATACCAAACAACTGTATTTGTCGAATCAACTATTTAAAACTAATTTTATTAGAAAGATAAACATTAGCACTGCTTCTTAATATTAAAAAAAATTATCAATATACTACGGATATGAAAGAAGAATCGGTTATTTGGAGTTCGTAATTATTGTCATTGCAGGAGACAAACCGAATGGCGGGAAATCATGAAGGCACAGCCTGGTGGTCATATGCCCTATACAGCTAGCGAATATGGTAAAAGAAGAAGAATGGTTGTCAGTTTTACACGGATAATTTTATAAACTTTTCTTGCTTTTATGGTGACGGGAGTTACGAATGTTGAAAATACCAGGGATGTTTATTTTCAATATCAGAATAATTAAGCAGACAACGTCATCATAATACTAGACAACTTAGTAATAATAAGGTAATAATTGTTATTTCATAAATTAATAATCATCTTTAAAACTTAAGGCTATGACTCAGTGAAAATAAAAACATTTGGTTTGATTAATACTTATTTTTCCAAAATTTCACAATATTTCAAAAGTCGAAATACTTCGTTAAAGATTTGTTATATAAATACAAAGAAATCACAACAAAAAAGCTTGTTTACATTGAAAATATTCTGCGTCGTACGGTAAAGTTTTCATGATTTTCAGAGAGCTTATTTGTCTATACATTTTTTATGTTAAAAGCTCCGGATGATATTGCGAAGGACTTTTATTGGTAATAACATGCTGGAGTCAGTTTAGTGAGAGGGTTATGACTTATTTCCTGGCGAATATCTACCAAGTATACCTAACTGGTGAAGTTTTCATTTTGAAAACGTTTTATGGAATTTCAGAATGGAGACTTCGCATTGGATTTATGACTACTCATTTCTCATCTTATTTTAAACGTCTTGGCACGTTGGAAAATATTCGAGAAATCTTCAAAAGTAGAAATCTTTAGATTCATGGTCGACCAATGATAGTTTCAATATTTTTTCAGTAAATTCAAACGTAACATATTACACCAATAAATTACTGTCCTATTCTCGAAGTTAATTGAGTTTACTAAATCTTTCCAAAAGAAATTTAAAATTTTTAACAAATGAACAACAAGAGAAATAAAAATGGTTTGATTTGTAACAGCCATTGATTTTTGTTTAAAAACTTGTTAATAAAACAAAGTGACATATGAAGAATAACCGGTTTTTTAGGTCTTCAAATGTGGCCTTTTAACTGAATCCAGATTTGTATTGTTGTCATTCATCTACAAATTTATGTACGTAAATTTTAAGTATGTTTAATTGAAATTAATTTATTGAATGTGGCACTATGATAATACAATGTAATAAATACAAGTAAATAAAGCTGGAAGGCTTCCTAATAAAATCGGTTCCAATATTTAAGTAAGCAACATTATTGAGAATTGTAATAACGTTATCTTGTTAAATGCTACGTGGTACAAAACCGATTGTGTTTTATTTTTCAAAAATAATTATTGACAATTAACCTTAAAAAGAATAGTTATCTTAATTGAAAAAATTTAACATAAATTAGGTAGCTCTACGTTTAAATATACGGCTTGTAGATTTATTTTTAGAAATAAAATCAAAACATCATTTCGATTTCATACTATAAATTTTATATTGTAAATAAAATGGTATTATAAGCGACACATCAAAACTTGGTAGTCTGCCATCGACTAAATCAAATGAATTTTCATATTCTCACAAATATGTACAATAACTAATGAAAGACTGATTAACGTCCATAAACAATTGATGTGTATTCTTATATGAAACACATACTGAAATCATTGTTAGTTTTACAATTATAAGGTAGAAGTTGTTTTTCATTTTTAGAGGATAATTTTTAACCCATTATTGATTCTGATTCATATCATTTCAGAAAAATATATTTAGTAAGAAGAAGTCTCGTTTTATTACAGAATACTTTTGTCTAGTTTCGTCATTTAGAAACAAGGCTAACTCATCATGATATTTCATTGATAGTTTAATTTATTTTTAATATTCAAAATTTTCTCTTATGTATAGATAATAATATTGTCATTGATATGATTGACTGGTTACAATATCTACGGTTCTGTTAGCGTGAATACATTGTGTATGCTGTCTTAATTATCTGTAGATATAAATCGACCTACGTTGTAAAGCGAAAATTATTATGATCAAAAAAATGTAATTAACAATTTATCATGCCGAGGTTTTTTTGTAATTAACAATCGATTTAAAATATAGCTTACAAAGCATTTAAACTCAATATTATTATAGATATTAGCAAAAAGCTATTATATTGGCCAAAGAAATATAATTGTAATGACCCGAATTGTGAAATTTTCCATTTTCATTTTGATATATGATTATATCTCGGCAAAAGTTTAATGCTTTAAGTTGGAAGTTGGATCATTAATAAAATCAACGTTAAGACAATGAAGGGAAATTAACATAATTAATGTAAAATACCGCTTTACGATTTCATTTAATACTCTGAAGAATTCCAACACGCAATATCAAAATAATAATATTACAGACAGAATCTGAGTAATTGCCTCGTGAGATATTACATTATATATTTTATTACTATCAAATTAAAAACGAATGTTTCATAAATTAAGCATTAATTGTAATTGTATTTTAGTGTTTTCTTGTTTTTAGGACAGCCATTGCTGAACATGTGTATGATTATATTTATGAAACTTATAGGTATACATCTCAATTTGTTTCTAAGTTTATACAAAAACTTGGAAGCAATAGTATTTACTTGGTATTTCGTAAAGGGTGCTAATAGCAATTTTCCTTAAAAATTGGAATCAATAAATGATCGTGCGGTGGACTTAACACTATCTCTATCGCACAACCTAATTTGGGTATGAGCAAGAACGATACAAGAGTATGCGCCACATGCCCTTGTATCTTGCTTGCACCTTCACTTTTCATGTGATTGACCGAGAAAGAGATAAATCCACCGCACGCGCCTGATGTGTACCTGTTCTACTCATTTTTAATCTAAATTTAACTTTTATGTTATTTTGTATTTTAGAATATAGGATAGTTCGTTTAGTCAATGAAATAAAGGCATTATTTTATTTATATGTAGAATAACACAAATAAACTAACGAGAGGAAATGAACGCTCTCGTCTTATATAGAATGATATAAATACATCATGGCAATATGCAATAAAACAATCACCCACTATAATTTCAGCAGTCTCCAATATGTTAAAAAAGTGTTGTTTACGTCCTCTTGGAGATCGATACCCACTATACACAGTCTCAATTATTTACGGTAATGGTCAAAATAGTACAATAAATATGTCCTTCGAGACACGAGGTTAGCCCGTAAAAAAATAATTTATTTAGTTTTATGAGCATGTACAAGTATATCATAGTACTTTTTGATTGATCGAATGTTTCAGCGTTGGCCCTTTGGGTGTTTTGCGTGTTTCTATAAGCCTATGAAAAGGTTTTGATGTAGGGATAGCCGATAAGAGAAGTAAATCATGTGAAATCTGGGCCACGAAAAAAGCGGTTACCAAATTACTGTACCGCTTTAGCGGAGTAGCTAAATAAAACTATCGTTTTTGGATGAATTGAAGGTTTGTGGAAGGGATTTTTCACGCTATTTTGGGTAATATTTAAGCTGCTACAGTCACGCAAGTATTGAAAATGTTTTATAGCCGTTTCAGACACATTTTTACACAACGGCATTAAATTTAAAAAATAAATTACTTGAATTATTTTGTTTCCAAAAATTTCTTAAAAAAATCACATAAATTTGTTTGATTGAGATATCTTACTAAAAAAAACTTTCCGCCCGATAGCGTAAAAGAAATGAATTTATTCGCGCTTCCTTTTTTATGCCATATCCGGTACGGGACGTCAGCGATGATGCCGGCAATCTTTACCTAGCTCTTCGGAAAATATAATTAATAATAGATAAAAAGAACTTCTCAAATTTCTCAGAACAGTTTTCATATTGAATTGAATTTAATTGTTTGAAAACGATAAAATATTAAATTTACTCATTTAAGATTACTCTATTGGCGTTAGCAAATCTAAATAACTAAAAACAAATTACCTGCTTTTGCTTTGTTTCATAAATAAAAACGTTTTAAAAATATCTAGCAATTTACTGCTTTCCTAGTTTATAAGAAAACAATATGCTTAACCAAAATAGTTGATGCGACAAAACAGTGCGATATTAATATTTAATGAATTGTACGATTATTTTTAATGGTAGTTATTGATTCTCAATATTTTTTTGATTGCAAAAAAGTCATTTTTATAACAAAAAACACAAAATGCAGCACTTGCTTCACAAGTGAATAACATAGTATAATCTTTACTGGTTTCGCCCGGCTGGTGGTAATTCCAATTAAGACTTTCTTGGTATTGAGACGGATTGTGGTGATTAAATAATCATATTTAATAAATACAAAATAAGGCGCATTATTTTTAAAAGTACGAAACGACTTTATTTCGGATTAAAATTTGTATCATTTGCTTAAGCAGGGAGAAGATGTCTGTGGTATAAATATTCTTGCCTCCATCCATACCCCGCCGGGCGGCAAGCGAAAGACCATTAATCATAAATGTAATTCAGAGTACGGACTATTTATATTACAATAATTATTTTCACTTGGAAGCTTACCGTCTACTGGATGATGACCGAAATCTTCTACCATATTTGCATGTAGCTACGAAAAATTTTGATCGAACAATCATTGAAATTATGATCTGAATTAAATCCTATTAGTCTATTGTTAAGTGTCTAGGGCTTTTTCTATGATTCAGATTTTCACCATAAAATTGGGATATATGGTTTGATGGGAAGCTTATTTAAAATGAAAATTTTTCCCAAAAATAGCAAGCTTTGGTGAGTATTATTAGAATAGTTGTGAATTAAATGTTATATTTTTCATGTATTTGATTATAAATACCCATAGCCTGACCATGTGAATATCAACCCCACGGTTCGTCTGTAAATTCGGTCGCGTGAACCCTTCCGAGTCCATCCCTACTCTAGTTCATCTGTTTACATAGAGTGACCTCATTTTATTTCGTTTGAGATTGTTGCAAAAGAGAAGCGTTTTGAAAAAAAATGTATATACCTAGCTCCTAATTTTTAAATGGCGCTGTTTTGCCAAATATTAAAAGAAATAGTAAAAAAAATACTTATTTGAAGTCTGTTTTAATCTCAGTCGTAATTAAAATATCTAAATCATTTTTAAACATTATGGTTGGGTCTTTTTATTGTTTATATTTATTTCATTTTTGTGTACGTATTTATTTTACTCACATTTTAATCTCCATTGCTAGTGCTTAGTGCAGAAGTCTGAAACAAACAAAAAAATGCTATTATAAATATGTATTTTTAATATGGTGTGTACGAATAAAAGTAAGTTATAAAAGTTTCAGAAACTAACATGTTTGTGTGAACAAGTCAGTTTTAAGAAATAACATTTTGAATTTCAAATTTGAATGATGAAGTATTATTGCCATGTTTAATTATGACACTTACTTTTTTGACAATTCATTTAATGACTAATTTATTAGTTTTTGAAATGTATACATTTAATATCTTGCCAGAGTGAATGAATGAAAACAGAATATTGCCATTAAAAATTCTAAATGATTTCGTCAAAGAGTTACAAAAGTGGAGAGTAGAATTTAGGTAATTTCAGTAAACGGAAAGTTTCTTGGAAGTCTATGTGAATTTCGTCGTTGATTCTGCAAAAAAATGTATATCAGGTGACACCGCCCCGTACTTATGGGGCGAACAGGGGTCTTCAAAACCCGTCTACAGACTCTTCCTATTCATGAAAATTTAATATGTAATGTCTCTGATAAGGCGTTCAAAAATAATTTGTCATATTTGTTTGTTTACTGTTATTTGTTTTCCGTTAGCAGTGAACAAAAAGCGTGCGACGCTTAGAGAAACGGTCACTTAGCACTCGGCGTACCCGAGAGGCTGGCTGTCGGTCGCCGACATAGCCACGGCTTAGTTCGAAATTGCGACCCTATCGTAAAACCACTTGCTGCGTTTTTAAATTGAAATTATGCATTTTAAACTCTGTTTGTGTATCTGTTACTGCCTTCGAGAAATTTATTAGTGTAAACCAACTGCAATTAAAGAGAAAGTAAACTGATGGGCGGGTTTTAATAGAAGACGAAGGAACCTGTAAACTATCCTTGTCACCACGCCGGACCTGGAGCAGTCAAAGTGTGTTGACGCTCCACCTCTCCGTCGAGTAGACCATAATCTCTCACAGGAAACCCAAAAAGTTCAGGTAACGAGAAAAACGAAGCCATTATATTTATTTACTATTTATATAAATTCTTGAGGTTGCTAATGATGTTTCGATGTACTGACACCACTTGCAGACATATGATTTTTTTTGTATGTTGTAAAGACATGTATTTTAACTACGATTACGCTATAATGGCATTTTTAATTATTTTTGATATACCGCATTTATATCCGTATCAACGGCGATATGCTAAAAATAATGTAACGTTCCATATGTCAATTACGTCCTTAAAACCTCGATGTGCTTTCTTTTTGTGAATTATTGAGATTTTTTTAAATCAAAAACAGTATCCAGATTAATCTGTCAAATAGATAGAGTATGTCAATAATTATTATATATTAGAAAATATTTCACCATAATACTATATTATTTGTTATCAGACAAAATAGTACACACTTATTTATACATGGATACTTCGAGTTGCTAAGTTATTCAGCCTTATAATTTAATGCTTTGATGTATTTTATTGCTCTCAGTATTAGATTTTACGCAAAATGGCACATAGAAACTTAATAATTCATGACTTAAGAGGAATTATTACTGTGTAATTTTGTGATAATAATTTTATTTTCGTCGTCACCGAAATTTGTTTTCGCTCAGTTGGCACAACTATTACCACATTTGAATGAATAATAAAATCGGAACATTTAAATACGCAATTTTGTTGATGTAGCAAAATTAGCATTTAATTATATTTACGTAAAAGTTTATCGCGGAAAAGCTTCCAATAAACCTAGATTACGCAGTTAAGTATCAATAGTTTATTCATAATATAGCTATCATTAATAACTGTGTCTTTCTAGAAAACACTTTTGGAAAATTTTGAATATCGAAAAACAGATGATATTACAATAAAACATAATAATTATTAGGTGTCACATTATTGCCAATTCTATGAAATTGATTTAGTTACATTTATAATTAAATATTTTTTTTTCTTTGTTCTTCTTAGTCCTAACGTCGTTTTTATTTCCATTTTCGATTCCAATTCGATTTATTTTATATTTATATAGATTAAAAAGAATTAAATCACAGATTCATTGCTTCAGCAGTTAGTGGCTTAATGAACGATGGGAGAAACGGATTTTTAACTCTTATAGTCAGGATTGAGAGTATTTTTCTTCTCTCTAACAAATTGGTCACCAAACTTTTTGAGAAACATAAACATATAATTTATATTTTACATATATAATTTTTTGATAATAATTGTAATATTTCATCCCATGTTTTGAAGTGTAAGATCGCTTAAAATTAAATTCATTAAAAAAAGATACCGTTTCACTGAAAATTAGACATATGCAGTTGTCTTTGTTTTGAACAAAAAAATAACGAATTGACCACAGTATCATGTTTCCTTTTTTTGATATCGTTATATTGGAATTAAAAGAAGTGCATTTCTATTCTTTTATTTGGCCTGCACTAGATTTTTAAGATTTCAATAAATGAGGATATCTGAGAAATTTTCGAGTAAACGAATATCTGCTAGTCTCCAACGAAATATTTTTTAACTTCTGTCCCTTTGGGGCCACTACAGTCTCCCAATTGATTAATTGAAATATAAAGTCGTCGTGAGTTCATAAAAAAATCATGAAATATTATAAAATAACTATTTCCTATAATAATAATTTATATGCACACATCGGGAATGTTTTAGGGCCGGATGAAAATCTTTCGCGGACTGGATCCGACCCGCGATCCAACCCGTTTAACAAATATTTTTATACCTATATATTACTATGCATACTAAATAGGATATTTTGACGCAGTTTTTTGACATTGGGTCCTTTCTTGTTAGTTTTAATATAAGTGCAAATTAATGAATAAATTCATGTATATAAAGTGAAATTAATGGAAAAAATAATACGATCAGCTGAATAATTATCCGGTTTTCCCTGGTGTGTTTGTCTAATTGGAAGATTCCATGGCACAGGAACAAAGTGAGGGTATAAAAAGGCCCCTTAAAGCGGGATTAAGCAATTGACTAATTTAATTAGTTCACAGCATTATTCGCTACAAAATATATTTCAAAGCAAAAAGTGAAAGCGGACAATGGGTAAAAATGGGGAGTGCGGAAAAAAAAGAAAATTATGCCTAATTAAGGGCAGTTTTTACCTGTTCTAATCCCAAAGCTTTAAATCTGCGATAAAGGACGTTCCGAGAACGTTAGCTTTTGTTTAAAACAATGTAAAGTTTTATGAATGACTAATTGGTTTTATTTCAATGCCTTTTATTTTAATTTAGACTAAAATTGAGTCTGTAAATATAATAGTTGTCGATGTAACGAAATATAATTTTGAAAAAAAAGAATTTAAATTTTTAGGTGCTTTCTTCAGTATTCTAAATAAATTTTTGGATTCAATGAAAAATTGGGATGAATGTCTTTTATGTTTATTGTCACTAAACACTAATTTAATACATTACATTTTAAAATATAAGAAAATTCATTCATTTACTAAAATTACCGCACTGCAAATTACAATACAATACAAAATTCACAAAATTGAATATCTATTAAGATTACTTTTTTTTATACGAATATAAAACGATATAATACCAATTTATTTTGTTTTCGATGCATGTTGGGTACTCAAATTTTTACTACTTTCTTTTTATAGTACAGACAATATTAACGTTGAATTAAACTGTTACAGAAAGCAATCGTCAAACAATAACTGCATAATGTTATATACATAGCAAGTGGTGAAGAAAAACCAACTTGTTCAAATAAATGATAACTTACCTAATCGCTTGACTGACAAATAAAATAACATCAACAATAATCTTAGATAATTTTTGTATTATATGAATTCAGAGTATTTCATAAAAAAAGCGTAAACAATTCAATGAAAAGGTGAATAAATATTAATAAAACGTCCAAGAGACATCAATCTTTTATATGAAAAATGAGATAAATGACAAGAGTAATATTGTTGCAAAGGGAGAGAAAAAAATAAAATCAGAGAGTAATATACAAAACGAACAACGTCATAAAAATAATAACATGACATGGCATCTCTTTGAATAATATATTCATTCAAGGTGATAAGATTGCAGCCTTCAATGTGTCATCGTATTTATATGATTTAATTTTGAGAGGAAAACACGCTAACCACAAACCATCTTGACAATGCGACACTTTATATTGGTTTTGTCAACACCTCGACTTAAGGCGCATACGTAATTGATTCCAATGTTTACTCCATTACTGACAAGTATTTTAATATGAGGATGTTAAAAACAAAAACGCCTCTCTCCACAAAATGTCCAAAATGACATATGAATGCACAAATATTCTCCATATATATACAACTAAACAGATAGATTGCAATATCCCTAGAAAACTACGAAAAATAAATTTATAAAATGGCGTTTTTGCTTTTCGCATCCTCATTATGTTCTTCACTTTTTAAAATTGTTATTTCAAGCTATAAAAATCACACCTTGTATTATAGTTTGTAGCAGGTACTTTCACAACTTAAAGTATGTTCAGGACCGATAGATTGAGAAGAATTTACTACAAAATGTTTACCAATCAGAACTGAAAGCTTCAATATGTTTATTTTGTTTAATGAAAATCGAGCAAAGATTTTTCGTTGAACACGATCATTTTCAACGTGATATTCCACGTTGACTTCTAATCAACCACCTCAACAATGATTGTTTTTATGCGAGACGTT
Organism: Himalopsyche phryganea; assembly: GCA_022494535.1. Classification (NCBI taxonomy): domain Eukaryota; kingdom Metazoa; phylum Arthropoda; class Insecta; order Trichoptera; family Rhyacophilidae; genus Himalopsyche; species Himalopsyche phryganea. The sequence goes on along the minus strand of JAGVSL010000132.1, from coordinate 855,608 downwards.
TGTTATCCATCATTTATTTTTTGTAGAAGGTAAGTATAGAATGATGGAGCTTGTGTAGAGAAAAAAAATGTATCATCGTTCCCGCTGCGTCCCCGTATTTAGAATCAGTTGGGTGAGATTACCCTCTCATAAACATCCATGTATGACGGTTCTATTATCAAAACTTATAATCTCCAGCATATGCAATAAGTCAGTTACACACACCTACCAATTAATTCATAAAATATATTTCTACACTCACAAGCTCGCATCTAAAATAAATGTGAAACTTTTGTTCATTTCAAAAACTCATTTTTTCTATTTATCTAATTTATAATAAGTTCTAAACTAATAATCTCTATTTCAGCCAATGATAGTGTGTCATTATACTATCATTACCATCAGTGTTTGTTTACATATCACTATGTAAGCGTCTGTTCCACAGTTTTATTTGAATAAACTATTCGTTTGTAACTTAAGAATGAAAACGGTTTTTCTTGATTTGCCAAAAACAAGCATTGGTGGAGATTCTAAGAATACTAGACCCTTCATGTCTGAGGAGTAATTCATAAATCGATTGAAAAATTAATTAATGACATTGTTTGACCACGCGGCTAAACTACCAGCAAAATGATCAATGACACAAATCTAACATATGTATACTGTCTCTAATTAATGAGAAAGACGGAAAGAAAAAGGTATAAAAATATGATAACAAAATGTATTTCGATAACCAATGTAGGAGATTATATAGAAAAAATTTTCAAGAGTATCATGTGAAATTGTTTTGTCAACATCAAAAGATTCGCATACGCAATTATTTATTCATAGCCTTTTGGGTGGCTTGTTATTAAATGCTATTTTAAGAGACAATATGTTATTTTATGTCAGTGAAAGGTACATATTTGGGTGATGTTATATTTAAATGAACACATATTATAATATAAGTCTAAACATACATTACATTCCGTGTGTTAACCATCGACGTTCACAGTATATGAAACGTAGGTGAGTTCCAAATACTTTTATTTATTTTTAATTTTTTCCATGTCCACTCCCAATGTAGAGCATATGGTCTCCTAATGGAGGTATCTTAACAGAATTTTTCTACGAGAACTGCTTGTTACTCAACTGCTCAACCTCTCTTTTTTAGAAGAGAGTAGAGATAGTAGAATGAGTCTAGGACAGGACTAGCGGTTAGCTAATCACTATTGCTACGCCCCGTGAGGATGAGATGGGTGGGAGGGGGACTCAGACTACGAACAGAAATTCATAATTCGATTGAGAGGTCAATCTGTGAAAACCGTCCGCACCGGGAATTGAACCCGAGACATCCGTAACCGTGCGCTACAAACTGCGCCACGGACGCTGACAAATACTTTATAAACACACATTACAACATGGCATGAACATATGAAAAATAAATTTATTACTTATAAAGCCAGAATGAGAGATATCATATAAGTATCCGCTGTTTCTGCCAATGATATTTCTGAAAGTTCTTATAAAAAATGAAAAAATAATTTGTTGATTCTGAAAGTAGAAGCCAGGAATATGATAATTCAAGTTCTGGCTTTTTCCACCAATATAATTATGGCTATCTGTATCAAGATTCATTTTCTTCCACCGATATATGTATATGATGTCATCTTCACCTAATACCTGTATACTGCAGAGAGTGTAAAGTATGGTGATTGATCTTTCATCGAAAAAGAATTCTTTAGCGATGAAAGCAGAAACATATGGGATAACGATTATAAAGTCCTGGGAATCCACAGATTGTACCTAAGCCAGGAATATTGATGCTGGTTATGTTTGCATGTCATAAGGGACTGTATAATAAGCTATCTCATCCCTGTATTCATGGTGCCAAATATCAGATTACCTTAACATAGTTTTCGCTACATCAGTATATGGCTATTCTGAATTTTCATGATCTAACATGATTCGAAACCATAAAGTAGCAGTGTCAAGCTGTATGCATTGAATAAGTAGCACAGGGTTATGAGTTATGACTGAGTAAAACCTTGAAAACACTCACGCATTGTGTTGAATGCGGCGTTATCGATCTTTAGTTAGATAGCAAGATAAATGCTGTTTAAAACTTATCATAAAATTTTAAATAAGTGTAATTAAAAAACCAACATTATTTTGAATAATATGCTGTATAACATGAGAAAGTCAGGTTGAAGTGGAAGTGAAAGACTAGTTATCAGCATCAAGGATAGGCGAGAAGATCTCAGTAAAAACGCCACTTCGGTCCGGTTAATCTCTTTTATTAGATGCTTTGGTTAGTTTACAATACAAAATTGGAATTTAAATTTAATTTAATGCACAATAATTAATAAAATAACTTAAAACAACAAACGCGGTTAAAAATATAAGCATTTGAATGTAAAGGTGGCTTTTTCGAACAGGGTCATTGAAAAACGAATGACAAACATAGAAACAATTAAATATTCAAACATATTTTATGCAGCCCCTTCTCTTTGTCAAAGGTTTGGAATGCGGTTGCTGGAGGTAGACTCGGTCCTTTGACCAGCTGATGTTATATACAACCGATTCTTTTCTAGGAAATCTACTATGCGAACTTTTTTAAACGCGAAAGGAGCGATATCTTTTAAAATTTTCTTACGAAAGCTTACTGATGTCTGTTTAAGACCTAAGATTCACCCTACAAGACTGGGTCGTGTCAATCATTAAGCGACTTGTACACAATTCATAAAATATACTTATTTGGTATCCCTATGTACCTATGTATAATACCCTTTCTGCGAATTGTACCCAGTAATTCATTTGAAAATTGTTGTTTCAGGTGTGTTTTAGACTCAATTACGATACGTTTTCAATAAATTGTGGCTCGCATGCTTTTCAATTACATCTACCACAAAGATGGTATACTTAATCAGTATAGATTGAGGGTTGGAAAAATTTGCTCTTCAAGTCACGGAAAAGCACTGCAAAAGATATAAGTAATTCACAAATTGCAAAAATTAGCTTTATATGTTAATCTGGATAAGAAAACCAAAATAATACAATACAAAAATTTCTTATTTGGTATAAAATACTAGCTTTCAAGTTACGGAGAAAATTGGAGACTAGTATATCTTCCAGTCCTTTTAGTGTCATTGAGTTTCTGAATCGCAAAACAATATTTGAAGCTTTCAGAAAACGTTATATTTCTACCACTAACTTTTTCATTTTTATTTGAAGATTTATGCAGCTGTCATCGAGTCAGTTATTAACAATCAATATTGGTTGATGATGTCATATGCATCAACGGGAATGTTTACCATCTCAAATATTATTGCGCCCTTTTAGACGCTGAAACAACCAGTATTGCGATAGAAAAGCTGTGAAAATATCGTTGTTGTATTTTTGCGACAGCACCCGTCGCCTCATTTATCACTTTCAATGTTGCAAGTCTCAGGTTGTCGGGAGAGTTGCTTCCGAGATTTTTCTCAGCGAAATTAAACTTTAGGTTGACACAGAATTATTTTTTAAAATAAAACTTTCTTCTATACGCAAACAACAATAAAATAAACAAAACATCCTTTATAGCGAGATTATTTTTTTAATTTCAATAATACTTTGCCATGAGTACCCATTTCCAAGTATTTTTAATCCTATATTGATTTACAAATTAATAAATTGAAAAATTTCATGGATTTGTTATTTGAAAATTATTTGTGCTTGGTATAACTACATTATTAGTTTAATAAAAAATATATACTAACAACGATCACCAGTGTATTAAAAATATTATTGTCAGATTAACACTTCTTGATGGATTTTTAAACGAATAAATAATTTACTCAATTATTTGTGTGTGGAATATTGATAGTAATGAATTACGCCTGATGCTCTTACCTCCACAAGAATTACATTCTACTGCTGATTGATAATTCAGCATCAAACCCAAACTTTAAAAGTATTTTATAACTACTAATATAGTTTTGATGATTTCGTTATACCGAAATATCTGTACTAAGCTTGAGATTGAATATATAGTTGTGGCACTGAATACCTTGATTAGTTTTCCATTATTTCAGTGGAGTACTAGAGAACTAATTCCAATTCAATCAACACGACATAAAAACACTTCAGTTGCCGATTTTTTCTACTAGAGTTTAAATTTGTCACAGCCACTGTGATCAGATTGTTTCGAATACAGTGTTTATGAATATCTCCAAATTTTTAGTTTTTGCTAAACCTTTCTGTATTCATGGTGTGACAAATAAGTTACTTCACCCGTTAAGACTTTAAATTATCTGTGAAATAGGTCACACAAAAAATTTAAAATTTTGCTATATGTAAATAAAACAGTTCTACATATAATTAAAAAATAAAAATACATTACAGTTTACGTCTTATTTGTATAATAAATTATAATTTGAAAACCTCGTGAATTTTACCATCGAAAAATACAAAATTATAGTATAGTTTAGTAACAATTAGTATAGTTTAGTAACAATCCAAGATGCAAGACGTACCGTATGCAATCGTTTTGTTTCAAACAGCACCAAGACACGTCTCGAGCTTGTTCTGCTATGAATAATTTTGATTTTTACGTTATTCAATAATTTCGCATAGTTTGATATGTATTTCAGGTTTTACACACAAAATATGACATAAAATAATTACTTAATTCTACATAAAACCATATTTTACTTTTTGAAATTGTCGTTTATATGACAAAACTCACTCGGTAACGAAATGTGACTGCATGAGATGAGAGGAAGGTTAATTGCTTATCAAAAAATATACATGTAATGAAGTATTTTGACAAAAAAAAATATATATACCAATCATTTTTCGAACGGTCGTACACTGATATACTAAAAGTAATGAATGCTAAAATTACCTGAAATAAATTTTGGTCGACTGAAATTCAGTCTGGTATCACCCGTCATTTCTACTTAACTAATCTACCAATTACTCCGAATGAAATAAATTTTCCGATCACTCTACAACCTTCTGATGTTTTATTAATTATAACAACAGGACTGACTCTACCTTGAGAAAACGTTGAATATTTATTGAACCGTTTATGCCATATTGGATTGCCGTCGCGTGCTTTTAATAAATAATGAATTAGACGATTGTATTTTATATTTATAGTAATCAATATAAAAACAGTTCAAATTATGGATGAGACGTGAAAAGTTTTAGTTTTTTTAAATTCTAAACTACTTTCACATGTTTATAATGATCAAAACCGGTTTTGCTCATCACGAGCATTATCAACTGATAAAAATACAATCATAACAGCGCTATTTATATAAAATTGAAACGTATATTAAACAGTTGGTTAATGAACTAAGACAAGAATTTACACATAATCAAACCAATTATGTATAAGCGAAATTAAAAAGTCTTCAATTAAAATGTTAAGAACCTCTTACAAATCAATAATCTGAAATCAAAAATAAAGCTACATTAAAAATTTATTAACTGAGCTTAACTAATGCATTAGTCATTTTTAAACAAATAGCAGATTGGGAAATTTTAAAAGAAATTAGTGAACCATTTAAACATAATGAAATATTAAATATGTTATTTACATTAACACTAAACAGCCGTTGTAAATGGAGAACGAATATCAGCCAGGAGCATCCAAAAAGATATCTGAAAAACATATTTAAAGAGAAGAAATTCTTTCAAGTTAAATTATGAAAAAAAATATGAATTTATCTATATAATACAAATAAAGCATAGATTTTCTTACGTTATAATACTTCCGATTCAATTATTCAAATTAATAAATTTGTATAGATAATAATAAATTATGAAGTATGATAGTTAAAGTCCCAAGTTTAGTAAAATCGCTTACCACTCACCCGTTACTGTTTCGAACACATTTTATTCCGTAAAGAAATATTGAGTGCAAGTTTTTAAAATCTTTGCCAAGAACGACTGAGGGAAAAGAATACTTTAAATGCATTTTTTTAAACATTTCTTTTATTTGTGTTATTGCAAAATGAAATACCATCAGAGAAATACTTGTAAAGCTTTGAAAACAAGACAACACATGATTTTTGTACTTTTCAAATAAAATTTTAACCATGATAAAATGTTTTTCAATACACTCTGCTTTTGAATATTTCCTTATTTGACAATTATCATTTTTCATCAATATTTTAATCGATTAATGAAGCTGCATTCAAAGGCTTTCTCACGTTATAAGATTTTTAGAATATTCAATTTTTAAAATTGGGCAAAGAACTAGTGATTGGTTTACAGATGTTAATTTATTTAAGCAACTAATTATTTGGTTAGTAACGAATTCCATAAATAGTCAGTAACTAATACGATAAATGGTCAATTATAAATAATAAATGGTCAGTAAATAATTTCCAAATAGATTCGGTGTATAATTTTTCGGATATAACATCTTAACATAAATATGTGACTGCTTAATTTTCTATAAATAACTAACCATTTATCGAATTAATTACTGAACATTTATTATTTCTTATTGATCAAAAAATGAAATAGTCACTTTTCCAATAAATACAAGCCATTTTAAATTCCATATATTCCGCAGGAATGCCTTTAAAAGTACTAGCTAATTGACGATAATGACTCGTAAAGGAAACATTTTATCATATTTAACTAAAATTTTGCCGTAATTTGAATGAAATTATAATGAATTGTTTACGTAAAAAAATATAATTTTGCTGTCTGTACTCGCTTGGGAATAATTATTTCCTAAAATTGTTGGAAATTTCGATGCCGTTAAGTTAATTGCTATTAATTAGTTGTATCAAAAATTAACATGAGAAAAAATATAAACATCCACAACATATGTAATTTTAATTTTAATATACGAAATTAGTTTTATTATTTTACGAATTAAATGGAGGATAGTTTCTGTTGATTTACATCCATTACGAGCCCACATCGAGAGCGGACATGGTAAAAAAAGTCTTTACTGTTGTAAGCTAATCGCCTTGCCATCACCCTTACAGAAAGTACGTCTGGATAGTATTATAAACATCAAATATAATACGTTCATGCGCTTCATCAATACATCGATTAAAAAATAAATGTACGGAAGTGTCCACTTGGGGACTGGGTCCCGTGTCCTCAGTGATCGAATCTATCTCTACAGAACCCATATAAAGTATTCGTAAACATTTTTTAAATTCAAATTTAAAATTTGTTAATCAAAATTGATAACTTACTTATTCTACTGGCAGTGTTACTAAATGTGACTCATACTTCACTTCTTTGAGAAACATCTTAAGACTAACTATATTAAATTTGAATTATTGAGATTTTGTACACTTCCATGTATTTTGTCACTAAAGACCTGGGTTTCGCCTTTCGGCATCTTCAGGCATTCGAGCGCACGAATTGACTTGAAATGACAGACAGTAAACAGTGTCTAACGTTTATATACAAGATATATACAAGACAAATATTATTTACGAGATAAAATATTATAACTCTAGGATCCACACTGATACCTGAGTTAAATATTCCAAGAATAGCCTTAATTTTTGTTGTGTAAACAAACGCATTAACATATTGGCGATCTGCCACTTTCCAACTAAGAGATATTATTAGAATTACCAGAGATTTTACAACTATTATAGCATATAATTCAAATTTGATATTGAAGTTCCATCAATCACCCTTAGTCAATGTCTTAAGCTAACTATATTGCAAGATTATTTATTCCTAAGAAAAACGATGATTCTAATTTTCAACATAAACATGAAGGGGATGAATGGGTTTATATACTTCCACTAGATGTGGGGAGGGAGTAGGATAAAAAGAATAAAAGTACCAATTACAAAATTAATTACAAGTGTTTGGAGGTGAGTGGTGAACCACTTGTCCTATTTTAAATGTTATTTACTAATAATCGATTACTGTTCATGGTTTTATTAACTTCTAGAAAGAATTTCGTGTAATTTAGAATTTCATAATATTTGTCTCATTGGTAATTTATAGCTGTAATATCAAACATTTTAATTTGCATTATTTTTTAAAAACAAACTCCGCATTCAGGAGACTTTTTGTATTATAATTAATTATCTGAAACGTGCATATTAAGTTTAAGATGAATTTTGACCTTATGAAATTAAGAAGACGTTTAAATCATAAATCAGTGCTTGAAGTGTAGGTTTGACACTAAGAAACTACTAAAGTTGTCGCTGCGGGCACATATAACTTTCTGAAGTCCTCTTGAATAATTATGTGACATTTTCGTGTTATTCAGCATTTGTAACTGGAAGGGCGTCACTTGTTTGCGGCGGAAAGTTGCCTCGTTATGCCAACTTTTGCACTAAGTAGTTCAATCCTAAAGCGTTCTACTGAGAGTAGCATTCTCCGATTCCAAGTACGCCAACCAGTTAGTTTAGCATAACCTAAATTGCCTTATCAATCACCGAGCGAAAAAGATAATGAGAATTCTTCATAATCACAACCTTGAGTTAAATCTGATAGTGAAAAATGTTGTCTAGATCAGTACTGGCTTCGTTGAAATAAATAGAAAAATGTTTTTTCTCTTGGAAAATCCAACACCGATTTATAAAATTAAATTGAATATACTTAATACATTTACTTAATATTATATTTGTCCGCAAAAGTTTTAATTGAAACAAATTTTGGCATTCAATCAATTAATGTAATATTTAGGTAAAAGCGTCCAGCAACAAATCTATAAAATAGGACAAAGTCATGGCAAATACATTTAAATTAAATACCTATTTCGTATTTGTAACAAAAAATTGAGAAGAAAAAAATATGCCTTTGTTTGGAAGTACTTCATATTGGAAACATTATGTTTGTTAAAAACATAATATATCATATTAAAAATAAATATATTTTGTGGTTAGGAGAGACTATTTGGCAATCATTCCGTAACTTTACTTGAATTGTATTTTTCTATTAATCACTGAATTCATCTTGCACAATCAAATCTGTCTGTGCTCACTTTATTTTATGGTTTTTATAATCTGTCTTGCGAAAGGTTTGATGCATTTAAAATAGAACATAAAAACTCGTTAAAGCATAGTTCTAACGATGGCGTGATATCAATATATCGTAAGCCTTTGTGGTATAGTGGTGAGTGTTGGGTCCTGGTTCAAGTCCCAGCAAGGTTAATGTCAAAGCGAGTAAATTTAATATTATATTATATACAATACACTTAATGTATGTCAGACAATAAATTAATTTTACCATAATATTATAATGTTTTTACAAGTTATGAGATAGATTTGGTTTTGTTGTATTTCGAAATCAAAGAAAAAGGTTCACTACCTAAGAGCTTAGTTCATCTTCTCGGCACGATTTTCTTAATGTTCTCCTGGCACACGTTTGCCTTTTGCAAATATCAGTTTAAACGTTGCAGCAGAGCGAAAAAAAGATTTTCGCGAAGAAAGAAAAAAACAAATAAAACAAGGGGAAGACAATGCTACACATCAAGCTTTTAAAGAGGCTTAAGATGCGGCAAGGTAATAAAATAAGCTTCGTTTCTCTTAACTTTGTAAAAGATTTGCATGAGTAATGCTGTGTGCTCTCCTACTTTCTTACCAAAGTAAGTATTTATTTTTTTAATTTTCTTTACATTTTTGCGATTTTTTAAAACTAAAACAAAATTTTAACCAATGAACTTCTGGTGCAGTATTAAAAAATGAAGCAGTTGTTTCAAGCAGGGTGAAAAAATGTCTTTAGTTTTTGTTTATTAAGCAAGTCATGTTTTATTTTTAAATATAATGCATAGAAGAACTGACACTTAACACCTTAGTCTTATAGTTTATTCATAATTATTGATTTGAAGCCTTACATGCTAGACGTTTAGCAAAAACTCTTTAAACCTTCCATATTCATGGTGTAACAATACTTTGGCCTTTAAGCCTTTCAATTATCTGTGAAATAGGTCAGCATAGGGAGATCAGCTCATTCCAGAATTCTCGAAGATGAACCCTCAAAACACACTGTTCCCACCCTAAACGTCAACGGATTCTCTCTTTGGGAGTCCAGAGCCATTTGCAGTTACTTGGTCAACAAGTACGGCAAGGATGACACCCTCTACCCCAAGGATCCCGAAGCCCACGCCATAGTCAACCAAAAATTATACTTCGACATTGGAACACTCCAGAGGTTTGTTTATTATTATTACCACGTTATATTCGGTAAAGGTTCATTCGAACCCAAAAAGCTCACCAAGATCGACGAAGCTTTCAAATTTTTGGGTACATTATTGGACGGCAAGTCCTGGGCCGCTAGTAAAAATATGACAGTTGCCGATTTATTGATTCGATATGAATCCCTACTCAAATGTTGTCAGCTGGTAAGATAAGGTTAAGGAGACCACACTAGACTACCAAGAAGCCAATGGAGAAGGCGTAGCCGCTTTCAAGCAGATGGGCGAGGCCCTCATGAAGAAGTAATAACCTCCTAAGAACATCCAAGATCTGTTCATTCTCATCAAAGACTTTATTACCACTCGTCAATTTTACTATCGGAAAATACAAAATTATAGTATAGTTACAATCCGTGATGCATGATGTACCATAAGCAACCGTTTTGTTTCAAACGGCACCAAGACACGTCTCGATCTTTTCCTTCTATGAAGAATTTCAATTCTTGCGTCTTTAAATAATTTCACATAGTTTGATATGTATTTCAGGTTTTACACATAAAATATGAAGTAAAATAATTATTTAATTACATTAAACAATAATCCACTTTTTGAAACTGTCATATTGCTTTATAAATGCGTTTATTTGACAAAACCCACACCTTAACGAAATGTGACTGTATGAGATCCGAAGGGATTTTTTTGGCATGAAAACGGGAAGGTTAAGCTAATTTGATGATAGTCATTTATGTGATTTTTATGATCGAAAACTCAATTCAAGTAAATGCCAATTTTTTTTTGTGTAATACTCGTATACGTACCTACGCCCCTACATCTATTTGATCAAAGACAAAAGATGTTGCAAAACAAATATTATTAGGATGGGGTGAGAACATTACCATTAATTCACTCTTGATACACTCCTTTTTTAGGATCATAAAAGTGGGAGAGAATTTCGGATATGTGGACGTACGGTTTGAATCACGTATAACTATTGTTGGAAAAGGGAACACTATACATTTTTAAATGTTACTTTGAGATGGACGAATAAAACAATTTGTATATTTGTATGTCGATCGAACTTATTTCAGAATTACATAATTGATACTTTTAATGTTTAAAAAGGATGCAGCCACAGCGTTTATCTAGATTAGATACTGAAAGAAAGATGTCATGGTTTTTCTGTGCACAAAACTAGAACGTGGTTAAAGCCTTCAAAAGTTAACTGCTAATTTGAGCATTGTTTATATGGGCTATCTGATTTTTCCGCAAACGTGCGCATCCACACAGAATAATTTCTTTTCATATTAGATTCAGATCCTTTTTAAAGAAGCAGTTAGTACGTTTCTTGGCTGGCGCAGGCGATATGCCGAAATGGTATTTTCCGTACAAATGTCTGTACAGACAATAAACTTAATCCCAGTGGAGCGATCTAATGTGTTTCCATTAAAAGGGAAAACAAGAAAACTGCTGAAAGAGGCATGTTGCTTCATCAGGCTTAAATACATCCCTAACAATTCGTTTACAATTCATTCAGTTTTCAAAAAGAGTCAATTTTTGAAAGGATCTTTTATCGGTCAAATATTTGAATCTATTTAAAATTTGTACGCTAAATTTAGTATACGAATTGCTTATTGAGCATTTCAACGAAGAGTTTTAAAGATAACTTTTCAATGTCAGTCGCTTAGTCTTAGATTGGATAAGGATATAAATATGGGGTTAGGAAGGTACCGTTCTTTGACCAAGTTTCAGGATAAAATAGGACAAGCGGGAATAAATAAATGCAGCAAATAAATCCATTTCATTGGATGCAAATACATAAACCAATATAAGTGTGTTCAGTTAACGATTAGAACTCTTCACTGCGCAACCGAGTAGCATGACTAGTTTTGTGGTAACAATAATTGTCGGCTCCGTGTCGCAGTTGGTAACGTCGTTGGCTACGGTTACGGATGTCTCGGGTTCGATTACCGGTGTGGACAGTTTCATAAATTGATCTTGCAATCGATTTATGTTCGTAGTCATGAATGTTTGTGATGTTTAAATCACCTCCCACCCATCCGATCATCAAAAACGGGGAGTAGCGAGAGCGATTAGCTTACCACTAGTCTTGTCCTAGCCCTGTCAGTCTATTCCTACTATCTTCAAAAAAAGAGAGGTGGAGAAACTGGGTAACAAGCGTTTCTCATAGAAAAATTCTGACATTACAAATGGCCGCAATAATAATCTTGAATGGGAAAACAACATTGGTCAAAAAGAAAAGTTGGGCTTTACTGAGTAACAAGCGCTTCTCATAGAAAAAATCTGTTGAGATACTTCCATTAGGATGCCATTTGCTCCACGTTGGGAGCGGACATGGTAAAAAAATGTTGGTAAATGAAGTGTCGGTTAATATTACATAATTTATTATTATGCGAATATAAAAATCGATCAATGTTTAAAAGTGCTAATTTGCAAGGGCTCAAATCGTTCCCTTGGGTGTGTCCAAAAAAAACCAATTTGATTACGCGACCGTTTATAGTGTCTGCCTCTGCTTTTTTATTACTAATATCTTTGTTATAGCCATACTAATGACAATGTCAAATTTTGTGTTTTTTTTAATTAAACATTTCAAATCTTAGGCATGGGTGTGTAGACCTCTCTTTTCTTGTGATTATATTTAAAAAAACGATTGACGCATTAGCAATAATGGAGATGCCGAACATATATTTTTAAATGTATATTAAAATATTATTATTAATAAATTTTGGTGATGACTTGTCAAAGAGTATATGTCCCATATCCTAGCTTTACTTAACCGCCTCGGGAGCAAAGGGATTTGGTGGTTTAATGTTGAAACACTGCTTTATTGTGTGTATGATAAATACAATAATTACAAAACAAACGACGAATAATGAACATCACACCGATAAGCTTTTGGCAAAATATTTATGGCGAGAGTATCATTTAAATCTATTTATTCAATATAAACAAAAAATAAGGAATACAATTATTTTTAATAAGTTTTAAGTTTCTTTGAAATCTGCATAACTTTAATCGTCAAAGATTATTGTGTAACATGTTTTCGTTTACAGAAATTTTGAATAGTCTCTCTCAAAAGTTTCAAGCGTATCATATTTTTAGATTTATCATTTTATTCAACATATTAGATTAGGTTTTGAATACATTTCAACAAATAATTATAAAATTTTGATTGTATACATCTCAATTCATTGCTTGTTTATGTATATATTATTTTGGTATCAGTTCATATTAAGTTTTGTGATGCAAAGATTGAAAAGCATTTATTCCGACATAATATAATACATTACCTGCGTTTAATAACTTGAATTAGAGTTGTAATATAATATTGCATTCAAATTGCATCTTATATGAAAAATTAGTAAGCTTAAATACTATTTCTTATATAAATTACGATTTAAGAGTATGTTCGTCAGTAATTTTACTCAGTTGTGTGCTTAAAATCAAATCAACGGCCAGTTCCCTCAACAGGATTTTCAGAAAAGTAAATTCCCGAAGATCATAATTTTGTCATAAGTTTTTAATATTCGTGGAAATAATGCGCAGATAAACAAATTTGCCTATTATTCCTCTCCTAACTGTATCATTCTTTTCAAATGCTAGTTAGATTCATTGACATAAAAAAAGAAATATTTGTAAAAATAAAGTGATCTACGTGTCCAAGAATATGATAAAAAAATATATATTTTATAAAAAAACATTGTTTGACCTATGTAAACACAGTTGCAGTTGCAACATCAAAGTCTACTGAGAATCTAAAATAGTATTTTGCATCTGCTGCTGTACATTGTAATTAAAATTCATTCAAATATTAAGATTATTTGAACGACATAAATGAATTGAAATAATCAGGTAGTTGCTACATTACTACATACAACATTTTGATTAACTGGGAATTATAATACGCTATGCAAAATTATCTAAATAAAATTTATCTAAAACAGAGGGCAGTCATAAATAGTGAGTGAATTATTCGACCAAATTTCTGCCAATGGCCGAATCAAATTATTAGCACGCAATGGGCAACATCATTTGAGAGTCAATTCATATGCATTACACGAACCACAAAGCGGTCGCATTAAACTTGTACCACTGTGCTACCATTTAATAATTGACTCAAGCACATAGCTCACATAATTCTAATTTTATTCTCATTAAAACGTGGCCTTTGTATGATCGAATTCCATCACTTTACAGGGCTGTACAAAGAATTTTGTGTATTACTATCAACCACTAAATTACATATTTTTAGTAATTAAAATGACCTTTTCTAAGGATTCGGCTGTAACTTTGTGGAAGTTTCTTTTTAATATAAAATTAAATTAAAAATTGATAACTTAGTTATTCCACTTGGTTTATCACTAACACGACTCGTTTCGCCTCTTTAAGAAGCATCTTCAGACTAACCCTATCGCAAGGTTATTTATTTCTAAGGTAAACCCGTCACGTTAGTGACAAACCAAGTAGAATAACTAAGTCATCAATTTCTAATTTAATTTTATATTAAAATGACGTTCATTTAAACACACATTTTTTAATATTTACCTTTTCGATAAAATTAGTAGAGTAATTACATTATATTATGTAATATATACCTAGTTTTTAAAATACTTGATTTTACGCGGTCTGTTCTAATGTAGTTTCCAATACATGTGTTTAGTAGATCACAACAAATAAATACCAGGGGCGTGATTTCAAACGATGATGCAAGCTGTTATTAAAGAGTTTTTATAGAATTATGACGAAGAATTATGTGAAGATAAACGTACCACTAGTTGACCGCCTAAGAGAAAAATTCAACAAAAATAACGATCAACGTTAAGCATTAGACCGAATGCTGACAAAGCAAGTGTATTCATAATGAATTAAATATCATAATTAATATTATAAGAGAAACATTAAGAAAAAGTCATATTATAGTGTGTATAAAACTCTAAATGCATATCAAACTATGCGAAATTATCAAAAAACGAAAGAATCGAAATTCTTCATAGCAGAATAATCTCGAGACGTGTTTCGATTCCGTTTGAAACAAAACAGTTGCACACGGGACGGTCATGCATCTCGGATTGTTACTAAGCTTTACTAATTGTTGCTATACTCTACTATATTATAACTTTATATTTTTCAGCAAAGGTGAAATTGACGAGGTTTTCAAATAATGATTAATTTTACAAATAAGACGTAAACTATAATGTATTTTTAATTATATGTAGAACTATTTTATTCACAAATAGCAAAATTTTCAATTTTTTGTATGACCTATTTCACAGATAATTTAAAAGTTTAAACGTCAAAGTAACATATTTTTACACCATGAATACGGAAAGGTTAATCGTGAAATGGGAAAAATTTTATTCAAGAAATCATTATCAGTTGAATAACACAATTATTTTTTTTTATTTGGAATTTCAAAAAAATATTGAAATGGATATTTTTTGAAACTTTTGCTTCTCTCTCAACGATTCACTGCGCATATGAATACCTACATAGCAAAACATTGATTAATTCACTGTCAAATGCCCTGGCTTAGATTGTTTGCGCAAGCCAAATTGCTGCATAGCCTTCCGTGAATTTTGATATAAAATGTTATTAGTTCACAGGCAAATACGCACCGGAAACGCGCGGAACGAAGAAATTTAAAAATTAAAACCACTCGCCGGATATGTGCTTACATATCGCGATTAGTTTGTTCATCGTTTATTTATGAATCGTTACAATTTGTATAAGCGTGAAAATTCATTTCAAAAATGTAAATATTTCATGGATTCGGAATATGTTAGTTTTTTAACAAATCCTTTCTTCTGCAAAATATAATATGTAAAAAAATCTGACTATATGAGCTAAAAATACATAGATCAGAAAACTTTGTATGTATATTTTAAAGCTCGACAATTTGATCATCACTTTGCCAGTTACGTGGAGATGTAATAAGATATATTTTATTTATAAATAAAAATTCAACATAACTTGCAGTAGATGTTTATCTCACATTGTTTATAATCACTGAAATTTCAACTGCATATCAGTTGAAATTTCAGTAGAAAATATTCAAAATTTTATTTATTTTTTAATCAAGAGTGAAAAATTTACAAATTAAGTGACATGGATTTTATAAAATATTTAATAATGTTTATTATGTTGTTCAAATAAATTAGTAACTATTTTTTTATATTAGAAAATAGCACAGTGTTTATTTTTACATGAATTTATTCAAGATGTAGTTATGCTGAAATAGCTTTCAATTATAATTCAATTATAACATGCGTGGGGTGAAAAATTACAAAAGTCAATGT
The DNA here is from genome assembly GCA_022494535.1 of Himalopsyche phryganea. Lineage (NCBI taxonomy): Eukaryota > Metazoa > Arthropoda > Insecta > Trichoptera > Rhyacophilidae > Himalopsyche > Himalopsyche phryganea. Next base: position 839,216 of record JAGVSL010000132.1, on the reverse strand, counting down.
TGTTTTTAGAAGACGGTTTTTTATCTGTTGCTATTTGTTCATTTATTTTTAACACAAAATTTAAAAATATAGACGTCAAATAAGTTAGAGATCATTGCTTGAAACAAAAAAAATGTATCTTATCACATATGTCTGACTTATATGGTTATTCCCATCTGTATTTTAAAAGCATTATTTTATGTGTTTTAAATGTTATTTACTACGGTAATTAACTAATGTGTTTGAGCACACATGTAAATACAGGTAAATACTTAATAAAAAGAAAAAAAATCGATGAACTTATCTTATGTGATTGTTCACCTCAGCCATCAATATTACATTATAACATTGTATATCGAATGTGGAAAGGAAAAAGGACTTAACCCACACACAAAATATATTGTGTATAGCCCAACCAAAAAGTGTATTAAATAGTATGCATTGTGATTATCGAAAAAAAAATATTTAGAAAACACGGAGGAATAAGTCCTTTTGCCTTTCTACAGTCAATTTATAGTGTATTTTTATATATATAAATATAAAGTATTGGCACGTTTTGTGTGAGTAATACCCAATATTTTTTGGTGTGGGTTTCGTCCTTCTTTCTACAGTCGATATAATGTATAATAAGACGTAAACACATTTGATAGTTGGGTCCGTGGTGTAGTGGTCAACGTCGTTGGTTTCGGTTACGGAATTCACGAGTTCAAATCCCAGTATGGAAAGTTTCATAAATTGATTAAAATGGATGTTTAAAAATTATTCCTACCCATCCAATAATAAACACGGGGCGTAGCGAGAGCGATTAGCTAATTATAAGTCCTGTCCTGACCGTATCCTATCATCCCAAACCTCTTAGAAAAAGAGAGATTGAGAAAAAGAAAAACAAGCAGTTACTCAAAAATACTTCTGTTGAGATACTTGCAGTAGGAAGCCGTATCCCCCACATTGGAAGTGGACATGGCAAAAAACTTTATCTAGTCACTAATGTATCATATAATTCATTAAGTAAATACAATCTTTTACTCCCAATATAACATTGTACTGTTGATAAATTATATTAAAATCTTACTAAACACATTTCTTATTTTATACAATAATTACGTAAATAAAGATCTCAGTAGATAGTTTGGTATTTGTTTTATAAATATTGTTGAACTACGTGCCTAGCTGCTTTAAAGTTTTTACAAATTTTTTTCTCTTCATAAGAGTTTGCTTTCTCCAGGGCGATTATATTACCGTACATTGCTTTTGGTAGGCAACTTTAAGTTGAAGAGTTATTAAAATTTATATTCAAAAATATAAACATGCCTTATTTTCCAGACACAGATTTTACTACTGTTGATATGATCAAAATATTAGATAGATAAATTCTTCGTAGCTTAATAAATTTATTTTTAATACATGCGTTGAGCGTGTTGGCTCTCATATCTAAATAATTTATTGGATATGTAATTTAAGAGGAATTTTGATAACGATACATAATTCATAATTATTTTAATATATCTTTGAATAAATGTTGCATGCCAAAGATATTATCAAAATGGATTCCTCATAAGAATATATGAGATTCTTAAGCAGTGAGAATGCTGAAATTTTAATTATTGTTATCAGCTTTATTTTACTGAGATAATGAAGTGAATTTTATGTAACAAACAATTTCATACACTGTTTTTGATGCAATTATTTCAGTCACCCAATTATCATATATGATGTTTACTGAATCAGCATGATTATAATTGAATTTAAGATATCAACTGAAGGTGCTCCATGTAATTTTAATATCAGATTTTAACTGTTTAAATTTTGTAAATTTCAATACGTTTTGTCATTAAAAACCCGGGATTGCGTTTCGGCATATTCGGTTATGTGAGTACACGGATGAACTCGAACTGATGGTCTGTAAAAAGTTTCTATCCTTTGCATATAAGACGAATCAGGAAAAAATATTACTTATAAGTTTAGGAATCATATTGATATCTAAATTAATATATGATTATATATTATTATTGTAAAATGAAATGACAAAATCAGTTTCTTTGGATTCGGCGGTAACTTTGTGGAAGTTCATTTTTAATACAAAATTAAATTTGATAACTTATTTATTCCACTGGTGTTATCAATTTTAATTTTACATTATATTGTAAAAATCATTGTTCACTCACATGCCATGATTTGTTATGGCAATAATTAAAAGTAGTAATAGAAAATCTTTCACAGACAATTCGCAACGTTGTTGTTAAACCAGTTTTTGTGCAAATTTAGGGTTTTAAATGTAAAGCAACTGCAAAAGTCACGATCTTGATAATGTCGAAATAAAATAAATGCAAGCTCAAATATTTTATTAAAAACAGACAGATAACTTGGTGTGACAATACGAAGATCCTATCATAATGAAAACTTTAGGCCCTAATATTTTCAAACAATGCCATTTACACTAACCATGGTTTAACACTCACAGTGCGAATTTTTCCGAGATCAATAAAAAAAATATCCACAATATTAATCTTTAATCGTGAACGTATGTTAGGTGTATAAGTACGAAAAGTATCGTGTTTACACATTATATTGCGTTTTAATAACAGTTTTACTTTGAAGAAGATTTCTGTCTATTTCGGTATTAACTTTGCGCACGTGTTTCCTCTCTGAAAATAAATACATGTGATTATATTTCTGTCGTTTTTATTTTGTTTGGTAGTAATACTTGCATATAACCCGATGTAGCGTTTCGGAAAACGGTGACACCGTATACTTTGTGTTAATACGTTTATTTATTGCCAGCACATGTCAAATTGAATTTTATTTTAAAATAAATATTTAACGCAATGTTACGGATGCAAACGTAACTACAAACAATAACAAACAACTCTAATGTAAATGGCAAATTTAATGTAAAAAATAAACTGATTTTGCGAATAAAATAAATCATGCACTATTATTAAATTCATTTTCGCTCAATCTTTTGTAATAATGAAAGTTTCAAAAATAATACTAAATATAATAATTCTACGAAGGTTATTTTAAGACATTGATATATAATAGTATATATTTTAACGATTTATTTTATCTCCTTTCGTAAAAAGGAGTTTTTTTTTCCAAAAATTAAACAGAAGACGTTTAACGAGAACTGGTTGTACTACAGTCTCTCAGACACACTTTCTAAAGACGATATGATTAGATGAAGTATTAAAAAAGAAGACGTTGACTTTTGGCTTATTTTAAGAAACGGAGAGTGATCGGTTGTGAAATCAAAAAAAAAAAAAAAAGTATCCTTGACTGAATCACCGATAGAATACGAAAGCCGAAGAGTGTTTATTACATCAGCCAAGTAAGTTTACCAATAAATAATTTGAAATGTATACATTATTTGCAAAATAAGATTATCTGTCTATATTTTAGAAATGAAACAAATTGTTAATGCGACATATAATGTTAGATAATGCATTTTTTTAAAGATTTTAATTATATTGTCACAAGAACAACTCGAGGAGAAAAGACTTAAGAAACAATTGCTTACGAAACAAATAAATATATATATTTTTATAAATATTATATCGGGTCTGTGGTGAAGTGGTAAATTTGTTGGCTTCGGCTACGAAAGTCTCGGGTTCAAGTCTCGGTACGCACAGTCTCTACAATTGATTTTTCAATCGATTTATGGATTTCCGTTCGTAGGCATTGGTTGTTTGTGATGTCTAAGATTCCCCTTTCATTCATCTTATCCTAAAGAGGGGTGTACCGGGAGTGAGTAGCCAACCACTAAGCCTGTCCTAGCCCAGTTTTTCTATTTTTACTCTTTTTTAAAAATGTAACTTGAGCAATTGAGTAACAAGCAGTTCTTGTAGAGAAATTTCTGTTGAGATATCTCCAATAAGAGGCCGTATTTTCCACATTGGGAACAAATATAGTAAAAAAATTTAGTATGGCGTTTTCCCAATAATTGATAGTAAATAACATAAATGTGAGCAATTCTTGTATCTAGATTTTGCCACATGCGTTTTTATTATCAATTATTTAGAGAAAAAGCAATGGAAATTGAGTTATCATATTAGGATTGCCAACCCTGATCATTCCCTTCTCAATTATTGTAATTAAGAAAATGTTCAATGACTTTAATTTTCAGTTGATAAATAAAATTATACCTCACCTGTATATTTAAGATAATGTAATCTTACAACATCCATGAAAATTTAGTCCACAAACTCGCATCAGTTTTAATGGAAGTAATTGAGAATAATTAATATTTCTCATCTGTTGGCAATGTCTTCAGAGCAAAGATCAAATGTTGGCCATTGAATTTAAATTGGATTCGTTACGATAGTTGTGGTAACTGCTAAGTGCTATTATTAAAATATTTTGCCAACGTCTATAGCGATTCTGACCTCAGTTAAGTTGAAGTAAACTAAAGCTCAATTATTTATGCAAAGCATCTTTATTGAACAAAAGCAATCATAATTAATTTTGTTTCTTTCCATAGAAAAAAGTTGTAGCAGAAATTAAACGGCAGATTTAATCAATAATATTGAAATTTTATTTATTTTAAAACACTTCCGCTGCGCATGTGAAGAATTATGAAGTAATTTAAAATATCGACTAAGGGTGCTTGAATATATTTTGTACATACTACATTATGGTTTTTATTCAATCACTCAACTTTTGTTTTCTTAGATGGTTTAGATGAAAAGCCAGGCGTTTAGCCGAATGTTCAAAGCCGTTGGCTTCGGTGACGGCACTCACAAGTTTGTCCTAGTTCAGCCTGTTTCATAGATGAATTTTTGGTGGGTTTATAGAATTTTGTTCGAAGACATGAATGTCTGTGATGTTGAAAATTTCTTTTTATCCATCTAATCTTTAAAAGTGTCGTAGCGGGAATTGTGAACTAACCACTAGTTGTGCCTTAGCCCTATCCTTCTATCCTGACTCTCTTCGGAAAAAAAGATTGAATTACAATTGCTCATCGTAGAAACACTTCTGTTAAAATGAGCTCTATTAAGTGTCCATATCGTCGTTTCCATTGCATAAAATATTATTTGTATTATTGTATTTCTGCAACACTTCAATTTTTTAGCGGAGAATAAAGAGCTTTTAAAATTTTTTATCGAACTAAAATAAAAGTAAAAACACATAGTCAATACTAAATATATGCCAATTTAACCATATCTATGGTCAATTGTGTTATTTTTCATGCACGTAAGAGCGATGTTTGCCGTATTAATAATACACAAGGTCGAACACATGCTTCACATTGTAAGCGGACATGGAAAAAAAATGGATGGAAATATGCGAGTACTAAAGGACTAGTAGTAAGTAAGTCACTTTTTCTGTGTTTCGTCTTATGGATTGGATTTATGGGAATGATTATCAACATCATAGACATCGATATTTTTTAACGAAAATCCATAAATTAGTTGATTAAATTGTTGGTAGAGGATAAAACTCCGTGAATACCGCAACGGAATAAGAGGAATGTCCAGAAGTGTTGACCGCCTGACCACAATCGTACTTTTAATAACTAGCTCAATGATAAAAGTTTAATGTAATCTATATATTTATTTCGGATCCAAAATCAAAGATGTAGGTTATATTTTCATTATTTTCGTATCATCTCTCCAGTCGTACAGATGGGGTGTACAAAGTAATACGCTAATTAAAATTCATGTTATTACGTCATGTTTTTATCATTAACCTCTAAGGAAAAGAGAGATTATGTGAACGACTTTCTGATATCTTTCGGATACTCCTAACCGATTTTTATTCTACATTTATCATGTGCTATTTATAGTGCTTTAAAAATACATCTTTTACGAAATTAATAGTTAACTTCTTATTTTATTATTACTGACATGTGCTATTTGAAAATTGCTTTTAGTTTCTTTAGTATTATTTGTGAATAAATTATGTTACAGTAAAATCTGCCGTATACTTGAAAAGTTGCAGGAATATTTACAATAAAAGTACCATGTGTTTTTATGTCAAAAACATTTTACGAATAACTAAAGAAGTAGACATAAATATAAGACTTTATAATATAAAGCATATGAAAATTCTAAAGAAAACTGGTACCTAATGTATTCAAAAAATTTTGAAATCTTCTTAAGAAAAATTCTTTCTTGGCTGACAGAGTAAAAACACTGAATCTGGAATAATATAACATATGTGTGCTTGTACATTTTCTGCCCGAAAATCTCTGGGGCGGCCGTAAATTTCGCATGAAAATAATGATGTTTAGATGAATTGGCCTCTAAAAATGCTATAAAATGTTAAACATTCGGCAGAAAAGGCCTTGCGCCTAGATGTGATGAAATACTTCATAGGAGACGACGATTGCTAGAAAAGATTGCGGGGAAAATTAACATTGTAAGTTATTCGGGGTGGAATAAATTACATATAATAGACTACACACTTTCAGAACACGCAATAAACATAAGTATTTGTCGTATATTTTGGTAGTTTTTTTATGTTTTATTTTAATCAAGATATTAAGGGTACGAAATCAATCAATAGTAAATTAAACCACCGTCGACCAATGTCTAAGCATAATGAAAAATGTAAAGCTTCTTAATTATTCACAAAAGATTTAAGACCACTGTAATACCTTTTATACTACCCCATACCCTAATGTGGAGCATACGGTTGGTGGATCTTTCAAAGCCATATTAATTTCATTGGTTACTAAGCATATACTGAAAAAATTGAATTCACTTCATAATGTCTTATCGAATAGGAATTTATAAACAAAAATCATTGTAATTAAATGTTTGTTTACAGATTTGAATTTCAGATTACCGAATGCCAACTCAACTTTCCGCCGGACTACTGCAATCTTATAATGATTATTACTTAAATGAATGCAATTTATCAGTTCATTTTTTCCGACCCTTAAGATCTCTCCAATCTAAAAAAAAAGAAACCAGCCCGGTCCTTCCCTGACCTTACATCCTTGATTCAAGCTATGCTTCAATACAAAGTATGAACAGTAATAATAAGTGGTCCTTAAGGAATCACATTTGTTAGGAAGAAAATAAATGTGAAGTTTAGAATATCAAAACATAAACAGTACACACCTCAAGAAGGCTTGTCATCTTGTTGCCCTGCTTCGCTGAAATGTCCTGCTTAGGGCATCCAAATAACCGGAGATAATTACTAACCGGTTATCGGTGTTTTTTTGACAAAATAACCGACTAACCAAAATACGTCATTTCACTGTTTTCGAAAAAGAATCCTATAGAAGTTTCGACATTTAAATTAGTATAATGTTAAATATGATTAATATATCTTTAAAATTATCACTTAAATTTTATTTTTGAAAAAATAAAACACAATTCATTTGTACTACTTCCACATATTTATAATGATCAGGACCAGTTTCGCTCATCACGAGCATTATCAACTGATAAAAATACAAACATAACAGGCTTATTTATATAAAGTTGAGTGTAAAAATGAAGGTATATAAAACTGATGGTTCATGAACTGAGACAAGAAAATACTGATTAGCAAACAAATTATACTTAAATCAAATGAAAGAGTCTACAATTAAAATGTTATGGACCTCTTGCAAATCATTAAATACTTAAATTTTATTTAAAGGAAAAGGAAATATTCGTAAAATAACTAGCACATAAAGAAATGAAAATATTTAACGTATTGTTGATTTTAAATCTTAAAATTGCTTACTTTTCCATATATTACAAATTATATTCTAGTCAGCGATTTCTTCAAGATTTTTACGGATGATTTCTCACATTTACAATAATAGCTAATCTGTAACATGTGCCTTATTTATCAAAAATAGTTTAAGAATCTTTGTGTCTTTTGATAATGTAATTGCTTATCTTAAAAAATCGTTTTCGTCCATAATTTTGACGACATTGCGACATAGGTATAGATATTTTATTTTTTAAATATCGACTGTGTACAGGTTGAAATAAGTATGTAGCAAATTAATTCAACTATAAGTTTTATAGACCATTAACGACTCGCAATGTTTGCTTATAATAAAAAAGAAATTAATCACTTATTCCAAAATGGCTAAAGTTATAGATATTGAGACTAATATTAAAATGCGTGAAATTAATAAAACGATTGAACAAAATGTAGCCCGTATTTGAATAACATTTCAATGAAACAGACCAATTACACAGCATACTGAAACAAATTGTAATGGATATTTCCCTGTGATTAATGGTTTCATGTGTTTCATATTAATAACACGTTCATCAAAATATTAAGCGCATTAAAATTCTACACGCGCACTGAATCAGAGAAATTAGTATTGGAAAACAAAAGGCATTCGCCCGCGAAACGAGAATTGCCTTGCCTCAATTCAATACATCGTTCGTCTTAATCAAAGTCAAAACGAAGCTTTGTATACCAAGAACAAATCATAAATCAGAAACCGTGTGCTAAATTAGGAAAACATACATGCCTCACATGGAAATCTACATATTTTATCGTTTGTTTGTCTACGTTGTGCAGAAAAAAACTACCCCTTGTTCTGGAATGTCAAACACTGCCCCTACCACATTTACATTCTACGATATTTAAATATCAAAGGTTCACTTTTTTTCGAGCAAAGAAAGTTGTTAGTGGTATTTAGATTTTCTTCTTTTGGAATTTGCATAAAACTATCAAAACAAACAGCTTTTCTCTATAAAGAATCAAGATTGAAACTTTAAGCGATAAGAGAAATATTTTAATTTAGTTAAAATAATAAATACTCTCCAGAAAAATACGTATTTTACAAAGTGGATTACAATGTTGACATCAGGAAATCACACAAAACTTTATTATAGTTTGTGCTATTATAACAAGATCATTCCAAAAGAGTGTGTTACCTATATGAAGTCATTTTCTTAGTCCATAGAATAAATACATAATAGGCTTATATTTTTTCTTCTAGATGTAATGAATATATTATACTCAACAATCAAACCCTAATTGAGCATTGTTAAATTTCCGTCGGTTCTGTTGGACAAAAGTCCTGGAAAAAACTATTTTAAACATTAGATTTAAACGAATTAATGTTTTTATATCTAAAGAAAAGGATGTTTGTAACTATTTATTACCTAACCTAACCTAACCTAACGGGGCGTCGTAGAGCCAACAACTTTACTCATATCTTCATTCTTCATCCTCTCTTAGAAGTAACGTAACACATTTAAAACCAGTTTTCGTTAAAAAAATCTTATGTCGATGTCCTCAAAATGGACCCTATAGTGATTGACATTGTTATTAGAGATAGTTAAAAAAACCATTCAAATTAACAACGAACACCTCTGCGTGGAAGTGTATTTGATGAAATAGTTCACTGTTAAACTTGCAATGGAGTGTTTTTGGACGTTCACAAGTTTTCAAAGGCGACTGTCTAGTGTCCATAAATTGCTGGTTGTTCCGCGTAGTTTGTGCGCTTCCTGTGTACGTTGTGTTTTAAGTTGAAATTCTTACCACATCAAAACGAGACATGGATAGTTGTTTTTCCGGCAGAGTGAGCTGAGAAAATATATATTAACAAAAACCAGCATTAAAACAAACAAGAGTTGAAAAACACAATGGTCATAATATCATATTTGCTTAGTAGAATGCACTTTTTCTCCCTCCCACCCATTCCATCCTCACAGGGCGTAGCGAGAGCGATCTGCTAACCACTAGTCCTGTCATGGCCCTATCCTTCTATCCCTACTCTCTTCGAAAAGGGGAGGATGAGCAACTGAGTAACAAGCAGTTCTCGTCGAAAAATTCTGTTAAGATACCTCCATTAGGATACCATATGCTCCACATTGGGAGCGGATATGGAATAATAAAAAAAAATAATATAACGTACTTTTTCAACCATGTCACAACGATGTTGAAAATCAGAAACCTTTAATTTCAACAAAAAGAAATTATTGCTTTTAAAAATAAAAACTGATTAATATGATAAATTAATTTGTAATGGCAATGAAAGTTTCAATAAAAGATGGATAAACTTGATTTTTTTATCAGTGTAGGTTTTGTTGATATTTTAATACCATCAACTCCATTAATATCTTTTTTTTCGAAAAGGGTGACGGTAGAAATATGGAGTTCGTTATGAGTAGTAAATAGTTTATCTACGCTTTATTTTTAGGATTGGATGGAGAGATAAGCGTTGTTGTATGTGATGCTTATCTCTCCATCCAATCCTTTCAAGCCTTCTAACACAAATCCATTAATCTTAAGCACGACAGGAATATACCACTAAGTGAACTCAATTCAGGTTAATCAAAACAGCATTCATATTTACATAACGAAACATATTTCGATCACATCCAGAAACTGTCGATGAAATTCTGTAACTCTTTGACTTTACAAGACCGCGACGTGTATTAATCTTTACGTCTTTTTTTATTCTACATTTTATCCCACATGCCTGTCTGATGGTGGTATAATATGGAGAAAGACACATAATCGTCATAGCAGAAGACGATCAGAAGAATGGAGAAGGCGGTGCCTTAAAAAAATAAAGATGAATATGTATTCAGCTCGGCATCTAAAAGTGGATATTTTGAAGATGACCATGAGAAAAAAGACGATGTTTATCTAATCTCTCCGAATCTACGTAGGATCACTTTTTTACTTTCAGTAAAAACAACCAGAAGAATGAAAATAGGGTTTCTCTGGAAAAATATAGAAGAAAGTGTTCTCTAATGACATACTAATAAAGTCGAAAACATCAAATGAGAATGGATAATGCCCACAATTACATTGAAAAAAATCATGTCCCTATATTAGATAAAATTTTCAATATATAGAGTAGGTAACCAGCCCGAAGCTTTACAAATGTAGACTTTTCGAAAGTTTATTATGATTACTTCATCTGCAGGTAAGTCTTACGTGTCAAAGGTTCCTTTCACTCAGCTATCTAGCTATTATCTACCGTTATGTAGGAAAGAATAACAGGTCACGACCTCTCAAAGTGCAAAGCGCTCGTTAAATATGAATTATTCATTTCAAATTGCACGGAAGCACATGTTTGAAAAAACACACTATAAGTAAACATGCGTATTTGACTTTGTGTAACTATACTCAAGCTGTGCTTACACGCGATGGTTAATACTTTACTACAATAATGTAGTTATTATTCATGAAACAATAAGTCTACAAAGAAATAAAATGAAGTAAATAGGTTGGAGTGGACGTTGACGTAACTGACCTAGGTTATGAGACCTCATAGTTTACTTTGGTACTTGAGTATTGTATATACATATTCGTAAAATGTGAAGCACATGGCTATCTCAGTGGAAGCATCTTTCAACGAGAACTACTTGTTACTCAGTTGCCCAACTTCTCTTTATTGAAGGATAGGGCTGGGACAAGACTAGTGGTTAGTTAATTGCTCTTGCTACGCCCCGTTTTTGGGATCGGATAGGTGGGAGGAAAATTTATATTTACATCATGAACATCCACGCCTTCAAACAAAAACCTATAATAGTTATCTTATTCTGTCCGTTCGGTAACTCCAACGACGTTGACTACTGCACTACTGACTCGACAAAAATTTACTACCGTGATAAATATTACAATTATTCATGGTGTTAACATCAATATTATTTAAACTGGTGCAGAAAAAAACTAAGATACCTTTGAGCTTCATGACATTTTTTCTATTTGGTGCAAACTTCTTTAAACCCTATCTTTATAAATTCTAGTAAAACACTGTTTTACAAAAGATTCTGTCAGCTTACAGCTTTGAGTGGGAGAAAATATTTAGTAACCTCTTTACGAACACTAATTGGGGATGTTCAATAAAAAGATTTTTACAATTCTTAAGACGAATTATGCAAAGTGGAATTATATCAATATCATGAAGATCTCCTCATATTTTATTACTTACTTTGCTCAAAACAGTCTATCGATGAATTGTGGTTGGCTGTGTATTATTTTAGTACAAATGTTTTTCTGTAATTACATTTTAGTAATCTTAAATAGATTTACAACCACTGTTTGCTCAAATTTGGATTATTGAGATTTTGTACACTTCCATGTATTTTGTCACTAACGACCCGAACTGACAACATGTCATTTCGAGTCCATTTGTGTGCTTGAATGCCTGAAGATGCCGAAAAGTGAAAACCCGGGTCGTTAGTGACAAAATACATGGAAGTGTACAAAATCTCAATAATCCAAATTTGATATTGAAATTCCATCAAGCACCCTCAGTCGATGTCTTAAATTACATTGTTTATTCTTCTCCATTTATCTTTAGATCGTTATTGCGTTCAGTCTAATTAAGACTAATTTAGTCCAAAGTTGTTTCTTATACAAACACGTGTCACATTTAGTGACATTACTAGTAGAATAACAAAGATATCAATTTTAATTTAATATCCAGGTAACAGTTTATATCGATTACATAATATAATACATAATTACGTCCAAAATAATAAAACGACGAAGGACCTGGCTTGAGCATGTGCTGCGAATGCCCCAGGGAAGCCTGAATCCTGCTTGTCTGTTCTACCAACTGGATAGATTCCGTCACCCTGGAAGGCAGCTGATGATCATCTATATGATGCACTCAGTGGAGCCACGGGACGCTCGGGTAACCTGGGAGGAAGAAAAAAGACTAGCAGGGGACAGAAAATCTAGGAGGAATCGTGTGATGGCCATATGCTTTGAGTAGGGAGCGTATATGGTTAAAAATGTATAAGAAGAACTAAAAAGAATTATTATGACCAAGTCTACGACTCATTTTTATATCTGAATTAATCGTGATACTGATTTTATAATAATGACAGAGTCAGTATTCATTATTTTCCTTAATTCGTCTTATATATTTATAAACGATATGAACTCTTCGCTGACTGTGATTTGGAGTTTTTCCGGGAACTTCAATACTTGAAGATCCCGAAAGGTGGAATCTAGGTCGTTGGTGACACAATGTATGAAAATTGGACAACATTTTAAGAATTTAAGTTTAATATCGAAATTCCATCAAGCACCCTTACTCGATGTCTTAAATTATATCAACACTTTATTTTCAAAGATATGGTTGCTGATGGCATATATTAGGTACTGCATAAATGTATTTAAATTTATTCATAATGGTTATAATCTAAAATCACGATAACTAGCACTTATTTGTGTTGGAAATATTGCCAGCGTTCGAAAAATTCCTCTCGCATTTAACGGTAATTTGGCGATCAATAAGCGTTTTATCCCTCTCTCGGTAAATGTTTCAGAATATTTCCGCGCCCCGTAAAGTGTTGGCTTATAAATATTCATAAATCGAACGGTGGATTATTCGACCCCCTCCCCGACAAGCCTACATTACCTTACGTATATACATTAGACTGAAATAGCATTAAATTAATACTATGCAAAATATGGCTGGGTATCAATGGCTTCCGTATTCTTATGATGTAAGGTTTGCCAATTTAAAAATCAATTTAACGCAGAAACTTTCAATAAATTTTTAGAAAAATTCTCGTCATAAAAACTAATTAACAATTAATAATGTATGTGTTTTCATCATTTCAAGTTTCATTAAAAGGAGTGTTTCACCGGTAGGTATTTAAATAGAACTACTTATAAGAAACACATTCATCTCAAAATATTATAAACTATTAGTCTAGGGTACGGTTAAAATTTTTGAATTTCGAAAATGGATGAAATTAGAAGAAATTTTCGACTTCAAACTAGGAAAATTGATAGATCTATCGATATAGCAAATACGTACATTAAAAACTTATTTATTATTGAACAATCGCCAGGAGCGTGTTTAGCAACTCAACGACTCGTACGTCTTAGATTTTTTTAATGCAAGAAATCTACCTAGTATATTATTGTGGTTCAGTTTTAATATCATGTATAACAATATAGTTTTTCAGATAAAAGAAGGGACGGTACTTTTTATAAGTATCTAATTTATAACGGATGTATTTTCATTCCGGGCACGAACTTTTGAGATCAACTCACGAAACATAAATTCTTTCTGGATAGTTTAAGCCAGTCCGTACGTCTAATTTCGTACTAGAGTCTCGCAGGGAATGGGTAAACCCACCATCTGGCACGTGGTACTTGGGCAAAAAGGTAGTCAGAAACAATGTCCGAAATTCAAATTTTAATATAATGACGTAAGTACCTATCTAGATGTTCTGCAAAGTCACTTAGCCACTTTGTTGCTGAAGTGCTTAGCTTTGAAAGTAACAAAGCAATTGAAGCTTGATTTGAGCTGACGAGGTATTGGTTATATCAATTAAATTTATATAAAATAATGTCTTAAACACTGTTCGCCAAAACATTACAGTACTATTTTAATTTATTTTATAAAGATTTAAGATAAATTGAAAAATGATTAATTAAAATACTAATAGTAGGTATTTTTCCACACGAGAAAAACGTTTTCGTTTAACAAGTCAGCATTTTTTGCTGTTATGTACAGTAAAACAATAAACTTTCAATAAAAATCAATTTTAATGCAATTTACTTAATAATTTATGAAGAAAAAATAACAATTTACGACATCAAGCTAATTATTACACAGACAATTATTTGCAAAAACACTAAGTAATGATTAATGTGGACATTTTTATGACATTGAAATCAGATGAGTGGATTGCCACGAAAATTTTTATAGGCAGAATGTTATCAACTTTTGGTCTTTTGACTTTTTTATAGTATTTCATAGTCCACGCAATAGTTATATGAATACTAAATTATGATCAAAGATATTTCAAGTCCAACAAAAAAAATATCCAAGTGACAGTATGTGTGCAGTTTTTTTCTTCGGGGAATTGATTCTGCTGACATACAGGCATATTTCATAAGGATAGAGAGAAAAGATTAACCCTATCAATAACGCAAAAACGCCAGTTGCAGTATTACGTATTCTTTTATGACCCGCACTGAGCTCCAAAATTCTTCTTAAATTTTAAGTTAAACATTAATTTAATTGAGTAAATGTCTTTTGTTTTTGTAAAATGATATAGATTATTTGATTTTACAATTCCTACGTAGGTTAAATTAAAACATGTGTTTTCGTAAATCAAACCTTTGACTTAAGGTATAAGTATTTATGATAGCTTTTCTTTTAAAACTACTTTATTCTTTTTGATTTATCTTAATTTATTAAACATTAAAAATATGTGACAAAATACATACTACTTAAAGTCTTTATGAAAATACCATTTCATTATATTTGCAAAACATATTTTTTATGCTAAGTGTTTTATATTGCATATTATTGATAGTATTTTTCATTTTTCTTGGTGCTAAACATTTCTTCGTGCGTATTTTGTAAACACAGATAAATTAATTTAGAAACAGTGAAATTTTGCGACAAATTCTATTTTCCACAATCCTTTTACGAAAAAGTATTTCTGATACTTAAACAAAAAAAAAAAATGGTTACTTAATTAAGATATAAACCGTTTTATAAAAAAAGTCAGCGAGGATAAGTAAATATGCAAATAAAAATCTGGGACGCTTTTTCTCAAACATTTATGTAAGCAAAAGAGAAAGATGCTGAAAATAAACAAATGTCTAGCAGAGAAAAAACAAAATGTATTTTTTTCTGCGCGCCTGGAACTCAAATTAGAGCTAATTCATTAAAGACTAATTCTTAAGACAACTGCAGACTTTAACCGCATCGTCATTATGGTAGGATTATTTTTTTTGTAAAAAATAAAGAAATAAAAATCTGTTAAAATCACCACAGTTACAACTATCAATCGTTGTTGTATAAACATACCCACTTGTTCAGTTAAGACTAAGAATGATTCTCAAATAAGTTTCATTTATCTAATACAACTGTTACGTTTAGCAAAATGTTTAAAAAACGTTTAAAAATTGAATAAACTTGGGTAAAATTAGTAGTATCGGATTCCAATTCGAATATTCCGCACTTTTTTTACTATTCGATGTTCGAATACTTGGACAACTATTTATATTTTAAGGAAATGATGAATACCTTATGCAGTGCTATTTTTTGCCTTCACCCAACTCGGGCGCTTTCATTATCTTATCATAAAACTTCAGTTTGACAAATTACTCGGGGCTAAAAGATTCCTTTAAGCAAGCCGTAATTTCAGTAATTGAAGAAATACCGTTGTAGTAATCTAACGCAGTCGAATTTTTTAAATATTGAAATACAATGGAACGGTTTTTAAATATTCATTAATTCGATTATATAAATATATAATCGAATTAACTATTTTAATCAAATTTTTAATAGTATTTTCATAATCTAGAAACAACTCGAATATTCGAATAGTATCAGTTGTATTCTTCCATATTCGAATAGTTGATAATAACGAATAGTCGGTACTATAAAATGCTGAAACAAATTGTCAAAAAACGTTTTTATTGTGTACCACGTGAATTATTACACTATGAAATTAAATCAGCTAGTTTATAAATGATTCTTTGAATAATCTGAATCTGTGAATAATTGCGTAAAATCATTTCTGACACCAATGACTTCGGCTAAAGATCAATCTATTTACCGATTAAGCTTTTAGTTTTCTGCTCCCAATTTAATCTCACAAAGCATCAAGGAAGCGTAAATCGTTACCACGAGTCAAAAAAGACAAGTAATTATGAAGCAATTTATTGTGAGTTAATCGAATGATAATCACAACTAACGTAACAGTGAAACACTCGACGATTTTTATTGTTTTGATAGTGTATTATGTCATCTAGTGAAGAAAGATCTTTCAAAAGGTCAGAAGTTTCAACTAAACAGTTCAGACTAACTAAATTCAGACATTAAGTTACCTTACTGACCTAGTAACCTTATGCTCGTGCAATATGTATAGACAAAAAGAAACGAATACTAAATAGTGAACTTTTCTAAAAATATCACTGAAGTTGAATATTTTCTAGTAATATATCGATGATCTATCATTGACTTTTTCTAAGCTCATTTTTGTATTAAACATTTTTAGGAGTATAACTTACTACACTAACCGTTTTGTACTTAAAGAGTCAACTGGCCAATTTCACATAACGCATGGGAGTTTTATTTGACACATATTTATGGTTTTTTAAATCCTCCATAGCTCTGTTTTTTTATTTGTATTTTTATAAATGTAATATATTTCTGCCAAGATTTGACAGTAAGTTTACAGATTCAACACATTAAAAAGTTTCATAAATAATGTAAAACACAAAAATACCGTCAAATGGTTGTAGTGTTTCTAAACGATTGTATGTGAAATTGAAAAAGTATTTTAAATTAGTATTGATAAGATATATAAATGATTATATTAATTTAATAACTCGTTTGCATTACCATATGCAAAATGTATAAAAATATAGAATATATTTCAATAAGAATTAATTATTTGAAAGGTTAGGCTTCCTGTTTTATAAACGTATGATAAATACAAGAAGTAGAAAAAACGGCTTATTTCTCCATGGTGCTTTAAATTTTGGGTGACGCGCGGAAAATAAAAAAAAAATGACAACTGCTATTTTGACAATGTTTGAGTTAACGTACGTTTACGAACAATTGTTTTAATCAATAAATTTGTTCCGTGAAAATCGTCTTGATGGAGATTTATCTGCAGCGTGTGTAAGATTAATATCCATACGCTATAAACCACGAATTGATAAATTGTCATCAAAGAATCAGTAACAAAGAATCTGTGAATATAAAAATCATGTGGTACTATATCTATATTCAATAAACCTATTTTATTTTAACTTACTATTCATATTATTCATCTGGCATAATTTTTGGCACACTTAAAGAAAAAGCTTGGTCAGTCTTGCTATATAGAATGTGTTATGGGAGAAAGAAATGTACACGGATATTAATCCAATTTATTAAACTCCGCCCTCAATATTTTAAAATCGTGTCGATTGATTAAATGCACATTTTAATTCCAAAGTTTTCTATTAAACTAAAAACATAAACTATACCTATTTAAAAATGTACTAAAAAGCAAATATTTTTAAATGTTTTTAAGGGACTCAAATTTTACAAAGCATTATTTTAAAACAACGAAAATGATAAGTTGAACAGTGAACATAATTAAAAAGCATTTAAAAGTTTCTTTGAAAACAGATGTTACTTATTTTTCCATTATTAGTTTTAACTGGTTCTTATAAAGAATAAATTCAATGATAATCGTGTAGTGTTAGTATGTTAAAACATCATATAAAAATACCTTTTGAGTTAAAAACTGTCCTAGATTATTTCATTAATCAAAATAAAATCATCTAAACGACCTTCTTACCAAATATCCTGAAGATTTAAACTAAGCCAATTATTTTAACTGTAAGCTCCAAGGCCAATAAAGCTATCAGATTAAGCTTTAATCAAAAATAATTGTAGTTTACATTTTATCACGTGATTTAAGTAAGTCATAATAATTCCTTAACTGCTCAAATAAGAGAGGCCCGATGGATTTTAAGGATAAATTAAGTTTTCTTTCCTTTATAATCATTTAAGTAATTTAAGCTCAACCCAATTATTCTCCGATTAATACATAATGAAAGCGCATGTAATGTTCACATTGAACACCTTTTTGTTCATTACAGCCAGGTTTACGTGTCGTTATTTTAAGCGATTTCATAATGATAAAAGTGTTCTCTCGCTATTATATTTTTTTCAGTTCTTAGACCTGCCATGATTTACTCTTTGATTACGCGTTTATTTCAATAATCCGGTGGTTTTAATGTGCATTTAAGAATATGTGATTCCAATGTTGAATGTTAACGTGATTAAACTGTACGAAAGATAATGATGATGGTTATGTCGATAATACAGTTCAGAATGCATTTTCACGCTTGAAGGGTGGCAAGAGACTGATGACCCTTTTTCTGTATTCTTCACTCGTTATATTGTGTTTTCCAAATATCATATGCACATAGGAATATCACATTTCGTTACTGCTCTTATGTAAAGTGATGACTTGAAAGTGATATAAGTGTCATTTTATGGAAACTATTTCTCTCAACAGAGTCTTGTTCGCTCGATATCGATTGAATGACTTATCATTTAATCACTTTTACAAAAGATAGAAGCTAGCTTAAGTTGGATTAAGCAAGGTTTATTGGAGTTGATTCGACTTATTATTTTTAATACTAATTAATTAAGCCCTTAAAGAAAATAACGAATACAAAAATTGATTCAGTTATTTACCATAATAAATTAGACAAACAGGTGTATAAAAATAATAAATACTACCGAGTGTTTCAACGAAGATAATCTTCTTCTTCTTCATTCCTGGCGCTACATTCCGGTTTGAACCTTGGCCGTGTCAATTATTCTCCTCTACTCCACTCGATCCTCCGTCTTTCTACAGCTATCACCAACCTCTACCACTCGTAGGGTATTGTGACACCCTGTCCATCTAGCAAAGTCACGGTCTAACAATTTTCCATCTTTTCGAAGACAGACATGTTTTGCTCAAACACTTGTACCTTCTATGTGTCTTTAGAGCTGAGGGTCCAGGTCTTAGACTGGTCTAACGGAGATTTTGTAGAGGCAACTTATGTGTTTAGTGTCATGAATCTATTGCAGCTACCAATTTACGACGAAGATAATAAATGAATCAATCACTATTCCAAGCCATATTGAATATAATCACGACCGTTGGTATGCTATTATCAAACACTTTTAGTTTTCTTGGAAGACGAAGACAGAATACCCAGATTTATTAGATTTAAAGTTAGCTAAAAGACCGCGGGCGACATTATAATTTTCTTTTTTCTAATATAATAACTTTTGATGGAGGCGTTCACACAAAATAAGTTTGCCCGAAGTTTTTTTATGAGGGAGGTTAAGCTTTTTCTTGCGCAGGAAGAATTTTTTACATCGTTCGGCGATTATTTTGTTATTTTTAAAAAATGCTTCATAAAGAATTCACGGTTAAGTATATAGCATACATTAAATTTTAAATTCACTTTCTTTAACGCTGCATATTATTTTTTGTGTTTTGCTTTGTGTTCTATATACGCGAAGAAAATTCTTCTTTTTTTTCTTTCAGCTTATACTAACTATGCCAAATGAAGAGTTATTCGAACGTCAAACATTACATTTCTGAATCTTGGTCCATGAATTATGACTTCTTCTCAAAGTAGAACTTGTCTACCAATTCTTATTGTGATTCGACTTAATAGAAATTTAACACAGTTCAGCGATATTGTGGTATATACATTATAAAAAATGTGGGAAGTATAGAATTGGGATGGGAATATTAATGATAATCGCTTCAACTTCCCGTTTTCAGGATTGGAAAATGTGAGTGGAAAATAATATTACTGAACAGTTTCCATTTAAGAAAATCTGTTCAAGAATTTAAGCTATAGAACGTGCAACTGGCTAAGAGGCTAGACGCTAGAGCATGGCAGCCAACGTTTCGTCAGATTCAGTTTAGTTTTTAGAACGTGTCAAGTCTTTAGTTTTATACTGAGAGTTTTTATGTTTTGATTGAATTTGCATTTATTTAGTAAAGCTTCATTAGAGTAAGATAAAATATAAAAGTATAAAGTTCTACTATTTTTTTTTAGTTAGTTGATAGCTATTTCGATGTCATGCTATTACTCGCCACATAGTTCCGACGACGGCGTGAAGCCGACAACACTATGAACTAACTAATAAAAAAATTTATAGGACTGAATACTTTGATATTTTTATCTCATTAGAGTTTTCGTCTATAATCAAAGAATCGATTTAAGCCATTATCTACTGTTTTACGTTTTTACAACAATATTTTGGCAGTAAATAAATATAATTAATAATGTGTACCTCCGCTTCTGCGCTTAGAAGAAAAATGATTAAAAATATCAACTTTATCAGAATGTGTATTCAAAGGCCCAATCCTAAAACAACGAAAAAATACTAAATAATTATTACAATTGTCTTTTCGTTTTTTGTGTTTTCATTAAAAAAAATATACATATGGTAAAACAGTAATGATTCTGGTAGTAGCTTATTTATAAAGAGTACTTATCACAGAAGATAAAGTAAATGATTATTATCTGTTGGGAAATTTCAACCTTTTTATTCCTGCGAAGACAGCGAAGAGCTGAAAAACATGTTTTTCATTGGGCAAAGTCGCGCCGCGTAAAATCAATTTACGATACGCTCTTTTGCTAATTTTACTGCTAACGAACATGATGAAGCAGTCTCACGACGTGTTCTTATTTGATAATAAGACAATCTTGTAAAGCCATTCAGGACTTCAAGCATACGGTTTAAATAACAAGGGTAGTCCATAAAAGCTTATGTAAAAAGAACATTTCTTTTTTTTTTAATATAAAGTTGTTAATGATATTCATCGATTTCGAATAAGCTTGATATAACTCTTTTACAATACAATAAAAAATAGCACAGTACTTAGATAAACAAAAGTTATAAAATATAGTGACAATCATCAGAATTTTTCATTATTCGTTTTATCACAAGTTATTATTGCTTCGTAAATATTATTGTTTCTTGACAAATAAGCGTTAAAATTAAAAAGGGCTGCTTTGGAACGTTTGATAATTAATGAGGTAAATGCATGAATTTACTGATTGCTTGGTAAAAGACTTTACTTATAATCTTGTCTTCTTAGGGACGGCTGCCGACGATTTTGGACTTGTTGAAGACTTAAGGTCCTGCCCAACAAGTTTGGGAGGTGTTAAATATAAGTAGAAAAATTTTGACTTGAAATATTTACAACCGTCAACAGTTGAACAATAAAAGCAATAAAATTACGTAAAAAATAAATTTTAATATTTTAAATCAATTTCAAAAAGTTTCTTTGACAAAATTATCAAATGTTTCAGAACATTTACACTTTTTAAAAATCGATATGTACTTTTATATATAATATTTAATATCAAATTCTTAAACCATGGTTGAAACGTTACAACTAAACGAAAGCATGGCCGTTATAAGTATTCAATAACACGAGAAACTTCACGTACAAAGTGAACTAAATTACAACTTTCTTTGCACTTCGTATATCTTTTGATCCGCTACTGACAAAAGCATAATTTGGCGATACCATACTGGGGATGGTCGGAAACTTCTTGTGTTTATTGTATAATTAGTTGTGTAAATGGGAGAGCTGCCTTCATACATAATAAAAGCTGTAGAAAGTTCTGCAACTTAAAAGCACAGAGCTTTTAATGATAATGATGACAAACGCAAAACTTTTTAAATAGGTATGTTCTGCTCCAATGTAAAATTACCATGTTACATAATTTATTAAGCTTTGAGAAATTACCTCAGAAAATTATCTGAATAATGCTGAAGACGAAAATAATCAAAACGAAAATTGGTGTATGACGGCTAGGTACCATCTAGGCAATTTGAATTAATTTAGATACAATTAAAACTGTTATGTAAATTTAATGACATATAACATTCTCGTATTTTCAAGTTTAATGTTTTCTTAGAAATTGTAATTCTTTTTCGCAGTATAATACGTAATTTCGAAAATTAGTCAGAATTCGATTCAAAACTCTTTTAAGACCATTATGCAGAGTAGGGGTTGCTAATGGAGCAATTAAACAGTAATTATTTGATGAAATACAAATTGTTCATTCAAAACATATCAATATGTGAAAATGTACTTCCTGCGACTCGCACACTTTTTTTTAGATAGGAAGAATTAGTCTTGTCATAACGACGTTATACAAATCGCATGACTTTCAAAAAATAATTATTTGTGCATAATTGTAATTTTGGTGTCGAATTCACATCACTTATTGATAAAATGATTTTGATTCGTGTGTGTGTGTCATTTAATCCATGAAATTGGTTTCTGAGGTCAAGCGGCAAGATATTAAACCTAGCGATCAGGTGGTTTAGTATTCATGTCCCAATAACGGCAATATCCACTTTAGTTTTTTTTTATATTCAACAAGGAATAGATATTTGTGGTGTCTTAAATTTTTTTCTACTCTTCTGATCCTATAAACCGTATATGCTCAATGCTGGAAAGCGAAAATGGTATGAATAAAATGAGTTCGTAATGCCTTTTGTCTTCGTGTTGGTATTAAGTTATTTTAGAAGTTCTCATCGAGCTTAACTTATGTTGTTAATTTCAAAATATTTGGCGCTTTTGCAATTCTTAGCTGTATTGTCACCTATTTTTTTTTGTTAAGTTATATTTTTATAAAAAAACGCTACGAGAAAAATAAAGTTACTATAACTTATGAAAATCTTTTAAATGAAATATTTCATAGAGATATGAATGTACATATTGTGTAAAAGAATAAACATTTATGATTTTTTAAAAAACTGATCAATCACTGCGAACGATATAACGGCTTTTTTTTCTTAAAACATCATTGAAGAAGACTGTAACAGGAATATAAAGTCTGCACAGTAATTATTGTCGCGACTTAGCTTCGGCAAACTTTGTCAGCTCCGAAAAAACAATATTTTTTTTCTCGGCATGTAATTGAAAATTCGTAAAAGTTTTGTAAGCTTCGAAAGCTAAAGGAAAAATATTTTTCTTTAATTTTGTGAAAGTTTTCGTTCGCAGAGTCCGCCATGTATCTACGTTTTGTTTTTCTAAAGCTATTCTAGGAGATTACAACCCTGTCAATATTTACGCAAATGGTAAATTTTCATAATATAGCGCATTTTAAAAGACTTAAATTTCGCTTATAAGATACGCCTTGTAGCATTCATTTGTTTCGAAAATAAAGCAGCCATTTTTCATCATTTATTTAAAAACGTTTTAACTTACCTCTATAAATGTTTAATAATTTGTATTGAAATTTATTTCAATACGTTCCAACACTTTTCATACAAAATTAGGATAAAAATACGAAGTTTGTATTTTGTTACAATAAAAATAAAGTTTCAATGTTAATTACATCCTTTTTTATTAGCCAGTCAATTGCTGATCGCAATAAATACAGGAGAAGTAAAAGTTGACGTATCAATTGCTCTTTTGTTATTCAGAAAATATAATATTTTTTTCATTAAAACGAAATAATCGTTATAAATCAATATAATTTAATATAACATAGTTAATTGTGTAATCATAATTTTGAAATGCAGTGAAATTTTTACGGCTGATCTTGGAATTCATATGTTTTATCTAGTAATTTTAATCTTGTCATAAGAAAACGTTCGGCCTACTCGCTTATGGTAACCCATAGCTTGAATCTCAAAAATGATAACTTAATACATTGAAAAGGCACAGATACTTGCCTTCCTCTACCCTCTACTACTTTGCCATTCGTTAATTTTCGTTAAGTTTTTTTTCCTTAACCGGAGTGCTTCAGGAGCAACTCACCAAGACTGGGTGGCGTGCAATTTAGTCGGCAGAAAGTCAATTCTTCTAGATGATTTCCATATGTTGAAGTCCACTCGCTTTTTGGATGAGACTTGCATATCTATACAATCCTTTAAACGAGGCTTATTGAAAGCTGTAAGCTATCTACTAGTCGTCTCCTAGTCCCATATATTATATCTATCGTTATTTCCTCACAGAATTAGACGAGTTGAGAGACTGGATTAAAAATATAGCAACTTCTGCTGAGATGCGTAATTTGGTGTCACTATGCTTTTCATTAGAAGTAAGGTATATTTCAAATAATATTAAAAAAAAATATCAATACCTCCACCGAAATCTGAAAATTATACAATGGAACCCAACGTTGAAAATCTACCATAATACATGTGGAAATGACATGGAGTACTTATTTCTCTAAGGATTTTTTCACCTTTAGGCTAGCCTAGACTAAACTTGACGTATTTGCTATTTTTTGACATACGGGTCAAATACATGTACGGCAAGCACTGTTAACCCTCAGAAGAAGAAGTACTGGAACAAAAAAATAGTGCTCGTA
Source organism: Himalopsyche phryganea (assembly GCA_022494535.1). Lineage (NCBI taxonomy): Eukaryota > Metazoa > Arthropoda > Insecta > Trichoptera > Rhyacophilidae > Himalopsyche > Himalopsyche phryganea. The sequence continues at coordinate 814,466 of JAGVSL010000132.1, read as the reverse complement.
GACGAAAGCTTTGGTGGTTAGATTGAAAAGGTTATAAAAAGTCAGCTATTTGTGTATAAACAACAACCTGAAAAACACTATAGGAGTTTGTGTAAAGGATACTGAGCCCATTTTAATATATTATAAATAGTTTCACCGTTTTTAAGGGAATATCGTTATCAAATAAATAATCTGTTTCTGGAGTCTTTTTCAAGATGTAGTTTCAATTAGTTTTAGTCATTTAGCATTTTATAAAATTTATGTTTTATGTCATGTTTCTGTTTATTTGAAAAAAATCAATTGACGATCAATCAATATTGATGTCATAAACCGTTTGTTCAAATAAATAGTTTGAAAGTGGTATTTATTCGTTTTTTTGTATTTATTTACTTCATTATGTCAAAAGTAAAATTTTGGATACGTGTCTATGATAAAAATAAAGCTTTATAAATGGCTATTTATAATAACTGACTATGCCCGTGGTGCAGTTGTCAATGTCATTGGCTTCAGTAACAGATCTCACAGGCTCGATTGCCATTACGGACTGTATAAAATTGATTGATTTTTCATTTGATTTATGGATGTCTGTTCGGAAACATGGATATTTGTGATTTCTACAATTCCCTACTACCCACCCGGTTCTAAAAACGGGGAGTAGTGAAGCCCGATTAGATAGCTTAGCGATTAATCCTGTTCAACCTTATCCTTCTGTTCCTGTTGTATTAAAAACGAGAGGTTGATCAACTGAGCAACAAGCGGTTCTCCTAGAAACGATTTTGTGAAGATACATCCATTAAGAAGCCATATGCTCAACGTTGTAAGCAGATATAGTTCTTAAAAAATCCGTTCTGACATAATAATACCATTAAACAACATGTAATACTTGAAAGTAAAAAGTAATGACTGAAAATTGAGTGATTTCTCACGTATAAGTTGGAAAAAAATAAACAAAAAATAAAAATTCTGAATTGTTTTTGTTCTTGTGAAAGTTGTGAAAATATATATTGCGTGGTCAAGGCAAATATATTTAAATTTATGACCTCTTTTCCTGAGGTGACAACCTTATACAACTTTGTGACTTATTGTAATATATTGACCAATAAAACATAACGCACGAAAAGCTGCAACTATTTTATATATCTGTCTTTTTTTGAATATTATCATCAGGCATCTTCAATTTAATACTTTATTTAGATTCAGTTTTATTGGTGCATATTTAAATATGACAATTTCTTGAATTCGGTAGTATGTTGGCTGTATAAGAAAATATCATGTTTCATTCAATGGCGGAATTCCTTCACAGTAACTAATTAGCTGCTTTAAAAAAAATGACGAATGCTATAATTGAGCTCAACGCCTTCGTTTACTGTCTAACTATGGTTGGCATATCTATTTGAAGAAGATAAAAAAACCATTAGAAATAGTCGCATAAAATAATTTACGAAGAAAATGCCCTATCATACTAATAAACTAATCTCGAACTCTATGGTAGAGTGGTAAAAGATTTATTCCAATTAAACAAATGTTTTAAAGATCCACCAAGATCAATATTAAAGTAATATTTTTACAACGAATTATTTGATTTCCTCTCCTCTAGTTAATTTGAAGTAATTTGAAATGTTCAATCTTGTTATTTCATGTGATTAAAGAATTTAAAAATACCTTTTAAGGTGTCACTGTCTATTCTTGGTGGAACGGCTATTATTTTAAAACAAAACATTGAATATTATTCTGTCATAAGTAACGTATGCTTGGTGTAATGTAATTGTTGGATATGTTGAAAATAATTATTCATACATAATCACTTTTAAGGTGTTAACTGTTAATTCTTAGTGGAAATGTTATATTGTGTATTGAAATGTTTTATAATGTTACATTTGAAAAATGAAACACAATTTGTTTGTACTACTTGTATATTTTTATAATGATCAGAACCGGTTTCACTCATCACGTGCATTGGTAATGCAGGCGATGAGAAAAACTATTGTGTTTAATTTTTAAAATTTGAAAAATATTTTTCGCATCAGAAATTTTAAGCTGAAATGACATATATTATGTTCGTTGTAGTGTTGTATTTAAGATTTCATAATTAATATATTATGAGAAATGTAAAATAAAAATGTGCATGAACCCAAGAGATGAAAAGATAGATAAATTAAGTTCATGGAATAAATACTTTAACAGCTAACATGGTGGAGATATATCACACAATAAATGTAATGCAGACATATATTATTATGTTAAATAATTAAATAATTCATATTTATTGTCGGCAATCGATGAATAGATATTGAATCAATTTTCAAGAAGTTGGCCGAGGATAAAAATGCTTTTTTTTATTTACTCGGGAGTTTATGAAAGATGACGATAACAAGAGAAGAACAGATTGTCGGTATGATTAAATACCTTTATTAGTATGTAGAATACAAATTACAATAAAAAAAAAAAAAGTCATTTTTAATACTTCCACATATTTATAATGATCAGGACCGGATATGATAATGCTTGTGATGAACGAAACTGGTCTTGATCATTATAAACATGTGAAGGTAGTACAAATTAATTGTGTTTTATTTTTTAAATATAATGCCTTTCCAACTTGAATTGACAGTTAACACCTTAAACGTGAATACAAATTACTATAAGCATACATTTTTAAGTAAAAGCTACATAGCCTATTAAGTACTCACTGAAGTGAAGTAAAGAAATGAACTCTTAACAAAGTACGGGATTGTTTATAGTCACTTTATAAAATCTAGTACTCCGTACTTGAAAGAAAAATGCAAAAGAGACATTCTTCTTTTTATCAGCCAGTTTGAAAACACTGGATTGCAAACCGGCGTATATAACGGTCCGTGGGTTTCCAAGCAAACAGGCATAAATCTCTCGGAAGGGTGGTGGGAATATAAAAAGCGAGTTAGGAAAACGGAAAACGAAGGGGGCAGAAAACACTACGTTGGCAGAAAGGTGCTAAAGGGTTTGAGATGGGGGTGTCATGGCTCAACGCTTAAATTTAGCTGAGGGTGAAAAATAGTGATCGTTTTGCATACTTTTTAAGGTTATACGGTAACATACCCAATCATCACCAAGCCGTACAACAAACTTTGCCGTAAATGTACGCCTCAATGCTTTGACTTAAACATTATCGTGAATCAACGTACGTATGGGTAAGTTCTCATTTCAGAAAAAATTACTCATATGAGCGCTTAAAGATAGATATGTAACATAATTTTTTGGTTCCAGGAAAAAACCGAACAGGAAAAAACCGCACATAGAGTAGAAAAAAAAATTTTCACATTTAAAATACTTCCTATCGTTTCATAAATTTTTCAGCTTTAAAAAATGTTGAAATCAGATTTTTAATTTTAAATAACGTCAAATAATAATTTCCAGAAACTCAGAACCTCCGGACTACGAAAGATTCATTTGTTGCATTCTATCTTTGTTTGAAAGTGTTGAGTACATGAGACTTCTGAATTTCGTCTGTTCTTTTTTTTAGAAATACATTTTCTATAATATACAGTAAAAATACGTATATGCATTTTATCTGTTCACCAATTTTTCACATAATTTTTTCAAGTCAGCTAAGTTTTTCAATTGAGTGTAGTTATGTAGAAAATATATAGGCCACACAAACCACTAACATTTTTTTGTAATAAATATATTTGTAAGTAATTAAATGCAGAAATAGCTTAAGTGACTTTTTTATAGAGTGTGACCTTATAGCATTAATTCAAAATAAATACCGAATTAATTGTAGGTTACTTTTAACGTTTTTTTAGGGAAATCGCACTGGTTTCCGTTGAAAGCGCTCGCGATGATTAAAATAAGTTCCGATCATTGATCTGTAGGTAATAAGTAAAAAGATGTTTCATTTTTTTATATGAGAAAAGAAACAAAATATTTTACGCTGCGAACAGTTATGGCTTTATTGTGATGATAAAAATGAAATTTGTTGAAATAATACTACAATTTTAATTCGGACTCTTTTCAAATCGGTAAACATATTCTGAAGGTTGAGTAGGCAAAGAATACGATAAATGGAAAATATTTGTTTTTAGCAGTTAGCAGTTATTATTATATACGTGTATATTAAATATGCTCTAAATACCTACTAAAATATATAAAAGTATAAAATAAATTTGGAAACTGCTACTTTTGACGGTGTCAATTATCTCAGTCGAGCTCAAGAAAAAAAATAATTCCTTTAAGATCTGCTCGAGTAGATAATCGTGTACTAAACTATATAATCTTTGTACAAATGTAATCTTTCGGACACCTAAAAAATTTTCCTACGAGAAATTGATCCATTAACTTGATTATTACTTAAAAAGATTACAGGTAAATTTGACGACGCATTGAATTTATTTGTATTATATTGAATGATACCCTTTTTAAATTTCCAGATATAACAACATCTTTCAAATAGTCAGTTAGTCTTTTACTTTAGAAGAAAACTATTATCAATAAATTTTGTAACGTAAATAATAGCTTCCATCTTTTAACTCTTTTCCTTGATATGTCAATTTCAGTAACTCACCTAATTTGTAAGTATTATTCAAGTAAACTTTAACGTTTATTTAGGTTTAAGCATTCTTTTCACGAGAGCAATTATTGTATGACACACACATAGTAATATATCATTGGCAATCGTGTTTTTTTCTTCTGATTATGATGAACACTAGGTACAGAATAATCTTTAATTCATCGCAAACAATATATGTATATTTTCAATTGCTTATTTCTAAATGAATTGATTTGAATGGGATATTTGATGAGAAACCAAACTATTAAAACTCGTGATCAATTATATTTAATCGCGTGTATAGTAAATAAATTGCTACTTTCAGCTAAAAGTAATACGATATATTGATTTCCGCGAAGTAAGTTTTGGTATAATCGATGTTCCCTACAGTAGGATAGAAAATAAAAGATTTACAGGCCCTCAAATGAACCGACATCTCCTTAATTCGATTCCGTGATATAGGTATACCTAGATTAAATATCCGCAGAGTGAGACAGCAGGGGGGTAGGGAGGATAAGGGTCAGTCCAGTGGCATACGGTACAAACTACAGGGTCAAACTTTCGGGGTTCAAATTATTTTCAAACGGTAAATATGCATGAGTTTTGGAAAGGTTCCAAAGTTTTATGTTGGGGCAGTTGTTAAGTAAGGGTTATGCGTACAAATAAAAATGAAAACTAAGGGAAAATATTTTGTTTCTATCCCTGTCGCTTATCATAAATCGTATATTATGGATAGGGCCATCTAAAAGTTTGTTTTTCAATAATAAAGAGCTTATGAGAAAGGGGAAAAGTACTAACGCGGAAGAAAAGATACAAGCCATCATATAAATACAAACACTATATTAAAAGGTTAAAGGATTTAAAAGTAATTTCAAACCCTCTGCTAAGGCCGTCAAACCTATGATGTTAAGCTGCATTCAGAGCCTAATAGATTCAATCAATAAATAAAACATTTAAATATCACAACAAATTTCCGCTAAAATGAATATTGGGAATTGAGTCAACCAGACTGTAAAATTTTAATTTTTCAGAAATATTCTCCCTATGTTTTCACGAGAATGATACTTTGTATAACTGCATTAAATTTATCGCTTAGGTAAAATAAAAAAAATCGTATCAAATTACAGTAAAGCAAACTCTTTTAAAATTTCTTATGCTAGCTACAAGATTAAAATTTGTTTCCACAATACTTGAATTTCAGTTTTGGATCGGCTTTTTTTAATATTCAAATGAGGGTTAATAACATTGTTTTTTCCAACTTTGAATCGAACGTCGTAACATAAGTTGTTTCACCAGAATTGATTGTAATTAGGAATTCCAACTATTCGTCATTATCAATTCTTTGGATATCTAATAGTAAAACTGGAACTGTTCGAATATATTCGAATATTAAAACAGTTTCTGAAATATAAAAATAACTTTAAAAAATGATTAAATAATTAATATCATTATAAACATACACTAAAATAAAATTTGCAGCTCCGGTGGATTACTCCGACCGTATTTTTTCAATTATTGAAATTACGTTTTGTTTAAATGGTTTATTTAGCCCCGAGTCATTCAGAAAACTCAAGTATTATGATTTATGATAAGATACTGAAAGCGCCCGAGTTGGGTGCAGACAAAAAAAAACTACTTCCTGGAGTATTCGATATTGTTCTTGAAATCTGTAGAAATTGTGATGTGATCTCTCGTCAATTTTGTAAAATATTTCATTAAAAATTATTACGGATAGTCCAAATATTGGAATAGTTAAAAAAGTGCTGAATGTATTCGTATATGAAATATTTGAATATTTATGTTGGAATCCCTAGTTATAATTAAGTTGTTTTACTTCTCTTTTGGTGACAATAAAGATACATTATGAAGCTAGGAAAGGACTAGAAGTTCTCTCTAAACTTTTTTTTGATAGGGAGTAGTTGGATAGGAATGGATAGGTACATCACACACATCCGTGCTTTTGGATAAAAATCATTAAATCGATTGAAAAGTCAATGTACAAAATTGTCTGTTCAGGGATTGGAGCATCTGATCACTTAACTGAATAGTAAGAATGCCTAAAAGCGTTGAGCACTCGACTACAGATACAACATCTTAATATTATAAAGAAAAAAACTCGTAAGCTTTTAATTATGTGTTATGCTTTTTATTTTAATATTATTATGTCGTAAAAGAACGTCTACGGTATTTATTTAAGCGAAATACAATAAAAATATTTTTGCAATATCTAAAAAACCGAATCCCCTTCAAAAGAGGCTTCTGTTTCAGAGGTTGAAGTGGCAAAGGTCAAACGTGTTCCTCGATATCTGTTCCGGAAACCTTCTTTTGAGAAAGCTCAGCAACATTCGCGCTGATACCTTCCCCTCCTCGAATTACGAATCTTTCGAACTTTTAAAGTTTCAGCACTTGATTTGCTTCATTCATTGAAAATATACGACATTCGTTACATCAAGAGGGGGTATATTATATACCTACTGATCTGTTGTATAAAACATTTACAAGGCCTTCTACCCTTACGGCCGCTGTCATTCAAGGGGATCAACTTGAGATACCTTCTCATTTAAATATTCGGAATATAATACTACCAGATACTTGTTATATTACATTCTTTGTATGTATAACGTATATTCAACACTTAAAGATATGAATAATCTCATTTCGTATAAAGTATGTTTTTATATATTTTTTAATAAATATACCAGCCGTAGAGCATTATTAAATACAACGTATTTAATTATATTTTATAAATAAATATAAACAACGTACTAAACTTTATATCATTCTTTATTTACAAATTCTTTTCACGGAAGCAACTTTCTCGAATTTTCAATGAAATGTGAATTCATGAAAAAAATCTTGTTTCATATATTTGTATTCAATATATTCACAACACGTTTTCTCATACGCAATAACAAAGTTCAGTACGTAATAAATATAACAGTATATCGCACCCCCTTACAAGGGTACCTGTCCTCGAATACGAAAGTAACAATCTCACCCAATTAATTATGTGAAAGGGTGAAGATATTATGTATAACAGTTTATTAGTAAAATTCGCCGAGAAAGGCTGTCGGTAACTTCTTGTGCAATTTAGATGCAGCAATATTTTCTGTATCGAGGGCAACTGATTGTTTTGACAAACACCGCTTCTAATCTGAGCAAACATTGACCAAACTAAGTTAAATTTATAACTTTTGGCCGCTTTGCATCCAGGACGTCGCACGGATGAATGAGGAGCTAAAAGTAAAAACCGATAACTCCATATATTGTTAAAATGTATCAAAAAATACGTACATATTAACCTAACAATACATGATTCATAACTTCTGACAAAAGAATACGAACAACAATATTTAAACTCTTTCTCACGACACTGAAATCGCACGCAAAAAAAGATATATTCAAAGCAAACATGTCCAATTTAATTTTACATTTATTGCAACTAGTTTAAAAAATACGCACATCGTTCCGATTTGAAAATACATACGATACGATGGAACAATAAACTATTAATTTAAACACGAAATACAAAATCGTTTTTTTTTGTTGTATAATAAAGATCAAATAAAATCATTGTCACAGTGTGGCATATACTGCCTCTCTTGTGAAGACTGTCAAGCTTATTATGTAGGTCATAAATTTAATTTAAAATTATCATAATATTAATACAAATAATAACGTAGAAATACTCAATCACGAAAGTAAAAAAGGTATTAAAATGAAAGGTATAGATAAAACCATTGACAGTAATAGATTATTAGTAAATAACATTTTAAATAGGACAAGTGACTAACCACTATTCAATTTATTTGTCTTGGGATTTTCACCTCCAACCATTAGTGATCAATTTTATAATTAGTAGTGTTATGGTAATAGTACTATCATTTTGTTGTATCTTAGCCTCTTCCCACGTCCTGTAAAAGGAAAAAAACCCACCCTACCCTTCATGTTTAATTTAAGAATTATAATCACTGTTTACCCTAGAAATAAAAAATCATGCAATAAAATACATCTAAAGATGCTTCTTCGTGAAGAAAAATGTGTTAAATTTAGTAACAAAGCCAGTGGAATAACTAAGTTATCAATTTTAATTTTATATTGCAAAATCGTCGTTTATTACTAACTAAGAACATTGGACTTTCAGACAAATCAGTTTTGCATTTTAGACCCTTCAAATATTCCCTTACCACTACATGGATAGAAACTGCCCTTATGTGGTGTAATTTTAGAATGCAACTTTGCAGGCAGCAAAATATGATTTAAAAGCGTTTTTAATGAGTTCGCTACATACCGATGTTATATGGTATTAAAATGGAATGTTTCAAAAAGATATTCATTGAAACTTAAATTAAATCATTAAGCAACAGTTTTTAGTCGCTCATGGGTCACGTTATAAGTTGTATTGATTATGACGTAATATTCTAATTGTCTAGACATGTAAATTATTATTTTTTACTAAATAACTACTTACCAGATACTCCATCTCTTATTTGCTTTTGCAATAAGTGCACAATATTTAACCAAATGAAATGTCATTGTTTGCGAAAAAATTTGTACAGAGCACAGTTTTTTGACATCAAAATGCCTACTATGAAAACAACATTCTTACAATAAACTTTACCAACATAACAAACAATCTCATATTTTTTTTCGTTCTCCAGAACATTAACGAGAGTTAGATGTTTCCTTTGACGATGAGCCTCTTCAGATTGTCGACAGGCTTGCGGGTGGTGTGACCAAAAAAGCCGAGTAGGCGGTTTTGCTTTAAGAGTCCATGTCTACACTCCCTAAAAGCATATGGAGTAGACCAGCGATCGTGCTAGACGCATTTTTGTATGTCTGGTTATTTCCTTGCTCTTCCAGCTTCTCTCCAGTCTAGACATTGCGGCCTTAGCCATGTCAATTCATCGTTTGACTTCTCGTTTGCAATTTCTTTTATTTAGAACAAACAATATTTTAAAAAAGTACGAAAGCTTGGAAGCAATAAAGATAAAATTATTTAAGCCCGCTAAAAAAATGGTACTGTATAACTACTGTATACTGTATATCAATATACTCAATAAAAAATAATATCTGAATCTCTGAACGGATGCATAGCGTGCGTTATTAGTTTGCTACTGTGTTTAAATAGTTAGTTTTTCTATTTCTTTCAGTATTAATTAATATTTAAACAAAATGCTGCGAGCAAATCCCATCTGAGACATATAAACATTGCCTAGTATGAAAGCTGTTTTCAGTTAGTGACGTGGATTATAACAATATTTGTTACTAAAAATATATGCCCTTAAAATATTTGAATCATGAAAAACGAAATTTACTTTGTCTTGTTAAGCTATTGCTTAAAACTTTATATATTTAATAATAAGTCTCATTGAAATTTAATCAAGAAAACGTCATATCCAGAAATAACATCGTTTTGTCTGGAGGATATAATTATAATAATATCAAATAACACAAATAATTTTATGAAACTAATCTCTGAATTTCAGAGTCAAAATATAATATATTTACATAATTTAAGAACCCCTAATGTATGAAATGATTTCGTTCATAATAAATAACATTTTATTTAGATAATTAAACATATTTTTACATCAGACGTGTTCGTAAGTTTTGTGCTATGATTTATATACGAGTTAAATTTTGGAATGAAATTAATATTAAGCTATTTTTTTATTTTCGGTTACGTGTCTCTTCATATTAATTTCGGGACTCAAATATAATTATGTGAAAAAAATATAGACGATGTTTATGAATTATTTTAATGAATTAAATTAATTATTGTTCTTAATTTCTTTAAAAATAAATATTGAATTAAACCTCTCAATCACGCTTTTTAAAATTGTTATGCTGGTGTTCATGACGTTATTTTCTTCGGTAAAGGATGGAACTTTCAGCATTTTTTGTGGGGAGTTTTAAAGAAGTTTAAAAATGTTACTAAGTGTTTAAATGAAAGATTTTGTTCGTTTTTTTTTATTTTTAATGAAATTAATTATTATGGAAGATATTTATAACATTACAATAGAAAATTCTTTAAATTATTGATTTCTCTGTACCACTTTGTTTTGTTTCTGAAAGCTTAACGACAGAAATATAGAATCCGGTACTATATTCAGTACTTATAGATTATCTCATAAATGGTTTTTTTTGTCTAAAATATACATTGGTAAAAATATGGTGATAATGTTAGGAAACGATTCGGTGTCACTAACGAGCCACATTACGCCTTTTAGCATCATTAGGCTTTTGAGTATACCAAGTATACAAATCAACTCTAATTGATAGCCAGCAAATAGTTAATGAAATAAAACATATAAAATTTAACAAATATTCTTAGGTAGAGATATTGTCTTTAATCTCAGTAATTCAAAAAAAACTAGTGATTGTTGTCAATTAGAAATAACGAGCGAATAGAATAAACTAGGTCCGTAGTCAAATGGCCGACGTCATTAGTTTTAGTTGCGGTACTCACAAGTTCGAATCACTGTATGGACTATTTCATAAATTGTTTTTTCATTGATTTGTGGATTTAAGGCAGGGATATTTGTGACGTATAAAATTTTTTCCCACCCATCTGATGCTTAAAACCAATAGTCCTGTCCTAGCTTTATCGTTTTGTCTATTCTTTCTTCCAAAAAGATAAGTTGAGCAACTGAGTAACTAGCAGTTTTCATAGAAAAAAACGTTTGTTCAAATAAGTTTCATAAGAAGTCTATGTTCTACACATTAGAATTGGATATGTTTAAAAAAATGATTACAAAGAAACACTATTTCGAAGAAAAAAACAGAATATACAAATAAATTATTTCCGAGGCAAAAATGCTTTTTAAGCAATATTTCAAAAGCTCGATAATCGAAAGCTTTTGCGTGCAACACTATCCAAAGTGCATTGTGAGCGTCCAGACCGCATGCAAGGCACGTAAATTTCAGTAATTACCTGACAGCGATGCTGTGATTAATTCAAAATGTTGTCCATTCACGCAAACCTCTAAGACTGGCCTAAACTAATTATCGGCAGGTATTAACTAATTGACATGCACCGCAAGATTCAAAATACTAGAAGCGGTACCCAAATATAACAGAATTAACAATAAATGTATGTTTTTATCGTCTTCTAAACATTTACTTATTAGCTATATGAACCATTTTAATATAAAAAGTGCTTAATATTTAATTTTGTAATGCTATCATAATAAATTTGTGTGAAATAATTTTGTTCAAGTGTCCATGAAAATTGTTTTTTAATAGTCAATCGCTTAGCGAAGCCCGTATTAATTAAAATATCAATTTTCGGAATAAGAACTGAGCTGCAAGTTAATTGTATATAATCAACTTATTTCCACTAAACGACTATCAGACAATACTTACTAGCAGTTACTCATCAATGATTTTTTCTAGCTCCAGCCGCATCTTATCACCATAACTATTCGGTTTGCACTAGCTATCCATCTAAAAATCAACCGACGATAACGAAAATTGTATTAAGTCTACCGTATTCATGGTGTAACAATGCGTTACTTCGGCCTTTAAGCCTTTAAATTATCTTTGAAAAATACAAAAAATTGAAAATTTTGTTATTTGTAAATAAAAAAGTTGTATGTATAATTAAAAATACATTTTAGTTTACGTCTTCTTTGTATAATTAATCATAATTTAAAAGCTTCGTCAATTTACCATCAAAATATACAAAATTAAAGTGTAGTAAAAATTAGTATAGTATAGTAACAATCCGAGATGCATGACGTACCGTATGCAATCATTTAGTTTTAAACAGTACCAAGACACGTCTCGAGGTTTTTCTGCTATGAAGAATTGGGATTCCTCTGATTTTCAATAATTTCATATTGTTTGATTCGTTTTTCAAGTTTTATACACACTATATGACGTTAAATAATTACTTAATACTACATAAAACCATATTGTAACGAAATGTGACTGTATGGGATCCGAAGAGATATTTATAGCATGAAAACGGGAAGGTTAAAAGCCTATATTTTATGTTATATGTTAAATTTTGATTCAGCTTACAATTTTAATAATATTTATACATATTTGTTTACTTCCAATCCTGTGGTTGTCATTTTATTATTTTAACAGCTTGAAAAAAGAGTACTTTACGTTAATGTAGACTTGGCTATCACCGATGAAACTACAGAAATTTAATGATGTAAATGTTCATACTATTATCTTTTTCAATGTCTTATAGTCTATGTTAACAGCATAAGTAAGATATACAAGAACTCCATGGTTTTGAAGAGCAAAATTCTTGGTTGTAGTAAATAGAGAAAATAAATAAAATGTCAGTTTATACGTTATATTCTACTTGATAAATGAGAGATTCAAAACATAAATTAACAGATGATAATTACAAAAATACTACGTCATTTCTTTATTTTTTCTCTAAATCGAACTTTTTTGATCATTCCTTTGACAATACGATCAACAAATAAATATACGTGTTACACATCTTAATGCGGTTTTCTTAAACGGTATAGTGTGGTGAAAAATTCACTAGTACATAATATAATAATATTTATGTAACATAAAAAAACCTACCATATTGTTATGATGTTCAGAGTTGTGTAGTTTATCTTTATGGTCTTTCAAAAAGCACTCAAGATAACATATTTTATTATGCGTACTTGGCAGGAGCACAATGGGTAGAAGGCGTTTAAAATACGTTTTTCCTACCCTTTAAGGTGCTTTCATTAAAAGGTGTTGTCGCGAAAACAACAGAAAGCCTTCGCTTTCTATAATAGCATACCTGTGCAGTGCACGCCACAAATGCATTCTTGAGAACCTGCGGCTACGAGGGTTGAGTACCCTACGACCCCTTAAGTGACATTCAGCTTAAATATGTAATTTATTTTTAATGGAAACAAGTAAATTTCTTCAAGCACATTAATGTGTATAATTTTCATTTGAGTTTTTGTACAACATTCAATAATAATACGGATAGAAAGATTCTTAAAAATTATATTATCAGTATCAATTTATACTTGGTGATCTGAATAAAAAATAGATCTTAACACAATTGTTTCATTAGTTTAAATATAAAAAATGCATGAAACTGTTTTGATGCGTTATTTTTTATTTTTTGAATTTCTTTTACGTCTTGATATTTACTTAATGCTAGTTGAAATCAGTAAATTATTAAAATATCATTGTTTTATGAAGTCAAAAGTACGTTCACTTTGTCACACAATTTTCATAATAAATTGCTTATTTCTGAGTGTTGTTACATTATAATTAACTATTTTTTTTTCATATTCGCTCCCAAAATGAAGCATATGGTCGTCTAATGGAAGTATCTGAACAGACTTTTTGTATAAGAACTGTTAGTTACTCATTTGCTCAACCTTTTTTATTGAAGAGAGTTCGGAAAGAAGGATAAGGCTAGGACAGTACTAGTGGTTAGCTAATCACTCTCGTTACACCCTGTGAGGATCGGATGGGTGGGTGAGGAAGGAGTTTTGTTTTTTAGACAACACAAATACTCAGAATATGAACAGAAATCAATAAATTGATTGAAATGTCTATTTATGAGGACTGTCAGTACCGGGAATTGAACCTGAGACATCCGTAACCGTAGACCACGACCCACCACGTACGCCGTCAATGTAATTAAAACAAGCAAAAAACAGTTTCAATGACGACGTGAAAATTATTGATAATATTGTGAAACATTGACTTGGATTTATATAGCAAAAATCGTGGTTATTTGAAAGCAAATAGCACATTTATAAATAGCGATAGAAGCATGTTTTTGTTTATTTCATATTCTTGAATTTTAAACAGTTTATTGTTTGTGTGAAAAGAGAAAATGTATTATTTCCTTGAAAGTTGTAGCACCAGCATAAACATACAAAATGTCTGCACACTCTAAGGCTGCGGTCAGGTATAGTAAGTGAAAGAGGGGTTTCCCTGGTGGAAGAGAGCGGAAGTTCTACGGAAACTGTTCACCAACCAACGTTTTGCATGCATTACACTCAAAAGCGTCAACTGCAAATTGTTTGAAAATAATATTATCAAGAGAGGCTGATGTAGGCATTAAGCACTGCACTGTGCCCTACCCGTCGGGAATTTAAATATTTCTCGCATTTTACAAGAGATGTTATGTTCTTGAAATTGTATTCGTTAAAATTAATCAACTAAATGAGTTTAACATTTTAATCCGTTTGCTCACAATGAAGCCCAGGTTAAATAAAGCAAAGTAAATTGTACTCTTGTCCTCACATGAAAAACAATGTTTTATACAATATTGGGTATATTTAGAACAATCTGTATATTACATTTATACAAATTCATTCAAAGGAATGTTGGATTAATGTATCAAATTTATTTTAAAATAAAATTAGAATTGATGTGTTACTTTTTATGTAAGAACTAAACACATATTTATACAGACACAGGTCAAAAATGAACGGTTATAATTATGATTTTTCTCTCTAATTACTTATATGGTAATCGCATGTGTGCCAGATTTTTTCAACGTATAATATCAAAATGATCATTGTAGATGAAGTTAAATTGACAAAAACATTTTTTGAAATTTTTTCAGGGGTTTTATATATTATATTACTTTTTAACACTTTATTCATGATTTTGCCCATAATATGACAAGCATCTGTTGTGTTTAATACATACATTAAATAAACTTATATTAGGAATCAAAACGCAATCGAACGCGCGAAGAGAGTTAATATGGAAATATAGGTATACGAAAGAACTTGTATTAGCTTTATCATTCTCTCTTTCATAGGAAAAGTTGATAAAAATGGAATTAAACGTCGGAAACACCCATGCCTTTGAACGGCTATAATTGAATGTTTCCATTCCTTTGCCACATTAATAATAGGTAACATTAAATCCCAGTTGGCTTTGGTGATCTACGAGGTAATACCGTAGCTACTTTACTAGTTTAAATAGTGTATACATATCTGATGGTTTACTGGTTATATGTTTTTTGAACCCATTACCTTTTCAATGTATCGACGATTTTGAAATGGAATTTCGATAATAAAATTTTATTTAATTTATCTCTTCGATCAGTTAAATATATTTTAACATCATCGGAATTTGTGAATATCTCAAATACCACTTAAATATCAAATGCTTGTTATATCATAGCTTCTCCTTAGTAACGTTGTTAGGGGAAATCCCGACAACCCAATCAAACTGTCGTCACGACTTCGTTACCAGCTCGATGCACTATGCAACCTTGTAGGCTAATTCAGTTGGATCCAACACGACGTTCCTGGCCTCCACGTCACCCCCGTGCCGTAGCAAATGCGCTTTGATAGACGGAACTTCGCAACCAATTTTGTCAATTTATGTTTACGGTCTCAGTTAACTTTATTTTCACCTTTCCTAAGTTAATTCGTCGAATTTTGTAAAAAATCTATTCTAGACAATGTGCATTTGAAATGCTACCTAATATTCCGGTTTTTTAAAAGCAAATACTAGTTTTACAAATATTAAAACCGGTTTTACAAAAATGGGCAAAATATAATAATATTAAATTCAATTATTGTTACCACAGTAGTGGAAATATGTTTACCTATATATATATATGTACATGTTTGTTTGTTTGTCTCTTCTATGCGTTCCTTTACCATTCATCCGATTTCGATGAAACTTCTTGGTGAGTTGTTGTACGCGCACGCGTGGAGCTTTCTGAAAAAAAATTTAATCTAGAATCTAAAACAAAAATCTAATAAATACAAACAGCGACATCTCGGAAACCTTCTGATTTATTCGTGTACGCATCAGACGGAAATAAAAAATATTGTAAGTCCAAAATCACTTCAATAAGCAGAATTAAAACACAAACCCAATCTTCCTTTGAGTGGCATTGCAGCGCATGCTGGGTACTCACTAGTTAACGAATATAACTTACAAACCTCCTTAAGTTTATCTTGAATTGTGGTTTTTTTTTCCAATGAAATGATTGGTTTATGGTTATAATAATGAAATTATTATGTATGTATACATACTCTGATTGACAACTGTTTTATGTCATCGTGGAGCTTAATACGATTTGATTCGTACTTCATACCACAAGGGAAAAAAACACTAGTAAGAACATTGCATTTACGTATCATCCGGTAGATTTTTTAATATTCTTGTTGAAAATTGATTTATAATAAATATAATTCCTTTACCTTACAGTTTTAAAGTTCAAAATTTTTAAAGCAAAATATCTGTGTCTATGTGATTTCCTATGGTAGCAAAATTAATTGAAAAGATGTACCTTTTCTGAAATATTTTTTGTGTGATGGAATAAGTATACTGTATAAAGAAACATATTTAAAGATTTTTCTTTTGTGGAATATTAATGCCAAATTTTATACAGCTCTTGAGAGATTTTTTCTATTTATATCGCTTCACAAAAATCTTTATATAGCTTTCAAAAAACGTATTCACTTCCTTGTTCCTCTTATGAGGCCATCAACATTTTTATTACATGTTGAAAGATGTTTACGAAAAAAGTATCAATTTGTTGCACGCGTTTTGAATTGTACATTTATTTCGCGAGAGGGCCACACGGGACTTGCTCGTAGTTTTCTGTTGTTACATTTTCTTTTTTGTTAGTTTTCAATCTCACTGCTTCAGGATTTATAGCTAGTTTGCGCGTTTGTCGCTGTTGCAAATATAATACAATAATTCAATTCCAAAGTGTAAAGAAAAAGAAGCATTGCAAAGTACGATTTATTTGATTTATTTCCTTAAAAAAATCGTTGGCTTATAATATATATTTATCCCCAAATTGAAGACAGGTAAACAAACGTAGTTATTGTATGCAGTGGTATACTCATAGAACAAAGATGTAGTGATGAGCGATACACGTTAAAATGTATATATTGTTAATGTTATGTCTATTATATTATTATCGTTATTCACAGATAGTAAATTTTTGCATGACAATCATGTGATCACACAACTGCAATAGTTTTACTGCGTACCGACCAATGATTTTACTCGCGATAAGTAAAGACTAACGACAAACACGCTCCTTGCGATTTTTCAATAAATGACTTTTTAATGTACGTATGTGCTCTATTGGATAAATCTATCAATTTTTCTAGTTGCAAGTCTAAAATTTCTTATTATTTGGTCCCCTGTTCAAAATTCAAAATATTTTTGAACTTAAAATTTCGTTTTTTACATGAACTCGATACTTGTTTTACATGGTCGACGTGCTCCAAAAAACGACAGTATAAAAAAATATATCACTTTTCATTATAAAAGAGAAGAAACAAAATAATTTAAAGTATACCTAAAACTATCATACTGCCCTTAACAGTGTTTCACAATTTACTAAAAACTTCGGGAGCGTTAGGTCAACTTCGCTATCTTACCAATAAACCACTAATCAAAAACGACTCTCAGCTAAACTGTCGTATGATTTAGAATAATAAAGCAAAATATAAAACATAATGTGTAATTGAAAGCGATATGCGCTTTGCTTTGTACAAAGCATCCTATGACTAAATGACTGTAAAAGTATCTTCATCACAACTATTTATGATAGCCCTTTATTTATTATAAAAATGAGAATGAGAGAGAAATTTACCAGGGTACAGGTAAATCACGGGTGAGCAAATATCATAATTGACGATATTTTTAAATTTTCTCAGTTAAAAATTCAAAAAAAAATATACGCACAATCTCTTATTTACTTCAGCAAAATCAACAAAAAGATGTAAAATTTTATCATAAGTAATATTGCAATATTCTGTAAAATAATGTTCTTTATGGATTAAGTTTTCTTCTGAAAAAATGAATATTTAACGTTACTTGACGTTTAAAAGCCCTTCAAGTTTTCCAGGAAGAAAATAATTTACTATTCAAAAGAGTAAATTAATAATATAACATTTTAGTCAGTCAATACTTCGCCCACGCACAAAAGCTTAAGTCTTGTTTTTTAATACTTTTCCCACACTATCTCTTCAACAATTGACGCATTTATATTATTGTTATTCAAAAGTCTAAATAAAATTTTTATAAATATGTAGAAATTTATGAAATTATCCGTACCGTGACTTAAACCGGGGTCATTGTAGATTTGCTGCATTATGTCAAACCGGGGTCATTGAAGATGTACTGAATTTATGCGCGGATAATCCGCAAACCGGACAATGCGTACACGGATAATCGGGAGTTTACTATTTTTTGATATCATCTAACGAATCACTGTATAGAAGTTTGTGAAATTAAACTCATTGCTGTTGATATTTATGTTAGTTTTTTTATTTTTTGTGTTATTCCTTTAGACTGAGCTTTTTTTCATAAATATTAGTAAAGTATAGATCAGTATCGTTGCTACAGTTCAAATTGATAATTTTACCCAGTACGTTTGCATTGAAAATTACATCATGTACCTAACACTATGTAAATAAACGCAAAAAATATGTCTGAAATAAAGTAAGTACGCTTTGCTTGTACAAGAACAAACGCTTAATTTAGAAACGATTTTTTCAAACGTAGCTATTGTAATGAGAGTTTTTTTATAAAAGCCGTGCGTGTTAGCAAACATTCGGAAAGCATTTAGCAACGTGTCGAGTACAAACATTAAACAAAAATGTCTGAGAAAATATTTAAGCTTAGTCATTACTTATAAAAGGTCGAAGGTATAGATAACGACATTGAAGATAAATACATTAATAAAATTCAAATACATTTACGCGTTGAATAGTTTCACAGTACTTTGAGAAAATCAAAACTCTTTCTTGACACACAAATATATTAAGTTATTAATTGAGCGTTCATTTTTCAAAGATATTCTAATAGACAATTGATTGTTAAATGTGTCAAAATGCCATGTAATAAAAGTCATCGATGTATTCATCATTTACTACTATAGAATACTCAATCGTGAAAAAACTGATTATATTCATAGCTATTCATTCTTTTACTAGTAATGCACCTTTTCGTAAATTTTTCATTGTATCTTAATTTTCACCGACGTTGTTCAATGTTCTAGCTGTATACATTATGATTTTAATTAACTATTTTATTACTAAGTAATGAATTTGCATTATTATTAAAACTTATTTCAAGAAGAGATTTAGTCAACTAACTAAATTTGGATTATTGTGATTTTTTACACTTCCATGTATTTTGTCACTAACGATCCGGGTTTCGCCTATCGGCATCTTCAGCCATTCGAGCGCACGAATGGACTCGAATGCCTGAAGATGCCGAAAGGCGAAACCCGGGTCGTTAGTGACAAAATACACGGAAGTGTACAAAATCTCAATAATTGAAATTTGATATTGAAATTCCATCAAGCACCCTCAGTCGATGTCTTAAATTATATCAACTAACTAAACCTTTTTTGCTGACTCTAATTCTAACAATAAATAAAATTAATTAATTTTTGGATGAAAATATTTTTCTTTTTCTTTTTTATTCGTTATTACTTACATGAAACGTTTTTGAAATTGTTTTTTTTTTTGTCAACGTTTATTGATTAATGAAAACAGATAGAAATTTAAAAAAAAAACAGTTTGAGTATGTCAATATTTGAGGAATCTAACTGCGCTTTAAAACCATTAACACGACTTTTACCAACAAAAACCTGTGAAGAAACAACCCACGCAATACAAAATATTAGGATTTTCATTTTTGAATCAAAGTAAAATTTGGTTAGATATTCTAATACAGAAATAAAAATAATGATATCCTCCAGCTTACACCACTGTATCATCACAAGCAAAGGGTTTTTAATTTTTATGTAAAAATTAAAAAAAAATGTATGTAAAAATGGGGGAATATACCTAGAGATATACATATTAAGTGTGAAGGTGGGAATATTAGGTCAGTGTAATTAGTGACGGTAAAAAAGCCGTCGCAGGTCATGCATTTTCAAAAGAGAAATTAAGTAACCAACCCCTTTCTGGAAATCCATCCCTACGTTACATTCTGTGAGCAAGTGCGGTGTTTTAAAATACGGCTAATTGTTTTAATGCGATGAAACTTGCTGACTTATTATAAGTCGTTTTTTTATACTTTAACTGTGGGTTTTTATTTTAAATTACGTGTTAGTAAAGGTTTTTGACTGGGTAAGAAACGTAAAAGTTTTGTGTGGTATTTAAAAGTGCTAGAGACTATTTCAGTAGTGAAGTTGTGTAGACAATTATAAATTAAACATTTTACTGTACAAGTGAGTCAGATATATATTTTTATACAGAGCCATTCTCACAAACATAAATCAATTAAAAAGTTTGACGCCTAAAGAGACTGTCATAAAAATGAACTTTACTCATACCTTAAGGCCTACTCAATAAACGAACTCAATAGTGTTAGAAATTAATCCTGTGATCTTTTTGTGACTGATATTAAATTACTTAAACGGAAGAACTGTATTTTTTGTAGGAAACCGTAAATAATATTTGTATATTCTAATTCAATCCTTTCCACCTACTTCATATCCAAAAACTCTAAAATAGGGCGTATGTAGAGAGAATGACCAATAAATTTAACTACCACTGATCTCATGGCCTCACCCTATTTTTCTTAATATCTCTAAAAACATTTTTTTGCGGTTTTTATGAATAACAACGAGTTCCCTCACAAACGATTTCTGTAAAGATGATGAATTTGGATTCCACAACCTTCAAGTTGAGGGCAAATATACTAAAACAAATGAAAATTTTCAACTGATAAAATAATGCAACTTAACAGAGATTATGACTATAAATAATTAACTAAAACAGCCATGTTTAATCGCATCTTTTCTTTAGTTAAAATTGCTGACATGCTGAACATATTGCCGTTGTTCTCAAAGAAGATACTAAGGTAACTGAAAAATACTACCTTTGAGTAATTGAACTTTTGCAAATATTTGAAATGCCGTATTTTTTTCATTTAGTTTGTATGTAAAAAACTGTTTTTGAGTAAACGCATAATTTATAAAAATAAGTGTGTTCTTTCATACGGTAGAGTTTCAAATAAGAAACATTTTGTTATAACTTATTCAATTTGTATTTTTTTTTAATTTAGTGTTTTCTTCCAAAACAGTGACGATATGTAGTCAGTTGTGGTCTTAATATTATAAAATTATTTAATAAGTTTAATTGTGTTTTAGTTTTATATATAAATAGAAGTTTAATTCTTTATCTTAATGTTTTAGTGGGGATGATAAAATATTACTTTATCTATAATTAATGCGTCAAAATCTTGAAAAGCAATAGTTAAAATAAAGCTTTTTGGTAAAACAGATGAAAGCTCGCGTCAAATTCCAAGCTTTTGAAAATTTCAAATATTTCAAAATTACAGTAGGAGGTTCCCGCCTTAGCATAAAGCGATCCATTTAAGTTATATCAAATGGCAGCTTTAACTCGTAGGCATTATGACTCCCGTTTAAGCGAGAGAATTATAAATTACTTGTAATCAATTTGAACAGAAATACTCGCCCTCAAAGCTATTAGAAATCATTATTTTCCACGCTTTTGCTTCTAATTTACTTTGGTTCAAACTATATTTCTCGAGGGTGTTGGGATTTTTTTCCCAGCGCCTCGAGGCTTTTCAAAAAGTCGTTTATTGGTAAATAGCACTTTCCGCGCACAATGCAAAGTTTCAAGAGCTTTCTCCGATTGTATGTGAGATACTTTCGCTACTTCAGTATAACTCATATTATATTTCAACAATATTTTCTTCCATTGGTTATTTCTTTCGTACAACGGAATAAAAAGTAACAATGCCTTGTAATTTTATTGTGATTTTTTTTATTAAGTCTTTTTAGAAGTCTGATTTTATTCCTTAATTGTATTTATATACTAATAAATCTATTCGTGGGTGCAGAGTAAATAAATATTATAACAATAAATTATAAACTACATATCATTTTTTTTTCATTTTGCAGCTATTTGCGCAACTTCCGTGGGATCTGCTATGGTTTTTGAATACCGCCTTTGCAGTAAATGTCTTTTTGTGAACCAATTATTTAAATTTAGATGTCAGATTAAGATGTCAGCCATAACAATATTTAACTTTATGTATTGTAGATAAGTACTAAGTATTATTCAAGTAAAAGTCACGTTAACTGAAGTCATTGAATGGGAAATATAATCGATAAACTTTCTTGTGAATACTGAATGTGACCTTTATAAGAATACAAAATATGGTTGTAATGAGATTTAAACTTGAATAATTAAAAATTAAATACATCGTGATATGAATTTGAATAAAAATTTATGACATATAGAATGTGTCTAAATTATGTAACAGTTTTTTTTTTAAATAATACGCGTGTTAAGTTCAACAATAAAATAGTTACGCGAAAGTTTACCGATGTATTTCTATGAACTAAAATAATATTTCTAACAAACCTTTGAATTATGTTGTTTCCAGGAAAATTTATTTAAAAAACGGTAGCATTTAAACAAAGCCGGAATTGAATGGGAAACAATAGAAAAAAAGTTTAGTAGAAAAAATATTCAACGTTTACGAATTGAGCGATTCAACTATTCCCACATTGCATAAAAATGTTCGCCAGATTTCGTTGTTTGGATCAGTGGAAAATTGAAAAAGTTTACAAACTCATTGATATTCATTCGACCTGGGACACTTCCACTCGCAAATGCTCTCAAATGACATTCAGAATATTTTATTATTTCCATTAGGTTAACAGCTTTTTGTAACAATCCTAATTTAAATATTGCGATACTTAAGTATTCTAGAATATTAATCTAACATATCTAAGCTGTTATATTTTTATCGTTTTATGAATACATTATATTGTTGAAATTAATATAATAATAGAAGTTAAGTTACCAAAGACGATATTTACATGTAAAGGAATCTGACACATAGCTGGAATTTGGGATCGCAAAACAAGATGAATGTATCAACTTGGTTAGTTCCTAATAAATACTGGTATTTAAACTGGCAATGAGGACCACAAAGCCGAAGAAATAAATCAGTACTGGTAATTCACTATCTAATTAACTATTATTACCAGCATAAGGAATGTCTATGTAATAATAATTAATGGCTGGTTTTTATAAATATTTTCAATAAAATTTTAACTTGAAAAGCTGAAATTCTTGATCGGATTCTCGTGTAAACGATTCCAGCTACAAAAAAGATTTTTTTTAAATATTTGCAACGCTTCATATTTTCAAAACATATTGTTATTTAATCGTTAACTATTTTTCACGAGACCATTCAGGATAGGAATTGAAACAAAAACCAATGACCGCTCCCATCTGGACAGTACTATTATCATTATTAAAATAAATTTATTTGGTTGCAAACAAATGGTGGTGATAAAATATTACAGTACCATTTTAAACCGCATTATTTTTTTTATGTTTTCACTTAAAGCGTTTTTTTTTGTAACATTATAATAATAATACTACATAGAAGTAAGTCGAGCTTTTTGTGCCGGTTCGCGAATGCGAAGGATTCGGCGAGAAGGGAGTGTTAAAGAGCTTTTTCCTCGTTGCGGTAAGAGGTCGCTTGGTCGAATGTAAGCTCATTTGTACCCACTCTACTTCGCAGCCTCCACGCCACATTTTCAGTCTTTCTTATTGGATAAATATAATAGGCAATGCCCACTCACAATTGACATTGTAACATTTATAATAAGGGTGTCTCGCTATAAGTCACTTTAGTTTACGACATAAAATCTCAACTAAATACTATAAAGAAACGTTTTAAGGAAAAAGGATTTAAAACGAACACGTATTATTATTATATTTAGGAAACCACTGTATTTTTGTTAGTTTTACTTCTCATATATTCAAAAGAAATAGTGATTCCATTACAATCTTAGACTTTATACTGAATTGTCACCAAAGAGCCATTTAAATTATTATTAATCGTTCGTATAATATATATTCATAAATTTTCTTTGATAATTTTGTAATTTTGAATTGGGAAAAATTATTTTACTCTTCAGCCAAATTACAAGAGTACCAGATATTTCAAATCACATGACTTATTTACTAAAGGAAAAATGAAAAACTCTTTTGTAATCAACTCGAAGAAGAAAAACGTTACAAGACGCTACGTATTAATTTAAAAAATGACATAAGCTTTTTAAATATGTCAATAAGTTTCATTCATTATTATCTTGGAAAGCTCCGTTAAAAAATATATATTTGGTGGGCCCTATCGTTTTTTTTTCTATACGCTTTATGTATATTTTATATTCGCATGTTATGGAGATTGAACATGTCACATAACACTGTTAAAATTGATTGGTTTATCAAATTTGAATTATTGAGATTCTGTACACTTCCATGTATTTTGTCACTAACGACCCGGGATTTGCCTTTCGGCATCTTCAGGCATTCGAACGCACGAATGGACTCGAACTGACAGACAGTAAACAGTGTCTAACGTTTATATAGAAGATACAAAAACGACAAATATTGTCTTAAATTCCTAACCATCCATGCGATGTTAAAACGGGGTGAAAGCCACTATTTCTATTCTGGCAATATTATTTTATCTTTACTCTCTTCGGAAAAATAGAGGTTGAGCAACCGAGTATTAAGAAGTTCTCGTAGAAAAAGTTCTGTTGAGATATTTCTATAACGAAGCCATATGTTCCACATTGGTAGAAGACACGACTAAAAAGGGGGATATTCACAAGGCATTAGCCCAAACATGTTGAAGACAGACAATGAAGGAATTTATCTTTAAGTGTATTAAGTGTAAATAGAAAGATATAAATGTGATATAATATATAATATGTACTCCATCATAATTTCATTATTAAAATATCATTTGTGATGGCGATTGCTTCTTGGTGAATGTTGTGACATGCGATTATTATATTATTTCAATACTATATTGGTGTTTAATTTATTCCTGTTGGTTAACGTGTATAAACTTTAAATGAGTATAAAAATAAATAACTTTTTAGTAACGTAAGAATGTTAAAGCAGCACTTATTTTTAAATAAGCATAAAACATAAACGAAAGCCAACAGCGCACATTTTAGAATAAAAAAATATATAAAAGAGTGACAAATTTCACATGTAATTTATTAGTGCCACCCGTACATTAATTTGCATCCCCTTTATGTAATGTGACAAAGTAATGTTTTATTTCTCACAAATCATAATAAATATTCTTTCACCCGTTTACATTCCACCTATCGCTTATCACACTCGTGGGACACACAGGGTGATTCATAAGCTCTGCATTGTTTGTGAATTAATTAAAAATGACAGTGCAGTAAAAACGTATCCGAATATGAGTTCCACGTTGTTTTTTCACGTAAAGTAGCATTTAAAACGAATCATAAATGAATTTGGCCTCATAATTTAGGGGCTAATTTTTATTTAACCATCGTGTGTTTATGGATGAAACGATGGCTGGGAGTGCTGGAAACCCGGCAAATAAATTTGACTATATCCATTGAATTGCTGAATTCAAGAAAAAAATATTACAAGATTTGTACTATGAATAGACAATTTGTATGGATACCAAAATGTTGACAACCTTTGCACTTCTGACGCTCTTTACTCTACCAAAAGAAAACATCTATATAACTTTTAATTTAAACGACTTTAGATGAGAAAACAAGGATCATCATGAAAAACAAATGAATTACACCAAGATTGACTATGCAATTTTAATACGATACTATTTAGGTGTGAAGAATTGATGAGATGGGTAGCAAACCAATCTTTTTAAATAGTGATATTTTCTCGATTGAACTCGTATACATATGTACAGTAGTGAAACGCAAAATTACATGTTGCGCGATGTGAGCGTACATACAAAGAAAAAACTAAACCTTTTGAAATATTTGTTTACTAATTTTAATAGGAGAATCGACATATAATGTCATGAACAAGAAATTTCAATATTCAATACGTAATTATAAAACTGAAAGAATTCAATTATACCATCGTTTTGAAGTAGTTGTACGATTTCTATTTTAATATTGAATTGATGACTATTATTTTAAATATTTAGACATAATAAAATATTTAAAATAATAATTAATCTCACCATACAGTTTTCTGGTGGTATGCAACACGGAACTGCAGTGGACAGCTAAAAAAGTACTCCGTACGAAAACTATATAATAATTCATCTC
Organism: Himalopsyche phryganea; assembly: GCA_022494535.1. Classification (NCBI taxonomy): domain Eukaryota; kingdom Metazoa; phylum Arthropoda; class Insecta; order Trichoptera; family Rhyacophilidae; genus Himalopsyche; species Himalopsyche phryganea. The sequence continues at coordinate 787,896 of JAGVSL010000132.1, read as the reverse complement.
CCGGATATGACCGCACTTTTAAGCCTATTAATACACTTACATAACCATGATGTGTGCAATAAATTAATGCTGCTGCAAATAACATATTCGCGTTGGGGCATTTTCGTGTGGCAGTAGCGCAAAGCGGAGAGCAAAGGTAAATGTGTGGCCTCGCACCAAAGAGATACATCACGAACGAGCTTTGAACTTGGAATGTAGGAAATTTTTAATATTTTGACATTATGAAATTATGATGCACAAATAAAATGCCCTGAAAATATTGCATAATAAAAATTACAGGGGTGATTTAAAATTCGCTCTGATTTTTTTAACAATTAAAACACTGGAGAAGAATTTCCGGTTGAATGTTTATTTTTGAATATTCATCATTTTAAAGATATCAATTATTGTTTATTGGACATTTTTTTAATTCATGAGAATGATTCAAAAGTGATAAAAACACGTGCCATTCATATATATCAAACCTTAATGTTTTGAATCTAATTGAACCCTATAAGTTCAAACTGTTAAAATAGTATTGAATACTTTATTTATAAAAATTACGCGTAAGTACGTATACATTGTGTGTAATTTTTATTGGATCGTAAAAATTTTAACATCATAAAATTCTCGTTTAAAATTACACTGTAACATAAAACTGCTAAACGCGGTTTACAATGTAAAAATAAAACGGTTTTAAATTTAAATTTTATGCTATCTACTACATTCTCAAGGGTACTCAACGTATAACAAAACACCATCCACTTTGAAAACCGTTCTTAGGTATACAGCGATTTCTGTAGTACAACAGTACGAATAAAATGAATTTCAAAAAGAAAAATGCTGCCTCTTTAATAAAAAAAAAATGAATTATAATTCGTAAGCATTGGATTCAAATGATGAGCTATATTATAATTAAAAATATATTTTACATAATAATATGAATATGAACTCATTCTACATTTATTCTACGAAAGTGTTGAAATAAGTTCATATATTATGACTTTTCTGTTCTAAAAACCTACTGTGCTAAAAATTGTTTTTTCGATTCCTATTTAGCAAAATGCTTCTTTTTAAAGATATATAGGTTGGACACACAGCAATTGTTGAAATAAAAATATTTTTGTTTATTATTATTTGATTCAAATGCATACAAGTTGAGGTTGTGTTGTGTGTTTTTCCGGACGAAAATGCTTTTGTTTTTTTTTTCACATAACGTTTTTTGGTGGACAGGGAAAGATGCATAGTTTGGTGTTCTGCTTCAAATCAATGTTGTTTTTTGTATTAGGTGAAGCTCTCGATAGTGTCGATTTTCATCATTTATATATTAAACATGATAATCTAAAACAAAATGTGATTAAATGGCAGCATTATTGAAATATTATAATCTATAATGCCGTTAATGACAAAAGTTCTACTACTATAGTGCATGTAAAGTTAGTCGCATCCTCAATCTCCAGGATCGTAAGGATCACGGTGCACTTGACGCGTTTCCGGAATCATGTTTCCGAAGTGCATGTCTGCGAGGCTAGTTTACCAGTTCCGACAGCAAGGAGTAGTTGTTGCAGCCTATATGCAGGGTGCATCCATGCAAGTTTTTGGCAGTGGCCCACGAAGGGGTTTTTCTCAGGAAAGCGGCAATCTATCTTAGCAAAAATTTTACTGGTTCAATCAATAAATCTACAAATGAACGGTAAGAAGTTGATGAAAGTACTGCTTCGATCGCAGTGGCATAATAATTTCTGATCATGAATATACTGAAAAATTTCTTTCCTGAAATATTCTGTATTGTTAATACAACATCCAACTGTCAACTAGGTGGTTGAGTTCTTTGCTATATTCTACAATAGAAGGTTTTACATCATTGGAAAATTTTAAAAATAAAATAAAAACACCTTAATTTGTATTAAAACATATATTCCATTCGGCTATCGGGAACGGTATGGTAAAGTCAGAAAGCATTTTCAATTGAAGAAAATGCTTTAAAACTAGGTGAAACAAGTTCTGATAGTTCAATAAAATATGAAATATGTGTAACAAATATACATATCTAAAGTTATTTTTAATATACCCAACAATTACATAATACCAAGAATACGTAACTTAAGACAAAACAATATTCAATATGTTGCTTCTTAATAATAATAAAATGTTTAAAAGGAATCCTTGGGTGTGATGATTACAGATCTACCCACTACAGTAAATGGCCCTCCGGGCAATCGACTTACAACCAATACTCTTGTTCTTCACCCTTTCTATCACTTTTCTACACAAAATTTTGAGGCTAAGTGTAAGTTCTCTTTTTGCTAAATTCTTTTGAGAATTCATAATTTGCAAAAAAGTATATTTTCTCTTTGTTCTATTGAAATGTCGTGTTTTGAGAAATATTAAACAAAACCTTGTTTTGAAGCATTGGTATTTTAAAACCATAACAGTTCATTAAAAAATCAAATGAACATTAAAACAACTTACTGGCCGCATGTTTTTTATTGAATTTCACCTGGCGGCTGGGCGATTTTGCAAAAGATTCACAAAATACTGCCATTTCACTAAATTCACTATAACTTGTAAACCAATTGAGATATCTTAACCGAATTTAATTTGATGGCTTTCAGACACTTTGCCGCATAAATCAATGCCATTTGATCAATGATTCTATATCTGTGGGTTGCATACATATGTGGTCTAGTGAAAAAAACTTAAATCTACTAAAAAATCCCTGCTTCTCATATCATCCCTGTTGCACATGTTACAACTCACCCCGGGACAGGACAGGGTTATCATAATGACTCAAGCACCATAAAAAATGCCATATGGCCCATTAAATAAATCACTACGCAATGTGTAAATAATAATAACCAATATTACTAGAGAGAAAAAAGTAAAAGTGTAACATCTAGGGGTCGTTTTACAAAACTGTGTGGTAAAAATATTGTTTATGTTTTGTTAAATAATGCGTTGATGTATATACCACCATCTATTGTTGACATTCGAAATCAAATTCGATTATAACCCAGTATTTTTTCAATACAATGGAATGTATGACGTATGACGCATATACGAGTCCGCGGACAGCAACCAATGTTCTTCAAGGACTCAAATACGAGTTCGCGGCCAGTAACCTGTTTTAATACATGCGTAAATTGAAATAACTTTCATCCAAGCATTCATTACGCACAGGTTAGTACATACAAATATTCTTCATCGATTTACTAGTATTTTAGATTGACTGAAATTTAAAACGAAATTTTACACAACCCAATTGTGTATCCCTTAATATAATTGAAGCTTCCAGTGAAAAATTATTGCCTATGATTCCCCCTTGGGCACGTCACTTTGAGGTGCAGACTTGCATCCATGAATGCATGGCCCGGTGCATGTATGCTCTTGATCCCTGTGCAACGGACTGCAGTGACTGCAACGTGATTTATAGTGGCAGATTTATGACATTCTCCGCTTACACTTTTACAGAGTGGTTTGATTCCCAGATATTTTAAGGCAACTTTTTATTCGGTCTTCCGCATAATCCCTCATAACTCTCTTGTACTAGAATTTATAAAATGTTATTTTATTATATTATTACAGAAACTACCGAGCGACTAAGTGCAAAACCGCCCTCTTAAATACAATCTGTAGATTTAATAAATCAGTAATTAACAATCAAAATTTGACGTAGGTATATAAAATTGAAACCTTCAGACCAACTCTATCTACCTCAAGATGCTTCTTAAAGAGACAAAACACGTGCCACAGTTAGTAGCACAACCAGTGGAAAAACCAATTTTAATTTAACACAAAATAACCACCGAATCTCATGAAAATATTTTTCCCTGCAATTACCTTTTTAAAAAACAAAAAAGTCTCTATTTATATAAAATTTATTTTATTGGCAAATATTGATCAACAAAGATATTTTTGTGTGTAATTTATACAATGATACACTGCTAATAATTTTATAGTGAAATTTCTATTCACATTATATTTAATAAATATGTTTTTATCTAGAGTTTATAAACCTTACAGCCAATTCTAGAATTTGTATATTCCTGTAAAATAATCTTTTATCTACATCATATCTTACTAATTGGACAAGTAATCATCAGATTTAACCAATTAGTCTTAATAATCTGGCTTAACTTCAATATTTTTTAAAAGTAATTAATTATCAACTCATATGTGTGTATATTAAAAACAACATCGGTACAAATTTAATAAAAGCTCGCTTATGAAAATTTTCCCTTACCTTATTGATTTTTTTTAAACACACCATTGGCTATGACAGTAATAATCAGTAAGTTTATTTAATAATTCTGACAAATGAGTAAGCACATAGAATCCAAACTCGCATCATTTATTTATAATAAGCTACAAATATGTAATTAATGAATTTGATGTAATTACTTTATAACAATAGTGTTCTGCTACGAAATTATTTATCCAAACGTAAACAAGTAGTTTTAATATAAAATTAAAATTGTTAAATTTGTTATTCTACTGGCTTTATCACTAACGTGACGCGTTTTGTCTTTTTAAGAAGGATCGGACTAATCATATCGTAAGGTTATTTATTTCAAAGATAAACAGTGATTTTAATTTTCTTGAAATTTGCACCACCAAACAATAGTAATTGATTTATAATTAGAAGTGTTATGGTAATTAGTCTATCAATATTTATGTCCTACCCTCTCCCTACATTCAGTAGAATGAAATAAAACTCACCCTACCTTTCGTTTAAATGACCAATCAATAAAATAAACTTAGTTAGTCTGAAGATGCTTCTTAAAGAGGCGAAACGCGTCATGTTAATGATAAAACCAGCGGAATAACAATTTTAATTTTATATTAAAAATGGATTTCCATGAAATTTCTGCTGAATCCATAAAACATATTAAAGTAGTATTAAAACAGCTTAATGGCTGCATGTTTTTTTATTGAATTTCACCTGGCAGCCGGGCGATTTTGTAATAAATTCGCAAAAACTGTAATTTCACTAAATTCACTATAATTTGTAAGCCAATTAAGATATCTTAACCAAATTTAATTTGATGGCTCCCAAATACTTTGCCGCATTAAATCAATGCCATTTTAACAGTGGTTTTATACATGTGGGTTGCATACTTTCTTAAATATACTAAAACGCTTTTTTTTTTAAATATGTAAAATCTTGCAGATGTTACAGGTCACCCCGGGACAGGACACTGTTATAATGACTCCAGCACCATAAAAAATACCTTATGACCCATTCAATAAATCACTACGCAATGTGTAATTAATAATAACCAATACTACGTGAAAGAGAAATTAGTAAACGTGTGCCATCTAGGGGTAGTTTTACAAAACTACTTAGTAAAAATAATAGTTTAATTTTTGTTAAATAATACGTTGATGTGTGTACCACCATCTCTCTGGAAATTTGTAATCAAAATCGATTATAACACAGTACTTTTTCAATAGAATTGAATGTATGACGTATTTATGATTCCACGTCCAGCAATCAAAGTTCTTCAAATACGAGTCCGCGGCCATTAAGCTGTTTTAACATCAATACCGCTGAATTCATGAAATTAATATTATTTAGCATTTATTCGAATCATTTTGATTGACCTATTGACATTATTTGGGTTACTATTTATAGTATGTTCTCTTGTGTTCTTCTATGCACATCGCGAAATTAAGCTATTAATTTTTCAATAAAAACAATGAATATCCGGGTGATAAAAAAACTGGTAGTTAACTCAAAGGGTAAAGGCCCCCACCGCTGAATGGGCCCTACAACTTTATGTTTATAAGTGTTTGATATTTTAAGAACAAGATGTTTATGGCTATGAAGAATGGGGTATTTTATTGGTCGTAAACGCCACATGTGAGTGCTTATTCCTTAAAGTGTTAGGGAAATGCCCTCATTTTTACTTCCCCTCCCATGTGTAAAGTGCGTAAAGTCGCGAGCAATTTGATAATTACGTGTTCAAACAGTTCTCTCTAAAATTCAAACGAAGTTTATAGCGGCAAATTATAATAATAGCCTTGGGATTCTTCGTAATCTATTCTGATTTTACTAACAAAGTAATTTACTGAAAGAACGTCTTTGCTTTATTTGACGTTTCAAAATTAATGAAAAATCTATATTAAATATAATTATCCTACGTAAAATCAAAATTTTTCATTCATAGTTTTAATCAAACGTGATGCAATGTTTCTTGAAACCTTATTCTACAACAGTGGTTTTTTTTAATGAGATTATTATTTCAGTGTTGTAGAAAACGAAAATTTCATATGGCCCTTCTGAATATATATAAAAATGAAGATTTGTTTGTTTGTTTGTCCTCTATGCATTCCTTTACCATTCATCCGATTTAGGTGAGTTCAAAATTAGGTGAGTTTTTGCGCGCACATCCGTGAAGGTTTCTGATCGGAATCTAAAATCGGAAAAAAAAACAAAATATCGTATTATATTCGGGCTAAGAAAAATAAATCTGGGATTCGGGTCGGGTTCGAGTAACAAGTGTGATATTGAGACTCGGGGTCGGGCTGGGCCTGAAGATTACGGGCTCGGACCCGGTAATTTTATGAAATTTCGGCTGCTACAGACCTCTAATTCAAAAGCACTTCAATAAATAGAATTAAAACACAAAATATGTCTTTCTTTGAGTGGCATTGCAACACATGCCGGGTATTCACTAGTAATTTTATATATTAGTTGAAATTTCTAGCCTATCGGTAAAATGCAAGGTTTGCTTAACAATCAAAATCAAACCACGGTGATGTCGATTTTTTAAAATTTAAAATTTTAGATTGTGGGCATGTTAAAATGTTAAAAAGCTTGAAAATAGTGTCGAAAATATCTGCAATGCCTCTTTTTTCATAATTATAAAAAAACTCTACAGCTGTCAATGAATAAGAATACATAATGTTTTAAATGAACAGTGCAAAAACAGTTTAAAAATTGTAGACATTAAATTTCTGATTCCTTGATTGTATTATCGGACGTGATTTTTTGTTTATATTGTAAGCCTATTTTACCAGCTATATTTTAAACTGTGCATGCATCTTATTATCTGTATAAATACGCTTATGAAGAATGGCAGACATTGCGATAGCAAACAAAATTTCGTCGACCAGGAAACATCGTGTTATAAGATTAAAAATAAATTGTAGATTCTGATTGTAAGTAATCCATCAAACATGACTGAATGAGATTATTCAAAAGTTATCAATGTCATTTAAGAACAAACAATTTCTCCGGTTTTAATTTTGAGTATTAAGTGTATATTTGCTATTATAATTTAATATTTTTTATCACTTTCATCAATGGTATTAACGTCAGTTATTGGCGATATGGCACTAGATTCAGTCAGGTCTTCCTGTTAATACGCCATTACTTTTGATATGTTGCTCTTCTATGTGATATATTTCAGCCTGAATTACAATATAACTCTATCAACCGAGTATGGTATTTTACTTGGGGTATATTAGAACTTATAATATGACTCGAGTATTTTTCTAGTGACGATTTACCCTCCAAGCAACATGTATTCATACTACATCAGTTGCTTAAGCAAAACAAAAAGAAATGGATTACGAAAAAGACATTAGTATTCGACGTAATAAAATTCGTTAAGATCCTTAAATGTAATGGACTGGGCCGTCACCGGAAATCTAGAAAATCCCTAGAGAATACAGTAATATGTCCTGAAAATCTGAGAGCAAAATTGGACAAGAACTAGTCAAACGTTAGCTTCATTATTCTATCTTTATACCTTCAGAAAAAAGTTTATCAAGATGATTGACAAAAATCTTATTCAAAATGCCAAATGTTGAGATACTCTAAGAAATCTACTACATTTTGAGACCGGAAATTGTTGAAACATTAATGAAAAAAGTGTTTTTTTTTTTGTTATTGTGTCCGTATCCAATTTTTTAGCATATGGCTTCTTAACGGAGCTTATCTCAACAATAGTTGGTCTACTGTTTGTTATTTGGGCTCTAGGTTGAGTGGATAGCAGAAAGTCATTGAAACATCACGGACATCCATGCTTTCGAATACAAATTCATAAATCGAATAAAAAAAAAATATGAAATTACGAGGATTCAAAGCTATGAAGACCATAACCGAAGCCAACACCTTTGACCACTTGGATACAGGTGTAGCTTTAAAAGCCTAGTTTGTTAAAACAGTTTAATTTTCATTTTATTGATTAATCTGTGAAAATTCAATTTTACAACTGGTAATATTTCACAAATTAAATATTACAATTCAAAGAAGAAAAATTGGATGAGGAAAACTGATGGTGCCAAGTTATAAAATATTTCTTTTTTACAAAAACAGTAAACACAATTGCCATTTTTTTTCAGAGTCAATCAACAATAATAAAAATGTCAAATGAAAAAATACTGATGTATCATAAATATGAACATATGACCTTGTTATGATCATAATCATCTGTGTAGAGATGGACGGTTATTGGTTTTGATAATGAACCGACCATGAAAAAATACTTAAATACATGAAATCTTTTGTTAATAAATGAAATAAAAATACCAAGCTTTAGAAAGACAATAAGATTTATTAATATTAAAGAATAATATTTTACCGAAATATCGGTACCTGATAAAGATAACTATTATTCTTTTGTAAAACACTGTTCTGAAACTTTGTAAAAAATAAGTTATTTGATATTGGTATTTCCAGTAATACCGATCTAACATTTTATGAATTCCTTTATACTGTATGTTGTATATATTATAGAGTTTACCACTGGAAGTAAACGATAGCTAAATAAGATATGTTGAATATATTTATATTAAATTCTATCGATGAACAATTAAAATACTTTTAACAATAGCAGACTCATAAAATATTCGAATGTAAACTGACAAAAATATTCAATTAATTTATTGTATAAAGGGCATTTTGATATTGAAAGGATTTATTAAATGATTATTCTTCATGTACATACCTTCCATTTTGTCTGCAATTATGCATGGTACACCTTAAAAGAACACAAATAATGAATTATAAAGTGAATAAGTATACACTGATTTAAATTGTGAGCGCGTAATAATTGCTTGTTACTCAGTGGCTCAACTTCTCTTATTCAAAGACAGAAGAGAAGAGGGAAGAAGGATAGAACTAGAACAAGATTAGTAAGTGGTAATGGAATCGCTCTCGTTTTTTGAATCGGATGGGTGAGAGGTAATTTTACATATTACAGATATCCGTGTATTAAAATATTAATTGAAATGGCAATTTATGAGGCTGTCCCTACCCTGGATTTGAAAGAAAGATGTTTGTCTCGGACAGGGCAGTGAATAATGTTGTATATTTTATATTGTTTTCGGCTTGTAGTATTTATTTGTATTTTTTAACTGTGTTATGAGATGTAACTGAATACAATATACTAATAACAACCATTTCAATTTAAACCTGCCTTTTTTGTGTCATAGTGTTGTTTGAAACCCCGAATAAAAAAATATCAAATACGTATTCAGCGGTATCTTTAATTCTTTCATACTTAGGCTATACTAAAATCTAAGTTTAATGAGAGAAACTGGTTTAAAGTTAGACCTAGTCAATGCCCATCCTGCCACGTGTTAACCATGGGCGAATGACTGACTAGAATAATTTGTATGTATGTAAATTGCCATTAAAGTTATCAGTTATTAATTCACGAATTCTCAATATTTTTGATGGTAACTTTGTGAAATTTCACTTTTAATATAAAATTAAAATTGATAACTTAGTGATTCCAATCTTCTTTACATGCTTCTTTAAGCAGCATCTTCAGACTAACTCTATCGTAAGGTTATTTATTTCTAAGGTAAATAATGATTTTAATTTTTGAATAAAGTTAATTACTTATTAAAAAGGTATTAAGATGAATCGATTAGAATTTTTCATAAATTAATAAAACCAGTAGCAGTAATCGATTATTAGTAAATAACATTTTTAATAGGACAGGTGGCTCACCACTATTTACTAAATTTATTTCGCATGGGATTTTCCCCTCCAAACGATAGTAATTAGTAGTGTTATGCTAATTCAGTATTATTATCGTTTGTGTCTTACTCCCTCCCCACGTTCAGTAGAAATAAACAAACCTACATTTTTAATTTAAGAATCAGAACTATGTATCGTTTACCTTATAAATAAATAGTCTTGCGATATAGTTAGCATGAAAATGTTTCATAAAGAAGCGAAACTTGTGTCACATTTACTAATACTCCCAGTGGAATAACTATATATTGTATTAATTGTATATCACATATTCTTCTTTGTGAAATTTTGGATAATCGCACGCTTTTGGAATCCCCATACTTCTATCTAAACCCTCTCCAAATAAATTTACGAACTGATAACAATCAGCGTTCGTAAAAAACAATTTCTGTTAACATGCTTCATAATATAGGAGCAGATATGGTTACGAAGAAAAGTGTAAATGCCAATAAATCAAACAAAATGATAAACAGAAGAAAACCGTTTAATACAACCTACGTACATTGCCATTACTACTCATTTTGTAAGCAATATGACGTAACCCTAAAATTGTAAAAAGCTTTTTACGACATATATTATATTGCTTTTTGCCGTGCAATATAATTTCTGGAAAAAAAAGTCTTTTATGATGTTCATTCAGTAGCACACAAATAGCAAGTCATATTAAATTAAAAATTATACAAACTTCTAACATAAATTTTGGGACATCTATCCGCACTAACATAATTGCAATCTTACTAGTCATGTTGATGAAAACAAACAGATAGAATAATAAATATATACTATACTAACATTATAAATATTAATGTAGTATTATAGGTTTCTTGTAAAATAGGTAGGTAAAGTATTTTCTTTGGCCACACAACCAATTGAAGCAGTTATTGGCTCGAGGCATATGGTAAAGTTTAATATTAAGGCGGTCTATATCAAAAACGTTTTGTTTACTTTTAATTTCGTTACATTTAACTCAATAGTGACTCGACTTGGATTTATTTTGTTTTTTTTAAGGTCTACAATAATTGTTAACAAACATAGATATTCTTTTTCCAAATATATCTATATTTTAGTGGCTCTTGAAAAATTTTAGTAAAAATAACATTTTCATAGAAGGAAAAATATGTTTGGTTAAAAAACGTATTTCTTCAAACCTTGAAATTCAATAATAACGTAACATTTTATTCAGTTCCAAAAGAGTTATAAGATATTTTCGACAGTTGTTTCAGCATCATGCCATCGTTAGAAATATGCTTTTTCGATGAAAAAAATCTTTTAAGTGTAAGTTAGTTTTTTTTTACTATTTTCCCATTTGAAATTTTGAATAATCAACTGATATTTTCAGTTCAGAATTCTCGCGATGAGTGAAACCAGTACAGATCATCACACAAATGTTGAAGTTTTTTTAAAATCTGTCGCCCGGTAAAAGAAAATATTGCAATCCCCCAATATTCATTTTTTATTTGGAGAATTATTTAAGATAAGAATGGTCACACTTTAGATAAAAATTGAATGATACATTATATAATATTAAGTCAGTAGATGTGTCTCAAAGAGCCAATCACTAATCTGGTCTCATCTAAGTCACTCATTTATTTTTTATTTTAAAAATATGAAACAATTTGTTTGTACTGCTTCCATATGTTTATGATGATCAGGACCAGTTTCGCTCTTCACGAACATTATCGACTGACAAAAATAAAACTGCAACAGGGCTATTTATATAAAATTGAATGTTAACAATTACAAGGTACATAAGACAGTTGATTCAAGAACTATGAGACAAGAATTTACAGATAATGAAACAAATTATATATAAACGAAATTATATAGTCTACAATTAAAACGTTAAGATCGTCATCTTACAAATTAATGGATACTAATCTAAAATAAAAAATAAGCCATTAAAAATCCATTTTCTGAGCAAAATATAATGAGATGTTAAAATAAATGCCGAATGATGATACAATAATATGTTTTATTTCGTATTAAATAAAACGTTCTACCGGTACATTGAACCGCTACCTATACAGTATAAAAAATTAAATCGGATAATGTTATGCCTGTTTCTAAAAACTCGATTTATTTTTTATTATTTTTCATAGTTAATCAATCTCATTTTTATTTTATGCGAAAAGTATATTTATTCTCAATACAAATTTTCTGATATAAATCAAAAGAATTGTTGATTCGGATCATCAAAAAGGATCAACAAAAACAAAAATACTACTAATCCATTCGGTTGCGTACTGTTGGCATAAAATACTTTTTTCGTCAGCCTGGACAAACAATTTATCCAAAACGACAGTGTGTGTAACATGTCGCTGAATCTTATTGTTTCTAAAAAATTTTTTTTTTCAATTTAAAATTATAATAATATATGGTGGCATGTAAATCAGAAGAGCCTATGAGACGCTTTGCCGGTAATTCTTTATCAACTTTTCAGCTATTAATAGCAAAATTTTTACCTCGGCGAAATTTCAGTTTATTAATTTATTTTGTGTGTTAAACTTTATTTAGGCATCGTAAATATCTTGAATGTTAAAATCATTCGTTAAGATAATCGCGATGAAAATAAATTTTGGACAGGATCAAAAGTGAGGTTGATTTCATCTAAAAACGTTTTTTCTTACCAAACATAAATATTACGAGCAAGGAAGCTGGTCAAAAATAACAGATTTCTTGAATTAAAATTAATCTTGAACTACTGTTAGTCAAAAGGCACGTTATGCTTTAATACTACGATTTATTGTTTCTAGACAACGTATGATTGTATAGAAACATACGTTTATTGACCTTATAGTCCTGTATAAAATGCGACTATTTTCCTGCAATCACCCTGCCCACACAAAATTAATAAACGCCACCTAAAATATTTTATATGCTTACAAAATAATTAGTTTTATCAAAAAACATGTTACGTAAGTGTTAATACAAAAATAAAATATTTCACTGTTTGAACTACTTTACTCCAATGTATTTTAATAATTTCATTTATTCCTTAATAATATTATTCAAAATATACACAACAAACAAAACAAATCTTTCAAATTTCAATACAAATCTTTAAAAATAGTACCACCTCAAAGAAGATTTTTGATATTTTGAAATAAAAATAGCATAATTGGAAGACTAATTTGAAATTAAAAAAAATATCAATTCTTAATGCGAGACATGATTTATTTATTACTCTTGGTTCTTCTATTTCTGAACTGAAGATAAAAATACAACACATAATAATGTTTTTGGTTATATAAATTATGCTACTGAACAAGCCAAAAAGCTGTAAGAATTAAAGTATTTTGACACGAGTAATATATTCCGCGGTCACCCAGTAATGCTAGTATACACTGACTGAAAAATCACACTCAGACAGGATATATAGTATAGTCCAAAGCCAAATGCGCTCAACTGGAAACAACTTTGTTTTGGTGGAAAATATTTGCATAACAATTATTCTGAATCCATTTTATTTCTCGCAAAAATACAGCCAGCTGTTTCATTCGGTCGACACCCGTTCTATGCTATTATACTTCTATGAATGTTCACTTGAACTTTCTACGTTTATTCATTGCAGATATTTCTGCCTTTGGATTGCCATATTAAATTCAACAAAAGCTAAATTTTATTTTCAGTTAATACAATAAATACGACTTGAATTCTTGTCTTTGATTAAAAAATAAGTATCAATTATTATTATTGAGAAATATTTAAACGGTGAAAATTATCGTTAAAAACTTTTTATGTTACGTATTCAAAATTGACTAATAAATTTTTTTGAAACACATACATATTTAAAGCATATAGATTTTACATTCAATCCAGCACTAGAGAATTACTGAACACTCTGCATTTCCTTTGTATTAGTCGTTTAAAAGAAAGTCGCAATGTGTTTACTACATTTCATAGGTTACTCAATTTTGTAACCACCAGTACCTGCTACGGTTCCATCTTCTTCTTACTCATTCACTTAGGCCACAGCGCTGTTCAACACTATTACATTATTGCTAGCCGGTTTTAAATCCGAGTAGTAAATGCTCGTTGAACATCCTATTAATCCAATTTAGCAGTGGTCATGGATTTAAATTCTCAAATAGACACCACCATACGTTAATTTTTCTTAATTGATGTTTCAATAAACTCTGAGATATATATAATATACCATACACGTTCGTATTCAGTATTTCAAAGGTATGCTGACAAAAGGCAGAATACGTATACTCGTTAAACAAGTTCTGAGATAATCGCATTTAAAGCATTATTTTTTGTTTTACCCTCTCTCCTAAGTACAACTGTTTGTTTAAAAAAATAATTGTGCATTACGAAGAATATTCTTTTTGGCCTAAAAATCATAAGATTTTGTCGTTGTTCTGGAAGAAGACACTAACTGAAAAATATTAGTTTTGAGTAATTGGACTTTGAAGTTTGTCAAATGTTTGAAACGCTATACTTTTTTCATTTTGTGTGTTTGTACAAAGCTGTTTTTAAAGAAAAGTATAATTTATAAAACAAAGAACATACAAAAGAGTTTGAAATAAGGAACATTTCGGTATAACTAACTCAATATGTCATTTTTCGATTTAGTGTTTTCCTCCAGAACAGCGACGATTTGTTATTGATGAGTTATAGTTATATCATGCTTTTTGCCAGAATAAAAAACATATCGATATGACTTCATACTGTTTTTTTTTCAGTACGTACAGCAGGGGTGAAGAAAATTTTCCTATAGGAGGACCGTATTCATTTATTTTAAAAAGAAATAAGGCCGCATTTAAGAAACACATAGACAAATGTATGTACATAATTTTGTAAATGAAAGAAATAAAGGAAATTTTATTTATTTATGCATTTTTTTATTTCAGTCAAAAGGTTGCATGTGGCTTTAAGACTGCAGGTTCGTCACTCTTGACATAGAGTGTTTATAATTTAAGACATCGACTGAGGGTGCTTGATGGAATTTCAATATTAAATTTGGATTATTGAGATTTTGTACACTTCCATGTATTCAGTTCGAGTCCATTCGTGTGCTCGAATGCCTGAAGATGCCGAAAGGCGAAACCCGGGTCGTTAGTGACAAAATACATGGAAGTGTACAAAATCTCAGTAATCCAAATTTAATAGAGTGTTTAATTGCATACTTTTTGACATTGAAAACAGAAAATCATTATAAACTGACTTAATTCTTTTTGTCAGTATACCCTCAATATAGTATAACAAACGTATTATAAACGAACAGTTGAAAGGGGGAAATGAGCAATTTTCTTAGCCGTTAAGGCTGTTTAATTATTTTCTTTCTATCCGTTTTGTATAAGCAAAGTAATGCTGTTAGAAGTTTAAAGTTTTTGTTGCAGCGACGTTAGCTAAGTAAAATTCTGTTAAATTTGTTTAAATTTTTCAAATGAGCGATGCGCCAGTAAACCATTTGCACAAATTAAAGAAACATTTTGAAAGCTGGCTTTGAATCCGTACGAACGGCAAAAGCTCGGAAACTTTAGCGCCGTTTTTTTTTTAACTTAAACAATCAATACAGCTAGAAACTCGAACAAATGATACCGACGTTCAAAGCTCTGTGAATTTTCATACATTCCACTGTCACTTAAATAGTTTTTAATAAATTAGTTATATAATTTAAGACATCGACTGAGGGTGCTTGATGGAATTTCAATATTAAATTTGGATTATTGAGATTTTGTACACTTCCATGTATTTTGTCACTAACGACCCGGGTTTCGCCTTTCAGCGGGTTTCGCTCAGTTCGAGTCCATTCGTGTGCTCGAATGCCTGAAGATGCCGAAAGGCGAAACCCGGGTCGTTAGTGACAAAATACATGGAAGTGTACAAAATCTCAATAATCCAAATTTAAATTAGTTATAATTTATTTTTATCAATGCAAATCTATATAAAACTAATTCTGTATATACATAGACGTTTGTGTAATTCATCACAATTTGTAAATAATTTTTGTTACCATATGGAGCATATTGACTCCTAATGAAAGTACCCATTAAAGTTTAACTGCTTGTTACTCAGTTGCTCAACCTCTCTTTTTCAAAGAAAGAAGAGATAAAAGGATGCACTGCACCAATTCTAACACCTTATTTCAATAAACATTTATACATACATGTAACTGTAGTAAAAATCCAAAAATCGATTGATATGTCAATTTTTGATAGTAAAAAAGGGGTACCGCATCCAGAGAGGACGTTGTTCGCCATTTGACTCGAAGCTCTGCAAACTACTACACCCTTTTTTTTGCAGGGACAGTATAAAAGTCATCCCTAATTCAAAGTAAACACTTTTAATATTAACGATGTTTTTGGCTGCTATTGTTTTATCAATAACGTTCGATTATGTGTACAGGGAAAGCGACCAAACAGCTTGAAATTGTAATAAATATTATACTATTTCAATGTAAGATTCTAACGTGTAGCATATATAGTGACATTACTGCTTGTTGTACATTTATCACTCAATCTGTTAGTTTTGAGGGTGGGGTGGCTTCTTAAGGTAGAAAGATGCAACTATACTATATGATACTACGAAAGCTATGACTTAATATAGAAGATATATTGACAGAACCAATTAATTTAGTTTTTGGTAGTTTAAATGTCAAAATATACGCAATTTAACGCTCTAAGTAATGGTAGAAAGCATGAAATTATTGGATATAACGACTTGAAAAATAAAACAGTTATAAGCTATATAGCCATTTTATATTCTGGCGGAAAGAGAGATATGACATTAACTCATCGATGCCATATCTTATGATTTGTATGCCAACAAGGTTAACGTTTATAATATGCAAAAATCTTTCAAAATCAAAAACAATTGTTTTGAATGCAATTATATTAGAATACCATCGATGTTCTGATTTAGGATTCAAAAGGAAGTCTGTGAATTTTGATACAAATAGTAAATCGATTGAAAAATTCATTTATTTTAAAAGTGTCTGTTGTGAGATTGGAGCCCTCACAACTGAGTTGAACGAACGCACAAGAGCATTAACTTTTCGGTTTATATGTTAACATAATACTAAAATACAATGTTAAATGTCTGAATTATACCTACATAAATAAAATTATTAATTTTGAATTGATTAAAACAGTCGTGTCTACAATATTATGGATAAAGTTAATTATTATTTATGAAAGTTAACAATCTAATATATTTAGAAAATTAAGTCAATATCGATGGAAGTGCGCTGGAATTGAAAAGTTATTGACTTTCTTGCGAGTTCAGAGAGCATTTTGAAATCAAAGTTTTGTGTACATAAAATTAAATTTTGTATTGACTATTTTCATTATATTAGGTGTGTCCAGTTGTAAAACATTTTATTTCAATATTCCACAACGAGAAATAATGTTAATCTATTATATACTATCTACTATTTTTTTTCAACACATTGTATTGATCAAATTATGATTATTTTCAACTATTCTATATCTACGATATTTATATATTATATACCTGCTCTATTATCATGAATTGAATAACGCTTAGCTTGGAAAGATTAACCACTTTTGAAGAACATTACAGTATATTCCAGATACGACTCCGTCACTAAATTGCAAACATTTTATTAGTGTGTTACTAAATGACTTATGCCAGTGGTTTCCAAACTTAATGCTATAGCGCCTCTTTTATCAAAAAATCTTATCTTGGCACCTTCCTCCTTGTCTCCCATTTATTACATTAATTAGTACAGACACATTTTTGATTGATAAAAAAATGTAATCGCTCAAAAAAATTAAAGAAACCTAATTGACAGAATAGTAATGTGTTAGTATTTTTTAAAAGTTTTGTTTTTAATTTGATTGCTGTACTTATTTATTTTCACGAAGCTTTTTAATTCAAGGTATCACTGAAGAAAGTGCCACTCATATTTTTCTAACACTAAACGAGCTCTATATTGAGATTTCATTGCAGCTAATGCAATTAATAAATCTCGTTTCGCATACATATGATGGTAGCAGTACTTGCATTGATTTGCTTGACAAAGTATTATGTCCACACTCCCTACGTATAATCACGAAGTGCAAAATATGTGATTATCAGGCGCGTGCGGTGGCTTTATCTCTTTCTCGCTCAATCACATGAAAAGTGAAGGTGCTAGCGATATGCAAGGGCATGCGGCGCATGCTCTTGTATCCTTCTTGCTCACACCCAAATTAGGTTGTGCGATAGAGATAGTGATAAGTCCACCGCACGCGGATGGTGATTATATGTCTTTTGCATGTTTGTTGTCTACGCACTCAGTTCTAGAGTATGAGTAGGCATCAAACAACAGGTAAAATAACATTTAAAATAGCAACACTGTCTCAATTTTGAAGAATATACATATAGTCATTACTTTGCGATTGCGTTATGAATCTTTGAAATGCTTTCATGTAAAATCTTTAAAATGTTTGCAGATACGGGATTAAACATAGGAAGTGTCTCTATATAACGGAGTAATATCCATTTCTGGAACAGGTTTAAAGGATTCAATGTTTTTGTTATGTTATGTTATGTTATGTTATAAATATGTTTCTGGTGAACTTTTCGCGTCTCACTTTGCACTAGACCGTGTCCCCCAGTTTGTAAATCGCTGGCTTAAGCGCACTTCTTCTTGTTGCTTAGTCAACTGATAATGGGCAACAGATACAAGGTTTCCAAGCAATATGTTCTATGCCATTATGTTTATTTCTAAAAACATGTTTTGTCATACTTCCTCAAAAAATGTCCAGATATGGAGAACAAAATGAAAATTGCACATCAGTTGAACCTGTTGGACAAGTTGACATGATTTCAACTAGGGAAAATTATAAGACATTGACGTTTTACTGTGACCGATAGAGAGCGAGTGGAAATCAATAATTGAAAATCTTACATTATTGTATGTTACTCTTGGCTCGCAATATTGTATCCAACCATGTCTTGGGGAATGTTATTTGGAAATTCCTGGTAAAGCTTTAAAACACGTATAGCGTTGTTACGTTGCAGAATAAACCCAGCTAATTTTTACGGTGATCGTATTTATTATAAATTTTTTCCATGTATATTTTCAGTGTCTGTGAACTTTGTCAAAAAATGCCACAAAAAGAGTCCCCCCTTACATTGACCACTAATCTGCTTAATCAAAAGACAATCACGAATCTAACCAAACCAATTTGTCTTGGTACTGGGATATTATTTTTTTCCACCACGGTTGTAATTTAAAAATACGGAAATCATAATTATTTCCAAAATTCCCAATCGTAATTGGGATCGACCAAGTTTTGTTTCACAATCTACAAGTTGTGCAGCCTTTCTGTAGGGTGAAACTTTGAGTACTCAAAACATTCTGTGTCTGTAGCTCGCAAAGACAAAGAACATGCATTTTTTATTTTCTCGTGTATAAAGTTTATTTTTAAGAATAAAGCACAGTTTGTTACTACTTCCACAATTTTATGATGAGCAGGAACGGGTCTGGTTTTCACGAGCATTATCAATGCATCAGATTTATTATTTAAATATAATGCCTTTCCACCAAGAATTGACAGTAAACACCTTAAATTAGAACATAATTATGATTATTGCAACATTAAAAAGGCATGAAAACTTTTCTTTAACACGACATAGTAACATTATCGTGTTCTGTATAGAAAAATCTCAATAGTAAGTTCGGTATATAGCATGAATTAATAAAATAATCCTTTGATAAGCATCAAAGTAGTACAGTTACAGCCATCCTGGATTTATTATGATTCTTAAAATTACAGAGAGCTTTATGGCATCATGCTTCTGAATAAATGAAAGCCTCTAAAATATCTCATAAAAGCTTCTGCTCAATAGCCTCGTTTGCCAAAATGCTTTCTATGTAATCATTTAGCCATCATTTATTCAATTGAAATAGCCAGTGTACGAGATTACTCTGATGGTGTGTAGCCTTGCTTTTTTGACAAATTTAATTTTTCCCAAAGCATCAATAAGCTTGATTTATAAACCCTTTAAGATGAAAGCGCAAAAAGCAAATTTAAAAGTATTTGATTAATATTTCAACAACCAATGTCAAGGTCTTGATTTAACTCACTGAATTCGTATTAATATTTCACGAAAGGTTCAATCTTATATCAAAGGAAATAAATTTTATCGAGATAAATTATTTTCTACTTAAAAGATTATTACAGTAAAGTGTCTACTTATAAATTTAATGCTTTATTAACCATTTCCACCCACAATATGGTTCCCAAATATAAATCCCAATAGAAGTTTATGTACTTTTTACATAGCATGTCAACATGAGTTGGTTAACTGCAGCTTTACTAGTTTTAAATGGTCTGCAATGACCCAATAAATGGGTCAGTATATTAAATGGTCTAATGGACTAATTCGTATACACATGGTCAGTTAATATAAGGTTTATAGATAATTGCACTTTGTATTCTTTGTATAAATGTTCACTATGTACACTTGAACTAGTATTTCGATAGTTTGCACTTTGGATTAGACAATTTTAACTTAGTACACTAAAATTTTAATTTTAATAGTTTTAAATTAGACACAGATTCTTATATAAAGTTAGTTAAGTCTTAGTATGTTATGTTAGGGTTGGTCTGGTTATAATATAATGTTAATATAAACGGCCTAATATAGGGTAGAGTTGCGACAAGTAACCATAGATCTATAGTGGCAAATCCTATGTGGCAAGTAGTAAAGAATAAATGACATTTCATTATAGCTTCGTGTAACTATCGATTTCAAAGTGTGAGTATTTGTATTGAGTGAAAACTATTTTATCTATGTGAAAATATTTTTTCGTAAGTGTAATATATTTCTTCAATGTTAAAATATATTTTACTATTTGCGATCACGATATTTTTAGTGAAAGAATTTGTTTTTTGTAAAAGGTATTTGTGATAAGTGAACACTATTTTTATGAAAGTGAATATGATCTTAAAAAAAGTGCATTTAATTGTAAGCCTTAATATTATATATAATTGTCAGTTATTAAATTAAACAGTTTAAATAAAACGGTCAAGTTTTTCACTAAACCCAACCTAAACTAAACTAACCTTACCAAATCTAGCCTAACCTATTTGCGGTATTTATTTGGCAATTAGAAACTAACCATTTATAGAATTAGTAACTCAATTATTTATTGACCAAATAATTAGTTTCCGTTTTAAATTATTTGCTCTTTGGAGACGATAAGAACATTAATATGGGATAAGGAAAATATAAAAAGTTCACTAATCACTTGATCTACACTCTGATTTCAGAATATTATTAAGGGCATAGGACATTACATATATTATAATATGAAAGTGTTCATTTGGGGATTCGAAACTTTGCCTGCTTAACCGAGACCAAAAGAGAATACAACCTATCAGCATTAATCACTTAGCTACAGTACCGACTGCTCTATCACGATCGTAGGGCTTCCCGCCCGGTTTGAACAGAAACCGGTTAACCGGTTTACCACGTGTTTTGAGAAAAACCGAAAACCGGTTTATTTGACGTGGTTAGCCACTTTCAAAAATTCTTTAATTACCCTATTTTAAAAATTCGACGTGTTTCAGAGGGGAAAATGTACAAATTGTTGAATAATCACCTTTGTCACAAAATTGTCGAGATTATGGACAGAAATGATGTTATATGATAAGCAATTACACGAGATTATCAAAAGACTCAACGATTTTTAAACTATTTGTGATAAATAAAGCACATGTAACACAGTAGCTATTATCGTAAATTCGAGAAATCATCTGTACAAATTTGAAGAAATCGTTGACTAGAATTTTATTTGTAATATTACAAAAGTGAGCAGTATTATGATTTATAACCTACAATACGTTAAATATTTTCATATCTTTATGTGCCAGTTATTTTATGAATATTTCCTTTTCCTAAGCGATAATTTTAAAGGTTTCTTGTTTATATTTAACATTATACTAATGTAAATTGACAAACTTCTATAAGATTTTTTTTCAAAAATAATGAAATGAGGTATTTAAAGTAGGAGCCGGTTAAGCGGTTATTTTTTCAAATAAACATCGAAAACCGTTTAGTAATTATCTCCGGTTAATTGAATGTCCTACACGATCAGTTTCATAAATATGGCCATTTTCTCTCAGATGACAGTTCAATTACTATTGATGACAATAATTATTAAAATACGTATCATTGTAGATAAAATTATTCGAATAACGTAACGTTTTGTTGTCAAAAAACACGGAAAGTAAATCGATAAATAACAGTACTTATATTTCGCAAATTATTATTTTCCAGAGAACAATGTAGTCGAAGGTGAAACAAAGTAAATTAAATTTAGCAATAAATAAATTTGATACGAAATATAATATTTTACAAAGATTATGCCTTATACAAAAGGAAAGCTGTCACATTCAGAGCAAGCACTTTTCAAATAAATAATTCTCGCAAACAAACTTAGGTAGAAATTACTAAAAGTGAGTCTCTCGTGTTTAGCGGTTTCATAAATTCCCCTAATAATAAGCCAACCAAATGAGGAATCCTTACCGTAAAATTCGACTAAAATATGTCTTGTAATAATAACCAATGACAAGCAAAATATTAAAATTCATCTCCTTTAGTCTTAAAACACTATGACAACCTATAAATCTTAATATTATCGTTTAATATTTCGAAGGCTTTCATACTATTTTTTATGTAAGCTATATCGCTATAAAACGGACCATAATTACTTACAAAAAGAAAACGTGTACAGCATGTCAAAATAACAGCATCACTAATGGATTCTATTTATGAAGAATAATCAACCATACATATATAAATAGTTGTAAGTTGATGTATGTACATAATTTTTGTAAATCTTTACCTTACTTTAAAAAAGTTCTAACCGACATTTTGGCCTAAAATGACCTTTTGATTGGAAAAATTATTTTATTTCAGAGTAATATATTGTTCGATAAGGTAGTTAGCAGTATTCCGGAGTTAGCAGTATTAAATTTCATAAATTTGTTTTATACGGTTCTACAAATCGTTATAACTGCTTATCATCTCACAGAAAAAATATACATAGCACAGTTTCTTTGAAAAGGTTTTAAGGTCATGTTGAACATTCTTCGTTCGATTGTAATGTGTGTTTTACCCATTACTTATATTGTTCTATAGATGTGGTCATTGACGAAAATTAGCTGAGTTCAAAGTATATGTGTATTATTATTCAGTTGCATTATAATATTATTATTAGCTTATATAGTTCAATAAGTTTTGATAATACATACTAATAATAAATATCTCAAAAATCAGAACAGTTTGTTTGATAAAATTGAAATATCTGATAAAACCTTTTCAAACAAACTATTGTCGTCAGTTCTAATTAAAACTTTAGATAGTCTTTATTTTCTAATATATAGGCTTTAGTTAAAATAAATTATATAAAAACAAGTATGTACATAATATATTTATATATTTAAATATTTGCTAGCTCACTAATTAAAACTATTTTTTTTCCTTCAAAATACAAACAATACAGTCAAAACTTCAACCGCTCGTATCTTAAAACATGGTGAAGTGTAATTAGAACCTTTTCAAAGTAAGGTAAATAATGGCTAAGTGACAAAATAATTGTACAAATTTTTTGAGCAGCTCTTTCTTTAAAATCCAAATAGAAGTAAAATAAATTTCATACAAAACCACTCGTCATTTTTTGAATCTGATCATTAATTACGTCAATCGTACAATGGTTAATGTGAATATGTTTTTCCACATTTTTTATACTTAATCTAACTGTGATTTTTTTGCGATTGTACGTATCTAATAGAATATTGGTACGGTGTCTTATTTTGTTTGACGAAATAAAATAATGAACTCATATTTATATTTAAAAAAAATGTAAAAATACATTATCTGTTTAAATCAACATTTACTTTATAATGCTTCATTACATAAAGGAAAAAAAGTATTTTTTCTACATCAGGTATAAAAAAAAATTTAAGATATCAACTGAGGGTGCTTGATGGAATTTCAATATCAAATTGGAATTGTTGAAATTTTGTACATTTCCATGTATTTCGTCACTTACGACTCTACAATTATTAAAGATTATAATATCATTATCACAAAAGCGGACAAAGGGACATATATAAATCAAAGGTATGAACTATTTACTGTCATCAATTTAAGTTTATTCGTGTGATCAAATTCCTGACGATGCTCAAAGATAAAACCCAGGTTGCTAGTGAAATGTACAAAGTTTCAACAATTCAAATTAGGTCTAAAAAAGTCAATAGCTTGTTGTAATGCTGAAATAACTATCAATTATATTTAATAATTAATTATTGTGATGGTAACTACTTCATCATTTACAGCATTCGTCACCAGAAATATTATATTTTTTGACATTGGAAAATGTTTTGTATATTTAGAAAATGTATAAATATATTTTTGTTAATTATCGGCGTCCGTGGCACAGTTGGTAGTGTCACTGGTTACGGTTACGGATGTCTCGGGTTCAATTCCCGGGGCGGACGGTTTTCATAGATTGATCTTTCAATCGATTTATTTATTTATTTATTGTAAATTAAAAAAAATTGAAATGCATGGCATTACAGCTGACGCCAATGTTATTGACAGCTGACGCCAATGTTAAAGTTATTGTCTTCGTAATTGTTATTGTTTAACAGAGATAAAGTAATGTTTAGTCAGTCAATGAATCAGCATTTTATCAAAAAAAGATTTCGTTATCCATAGAAGTCACATATGTTTTCGTTTGAAATATTTGGTTGCAAAAGAACTCAAAATTACTAATTCTTTGACCTTGCTTTGATATATTATTTTGAATATATGATAAATGAATATTAAAGTGTTAACTATCAATTCTTAGTAGAAAGAAATTATCGGCATAATAATGTT
This sequence comes from Himalopsyche phryganea, assembly GCA_022494535.1. Lineage (NCBI taxonomy): Eukaryota > Metazoa > Arthropoda > Insecta > Trichoptera > Rhyacophilidae > Himalopsyche > Himalopsyche phryganea. The sequence continues at coordinate 763,073 of JAGVSL010000132.1, read as the reverse complement.
CGCGATTAGCGCAACTGACCCTGATTATTATAAAAATGTGGTAGTAGTACAATATAAATTGTGTTTTATTTTTATAATAGTATAATAAATGGCCAAAGGTTTTTACGAAATCCTCAAAGGGTAATAAACTTGTATTCAATCGATACATATTAAATACTAAATAATTGTGTTTTTTGTAGAACATAAAAATCCAGCAGATCAATGAATTACTTAAAGATGTGTACATATTCAGTAATGAGCTTTGTTTATGTTGTTCTTTCTATAGGGCGTAACTGAAATCCAAATGCCTAAATGTATCATTGCATATTGCAATTAGTCATCTCGTGCGTTTATTTTTTTGTGTTGACGTGTCCAAGTTCGTCTGTAGTAAAATCAGCTATGTAGAAATTGTCCCTTTTTTCAAGAAATCCACAGTATAAAATATAACGCCAATGCGCCATGCATTCCACAAACATAATAACAGTAACAACAATAATAATTATTATTGAAAACAGTACTACTAATAAAAACAATAATGAAAATAAAAACATTTTTTTTAAATCATTAAATAAAAAAAAGACATTATTAATTTAAAAGGAAAAAATATTTAGTGAACAATACCCATAGTTTGGTGTTGAAAATATCCAGCTCTCTAGGCAGTGCATTAATCATCCGAACGGCTCTTGCAACTGGTGACCCGAATGACAGACGCGAACAACAAGTTTTAGAATAAAAATCGTCTGGATATGGTTTCGTCCACGTAGATAACAATTAGGAGCATGTAAATTAATAGACATGAGAATTTCAGATTTCAGACATGAGATTTATGGATTTCTGTTCGTAGTCTGAGTCCTCCCTCCCATCCATCCCATCCTCACGGAGCGTAGCGAGAGTCCTAGTCCTGTTCTAGCCCCATCCTTCAATTCCTACTTTCTTCGAAAAAAAAGAGGTTGAGCAACTCGACTAACAAGCAGTTCTCGTAGAAAAATTCTGTCAATATACCTCCATTAGGAGACCATGTGCTTCAAATTGGGAGCAGACATGGAAAAAAAAATAATATTTTAAATGAATGTTATGTTATTTATTGTCATTGGGTAAAATGTATATTAATTTCTATACGTTTCAAAAATAGATAGTCTCTATTTGAATTGAATTAAATACCCATTTCATTGACCCTCTATTAATCCAATTTATTAAGAGGTATTAAAATATTCATTTAGATAGATTAATAATAATAGCTCGCAAGCAGCTTCTATATCTAATTTTAGATATATGTCATTCGAGATAAAGGTAATCCTAATTTAATTTGACAGTTTTATTCATATTGTTTATAGGAAATTCGTGTGGAAATTACGATATAGGTAATGAAATAAAAACAATTATTCCTTTAGTGACTTTAGTCTTTCTTTGCCTTATTGAAGCCATCGGCCTGGTGAAGCCGAAAAAATTCTCAACCCTCGCCCCCTCAAATTAAAGACGAAGAACAAAAGTTCAATACTAAACTATAATATATATATGTTATATTTTATACTGTGGATTTCTTGAAAAAAGGGACAATTTCTACATAGCTGATTTTACTACAGATGAACTTGGACACGTCAACACAAAAAAATAAACGCACGAGATGACTAATTGCAATATGCAATGATACATTTAGGCATTTGGATTTCAGTTACGCCCTATAGAAAGAACAACATAAACAAAGTTCATTACTGAATATGTACACATCTTTAAGTAATTCATTTAGCTGCTGGATTTTTATGTTCTACAAAAAACACAATTATTTAGTATTTAATTTGTATCGATTGAATACAAGTTTATTACCCATATGAGGATTTCGTAAAAACCTTTGGCCATTTATTATACTATTATAAAAATAAAACACAATTTATATTGTACTACTTCCACATTTTTATAATAATCAGGGTCAGTTGCGCTAATTTCGAACATTATTATGCCGATAATGTCTTTCTACTAAGAATTGTTAGTTAACACTTTATCATAGATTCAAAATAATATATCAAAGCAAGGTCAAAGAATTAGTAATTTTGAGTTCTTTTGCAACCAAATATTTCAAACGAAAACATATGTGACTTCTATGGATAACGCAATCTTTTTTTGATCTTTCTTGGAGTCAAATAAATTGTCTTTTGTCGTAGATAAAATGCTGATTCACTGACTGACTAAACATTACTTTAACTCTGTTAAACAATAACAATTACGAAGACAATAACTTTGCTAATGGCAGGGCAATAAATTAATAAGTTGTGGGAATTGCGAAATCATTTATTTATCTACTCTGCCGAGCCTTGTACTGATAAATCAACTGTGAAATAATCAATTTCCGGCTTAACGTTGGCTACAATGGATAACCATTAATGCCGTTGCCTATACCTTACCCCTTGAGGCACAGAAATTATTCTTCAAATATGCCCAGTCGACTAATTAACTGCTTCGGTGATTATCCTATCAAAATATTTTGTATTTACAATTAAGGAAATGCGTATTGGTAAAAAAAACATGGATCACTAATATGTCTATGCCTGACAGCCATGTTACAGTAAAAATGCCGTTTCAAAATCACGCATCATCGATTTGTCTATATTCAATACGTTTTATTGAATTTTACAGTATAGGTTATACAAAATTACGTTGGTGGTATATGAGTAAAAATTTGAAGTAATTAATGGGATATATGTTGTGGTGCTTCCAGAAAGCTTCAACCTTGCACATCACAGTTAATATAAAATATATTATAAAAATTGAAAAGCGTGGCATTTTTTATATATACCAACATTCTATCCACGAATTCGAGGTTGCGAGTTATTAGTTCTATGATATAGATAGAATAAAGGAAGTCAAATAGGTTGAAAGGTTTAATTTTTTTATTAAAAGCATTGTTGCTACCTCTGTTACTGAAATTATTACTATTGTTTATAAAAATCAAATAAATGTAACTTCCCTGTATAGAGTTAGATTCGGCGAGACGTACATATTTACATGGGCACCTGACTCAATATGTTATATTTAAAAATAATGACAAATACGATATTTGGCACGCTAAATTTCATGTCCTATAAGTGAATGGTCAACAATGTTGGACTATCATTCACTCGGTTATAGGGTCACAGATTCAAGTTTGATTTTTTTAAATCAATTTTTGATTTATGTATATGTCTGTGATGTTTTTTCATAATCAATCTTTCATAACTCCATCTTTTTTTCAATATCCCCTATTAAGAGCGAGAGTTTGAAATATTTATCTAGAACCAGTTCTCGTTAAAACATGACCTGTTGATAAACATATCAAGAGTTCATATGATACTAAAGACCGGACATGGTTAGTGTTACACACAGTGATTTGTGTTCTGAATGGATCATTATATTGAATGATATAAATGAAAAGTAAACAAATTTTTAGTTATTAGACGGTTCGTTCCATTTAATTGATATAGTTTAATGATTCGTTAATATATTCATTTATGAAATCATAAAACGTCCCCCTTTCTGTTAAAACAATCAATGCCCTTAATGGGCTTAATTACTATTTTTGTGTAAATATTGATATTTGTTTTCTGCTGTTTTTGCTTAAGTGGATTAAAATAATGTGTCGGTAATTAAATATTGAGTACCTCTGACAAAAGATGCTCCGAAATATATTTTCCGTATAAACAAATTGCCTTTAGCTTGCCTTTCTTGTCAAATTTGATGAGTTATATACCGTAAGAAGGTGAAGTTTCCACAAAACTTGAAGGCATTACTTTTGATTTATTGTAAAATTGTATTGCTTGGGTGGGCTCAGTAAATGGCCGGCGAAGAATGAAAATACTTTTGACATCTGACGATATCTATGGCCAAACAGAGCGCAGTTTAAAAATTCAATAAAATATTACGCAGAGATTTGCACAATAGAATGATTTTCTTTTGGAAGTTATGCAATAAAAATATCAAATAAAGAAATACTATTCGATAACTTTGTTATTTCACTGGTTGTGACAACGCATGAATTGACTGTAGAGAAGTATCTGCAGACTTACTTTAGCACAATTTTAATAAAGTCAATAATGTAGACAATACTTATAGTAAGCAATTAAAAATGAAGAGATTAGTATCATAAAAACAAAACACGATTTGTTCGTACTAATTTCATAATTTTAATACTTTTTTTAATACCTATAATGCTTTCGTACAAAAAACTGATAATTAGCAGCTAAAAATGAAAAGCTTACAGTTCTTGAAAATTAATAAAAACCTATATTAGTTAATAATGTTTTGAAAAGGACGAGTAGCTTCCCGCCATTCCCCTCTAAGGATATGTAATTAATATCCTAATTAATACTAGTGTTGTTTGAGTCTACCCTTCTTCCTGCCCAGTAGAAAAAAAATTCAAACTTCATTTTGCCTTTTATATGTTAAGAATTAGAATCAATGTTTATGCTATAAATATATTTTACGATAGATCTAGTCTGACGTTACTTTTTATAGACGCAAAACATATATTTTTAAATATATCTGGCACTTCAGCTGACAGCCAATACGCCAAATGTTTCGAAAATTGGAAAATCATACGAGATAAACTCGATGAGAATGTCTGTACGTCCAATACGACAAATTGAAAAAATCTAAATTATATATTAACCTTGCAAGTAACTGAACCAATACCCATCTATTTTCCATGGATTCGGCGGTAACTTTGTGAAAATTCATATAAAATATAAAATTAAGGACTGTCAAGTTTCTTATGTAGGACAGACAGATATGAACTTTAATATTCATCAGTTGATAATGCTCGTGATGAGCGAAACCGGTCCTGATCATTATAAATATGTGGAAGTAGTACAAATGAATTGTGTTTTATTTTTTAAAATATAATGTCATTCCACCAAGAATTGACAGTTAACACCTTAAAAGTGTTTAATATTAGAGTTAAAGAACATATAGGATATCTCAAAAGTAATAATTTTAAATAGAAATAGGTGGCTCACCATTACCAAATTTATTTCTCTTGGGATTTTCACTTCCAAACACCAGTAATTGATTTTTAATTAGTATTGTTATGGTAATTAGTCTATCAGTGCTTATGTTTAACCCCCCTCCCAACGTCAAATGTGGAATAAAACCCATCCCACCCTTTATTATTTTTAATTTAAAAATTAGAATAATCGTTTACCTTTGAAATAAATAACTTTGCGAAATGGTTAGTCTGAAGATGCTTCTTAAAGATGCGAAACGCGTCACGTTAGTGATAAAACAAGTTGAATAACAAAGTTGATGCGTACTTGATCGCTAGGGCGAAGCTTTTACTACTAGACCAGAGAGGCTGGAAATGTCACAACTAGTTACACAACCAATGAAATAACAATGTTATTAATTTTAATTTTATGCTTTTGCATTCTCTGAAAAACAAAAGTTGAGCAAATGAATCCAAACTGTTGAGATGCTCCTATTGGAAACGAAATTATACTTCAAAGTATTTAATGAAAAATAAAACTTTAACTAGGTTCCCGAGAAATTTAAAAGGATTATAAGTACTTAAGTAATCTCATGAAAACTATTTTAAAAACGACTTAGAATTAATAAAGTAAAAGTTCTTATCTATATTATGGAGAAAAGTCCGTAGCTTTTCTAAAGCTGAGAAATTGAAAACTCACTTAGAGAATTTATTTGACGAATAAGTAATTACCGGAAATAGCGTAATTATCGCAAACCACTTCAATATTTTGTTTCAAGAACCTGAACCTTCAGGTAAAGGGTCCGCTTTCAATTTTTTTTTCATTTTAAATTTCAGTTGTTCACCTTATATTAATACTAATTGTGTGTAGTGTTAAGTTTTATTCTTTTTATCGTTTTGTGAAAGTATTTTGAATTTAGATTCTTTTTTTTTTAAAGAATTAATAAAAGTTTGTTCGTAATCTTTGTATTCAACTTCAGTGTCTATTCTCAATTATCGTAGAAGTGAGTCAACCCAATATTTGAAAACATTACCTACATAAATCGTTAGTACCGTACATGGTACAAAAAAGGGTTTTATATTATTTCATTTCCTATGCGAAACAGCTAAGTATTGTTGGTCTTTGAAATAAAATGTGTATTCCAATTTATCATTAAAAATGTTATTGCCAAAAAAATTGAAAAGGCGTCGACAAACCTCTTTATTTTCCATAAAATTTACGCGTTCGTCAAATGGTCATCAGTAGATTACTTTCTTCTTGACATTTGATTATAAGAAAACTTTGCAGAGGAACAAAACCACTTTGGTCAGAAATCTGAAAAATCGAACATGCGAGCTATTATTCCAAGCTATACAGTTAACGCTTTTCAATATTTACTTAATAGTAAAAAAATATATAGTATCATAAATTTAAAGCTGTATATAAAAATGCTACTTTCGAAAATTAATCGATCCGATATTAAAATGTGAGCTTGTCGCTATAACAAGACTTCTGTAATATATATTCTAAATATTTTCTATCAATTAAAAGGCTCTCTTTATGTCTCGAAGGACTCTTTAAAAACTACTGGTTTATTATAAATCATTATCTATAACAAAATGAATGATTTAGTAAATCTTTCAGGTAAAGCGATTTAAAATTGAGATTACAAATAAACGATTTCGTAATGAAGGTTTCTTGATTGACCATGAGTGTAAGTGTAATATGCGAGTTAATAAAAGCCAATCTTTAGTACTGGTCGATTCAATTTGTGTACCTCTCTCTATTAAATCACTTTCGATCAATATAAACGGCCTATAAAGGGGCAATAAATACGCTATCAGCGTTTGTTAACTTGTAAATTCTAGCGAGGGTGGAAGTGAGCTAAATTCACAGGTACGAAAAAAGGTGCTCTATAGTAGTTTATCATAGAACGACACTTTTCTTATATCGCGTGAAATATTATTCGTAATGAAAAAACATTTTCTTTGTCTGTTAATGTTTGAAAAATTGAAAGATTATTCTTTTGGATGCAGAAAATTATTTCAGTATTAAAATTATAACTTAAATCTTTATTATAAAATATTAAATGAAATTACAAATATTTACGTTATACTCACAAAAGGCATTAAGTCATAAAAGGAAGTTCTGAGGTAATCGCTCACTCTCAATTAAAATATTGTTTGTGGTTTTAAAAGATTTCTTGTACATTATTAAGAATAATATTTCTGGCATAAAATCATACGAGTTAGGGCATCCAATCCCGGACCCATTTCAGTCCCCGGGATTGAAAAAAGCCAGGTTGTCACGTTGGAAATTGTCAAAATAAAAATTGTAGATAATTATATTATGTACTACAATAAGCCGTGTAAATTAAGTCACAGAAAAAATATAAAAATTCTTCTACAAAACAAAATACAACCCAGTGAATAGGGATTTGCAGATCATACAAAATAGGAGGATAGGTATGTATGTTGCTAAAAATGCATAAAATAACATAATACCTACCTATCAGAATATTAAATAAAACGTGCAATCACATAAAAAAGGTCGGTTTATTTTTAAAATATGTAGGTACCTAGGGATCATAATTATTCAAAAAGTATTTCCAAACAATATTCGTATTGCGCGTTTATTTTCGTCGATTTGTTTGTATTTTTATTTGTTATTGACGACATGTTACAGTAAGTTGACGAAATCTTCACACGTGCACATCTAAAAATAGAATAGTGGCCAACTTTTTATTGTAGATATGTAATGATGCAAAAAAACAATAAATTGTCTTTTCCAGACTATGCAGGCACGAAACATGAGCCAAAGAGAGAGCAATATACATTTAATATTATAATATAATGTATGAATCGAAAATATTTACTCGACCGCTGTAATCTTTTGTTCGTATAGTTAATCGGATAATAATTTTCATTTTAGTATAAACTGTTTTTTACTATTTTATAGCGAATCCCAAGATCCTGGTTTTGGTATTAAGTCAATACCGGGATCACGGAATTGACTAACTGCTTCCGGATTCCAGGATTGGAAGCCCTCGTTGGTACCATTAAGTTATTATAATCATATTATGCTTTCTGCCAGAATAAAAAAATAGCAATATGACAATACTACTTCTATTTCAATGCCATTATATCCTATGACTTGATACGTTCTAGCAGCACGTAGAGAGTTAAATTGCATACATTTTGACATTTAAAACAGAAATTTATTTAAAATCTTGCTTACTGCGTTCTGGCCCGATATAAAGATGCTGATAAAACTATAATAACAAAAATAATACTTTTTTTACACCAATAAATTATGAATCAAAGAGATCTATAAAGTGATTTTTAAATTAAATAATAACAGCTAGTACATTACAATAATTAAATGCAATGCAATACTTTCTACAAGAATTATCTGACATTATTAAATAAACCACGCTATTGTCACTGGAAATGAAAACGATATTACAATAGATACGAACTGAAACTAAATACAGTGCAAATTTTTAATTAAAGATAATGGAGTTCGGCCAATTAAAATCCAATTTAATATACATAATACAAACTAGCTGCCTACCTAGCTTTGCTCAATATTGGAGCAGGTATGACTTCTAAAGAGACTATTCGGTTTTACGTTTCGCTTCAGTCTGTAACTCATTTCGATTATACCAAGCATTCTTTTTCTTTCGTTGGTTTTTAATATAAGTATTTTTGAATTTTTTTTGGATAAAAGACCATTCTCTACATTAAAAGTTTATTGAATTATTGGAATATGCTGTAGTGTATGGTCACTGTACATATTTTTTTAAATAGAAATATCAAAGCTCAAAATAAAGGGTGTGTTAGACATAATGTAATTGAAATATCCTTTATGACATTTTTTTCCATGTCCGCTCCCAATGTGGAGCATATGGTCTCCTAATGGAGGTATCTCAACATAATTTTTCTATGAAAACTGTTTGTTACTCATTTGCTCAACCTCTCTTTATCGGAGAGAGTAGGGGTAGAAGGATAGGGTTAGGACAGGACTAGTGGTTAGCCAATCGCACTCGCTAAGCCCCGTGAGGATGGAATGGGTGGATGAAGAGGGAGTTCTAGAAAACAGAAACACTCGACGAGAAATCCATAAATCGATTGAAATATCAATTTATGACAACTGTCCGCACTGGGAATCGAGCCCGAGACATCCGTAGCCGTAGCCCACGACGCTACCAACTGCGCCACGGACGCCGACAATAATATTTAATACGACATAATTATATGACTTTATAAACATAAATTTCTGTGCTTTATAGAAAGAGACGGTGTTGGGTGCATGGTGCAGTGGTCAACTTAGTTAGTTTCAGTTACGGATCTACGGGCTTAAGTACGTTATGGTATGAATGTTTGTGTGTCTAAAATGTCTAAAACTCCCTCCCACCCTACCTATCCTTAAAACGGGACGCAGAGACAGTGATTAGTCAAGCAATAGTGCTGTCCTTTTCCTATCCTTCCATCCCGATTTTCTCCGAAAAGAGAGGATGAGCAACTGAGAGTAAAGCAGTTATTGTAAAAAAACTTCTGTTGAGATACCTCCATTAGGGGTCCATATACTTCACATATGGAGCTGACATGGTTAGAAAAAATGAAAAGAATAATTTTCAGCAGTCGAAAAGTGCTAAAACTTTCATCTAAATGTTCAAATCCAAGCAACTTCACCGTAAAACATAAAAACACCCAAGAATGTATAAAAAAACAGCTTTTGGGTCCTCAATTGCCTCGTAATTGAAAAATGGCCATTTCTGCATCGTTGAACTTACGTTTGCCCTCTCGTTAGCTTTCAAAATAACTGAAAAAAACTCGATTATTGTATTTTATCGCAAACGAAGCGCGACCCCTGCTTAACACATTCATTTCCCGTCCACTAAGGACACTTTCGTGTTAACATTACAAAACACATTTTTTTAATGCCCCGATTTGCGGCTCAAAACGACCCCGGGACACTCGTATTAATACGCCTAGGCATTTGCACCACACTTAAGCCGGATAAATTGGATTTTACCCGACCAGAATATATTAGATTAAGTTTTTATGAAAAAAAAATGTTCGGCTTACATATTTTTGGCAAGATAATAATTTATACGGTCATTTTAAAAAAAATATTACACCTGAACTTTTTACTTTTCTGAACTATAAATATCAAAACTAATGTTTATATTGTAGCATTAGAGACAAAAATCAATGTTTTTGAATAGTAAAATAGTCGATTTCAAATAATATTCATTAGTTTGTAAAATATATTATCATGAATATTTAGAAGTTATGTTGTTTTAAGAACCAAGAATAATTTTAATAATAGTAATCGGTCTTTAAGATAGCTAAGTGTAGAAATATCTATCAAATGATTTCACAATCCTTGTAGAACTAAAAAGAAATTGATATTTTTTTTTAAATCAGTAGGTAACTAATTTTAAACATAGCCCAGTAATGATAATTGCTCTTTCATCATACTTGGTTATGTAGTCGAGGGATCGAATCACTCGATGAAAACATTTATTCTTTTATTTTTTAATATATTCATGGTATCGTATCCATATTATGTTTGTTATGTTTTTATTCCTCTATCCACCCTTCCGATGAACGACTCCTTTCTGAAGAGAAACAATCAGTGACTGACTGCATGTGAAAACTTGTTCTCGACCTAACAACTTTTCTTGAAATGCTCCATTAGGGGTTCAATTGCTCCACATTGCAAGCAAAAAGGTATTGAAAGTAAATAAAAATGCATAAATTAATTGATGTGATAATTCCAGCTTTACTTTGTTCATCGTTAAGTGATGGAGGCATTAAAAGATTTACATAAGTACATATTCAATTTAGATAGCACTAGCAATTTTATTTCCCTAAAGTGAAATAAATATTGTATGATCTATAAAATATGTAAGCAAAGCCACAAAAAATATCGGAAAAAATCCGCTTTCAGAGGCAAATCTCTTCCAAAATTTTATTTCAGTTTTTTATCAAATAAAATATTTTATGAAAATATTTTCCACTGCAAAGTCTTACAATTTCATTTGAAATCCGTAAAAAAATGGCTACCACAGCTCCATGGGAGTTACACTGCTGTTAATATTTATGTTCGAATGTTAAGTATTATTTTTAAAAAAATAATTGAGATTTGAAATCTTTGATTTTGTGATGATTTTAACAATTTCAATTACTGCTTTTGCGCTATCTGATATTTAAGCGCACGTTATAACTTGTATCACCTGAGCCCTCTTAAAAATATTTCCATGCTCCAGTCTATTTCCTTATAATTACAGCTTTTTTGAAGATTCACAAGCAAATATGTGATGCTTAAATATTTCACAAGGGAGTTGATAAACGTTCAAACAAGGAAGCGATGTCTGTTGATAAAAAAGAATTTTATTTTAAATATTTTTCTATCTCTGAAAAATTCGTATTATTTGACGGAAAATGTGGGTGTATTAGGAGCCGCTTAAACACAGTAATCAAATGAAAAAAATTGTCAACTCGTGTTCAAATTAAATTGGAATATTTTCCCGTCACTATGAAATAAATATGTAAAATAATTTTAAGCATATTGACAAGACATCGTTACCTCGGTTCAAAAAATTTGCAGTTTAAGTATGAGTTAAGTATGAGAAAATGCTTAAAATATTGATATCTACCAGTTTCAAAACGTAACAAGTGGTAATCTGTAGTTATTTTAGTATGACAGTGGTTATTATTACTTTAGATCCAAGCTGTAACAACTTCTAAAAACTCATATTATTAATAATATAATAAATATAAATATTGTTTTTTGATAATCCTAGAATTTCATTCAAGGCTAAGGCCGCAATTTCTATGATGGAGAAAATCTGGAAAAATAAGGCAATAAACAGACATACCAAAGTATATTTCATATGCCGTTACGCCATGGAGACATGGACTGTAAAAGCAAAATACAAAAAACGTCTAGACGCATTTGAAATGTGAATACCATGGACGATCAAACGCACAAACACGTCTATTCTGAACAAGTTACAAATCCAGGATAGACTCTCGGCCGAATATAGAAGACGCCTACTTGACTTTTTGACCATACCGCCCGTAAACCTAGCGATAATCTTGAGAGACTCGTGGTCACAGGAAAATTCGAAGGCAGAAGGGTGCGTGGAAGGGTCCCGAATTGCTGGAGTGACCAGGTGAAAGACGCCACGGGCCTTTCCTCACCGATGGCCCTCAGCGGAGTACAGGAAATAGTGGGGACGGATCGTCAAAGGAAACGGTATTGTTGGAAGTCACGACACTCACGCGTGAAGAAAACTAATAAATAATGAAGAATTTTATTAGAATCTACAGTAGAGGATTAAACCTGCTAAAGTTTTGTTTCGTAATTATCTCAGTACTTTGCTTTTTGATATGTATTAAATTAATATCTTAAATTTTCTTGGCACTAGTGACAATTTCAGCGTCACGTAGTGCTCAAGATGTGTTAACTTGATATAACTGAGAGTTCTTGATTATTTTCCTGATGCAATATGAAACTTTCCGTGTTTTTTTATGTACGTACTCATGGTGAGATAATACTCGAGTGGACCAATGGCAGATGATACTATCGATAATCGTGTGGTAAATATAGTAGGCATCATGGTCGAATCTCAATTTCACTAAGCTCTGCTGAAACACTTCCAGGCTAACGTAGTGTTGTATCGATCAGTAATATCTCAATTGGTGGATGACGATGCTATTAATAATACCCATGGGGAAGTAATTAATTAGTTTGCGGCTTACAGTTACCGTGCGAAATAAGGGTGGGTAAATTTGAGGTAGTTGGGGAAAATTGGCACTATTCTGTTAATTGTCGCCAGTGTAAAACAGTTTTAGTAACATTAATTGTCGAGGTCTTCCCCAAAATTGTTTTTAAATTTAAACTTTCCCAGTGATAATGTAAGATTAATATGAATGTATTATAACAATTAAGCAACTGTGTACCAACACATCTCTGAAAATCTAACAAAAGTTCACATATTTTCACTTTCAACTAACATAATATCCCTTTAACTTTGGGTAATCGCTTTTACGTAATAATTATGTTAAGCAAGTTTTTTTCAGAAACGGAAGGCACTTTCACTGAAAAGCTCGTGTGTTAATAACGTCAACGAACGACAAAGGTCACACTCATGGCCGACAAGCAATATATAATTTAACGTTATGTTCGAGTCGTTATAAAAAAACCTTCATAATTTTAACCTTTTTGCACTTGAACCAGAAATAACCGCCATCATCTCTTTAAACTTCCGGTGAAATGTTGCCGCAACTCGTTAGGTTCATTTTTAATGTATTTTTCACTGCATTATATTTTAACCATATACGTTTCCAATGAAGATAATATGAATTCAGAATGAAGTTATCTCGATAAGAATTGTTTTACGAAAGTTGGTTATTATTCAGTCACTCAATTTCTTTTTCGGAGAAGGTGAAGATAAAAAGATGGGGCGAGGAAACGAGTCAGTAGTTAACTGATCGTTTTCTCAATATTCTTTTATTAGGATCAGATATGTGGAAGAAAATGTTTGAAGAACATTACAGAATTTCACGCCTTTGAACCTTTTGAAAGACATATTAACTTCGCAAAGTCATTCATACTCGTGATCACTGAAACCAATTTAGATATACTGTCGTCCACTCGATCACACAAAAATTGCATTTTTTTTTCTTCTTTGAGAACTGTTTATATTTATATGACTTGAGTGAATTTTGTATTACTGTGTCATTGATAATATAAAAAAATATTTTTAGCCAATTTATGTCTGATTATATCACATTAAACTTTAGTTAAACAATTAATTTCACACGATATAACAGATAGTTACAAGTGTTTCGTCGTTTCTGATTACAAAAGACTTGGGGTTGACTTAATTAACATGTCCGCACCAAAGTTTTGTAAACATATTGAAATAGCGTGGTGATATTTCAAAGCCTACACACAGTAAGCTCTCCTCGATGCTTTATGTTGGCATAGCGAACTGGTAAATCCCCTTTCAAGAGTAATATTTGTTAATTTTAAAGCTCTGAATACGTTACTTTGCCAACTGTTAATATGGACCAGCCAAAAGACTTGTGTACATAAACCATATGAACAAAGATAAACAATCTTCCTTTTGTGATTTTGAGCAACGTATTGTTTGTGTAAACTCACTAACGACGAAACCAGTAGTCTATAATATTATATTTGCATTGCTTTGGCATGATTGAGAGTTAGATTCGTCTTTGTAGTAAATACATGTGACTAGTTTTAATCAAACCTTTGATAATTACCAGTATCACACAGGCCATTTGGCTAATGACTTAAAAGCTCTGCCTAAACCAAATTGAAGCGTAATGAGGTCATAATTATCATGTTTGAGTATGCATGGAGTGAGCTGCAAATTCTGTGACCAATAGGACTTATTAATATTCAATTACTATCATGTCAGGTCAATAAAAAGTGTCAATACGTAATTCGAGAAATATTCAATTACTTACAGTTCGATCAATTCGTTCTTAATGATAATTTATATAACAGAAAGCATAATTATTTAAACAAGGTAAATTTACTGGTAGTTGACCCTTTTTCAATAAATGTGCCTCAAATAAGAAACGTAGACGCGGGATTGCTCTAAATTGTAGATTTCAACAAGTGTTACCATATTTTATCGGATTGAGGAAATAATACATCACTATATATGTCATTGGCGTGTCATAGCGGCCATTTGAAAACAACACCTTGTGCAGTAAGTATTTTCTTTTGAACTTTTAAAAAAAAATTGTTATGAAAAAACGATATGAATGAATGTAAGCATATATTATGCTACTTGATTCAACCAAGAGAGGTTTTGCAGGAAGCTCTCAGGAAACTCTGATGAAAGGTTGTCATGAAACCCTCTGATTAAAACTACTGGAAAAAATCTGTCAACTACTGGAACCTTTCAATTTTTTAGATGGTAACTACTGAAAAATTTACATGGTTGTTAAAAATCGAAACAAAATTTTCGTTACAGACCATTTCCTAATTATTGTTTTATCATATTAACTCAGACATTTGATCCATTCTGAATAATTTATTATGTCATCTTTCGGTCTAATGGTAAATGATAATCGTTATTTTTATTAAACTTTTCTCTTAAACGGCCAACTACTGGTACGGTTACCTTACGTGTTACAAATAAAAGTTACGAAATTTATACAGTTAAATTATTAAGTATTGCCCAAGTGAACAGCTAACCGGTTTTTAAATTAAGTGGTTGATTTGTTTATTAAGCGCAGACATGATAAGGCAAGAAAAATAATACAAAAAGAGAAGTATCATTACCCATATTGGTAGCATACTAATTAGTATGCATACATAAGGAAAAGCAATAACTACATATTTGAATATCACCTAATATATTTAAAAAATCATCAATAACGTGACATAGAATATAATTTTTGTCATTCAGTATGAAAGAAACACTACGATGGTACAATCTTTGAAATACAAGAAGTATCAGTAAGCTCCAGTAAAGTGTAAAGCTAAGTTTGGTAATGCCGTATACCACTTATCTTTGCATCATTATAAATACTATCATGAAACAGTAGGTATTGGGAACAAAATCAGAGTTAATTTACTCAAGAAATGGTGATTCAATTGGTATTCCTTAAAATTTTGTTTGAATACTTACCATCAATTTGAGTAAGTTTGCCCATTGGTCTAAGATTGGCTCACTACATGGAAAAAGGTGCTGTTATAATTCCATGATAATAATATGACACACCCTGGTTTTGGTTAAGTTTAAGTTTCATTAGTGTCCAGAACTCAAATCACCCAGCGGTAACGACAATAATTCGGAGAATCGACCGACTCTTGTTGCCAATCCGTTCAATAGCCGCCGGGCACGTCCGCTGGACGATACCATTTTTGACGGAAAGGGTAGCTCCGACGATGCAGGGAGTTTTTTTGATTGTTTGTGCACACAGTTGATTACGATCTGTTGAGTGGAGGTGAGCTGCCGACCTCGTGGTTGGCACAGGTGACGATGTGAATTGGTTGTGTTTGTTTTGCATTGGACGTAATTTAAAATCGTTTGTCGTGCCATTTGTATTTAACTTAAAGTAAATTTAGTTGCTAAGTAAATGTAAATGTAGAATCAATTTTATGTGTTAAGATTATATTTTGTGTATTGTAAACCACTGCATCTTCCATTAAAAATAAATAAGTGTTGAACCGGATTTGAGATGGTGTTTGTTTGAGATCACAGCCCTTCCAGGACGTTCGATAACCAGCCATTCGCCTCTCTTCGATCCGGGTCTTCTCAAATAATACCATACCATTTTTTTGTTAAGCAAAGGTATTGAGTAGCCCCTGGTGGTAAAAATATGAATTAATGTGCAACATAATTTGTTTTATTGTTGAATTTGTAAACTTTCATCGTGGAATGATAAAACACAATTTAAAAACTTTTCTTGAAATAAATTGGAATATTCATATTTTCAATTTGTATTGCTAATCTGTAAACCAAATGCTGTATATGTTTTCCCATTATGTACAGAATACATGAAGGCATTAAGAAAAGTTGTCAATATTTTAAAATCACTGAATTTATAATAATTACAGTGGTTCTTTGTATTGTGGACCAAAGTTACCTGATTTTGATGCAAACTTTGGCCAAGCTTGTTTTATCTATATTTATATATCAATTATAACAATACATCTATTCATGTTAATTAAAGTTTACCTAGAGCAATACCACACAAAACTGTAACGGCGAACTATAAAAATAAAAAAAAACCCTCATAACTGGGCCAAAGTTACCCAGGTTGACCGTTCTATAAGTATTTAGTATTAACATCGTTTCGTTGCTGGAGCCTAGTGAAAACAATTAAAGCTTTTTTCTTATACCTTAACATGACTTTTGAATCAAAACCTCGAAATTGTATTACATAAATTGATGTGATACGTAATTATAAAATTGTCAAATAGTATATTAAGGATAGAAAGTTGAAAAACTCCATATATTATGATGTTAGCTGTTCATATACTCCAGATTGGGAGCAGACAACATTATAAAAAAAGAAAAAGATATTCAGTTAGGATGAATCCTCATTCTCAGAGAAAGTTAAATGCGTTTCTACTTTGTGATTTTAAGCATTCGTAAAATATAAGTTATAACGTGGTAATTTTTTTATGTTTATATGTTGTCGGCGTCCGTGGCGCAGTTGGTAGCGTCGCTGGCTACGGTTACGGATGTCTCGGGTTCAATTCCCGGTGCGGACGGTTTTCATAGATTGACTTTTCAATTGATTTATGAATTTCTATTCGTAGTCTGAGTCCTCCCTCCCACCCATCCCATCCTCACGGGGCGTAGCGAGAGCGATTAGCTAACCACTAGTCCTGTCCTAGTCTTATCCTTCTATCCCTACTCTCTACGAAAAAAGAGAGGTTGAGCAACTGAGTAACAAGCAGTTCTCGTAGAAAAATTCTGTTAAGATACCTCCATTAGGAGACCATATGCTCCAAATTGGGAGCGGACATGGAAAAAAAAATCTTATGTGCAAAAACAATATTAACTTTTATAGTTAGCCAAACAAAAGTGTGAGTGCATCCGGTAGATTAAGATGTAAGCTTCGATCTAGGTTATAATTTTTTACAAAAATTCACTGACTTTTTATCAAAAATAGTTTTCATATTGTCGTTTCATTTAAAATTGTCTTCTGAATTATTGAAACAATGGTAAAAAGAATCCACATACGCCCATAGCAAAATTTTGTATTGTACCCGGTTATTCTACCGTGGTAGTTACATTACTTTACTTTTAAGCCCTGGAGACATGTTCAATAAAACATCATAAAAGCTTTCCAATAAAAATTCTCTCACAAAAATACTTCGCGATTCAACACTTGCCTTGAAAAACGCTACTTTCGAGTATCGCTTTTCTTCGGCTTATATCAGGGGAGGAAAAAATACCTTCAGAAAAGCTCCATGATCAAAGCGATGCTAGTACGCCCATTACTAAGGCTTAAGGGCTATTTTCAACGATAGGGGTGACTGAGACAGTCAGATAAGGGCTGCTTGTAATAGGTTTGTTCGAAAATGACGGAATATATGGAACACAGCGATTCATCACCAGGTAAGATTCAGGGTTATATCAAATCAGCAAGACCTAAAATTGAAGGATCGTTAACATCGATATGAAATCGTTTGGGATACCTGGAAATTGATTATATAGCAAATTCACATAAGTACTAAGAAAAAAGTGAACGCTTCTTATACTAGGAAATGTGTCGATATTAAAATTGAAACTGCAAGCTTTTTTCAGTTCATAACAATTATAAAGAAAACATCGTTAGATAATTTCTGGCCATTACTTTACTAAGATATTTTCAAAAAATATTTATGTAAAACAATCTCAAACCGATTTTATTATACGGATAAAAACATTGAAAATATTAAGTTAAGTGTCTTAAAAAAAGGTTTTTTAATATTATTTTTATAAAATAAATACAATCAATCAGTTCAAATAAGTAATTGTTACATAAAAATATTGGTGACGATTCATTAATAATTTCAGTTCTCTAGAAATGAGATAATGTTTCATCTATTTATATAAATAAATGTACAGTGTATTGCAAAATAAAACATATAGGGATGCGAAAAAATAAATAAATATAAAGTAGAACGGTAGACATGAATGATAAAACAATATAGTTAACAAATATATTATTATGTAGATAAATAACATTTTTTTGTTTTCAGATAAACTAAAGTATTTTAAGGTTTAACTATCAATTCTTGATGTAAAGGTAATTTATTTTAAAAAATAAACGCAATTTTTATTGTACTACATACTTCCAAATTTTTATAATGATCGGGAATGGCTGATCTCATCAGTTGACACTGCTCGTGATTTACAAGTTTAATTGAATATTTTAACCTCTCTGGCAATGAGGATATTAATATATATGTTACATCGAATGTGTGAAATTACTTATTTCACGAAAAGTGCAAAATTTTACCTAAATCATGAAACAGCCAAGCCCATGGCCTCATTCAAGAATTTGGAAAATTATCTGCAGAGTACGTGAATTCCATACGAATTTTTCTGTTTGTTTTAACGATTTAGCATAGATAGTAGCGCCATAGCGTCCCCGTGGTGTTTTCCGCAATTATTTGTTATATTTTATAAAATAGTAGTAGCGCTCCGGTGGTACATTCTGCAACTAAACCAAATGTCAAATAAAAATATATCGATCAATACATAACTAGGTACAATGACGTTCATTTCCATTTACCAAGCCCAAAATATCTAGAAATATAATATTACAAACGTATGAATTCTATCGGATTGAATCCTGCGAGGGTATCGATCAGGTATTGGTATATTTTTAATACCTTATCGTGCGTACTTGCACTTATTTGACAATTGCATGACAGTAGTTGAAGCAGTTAGTTATATTTTTAAATTTAGGTCATTGAGATGGCATCAACTAAACTAAACGTCAACTAAAGATGCCATATCAAATAACCAGTTGTTGTCAAATAACAGAGTTCTTTCATCAGGTAATTAATTTTATACTATCTATGCTCAATCGTTGAAGTAAACAGAAAAATTCGTGAGGAAACACGTACTCGGCAGATAATTTGCCAAATTCTTGAATGAGGCCATGGGCTTGGTTTTAGGTAACATTTTGCACTATTCGTGAAATAAGTAATATCACACATTCGGTGTAACATATACACACGATGTTTTTTAACAGTACATAGTGTAAAGGAAACAAAACAACCATTGGTACATACAACTGTGATCGTTTTGTATCTGCAACAGTAGATAAGACTATTCTTATTATTTTTATGTTTACAATTAAAAAAACAAAAACCCATTTTATTTGTTGAACGTCAACTTATGAATATAAACAATCACACTTTTTATTGGATACAAATTTTACAATACTAAAGCGTGGTAGTCGATAAGTATCTTCACACTACAAACATTATTTGTAAATAGTATTGATTCATACCATGTTTTCAAATCGTTATTTTTTAGTGAACTTGTTATACATAATGTTTAAAAAATATTGCCTTTCTTTCTGAACGAAATGATTATACAAAAATTCAGTCGTCAATGAATAGTTGTTTAGCCCCACAGAAATATTAATCCTCAACATGAACACAGTGACGTCATGCATAAATTAATATCGCTTATAGCACGAAAGCTCTTTTAATCAATATTACATCACTGTCGAAATAAAAAATGTTGTATTAAAACTACTCGGCAAACTTTGCGTGCCATTAATGGCATGCGTACCACCAGTTAAAACCACTGTGATCTAGTACGTGGGCGGCAGTGCTTACTGCAGTGACCGAAAACCTTTTAGATTAATGCAATGAACGACATGCATGTATTATTATAAAAAAACTAATAAGGTAAATTTTTCTTCAATCATTCAAAATATCACTCAAATTGATAATTAGGTGTAATAAAAAAATTATATGTTTATTAATTATTTTTCACATGGCAACAGAACCTTTATTCGGTTTTTCAATTTAAAAAAAAATTCGGAAGATTAGAATTTATTTTAAGTAAATATATTTTTCTTTTTTTTAACCATGTCCGCTCCTGATGTGGAGCATATTGTCTCATGTTAGAGATATCTCAACACAAAGTTTTTAACGACAAATGAATGGGCTTTCATTTCAATTGTTAAAAAACATTAATGCTTATTGTTTGCATTCGCTTTGGCCAAAAATTACACTTCAGCCCATCCTTGCCTTAGAGCTTACATTATAATATATTTGAAGTTCTCTAACTTTCTATCGTTAATTTATGTTACCTGACAAATATCACTAATGCTTCATCATTATTTTTACTATCGATCATTGCTTGTGGTCAATTTGTTAAATTTAATTATAAATTGTTATTATTTGAAACATAGTGACGCGATTTCAAACTTAATTTGAAATCTACTTTAAAAAAAAAGACGGAACAATTGTGTGAAAAATGCGTCGTAGCTAACTTTTTGACCTAATATTGATTATTGTTATATTATAATTAATAAAAGATCAATAATAATATACAACATGGAGAGTACACTGAAAAACGGGCTCATCGACAAAGTCATAATTTCGCAGGAGAGTAAAAGGAATTATAAAGCC
Source organism: Himalopsyche phryganea (assembly GCA_022494535.1). Taxonomy (NCBI): domain Eukaryota; kingdom Metazoa; phylum Arthropoda; class Insecta; order Trichoptera; family Rhyacophilidae; genus Himalopsyche; species Himalopsyche phryganea. The sequence continues at coordinate 742,011 of JAGVSL010000132.1, read as the reverse complement.
GTTATTAGTTATAAAATGCGTTTTATATCAATTAAAAAAAATACATTATAATTTATCATTTATTTTTAAATATAATGAAAGTGAAAAAAAACATATCCTACTGTTTGAAAAAAAATAATATACATTGAGCGGATTTTTACCGTGACTACTTTTTTTCTCCGTTCATTTATAACGCAATGTCATTGATTTTGCTGGTTTTAATGATACCCTTCTTGAGTTTTTTCTTTGATGAACAAACTGGCATTAAAATACTTAAAATTAAAAAAAAATATAATGACCCTGGTTTTGACGTGTACCTTTACATAGTTATGTTGATTGTTTTTTAATTATGAATAACTGCTGGAAATCATAGTTGAATTATGAGGGAGTAGTGACAATCACTGCCTGAATGTAAGGCTGGGTTTGCCTCTACGCCCTGCCACTTGGCGGTTTTAGGCCTCATCTAAAATGTATGTAATTATTCCGCATATGTAAATATAGGGGCCGAGACTAAATGCCGTCGTCTTGATACTGCGCTGTCTTATTTACATAAAACCATGTTTCTGGAAATAGCGCTTAAATTTCGCTCCGCCACTCGTATGCTGGAACACATTCCTTTAAATTCATTACCAAATATCGTCGTCGTAGATCGAAATTTCATTTTGCAATCTTGGCGTTCGCGGCTAAATAAATTCAAATATTTAACTGATATAATTTTAATATATCCCTTCATATATCGCTGATTCTGAGCTACTGAATATTGTATTACCGAATCCCTACCGCAGTATACTTAAGGTTACGCCCAACATCCCGTTGAAGTTTTACAACCCGTTATAATGGGTGTATCTACCAACCCACAAGAGCGTGATTTTATTACAACATTGGAAGAAAAACTGTTTGGCATTTACAGGTAATAATTGCCGATTTGTCAAAATTTTTGAATGTTCAAACCACATGAAATGAAGTCGATGTAAGTATTTTTCAATCAATCAAAATTAACTAGAAGAGAAACGATATCACAAACACTCCAAGATTTCAAATTTAAATTGAAAAAATGTATGCTTGATGTTGAGTATAACTTGAACCCATACTAATTTGATCGCTGGGGTTAATCTGTTATTACTAGACCACAGAGGTTGACGGTTATCTAATATAATGATTCAGGACGCTGACCGCAATGTTCAAACGAGAAGAACGTCTTAAGAAAACTACTTTTGATTGAACTTCTTGGCCCCGTCGGAGACAACGAAATTCACCACGACCTATGAAGACTGAGTTGAGTTTGACTGATTAAAACTCTTGCATTGTTTATGGCACATTATCTTTTTCTTTCTGCTCACAGTTTTCAGCACGGAATACTTGCTGTGGAGTTTGTCTTGTAATAAGATGGCAAAGCCGTGAAATGTGGTATTGGGTACTGCGTTAAGTAGCACAGTATCTTTCATAACCAAAGATCTGGCCAAAATCAATCATAGTGTTGAAAAATAAATGACAGTGTACGAAATTGTGAAGATTTCATTTAACAATATATAACTGCTCAGTGTATGGGGGAGCAAACTAAATAATTCTCCCATAGTCCCCGAACTTAAAACAAACAAACTTAAAAGGCTTAATAACGTGCTATACTGGATATATCACTTAACAATATAACACAACGTTTCTTAAAATCAAGGTACCAGAAGTGATAACGTAACTTACGTAACTGAATTACAAAGACTTTGATGTTAAATATTAATAGATTACCTGTCAAGCCAAATTGATTAAACTCAAGATTTAAAGAATTAATTTAGCAGACAAACTTATTGCAATTCTGGTATTAGGCCAAATTGGGTGATATATTAATTTACAAATGAATCCCATATCGTCATCTGCATTGCGAAATTGTACACACATTTACCTGCAAAATCTCAATTTCATTTTTTTATATATTCAAGCATTCATTTTTGCAGATGTGCCTTTTTTTCATGCACTTTTAATGGCTAGAAAAATTTTCGAGGCATTAATAATACATAAAATTGAGAACGCATATATGTATGTACAGTTTTGCAATGGAAACGACGATATGCGTTTTTGAATTGTTGTATTATTAATACTCCAAAAATCGTACTTGTGTCCATGAGAAATAACACATGTCACAAAGATTATGGTTAAATATCTATATTTAATATTGACTGTCTGTTTTTTATTTTTGTTTTTAATTCGATAAAGTTATTTTTTAAGCATGACTCGTCTGAAAAATTTAGATTTTGCAGGTACACAATATTTCATACTATTATGCAACATATAGTAATCAGTTGTAATAACAGTTTTCACTATGACAAACTCAGGTGCTGTCAAAAATAACGTGTCACAATCGGAAACTTTTTACTTGCTCATAGTATGAGAGTGAACAAAATACAATATATAATATAATACTCTGAAAGCTAATCAGTCAGCTCAGACTGAGTTAGGCTTTTTTTCCTTTTATATTCAATCTCCTGAAATCATTATATTTTTAATGTAGAAGCATTATGAATAATTATTGGAAATTATGGTGTATAAAAGAGTATTTTTTTTTAAAAAAAGAACATTTAAAAACGGAAAGAATGGAATATAAACAAACGCAAATCGTTAGTATTTTTTTGATAAAAGCTTGTTGTATTGTGTGTTTACATCAAAAGAAAGTTCTTTGTAATTTAAATGTTAACAAACATTTTTTTTAAATTCGTTGTGTTCAACCATTTTAAATGCTGTATTTTATTTTATATCGCTGCCATCAGACAGATAATTTTATTATAATAAATGTAAGCACTCGCGTGAAAATTGGCTTAAATATTCATAACGAGATAAAGCTGTTTCCGTAATTAGGACAGTGGTAGAAATTGCTAAGCTAAATAATTCTAGGATAATCCTAATAAAAAGGCCATTTTGATGTTCGTTAGTTATTATTGCCAAGAGTCGATATAACGGATACAATTACGAGATATATATGGAAATATTAAAAAGAACTATTGACGTTATATGTTCATGCTTTATTCCAAAAATAGCCACTTGTTAAAAAATATTTGAGCGCATTATTAACGCTATCGCAAAGCTGCAGATGTTTTGACACGTGTCTGCCGATTATTCGACGTTTATTAAATCACACAATGCTGTTTAAATTTAAAAGGTAAATCTATGTAAAATTTACCAGTTTTCTATAAAAAAAAAATTAATTATGCTAATTATATTCATAAAAAACTGATTTCTTACATAACAAACTTTATATATAAACAAACACCCTTTCACCCACATTAGTTTGTAATTTATTGTTTGATGATTCCCGTCAATATGAAATAACACAAGCTTTACTACTCAGCTTGGGCTGTAATTTGGATTTTCTTAGATTTGAACTATCTCGTGAAAGGAAAGACATAGTCAGCTGAAAATAATTATAATAATCTGGATGAAGTAGGTTTAATGAGAGAAAGTGAAATTTATGGCGCCATAGTTTACTGTTCGAAAATTCTTAACCAACACAAAATATGAATAATTGTATACTTTTTATGCATTTTACTGTTATGGCCACCAGTGTTTGTTTACATATCATGGTGTAAGCGTCTGTTTCACGGGTTTGTTTGTATCAACCTATGCATTTGTAACTGTAGCATGAAACGGTTTTTTTGGGTTTGCCAAAAACAAGCATTGATGTAGATTCTGAATTATGATAACAGAGCTCTTATATGTTCAATTCGTAAATCAACTATACAGTCTAAAACTGCCCACCGTAAACATTAAATCATTATAATATTAGTTAAATATTTTTCAATTGAGTAATATTTACATCATGGGCATACGTAAAAGCATAAAATATTCCGAAAATTTTCATTACAACAAATCTATACCTACTAGTATCATGTATCGCAAAAAATTGATGTATAATTCTGTCTGTCTGTCACAAGAACTTTTTTCAAACGGCGAACAGTAGCGACGTGAAAATGCTCGTGATGAGCGAAACCGGTCCTGATCATTATAAATATGTGGAAGTAGTACAAATGAATTGTGTTTTATTTAAAAAAAAAAAAAACTATTATTTACACTAAATAAATAAATTAATATTAAGCACGTTTTATATTATAAATGTTCACGTCTGATACAAAGTTTATAATCGCCCTCTACAAGTTTCAGCCATCACTGTTGATTACTAAGAACTAAGAATATTTCATGTGATACTCACTGTTAGTGAATGTAGTTGGCCGAATAAGATTTGATATGAAAAAAATATTAGTTTATTAATTAATAATTTTTGTAGATGATATACCAATGTTTTACACTGCATACTTAGTTAAAATAAAGTTAAATATGGATTTAACCAGTTATGGATACAAGACAACACACATTTATATCGTTTACGTTGTGTCAGTTATCAAAATTCTGTTTCGTTACAAATGCTCTACAATGGCCGTTTATTTGGCATAAAAGCTGTAGATAATTTTGCTTCTAAAGTAGAGTAGATTATTCTTAGTCTCACTATAAATGTATGAGAAGCTCACATTATGAATCTAAGCTCCAGGTAACGCCATGTAGAAGATAAGAACAAACTGAGATCACTCACAAAGTCTCTTAAGAAGGCGTTGAATTATTTCAAATGTCATGTTCTCAGCTAAGCCTACAAAATTTCGGAAGTAAATTCTACACAAGCCATGATAAACTGCCATCACCGGTCTCTACACAGTTCTCTTTTGGCTTTGGCATGGTATGATTCCATGAGCTATATTCACTAGCTGGAACAATTACACTGAAAATATTCGTAGATTACTTTGCAAAAATTAGTTTTCTATATAAAATAAAATTGTAAAATGTTGTTTTCAACTAGGGTTTCAAATGTATTCGACCCTTTTTTAACCATTGGAATAGTTGCCTTAATATTCGGCAACTATTCGAATCGTTATAATTTTTAATCAAATATTTTACTGAAGTGCTTTCGGTAGCTTATCATTTTTGACGAATGACTCATGGTTAAAAAACAAACACTTTAAGTATGTCGTAATTTCAGTAATTAAAAAATAATTCCGTTAGTAATCTGAGTCGGCGTCCGTGGCGCAGTTGGTAGCGTCGCTGGCTACGGTTACGGATGTCTCGGGTTCAATTCCCGGTGCGGACGGTTTTCATAGATTGATCTTTCAATCTATTTATGGATTTCTGTTCGTAGTCTGAGTCCTCCCTCCCACCCATCCTATCCTCACGGGGCGTAGCGAGAACGATTAGCTAACCACTAGTCCTGTCCTAACCCTATCCTTCTATCCCTACTCTCTTCGAAAAAAGAGAGGTTGAGCGACTAAGTAACAAGCAGTTCTCATAGAAAATTCTATGAAGATACCTCCATTAGGAAACCGGTTAGTATGTATAAATTAGTACCTAATAAGTTAATACCTAGTTGATAATAAGCGATATTATTCCATAAAACCTTGATGCTTATCAATACGTCCTTTTTGTGCGATTAAAATATAATAGTAATAATATATATATACTGTCTTAATAATCGTATCGTCTTTAGCTGTCATTAAGTAAATTGAATTACTAATATTTATACGTTAAATAATTTTTTTAGTAACGCAGCTTAAGGGATCCTATAAGAGACATGTTTATTAAATAATAATATTTTATCCGAAACGGAAAAGCCTGTTTTTGTTTAATTGTCATATATCTCGTCTTGAATTAGCTATTTTACGTGTATTTATACAAGACACAGAGGCTCTTTTCGCATTGTGCGAATTGATACTTGATTCCATTATCTACTTTGTTAAGGCATATATGTGTTTGTCCGAAGGCGAAAATTACGTTTGCCATTTTAGTTTTCTCTCGGAAAGGAAAAAAGAAAATAAATACGTGATGAATTTATTCTGTCGTTAATAGGGGATAAAGACACATATAACATGTTTTAGCGATAGGCATATAATTGAAAAAATGTTTACCATTTCTTTGTCGTTTCTTGCTGAGAGAATGAAACATACATTTTATTGAAAATAGGATAAACAAATACTATGTATTTTACCTCTTATAAAACACAAAAATTGTATACCTACCAGGCTTAGTCAGCTGGAAAATATTTGAAATATAATCAATTATAAATAAGAACATTTTTACTAATAAGTAAACTATTTAAATGAAACCTATCAATACTTTACTATTGAAATTTTTTTAAGCCTGCAAAGTGGACTGTCAATTTCCTGGAAAATTAATTATATATTCTCTCCATTAAATAAACAAAAAACCCTTATGAATATTAACTTTGAAAATTCAGTGAAAAAAGAGTTGAATCCAGATCGAAGTTTGTTTGTAATTTTATTTAAAAATGAGTTTTATTTTACTGTGGTTTGTGTGGTGAATGCGTTTACCTTTTTAAAACAAGTTATGCAACCTAAGGATTACGGATTCCGTTATTTCAGTTGTTTTTTTCAATACCGAATTACCGATTGTAAGATAACTATGATTTTTATAAAAAAAAGCTTTTTACATAAACATTTTTTTAATATCGGTCTTTAATATGAAATACCAAGCTATCGCTAAATGTTAAGTTGGATTGTTGTATATTTTTATATATATATATAATAGAACATTTGCTGAAACATTTAAAATGTAATCTATTATGGTGTTAGAACATTGCTTAATAATATATTACAAATTCACTATGTTTTATAATTTTTTTAAAGGTTTCCCAGATCTGTTCAAAATAAAAAAATATGCTTATTCAAACAAAGGAAACCTGCTAAGTCCCAGAATTTACAGGTAAGAAGTATGACCAAAGGTGAGACAGTCTCCAAAGTGCGAAGACAGGCGGTAATCATTTATTATTGCTAATGTACACGTGGGACCTACACCACAAACAGGGGTTTATATTTTACCACCCTAAATTTGATCCCATTTTTAAGCCTCCGAAAAGTTGCTGTACGACTGCTTGCTATAAAAACTTGTCATGTATTATAAAACATAAGTTTTATAATAAATACTAATTTTATGAACCATTCTCAAGAGTATTCTTAATGTTTACGTATTATTTTTTCTAGCCGTAAAAACTTCATGAAATCCTGCATTAGAATAATAATGTTCCTAGATATGTAAATCATATATTATTTTGTTCTCCTAAATTTTCCTATTAAACTATGTAAAGGCCGGTCCGTGGTCGAGTGTCCCACTTTGTTGGCTTCGATTACAGTGTTCACGGCTTCCGTCCCAGTACGGGCATTTTTTTAATCGATTTAAGTATTTCTGTTTGAATTTTAAACATGAATGTCTAAAATTGTGTTCCACCCATCCGATCCGAAAAACAGGGCGTCGCGACAACGATTACTTAACCAATTTAAGACATCGACTGAGGGTGTTTGATGGAATTTCAATATCAAATTTGGATTATTGAGATTTTGTACTGTAATTCCATGTACGAATGCCTGAACATGCCGAAAGGCGAAACCCGGGTCGTTAGTGACAAAATACTTGGAAGTGTACAAAATCTCAATAATCCAAATTTGATTACTTAACCACTTGTCATGTTCTAACCACATTCTTCTATCCCTACTTTCTTCGGAGAAAAGAGGTTGAGCAACTGAGTAATCATTTTTCGTTGTTTTTTTTCTCTGTTGAAATACTCATTTCTCTGTTAAAATGCATTATTTGTTGGTAAACTCTACATTAGTGGCAGATATGGTTAAAAAAAAACTCTGTGAAACGTTTAAAATGGGTTATCAGTTTCCAGATTATTTACATTTCTAGTGTGGGTACAGACGTCTTAAAATCTTTTCCCGGACGGAATGCAGTACTGTATTAATAAAAGCTTTCAATAGGAAAGAGAATCAGGAAAACTCCCTTAGGAATACTGATTGTTGGCGTTCAATAAATGAAATTCTTTGCCAGTCCCATTATAAAACAATTGAAAAACAACGAACACAAATTGTTTATTGATGAAAGGTATTTTTATTGATTGCATTGGTATTTCCATTTAATGAAACTAGGTTAAAATATTATGGATTATTTAGTTCTACAAGAATTTTATGATATAGTTGATAGCTATTTTAACACCTAGCCATCGTCTGAGATATGTACAAAAAATACATTAAGTCACAGTACTTCCCTTTTTTCGATGCCTGTCAAAATGTTGAAAGAATTTGCTATTACAAAAAATATTGATAAACACATTTTTATACAATATTCAGCCAAAATACATTATGTATATTGAATACAATTATTAAGATATCGGACGTTTTAAGATTTAAAGAAAGTATTTTAGGGTGTCAAATAAAGAGGTACTAATACTACTAATGGAAGTGAATATTTTTGGAGGGCTGGAAAACCTGTTTTTACGTTAATGCAATAAAGTTTTGTCTTTGCCGTTTCCAAATAATTCCGTTTTTACTATCGCTTTTCCATTGTAATTCGTTTGATGATGAAAATACTTGGAATAATTGCCTCCGTATTATTATAGTCATCATAACATAGAATTCTGGATACTTAAGGTTTAACGATCGTATCTAGAACCGAAATTATTTCATTATCACTACTATTATTGGCTATAATACATTTCAAAGTAAATTCTGCTATTCGATTAATACTAACCGTTAGTGTGAATTAAGTTTTACCTAGTATGCCATTTAGTTTTAATCTTATTGAATCTAACATTGTAAAACCATCACCCGATAATCAAGAATACAATTATTGTGTAATTGAAAACCACAATTTCGTATTGCTTAATTTATTATTCTCACATGTGTAGTGTTAACTTCAAAATAATATAACATTTTACCATTAGAGAGTACGATTTACTAATAACCACTTCATTCTTTTCCTTTTATGGAGTGAGAGTTTAGACGAATGATTTACAATAACGACGGTGTTTTGTTCAATTGATGTAACATTCAAAATTGAAATTGTTGAGAAGAGAGTAAAAACCGTTTTTATTGAAAACATTATATGGTGAGATGCGTTATGAATTTTTGTAATGGACTCTTGTTAATTCTCATGCTTGCATTTACGAGATTATACGTGAGTAGTGTCGATATAATAGTGCCTTACATCAACTGGCTGGGTCAGAATTTTTAAGCCTAAAACCAATGTAAAATGATGTTTTCGTTCCTAAAATTCGTCAATTTATTTTTCTAATTTACATAATTTGGCCGAGGCTTGCTTTGTCATCTTTGTAATGAGTTCCAATTATTAACTCATTTTCGTATTTTTTGAGGGTTACATCAATTAGCCAAAACACAGTCGATATTGTATTTTCAATGGATTCAGCGGTAGCTTCGGAGAAATTCATACATTAAAATTAAATAAAATTTAAATGAAAAACATAATAATTCCGTGTTACACCTTCAATTTTCAACAAGAATTTCCATATACAACACATTGGAAGGACACATGGAAAAATCATCATGCTTAGGATATTGGAGTTTTATTTTTGGTAATTTTAAAATGTCAAAGTAATCTTTCAATGCATAAACGCTTTGATTATAAAATAAACTATACATTTTTTTGAAGAAAGATACATGAAAAAATGATAAAAAAATTGTAAAATTCGTAGTAATATCAGTGTAATTATTTGTTAAAGAAAAACCTTTTATATGTTTAGCTGTACTCACAACATCATTATCAGACATTTTTTACTTCGTCTTTTTATGTACATTTTTTTAAAGTTATTACAAGCTTTTCATCTTTTTGGTGATATTTAATACAGAAGGATGGGTACTAAGCTTGTACTATGTCGGTACAAAGTAATAACATTTACAAAAAAAATGTATGTTTGTTTTGGTTACCCGTACCAATCTCGCATACAAAATAAAATAGTATTTTTATTTGCTCTTAGGCTTAAGTTTATGTATAAAAATCATGTTTATACATTGTGTTATTCTTCCTAAAGAGTTTCAGTAGGTTTCGTTTTTTATCATCTAAACAAATTCGATATGGCAAGTAAAAGATATTGGCTGTGCGTGTATGTAAGGATGTATGGAATATTTTACTTTTATTCCAAATCAAGTCGAATTGTGCGCTAAATCCGTTCCATTGGGTATATTTACTTTGGTGCGTAAGTAGAACACATACAATATAATATATAGATTATTGATCTGTCAATACGGGCACACGCACGCGATATATCCAAGTAAACATATTTGCCCAGAGAGAATTGAGTTTTTTTTCGGGAGAGTGGGGGTGAAAAAAGAAAAGCGGGAGACGGGAAAAGTGTTGAAATAAGATGAGGGAAAAAAGGAAGATGGAAGGAATCTAATCATTATTGTAATACGTCTATTGAGAAGTAGAGGTAATGGGAGGGCTATTTTCTATGGAGGCTTTTATAGGCAAATAATATATAGCCACGTAAAGGGTTCAATCGTTTGTGTTGTTTTTTTATCCTGGTTGCTTGTTGAGGCTGTATAATTGCATTTTTACTGAAACTAATACAGTAAAACCTTCCTTGAAAACTGGAAAAAATTTATATATTTGTAACTTTTCTACTTTCAAGTTGTAGTGAGTTTATAGACTATAAGTGGGTAGCCATATCTTATAAACGAAAACACTACAGTTTTTCGCAGAAACCCTTAATTTATTTTTAAAATAATTACATGTACTGTATTTTTAACAAATTAATATCCCTTTTACCTTTTACATAGACCCTTTTCAATTATTGGCTACGTATTTTTTCGTTGTGAACAATCAATAGCTAGCTTTGAATGACATTTTTATAAACTATTTTGAATAATGAGTGGTTTCATAAAACACCTATGTTGTTTCAATCGTTCAAATTGAGCTCTAAGAAATAACAAGTGTATGATTTAAATGAATATTTGTACGAACAATCGGCTTTTCAATGAGTGTAAGGAATTATTTTACTTGTTGATAAAACAGTATCTTTAGATAATAATTCTTGGTTTTTTTGTAGAAAATATATCAATTTTCAGGTGTTAACTGTCAAGTTTTGGCGGAAAGGTATTTTTAAAAATAAAATACAATCTAACAATTAAATTGTTGCATCAAAACATGGGGGATCGTGAATTATTTTATCAAGAAATTTTGGAAATCAATAGAGCCCAGTTAAATTCCTTGCCAATTCTGAACGAAGAGCTGAACCTTCCAAACTCGCCATTGCTGTATTCTATACGTTGAAACACCTAACAGGTGTCACTAAATGTGCAATGATTGTATATATTTACCCTTTCGTCGAATTGCATCCCGTCGAAACCCACAATGCTATTATAATTGTAAAATCACTGGTAATTCTAAAAGTAGTTGGAAAGCGGCAATTCGCCACTATGTTAATGTGTTGTTTACAAAATAAGGATTAAGGCGATTCTCGAAATGTCAACTCAGGTATCAGTGTGGATCCTAGACGTATAATGTTTTATATCGTAAAAAATATTTGTCGTATTTGTATCTTCTATATAAACGTTAGACACTGTTTACTGTCTGTCAGTTCGAGTCCATTCGTGCGCTCGAATGCCTGAAGATGCCGAAAGGCGAAACCCGGGTCGTCAGTGACAAAATACATGGAAGTGTACATAATCTCAATAATCCAAATTTGATATTGAAATTCCATCAAGCACCCTTAGTCGATGTCTTAAATTATAAAAAAAAAACACAATCTGTTCGTACTGTTTAAACATGTTTATTTTTGTCGTATTTTTATCAGATGATAGTACTCGTGTTGAGCTAAATTTGGTCCTGATCATTATAAACATTTAGAAGTAGTAAAAAAAATGTGTTTTATTTTCAAAATAAAAGATATACAATGCTCTAGTTGATATTCAGCATAAAACTTCTGGCAGCATTTTATAATGAACATGCGATTTCAACTATTATTAGTGGTTTTATCAACTTAATTAGAATAATTTATTTGAAATGTCGATGGCTCAGTTCCACATAATGACAATATGAAAATGTAATGTTCTGAATTACCTATTGTATTCGAATATCGCTCTTCTACAGTTCCACAAAAGTATGATACAACAGTTGTAACAGTTCGTAAGACAGGTGTTTGCTTATGGAAATAACCAAACTGAAACAACCTCTTAGTTACATAAAGAAACAACATATTTACTATTATTATTTTCAGATTAAAAACCACTATTTTTTTTGAAAATTGAAATATTCAAAAAAAAAATACGCTTTTAAATTGTTGTCGCGATTTTTATTACAACCTTTTCTATCTTTTTAAAATAAGGTTTCACTTTCAATATTTGATTGAAAGGTGTTCTTATACGCATTCATCTATAAAAATATGATGTTAGAAAACCATAAGCATTTCAAACTTTTAACCTAATGGAGCTATTGCAACAAGTTTTTCTACGAGGACTGTTTTTACCCAGTTGCTCACCCTCTTTTTTTCATAGATAGTAGGAATAGAAGTATAGGGTTAGGATAGGACTTTAGCTAATCGCTCTCGCTACGCCCGTTTCTAAGATCGGATGGCTGAGAGGGAATTTTAAACATCACAATCATCCATACCTGTGAACAGAAATTCAGAAATCGATTAAAAAATCAATTTACGAAACTGTCCGCACCAGGATTTGAACCTGAGACATACGTAACCGAAGCTAACGCCATTGACCATTTCACCACGGACCCGACAATAGATATAGGTTTAGGAATACCCTTTTTGCCTCAATGTTTTTATGGATTAAGGTATATATTAAAATATTAATTGTATACCTACGTACGTATTTATTTAATTTTATATTATTAAATCATAGTCTTGTCTCACGATAGTTCATTTTCCAATATTTTGACAAAAATTTTTAAGTTGGTGACTTTCTAATTGAAACGACCAAATGAAAAATTTTTAAATCAAGCAATGCATTCAAAACAACAAACGGACATTTTTTCTTATGATTGATTAATAAAATAACATATTTCGAGTGAAACGTTAAATAATTTAATACGCCAACAGAATACGTCGTGAAAATCTGAAAATTCGTAAATGTTGCATTATGCAATATGTATGTGTCAGATATGAAGACGGAATCGAAAAACCACCCCACCTCACAGAAAGGTATGTACAACACTCAATATTATTAAAAATGTATAATGCATCGCTTTAAAAAGCTCTCCATTGCGAATTTATCAGGCGTATTTCATTGAACGCATCTTCCTATTATATCGCATTCCCGCTATACAAAGGGGAAAATACCCGTCGAGATAAAATTTTAAAGAAGCACCCCATCAAATATTCATTGCAGGCGTTCATCGAAAGCGGACTCCATCGCCAGAGATGTCGAGAGAGATTCCCCAAAATTGACAAAGTCCCCGGAAGGTTGGAATGGAAGGGGTGGGTACCACGGCGGTGGGTAAAGGGTTACGTTTAATTGGGGAGCGGGACGAAAGTGTAAGTCAGTAAGATTAAATGAAATTTGTTGGTAAATTTTCCCGTATGTCATATACATGTTAATTGTTTTTTGAGGTTATGTTTGAATACGTATTTGCTGATTAAATGCGAGGCAAAGATTAAATCAACACGCAAGCACAAAATACCGTAACTCGAGATTCTTTTGTTTTGGAAAATATTTCAAAGTTTAGTCGAAAAACACATTTGCAATAATTCATCAATTAGTTGAGAAGAAGTAAATATTATTTAATTTATCAAAATCGTTACCGATTATTTTGCACTATTTGTAACATCACACATGTTTTTATTTCGTTGAGGTTTTGACAATTTTAAATTTTTGATATTTTTCTGCATCTTTTGAATTAAGAAACTTTATTATAACTGTAAAATGATTAATAAATTTAAGATTTACACATCGTCGTTATTCCGGAGGAAGACACTAACTGAAAAATACTAATTTTGAGTAATTGGACTTTGAAGTTTGTCAAATGTTTGAAATGTCATACCTTTTTCATTTTGTTTGTTTGTACACAACTGTTTTGAAGTAAAAGCATGATTTATAAAAATATAATTTAAGACATTGACTGAGGGTGCTTGATGGAATTCCAATATCAAATTTGGATTATTGAGATTTTCTCAGTCAGTATTTTGTCAGTTCGAGTCCATTCGTGTGCTCGAATGCCTGAAGATGCCGAAAGACAAAACCCGGGTCGTTAGTGACAAAATACATGGAGGTGTACAAAATCTCAATAATCCAAATTTTATAAAAATATGTTTGTTATTTCATAATATAGAGTTCAAAATAAGTAAAATTTTGGTACAACTAACTCAATATGTCATTTGTTCGATTTAGTGTTTTCTTTCAGAACAACGACGACAAGATAATTCATTATCTGTGACATTTATATTATTGTTTATTTCGGGTTGCTATGCCAACGACTAACATTAGTGTGACTTCAAATTAGTTTGCGTTACTATGATTACAGATGTCACATAAACTTACTACAACTATGGGTAATAATAAAATAATATTGATTTTCGATGATCCCGTAAGGATCCGGAACGGAGAGCTACTATTACACTTATAAGTATAGTTTAACAGTAATATTATATTTTATAATAAACAAAAAAAAATAATTCATAGGTAAAGTCAAAAAAAGGTCATTTATTAAACTTTCTGGAAGAAGGTAAACGCGTTCGTCATCAAGTCACTCTCAAGAGTTATTATTTGAGAATTCCCCCCGGATCGAAGAGAGGCGAGCGGCTGGTTATCCGGAGTCCTGGAAGGGCTGATCTCAGACAAACACCATTTCAGATCCGGTTAAAAAAAACTTATTTATTATCCATTCAAGATGCAGTGGTTTCACATTACACAAATATATAAATCTTAACACATAAAATTGATTCTACATTTACATTTACTTAGCAACTGAATTTACTTTAAGTTTTAATACAAATGACACAACGAATTTAAATTAAATCCAATGCAAATCAAAACACAAAAACAACAAACAGTTCACATCGTCACATCAACTTCGTCGCGACGAGACCTCGTCCGTCCGACTCGGCAGCTCGTCATCGACTGTCTACAAAAATTCAAAAAAACTCCGTGCAAAGTTGGAGCTACCCTTTTCCGTAAAAATGGACTCGTCCAGCGGCCGAAGCCCGGGGGCTTCTTAAATGCCTGGCAACAAGAAAGAGCGTATTCTGCGAATTATTGCTCTTTGCCGCAGGCCGATTTCAGTTCGGGACACTAATGACACTTATACTTAAGAAAAACCAGGGTGTGTCAAACCCCCATACTTCTAGTGTCCATGAACTGAGTTCGGACAGCGTAGCAATAATCACACAAAAACAAGATACAATATACAATAAAGAACACAAAAATCAAGTCTTAAAAACACACGCGTGGCAGCGCGTCGGTCGTCACACACGAGGCCACAACACAGGTCATGTCGCGATCGGCATCACAACGGGCGGTGGTGCAAATTTTCCTACGCCAACAGGCGTCCTGTTCCTATCCCAGGAAGGCATCCGCAGCGTCCTCGCTCGGCGGGGCAGGTGTGTCGGCAGCATCTCCTCTTCACAGGCAGACGGCCTCATCTTCTCCCGAAAAGGCATCCGCAGCGTCCTCGCTCGGCGGGGCAGGTGTGTCGGCAGCATCTCCTCTTCACAGGCAGACGGCTTCATCTTCTCCCGAGAAGGCATCCGCAGCGTCCTCGCTCGGCGGGGCAGGTGTGTCGGCAGCATCTCCTCTTCACAGGCAGACGGCCTCATCTTCTCCCGAGAAGGCATCCGCAGCATCCTCGCTCGGCAGGGCAGGTGTGTCGGCGGCATCTCCTCTTCACAGGCAGACGGCCTCATCTTCTCCCGAGAAGGCATCCGCAGCGTCCTCGCTCGGCAGGGCAGGTTTATTAGCGTCTTCTCGTCTTAACAGGCAGCTTGGCAGGCAAAACGGCCTCACAGGTTGCAAATATAACAGGCACAGCGGGCCTCACGGATTGCAAACAAACAGCCACAGTAGGCGTCACTCGTTGACAACAAAACAGACACAGCAGGCCTCACAGGCTGCAACTCTAACAGGCACAGCGGGCCTCACGGATTGCAAACAAACAGCCACAGTAGGCCTCACTGGTTGAAAACACAACAGGCCCAGCAGGCCTCCTAGGTCAGCACGAACGACGTCAAGAGCGGCCAGTCGAGAAATAGGGCTTCGTGAAAAGTAACAGAGGCCAGGCACCTTTCACCGACGACTCCCGCCAGTTTCGCCTTTGAAGCTGGGGTTTCGTAGTAAGACGCCGGGAAGCTGACTGGTTGTCTGGTCCCGATCTTGAAGTCCACCTTCAGGGCAGGGTCCGGATTCTTAGTGTGCGTTCGGCGATTTGAAATTCTTGAAGTTACGTTAAAATTCGGTTGGGCGCCATGAACCACAGTTCAAAGCCACTGCATCTTCAGAGCATGAGTCCTCAGGGGGTGAATCCTGAGGTGTCACAAACCATCAATCGGGCCACTAAGTTGGGCGACAAAATGAGAATTCCCCCCGGATCGAAGAGAGGCGAGCGGCTGGTTATCCGGAGTCCTGGAAGGGCTGATCTCAGACAAACACCATTTCAGATCCGGTTAAAAAAAACTTATTTATTATCCATTCAAGATGCAGTGGTTTCACATTACACAAATATATAAATCTTAACACATAAAATTGATTCTACATTTACATTTACTTAGCAACTGAATTTACTTTAAGTTTTAATACAAATGACACAACGAATTTAAATTAAATCCAATGCAAATCAAAACACAAAAACAACAAACAGTTCACATCGTCACATCAACTTCGTCGCGACGAGACCTCGTCCGTCCGACTCGGCAGCTCGTCATCGACTGTCTACAAAAATTCAAAAAAACTCCGTGCAAAGTTGGAGCTACCCTTTTCCGTAAAAATGGACTCGTCCAGCGGCCGAAGCCCGGGGGCTTCTTAAATGCCTGGCAACAAGAAAGAGCGTATTCTGCGAATTATTGCTCTTTGCCGCAGGCCGATTTCAGTTCGGGACACTAATGACACTTATACTTAAGAAAAACCAGGGTGTGTCATATTATATTTTGTTTTTACTCCTATCAAATGACGTAACAAACAAAAGCAAATGAAGTTTGCAATATCGACACTTGCAAAGACTTGCAATATTGGAGGCGCTGTTTATAACTATCATATCGAACACTATGGTCAAAGAATTTATCTACTTTTTTCTTTACTTTACAAGAAAGCTGAACGAAGCTTTCCAAGTAATCGATCATTTACAAAAATTGTTTTCAGGAGAAAAAATATTGAAATATCTTTGTATCAGTTAATTCTTTTGATTAGTCTCATTGTCACTAACAGTATTATATCATTTTATCTCCAATACTAAAAGTTAATCTAAATCGCCTGAAATTGAGATAGGTTTCTTTAGCTCTAAGGAGTCGATATTAATTGGACTTTTCCTACTAATCGAGAACACTATCACATATTGAAAATTTGAATGTTTTCTTATTCTGTATTAAAAGGTTTTATAATTAAAGAAATCCTTCTAATAATTGTACAAAATTTAATATTGTCAATAATCAATCTTTTCATTAAAACATAATCCTCACAAGAAACAAAAAAGCGAAAGAATAATTAAAATTTAAGAAAACAATTTTGACTTTAAAGGGAGACTCTTTCAATTCACAAAAACATTGAACTTACGTACATCATAAATTGTATAAGTCATCAAAGAAACTATTCTGTTTGAATCAACTTTAGCACTGTTTTCAGTCTATTCTAAACACTTTTAGCGTAGCATTATTTTTGAAATAATGTAATTTGGTAATACCATTACATAATCATCTTACATTTTATACTAAAACAGTATCCAAGACGTTAATATAAAAAGAAAGCTCGTGTCTGTGGTTTATTAATGTATACCTATAAACTAAAATTTATTGTACAGATTTAATAAAGGATTTATTTTCAATATCCTCTTGCGTAATATTATTATAGTTTTAGTAGACAATCGCTTCCCAGCTTGATACCTAATCAATATTCTAACCTTTCAAAGGAAAAAATCTAGCACGATGTTGCTCCTTAGTACATAGATATGGTGTTTGTTCCGCCCAAATCTTACGCCCCTGGGTTTATCATCCCCCTCGCCCTCTCCCTACGGGCGTATAAAAGACTTGAAGGACGTAAGATGATGCGTGATGGTATAACCTAGATCAGAGGTACTTAACTAATGGCATTTGCACCGCGAACAGTAGTGAAATTGTTTATATGAATATTTGAAAACTGTATATTTTTATTGAAATAATTTTTTCTCTGATTGCTGTAAAGCTTTGATATTTAAATAAAATCAAAATGCATCTTTTTTTATACTCCAAGATTTAAGTGTCTTTTTCAATTACATAGATTTAGTTGGGTCAATCGATATGTTCGATTATATTGATATTATACATTTTTTTATATCAATACCTGTGCCCTATTATTGAATCAAATCTTTAAGTTGAGACTATCATGAATAACTAACTATATTGTCGTTGCTCAGGAAGAAAACGCTAAGTCGAAAAAATTACATATTGAGTTAGATATACCAAAATCTTCATTATTTCATACTCTACCGTATGGAAGAATACACTTATTATTATAAATTATACTTTTACTTCCAAATAGTTTTGCATAAACAAGCAAAATGAAAAGGTATGTCATTTCAAACATTTGACAAACTTCAAAGTCTGATTACTCAAAACTAGTATTTTTCAGTTAGTGTCTTCTTCCAGAACAACGACGATATTATGATTTATGATTTTGCGTTCAAAAGCATGCATATAAGCAGCGTTTTCTACCCCTGCCCAATTATAAAATTTTATATCCGTAAACGATTACTATTCTATTCATATCTTATCGAAAAAGAGATGCTGTACAACTAGATTGCAGCAAGTCTTAGTTGACAACGGCAACAAATTAATTCTGACCGATGAATTATGACTAAAGTAATATAAATTCTGACCAGAAAAATGCGAGCCGTTGAAAACTTCCTGTTGAGATGCTCACTCAATGATTAACATAATACTTCAAGTAAATTGGACCTGATGAAGTTAACAAAATATATCTGAGAATAAAACGCCACCCATACAATAAGCTGAACAATCCGATCATTCAAATTGTTCGTAATAAATTTATTGTACTTACATTTATTGATATTGCGTCGAAAATATTGCAAGTGTTCGTCACATAATTAATGTATTGTATGTCTACAGTCAATAATGAGGATTTTATAGGCTCACTTATTATTTATTCATTACCATATTGACTTTTTGAATTGTGATCTAGTTATTATTCAATTTACAATCTTAGTCAAGTTGGAAGAGGTCTTTTGGATAACCGGATTCTATTAATTTACACTTTTTTGGGAATTGATATAATCTTTGATGACTCTCTGAATGCTGCGTGAAAATCAATATGCAAATGATACACAAAGTAGATATTTTTAGTTGCCATACAAATTAATATTACTATCTATTATGACTTCTAATTAGGGATGCCAACTCGAATACTCGACTATGTATTCGATATTCGAATATTTGGGTGATTTAAATACTATTCGTATTAATTTTTAATGAAATATTTTGCGAAATTCTCGCAAAAAAATCGCATCACAATTTCTCGAGATTTCTCGAGATATCAAATACAATAATGAATATCCAAAAGGTAGTGGTTTTTTTTTTGTTGACCAACTCGGGAAAACATTGAGTCGTAAAGTATTATAAGATGTAGGTATCTCATTTTTGAAAATATTGTATGTATATCAGTGATTTTAAATTTGAATAAATGTTATTTTTATTATAAACGAGCTCGTTTTATTACAAATTTGAATGTACTATTAAATTGTTATTTTATTATATACAATTTTATGTTATCAATTATTCAAATCAAATTTTTTATGTTATTTTCATACTTTAAAATACGCTTTAAACTCTGAGTGTCATTAGGCGACACTGTATAAAATACTTTTTAATGACAGTACATTTGTACTAAACAAACTGACGTTTCCTCGGTTAACTCAATTATACACAAAACAATTCACTTAAAAAAACATTTCTCAAAAGCTTATTATTTCTATCATAATAAAATATATTTTTGGTTATTAATAAAAATGATCCCAATAATTGAAAATAATTGGGTAAATTAAATTATTCATGCAATGAAGTGACGATTTTTTTACTTATATAATGTTTTAAACCCAACAGACGACTGGCATGTTTGATTATATTGATTTTAGCCCTATTAGTAAATCAATTAATACAAGCATCACTGGCTTGAGCTTTGAAGCTCGAGAAAATTGGGTTTGAAAACCGCGTCACCGCGTTACGAAAGCTGCTCACTATAGGATTTATTATCATGTATCGGGCAAAAGTCTAATGCGAAGCTTAAATTTAAACGATATTTGCCAAATCTGCTCAACGACATGCTTGTTGATATTCGCCCCCTGTACTCATTTGCTTTAATACTGCGAGCGAGATTACGAATCTGTGTTAAAATTTTGTTTATTCAGTAATATTTGTGACGACGTTGGTAACTCTCATTCAGAACGTATCCTTTGATCTCAGATTATTGAGGACTTAATTAAATTAAATACTGTGATATTAGGCAATGTATTAAATGATTATTTAAAATTTACCAAAATATCAAGCGACAGCAATTCACCGGGGAAAATCATGTATAATTTTCCGAAAATACCTGAACCTTTAAGCTTGTATTATTAAAATTATAATCATCGTTTCTCTCGAAACGAAGGGAATTTAAAAGCGGCTAACGTTAATAATGAAACATTAAATATAATTAAACAAAGGTAACTTTATATTATAAATAGTACAAAGGTATATATGTGTTAAAACTTGAAAAAATAAATAACAATTAGGTAAATTTTTAATCCAATGTTCTGACAAGTGTTTAATTTATAAATTGCTAATTTATTTAAAGATTACATTACGCAATATAGAGTATTGGTTTTGAACCGAATTATTAATTGGAAAGCGATATTTCGCATTACTGTTTCAAATGTCGATATTCTTGGATATTCTTGCTACAGTTACGGTGCTAACCGGTTCAAATCCCGGTACGGACAGTTTCATAAATTGATTTTTTAATCGATGTACGGATTCGTTTTTGAAGTTCGAAGGCACGGATTTCTGTGATATCTTGAATTCCCTTCACCCACGCGATGCTAAAGAACGGGACTTAGTGGGAGAATCAGTTATCCACTACTCCTGACCCAGCCCTGTGCTTATATCTTTACTCTTTTAGATAAAAAGAGAGGTTGAGCAACTGGTAACAATGGCTTCTCATGGATAAAAAAAATATTGAAATCATCTCGAAAAATGAATGAACTAATAAAAAAACTTATTTACAATTATTTAATTCAAAGATTTTATTATAAACTATTTTTAAAATGAAAATGCTTGAGGCACCAACATAAAATCTCTAATGAAATAAGATTCTCTCGTAAGATTATTAAAAAAAAATTTCAAATTCCCTTTCTTCATCTCACGTCTTAATATTACAATTTTCTTCTGCCAAGGAAACCAATTCCATCTTACGTAATCTACCATCTTGTTAACGCCATGTTTAATAAATAAGCAAGATTCGATAATTAAGATTGCGTTTCTTGTACTACTTATTAATATATATTAAATATAAATTACATACAGTGAGTTCTCGATCGATCGATAAGTCCCAATCTTTTTTTCTTAGAGGGTTTTTTTAAATGGGGATATTGTATTTGTTTTCAATATTTTCCTTTTCATCATAAGTGTAAATGATCATAAGCCGAGAGGCGACTGTATATTATAATATTACGCTGGGCTGCTTGCAAAGTCCTTATTATTTTCTATCGGATGAAATCAAATTACGAAATTACTTTTTTTTTATTTATCTTAATACACGTGGAACAACAAGCATTAATTTTATTTAGAAGAATGAAAAATTTCTTGTTTTGAAATTCCACTCGTACTTTTGAATTAACATCAAATTTTCCTTGCAAATAATTATCTGTAATTTTTTAGTTGAATTTTGTAAAATGAGCGTTATTTTCATTGTCTTATTATTACATATCACTATGTTTTTATTATTACACAGAGAAGCACGTCATGCAGTAGAATTCATTATATATTAAATTGATTACATATTAATATATAATATCATCCCCATTTGTGAAATATTGTTCTGTCGAAAACGTCAGTTTTAAAGTAATTTGTAAGAACATTTGTTTTTTTTTACCAACCTCTATTGTAAAGCAGAGACCTTTCTTTAATTTTTAATTTGAAAATTAAATACTTAACGGAAAACAGGCAAACTCCACTTGGTCAAATCTTTGTTCTGAACAGTTTGCCCAAGCGGAGTTAGTCGGTTTGCAGATTAAGCAGCTGAATATGGTTGAATATACGTGGTTAAATATGTTATAATATCACGTCATTCAAAACAAGTATTCATTTACGAGCTATTTTTTTTTCTAAAACAACGACTGTTTAAGGGTTTACTATCATAACACATAATCTCCAGCATATGCAAAACATGAGTTATGAATGCAGCATTGTTCGTGTTGACACCTACCGTTTAAATTATAAAATATCTTGCTAAACTTACAAACTCCCATCCAAAATAATTTTATTCATTTTCAAAATTCATATGCTCTAATGCTCTATAATTTTCTAAGATAATTATGTCCATTCCAGCCAATAAGATTGCAGATTGCAGCAAGCTTCTACATCTAGTCCTGTCCTAGCTCTAACCTTTTATCCCTACTCACATCAAAAAAAGAGAGGTCAAGCAATAATATAAAAATCAGTTCTCGTAGAAAACGTCTGTTGAGATACCTCATGCTCCACGTTGGAAGCGGACATGATAAAAAAAAGATTGCAGCATTGTACTGTCATGGCTACCAGTATTTGTTTACATACATGGTGAAATCGTCTGTTCTATGCATTTGTAACTGTAACATAAAAACAGTTTTTTTCGTTTTCCAAAAACAAGCATTGATAGAGATTCTGAGTTATAATACTAGAGCACTCATTTTAACTATATATAACTATTTCATTTTTTATTAAAATCAATATAATACTACTTTATGTGAAAATATTCTGCTGACGTAATTTCATAAAGTCTATGTAATAGCAAAGATGATTGTACACAATTCAAAAGGTGTGGTTTTCTGACCTTTACCTTTTCATTTACTTGCTATCATGTAATGTTATCGCTATTTGGAAATTGGTTTGTTATGCGGAATAAACAGGCGTCTAAACAATTTACATAATATTTTAATTAAACCATTACAATCATCGATATCAGTAACCTTATATCTATAACAAAGCAATACAATAGCCAGTCGAGCTTCCTTTTATTTTCCTCGTTATATATTAACATGTGATTTGATTTATTAGACAGAAATGTAAGTCATTGAATAAATGAATAACAAATCTTCGTTGTTTTGGCAGAAGACACTAATTAAAAAATACTAGTTTTGAGTAATCGGACTTTGAAGTTTGTCAAATGCTTGAAATGCTATACCTTTTTCATTTTGTGTGTTTGTACAGAACTGTTTTTAAACAAAATAAAATTTATAAAAAATAAGTTTGTTCTTTCATACGGCAGTGTTTGAAATAAGGAACATGTTGGTATAATTAACCCAATATGTAATTTTTTCAATTTAATGTTTTCTTTCAGAACAGAGACGAAATTATGTGTGACAATCAATTTTTAGCCCATTTTATTTCAAGAAAAAGATTTTAGCTTATTTCTGCGTTATAAAATCATGTCATGTTTAAGCATACATGAAATGAATCAGTGAGTCGCCAAGCACGCTACTGGCGATCTTTAAATAAAATAAGTCTTTATCGTACGCATATGCTTTATCGATAGATCTATCAATTTTTTCAGTTGCAAGTCTAAAGATTCTTCTTATTTCGTTACCAATTCGAAATTTAAAAAATTTACAAACTCAAAAATGTCGTATTTTTACACAATCTCGATCCTCGTTTTACACGGTCGACGCGTTCTGAAAAAACGACAGTGTTAAAGAATATTTACTTTTCCTTAAACACCGGAAGACACAAAATAACTAAAACTACCACTGTGCCCATGGTAGTTTTTCGTGATTTACTCTAAAATCCTTCGGTAGCGACTTAGTGACTCAAATGCAAAAGGTAGAACTATAAAGTTATTTTTTAAGATTTGTTTCAATGAAATGTGTTCAAGCAAATATATGAAAAAAAATAATACAAGCTTAAAAATTATATTGAGAATTGATATCATAGTGACCATACGTATTTTTTATAAAATATCTTGGATACAACCAAGCCAGTTTAAGTACAATATATTTTTATGCTTAAATATATCGTACAAACTACCACTCGAACAATTCCCTTGCTGTAACGTAAAATGTAAAATATAACTAATGGATCAGTGATTTTTTTTGCAGAATTTCCTATGAGCTAATAAATATTATGCAAATTTGATTTGTATCCATGTTACATACTCTTGTATCCTGCGCGTTCTTTTTATTCAATTAGTGTCCATTGGTTCAGGCCCCAGTAGGTACGATGTCATAAATTATTTTTTAAATCGTTTTATGTATTTGTATTTAAATGTAAGCATGTTTGTATTGTTTAAATACAAAATGGATTTCTTAAAACTAGCCATTACCTGACTTTATCCTTCTACCTATACCCTCTCCGGAAAATAGAGGTTGAGCGACTTAAAAACAACTATTTCTCGTAAAGCAATTTATTTTGGAATGTCATATAAGGAGTCTGTATGATTCCCATTGGAAGACATAATCAGTCAGATAAAACTAAATGTCAAATCTTTAAAAAAAATAACAAAATGAAACTATGAAACAGATTAGTTAGTATTTTAATATCTTTGTTTACACTTCATAGTAATTACAAAACGCTAGTTTTGATTATGGATTGCAATAGTAGTAATAAAGAAACCAGGGATATCGGTAATTCTGCTGTTTTTTTAATACCTAAATACCGCTTTTAAAAATGCAAAATACAGATATTCGGGATTATCGAAAATTAACCAATATTGAAATTAAAATGTAATTAATCTACCACATTGAATATTTTTACGTAACTCTCTCTACCGTAATGCTTTATTACAATCCAAGTCAAGATAATCGATCCATTCTCAAATCTGACAACAAAAATATTGAGGGTACATTTTAATATTCGATAAATTTAATTTAACTGAAAGATTTGATTAATTTTTTGTGTTAACCTTTTTCACCGTGAAATTATCAAAAGTGTTTTGTTTACTCCTGATAAAATTAATGTTATCGTACGATTAATACGATATTAAAACACCTCCGTAAAACAGGATTAAGTAGCCATGAAACATGTCGTCAACCTGGAGCGAAGCTCTTACGCCGGATCATCATAATGTTAACACAGTGTGTTTGTGGTAAATTATGCAAATCCTTGGTCAGTTCTGACGTAAAGTAAAACGTTCCAGGATACGACAGAACCTGTCTCTTAGTATAAGTTATAAAACAAACACAGTCTCCGATTAACAACGCCTCCGTAATTCCAGGATAAATAAATTTTCCTGGAAGTTGTGCTTTTGTTTTAGAACAGTTGTTTTAGAGCCAAAAGTAATTTTATGGAAAATTTTCATAACTGTCTTGTGATTATGTATATACCTTTATATAACTTTCACAGAATACGGTACAAGCAAAATATTTCATCGACACGTTTGGTGTTTTAGGTAATGTTGCTTTAAAAAGCTTTATGAGTTATTAATAATTTTACTTTTAATTTTGTGGACAAAATGTCTTAACGTATAAACTTTATCATAAGAATCTGCCTCATAAGCAAATAAGTGAAACCACTAAATCACGGCTAGAAATACTTTTTTTGTTTCAAGATAGTTTGTCTTTGTTTTAACACACTGAGTCTCGGAGCCCTGTTTTCATATGATAAAACAACCATCGCTTGAGTCCTCGAACCGTGTTTCAACGCGATAGACCAGCCTATCAAAAATAGTCATGTTTGAGTCATTAAACGATACATATTGCGACGTAATCCTGATTTTAACTATAGTCAAGACATAAAACTTTCCAAAACAGTCATCTAATTTGTGTTATTGCCAAAATAGGTTTTGATTTCATCGACTTAAAATATTAATCGAATTTTATTTCTATAATACTCCCCCTTCTGGAGACGATATTGCGGTGACACCGAGTCCACTCCGAGCTAGACTTTTCCAAGATCTACAAGACAGGTTGTCGGGGGATGTGTCTAACCATATATAGATACCAATACCGTCAACAGAAAATAAATAAGCCCTGTAGAACATGCAAGGTGTGTGTGCAAAGCACAAGAAAAGGAGTGAGACTCGGTGCATGTGTAAACATTGTCGTGTGACTCTTCACAAAGGGAAATGTTGGCAATTTTACCATACAAAAAATAAATATCAAAATATTTTAAGCAATTCCAAAAAGCTTCATTTGATTTCATCCTCTATTTCTATAGTTATAACACTTTTAGTAAACGCTTAAGAAAAATGATATTTTTTGAAAAATGGGCCGGGCACAGGGGTTAGTTTTACCTGATTTTTAATAAATTTATTGATATATAAGAAAAAGGAAGCAAAAATCCCTCCACAAAATGAAAAGCTTTTCCATTTTTTTACAGTATGGAAACTGTTGAACTTTTTTGGCGCTTAGAATGAACCAAAAGAGATTATTTCATTTTTTTATTCTGGCAGACTAAAGGAAAGATATCAAAAATAATAGCATTGTATCGAGAGTATGTTGAATTTGTTTTACATACCTTAATTATAACCCTCAATTTTATATAAATAGGCCTGTTATGTTTGTAGTTTTATCAGTTGATAATGTCGTGATGAGCGAAACCGGTCCTGATCATTAAAACATGTGAAAGTAGTAGAAATTAAGTGTGTTTTATTTTTTAAAATATAAAGTCTTTCCACCAAGAACTGACAGTTTACACTTCAAAAGTAAAAATATTATTTTTACTGTTTATATCATATTTATATTTAAATGTGTTTGCTTAAATGACTAAATGACAGAGTAAACAGACATTGTCATTTACTTGTCGGAGCCCCATTATGACAAGGCAGAATAGCAATTTATTTTATTTTGATAGAATTTTCAAATATTGTGTTATGAGATTTACGTGGGTTAACGAGAGAAGTCGGAATATTTTCAATTTAAAGAACGTATTTATTCATTCATCGTCAGCAATCTGTTCCACAGTTTCTCAAATCTAAGTAAATTAAAATTCAACACATGCATGTTATATCTTTTTGAATAAAAGACGTTGAATTGTATACCATAGAGAAATTATAAACCGAAAAAACCTGCAAAGTAACCAATACTTTGTTAATGAATTACCTTTTTTCGAGCCATCATGTTACTATAATTGACAAATATATTTAATTACAATTAAAAACATATATTATGAAACAGTAAATAAGGTGATAAAGTCTCTAGGTCTTCTGAATAATTATATTTTAGTGAATACAAATTCATTTAATTGCACTTTAAACAATAATGTCAAACCAATACATTTTCACAAGCCTTTAAGAACCCAGTGGAAAAGCTAAGTAATCAATTTTAATTTTATATTAAAATGAACTTTCACACAGTTACCGCCGAATTCATAGAAAATATTAAAGTAGCCATTGTGGTAAAAAAGGAAAACTAAAAAATGATTTCACAAAATTCTGCAAATACCTAGTCGTACAATATTTGAATATAAAGCATTGAAAGAAAAATGTTGTAGGCGTGAATTATATATAATATCCAAACGATGAATGCTTCGGTTGTTTTATTACATATGTTTTGTATACTTTAATTTACGACTTCCATCCGAAAACTCTAAATGTTTTTCGTTATTATCAAAGGCATTACTTTACGCGGCGCATGGCTGTGAAGCCCGATTTGTTGTTCGAACAGAATAGCGCAGTTTACAACAAAATGGAAATATTAAAACTAAATTTAGCAGAAAAACTCGCATTCGTGATTTTTTGAGAGGCATTTTTATGCCTTTTGGAGGCAATAAAAATGATTTAGCGCTCACTGGTAATGATAAGCAAATAAGTTTCCTGCGTAGTCTTGCCATCTCAGAGGCCTACACTTGGCACTCACTGGGAGAATCCAAGATTTTTACAATACACGACGAAATGCTCGGCTGTTAAAATAAAAATGGTCGATGTACTGCAGGATACTTTGGATTTACGGCCTGTTAAATAAATACCATATCAGCAAATTTGGGATTGTTTCTCATCGATTATCTTCATTCATATTAAGAAAATACGTTATGAGTAATATTTGAGTTAAGATTTATATCGAAAATTTTGTTAGACATATTATTTTGAATATTAAAACTTTTCACACCAATATTGTATTATCAATAATCCACATTTCGATGTTATAGAAATTGAATATACGTACAAATTCCATCTTCATTATAGTAAGTTAACTGAAGTATTCATTTCCACGAAAATTATAACAAATAACGTATAGTTAACAGCCATTTCGACAACGTAACAGAATAAGTTAAAGTCTTTTGAGTATAAAATAACATTATACGGGTTATCATTGATTTAATTTTTATAATTTAACCATTTCCACATGACCAAATTGGACTTAATTTTTGGTATTATCTGCCCATCACAACAAAAAAATCAATAAAACGAAATGTAACATTAGATCTATTGCTGATTTTTTTTTACAGTAACCATTCTGCTAATTAAACAAAGATTTAATTAAATCTATTATATAAAATCAAAACATGTATTCAAAATGATCAGTATTTTATAACAAAGTTTTCTTGTTTAGTAAACATTTAAAAATATCAGTAGATTACAATTATCAAAACATAATTTTATAATGTGTCAACGATCGAACATCGTATAGTGAATTTGACCACGATTGCCTATGACTTTCACTATGAACTAGTGTGACGTCCGTCATAGATGACGGTATTGAAATTAAAATATTGAATGTCTAAATTAGCTAGTTTTATTTTTTGTTTGGAATCAAAATGTATACCTGCATCCCTACATGTGATATGTGATAATAATAAAACGCTTACAGATTGGTCTGGACTTTTATATACTAAATGAAGATGATGATAACAGTCATCATTACTTTTTAATTACTTACCTAGAAAGAAGAACAGCTTTTCGATCAGAGTCATTCAATTATAAAACACTAACGAGAAAAAAATCATGAACTCGTTTGTATGTAATACTATCAGAAATAGGAAAAGAACAACGATTAACATTAATGAGAACTTACCGTTTAAAGCTATTCCAGTCGGTAAAGGATTGTCCAAGGTTCCATTTATCTGTAAAAAATTAATAAATGTAACAGTGTGCCTAATTTTTATAATGTTTTAAACTGTATATTATGCAATGATATTTGATATGCTTAAAAAACTCATATTTACTATTATAACCACCAGAACGCATACGCTTGCGTAACTTTATTACATTTTTCAAGGGAAACCTCTTTCAAAAAGACAAAATATGACTTTACATATTAAAAAAACTCTTAGCATGTAGCAAGAATATATTCTATTCTTTATATTCGTGTAATGCTTTTTTATCAAACAATTTATGGAAACATATTTTTTATAATAACACTGCAATAATATATAGGTACATATTTACATCAAAAAGAAGTTTAATCAAATTTGTATTTTTAAGATTTTGTACACTTCCATGTGTCGGCGTCCGTAGCGCAGTTGGTTTCGTCGCTGGCTACGGTTACGGATGTCTCGGGTTCAATTCCCGGTGCGGACGGTTTTCATAGATTGACCATTCAATCGATTTATGGATTTCTGTTCGAAGTCTGAGTCCTCCCTCCCACCAATCCTATTCTCACGGGGCGTAACGAGAGCGATTAGCTAACCACTAGTCCTGTCATAGCCCTATCCTTCTATCCCTATTCTCTTCGAAAAAGAAAAGAGAGGTTGAGCAACTGAGTGACAAGCAGTTCTCGTAGAAAAAATCCTGTCAAGATACTTCCATTAGGAGACCATATGCTCCACATTGGGAGCGGACATGGAAAAAAAAAACTTCCATGTATTTTGTCACTGACGACCCGGGTTTCGCCTTTCGGCATCTAGTCCATTCGTGCACTTGAATGCCTGAAGATGCCGAAAGGCGAAAACCTGGGTCGTTAGTGACAAAATACATGGATGTGTACAAAATCTCAATAATCAAAATTTGATAAAGAGTTTGTTTTTATTGAAAATACGTCAGTAATAACTTCCATTATTATCCAAAATATGACACTCATATGTATGGCAAATCAAAAAACATTTTTGAATTATATTAAGAAGCTTAATGAGCATTCATTAAAAGTTCGTACATTAGGTAAGGTTGAATATCTCATCATCGCTAATTTTCATAGTCACAAAGAAAATTTTGATTGCAAAATCAATTAACACAAATTCACAGCTGCGAATTTACCCAACGAAAGTTAAAAGAAGTACCGCTTGGGAAGTTATTTTAACTAAAATAATAAGATAAAATATCTTTGCAATGAATGCTCTCGTGATTTGTCTATTAGGTTGTGGGGTCTCGGGTTGGTTAAAATCCCCGAATTGAAACTTTCTTACATTGATTTATTGGTTTTTTTATAAAAATAATGGATTTTAGTATAGATTTTATTCTTTCCCATCCACCTAGTATTCTTCTCAAAAAAGCGATCAGATGACTATTAGTCAATTTTAAGCTGTTAACTGTCAATTCTTGTTGGAAAGGTATTATGGTTTAAAAATAAAACACAATTTGCTTTTGCTACTTCATCAAGAGCATTGTCAACTGATAAAAGTACATTTATAACAGGACTATTTATATAAAATTGAATTTTAACAATTACAAGGTACGTAAAAAAGTTGGTTCAAGAATTGTGACAAAAATTTCCAGGTAATCAAAGAAATTATAAAAAAATTGTGTTTTGTTTTCAAAATATAACTATCAGTGCTTTTCTAATATTGTCTTTAATTAACCTTTCCGTTTCCTAAGAGGCTAAACGAGTGACTTACAACATGCAAGTGGTCGTCATTAAATCACTATGATACAGATGCTCTATTAGCAGTTGATATAAATTGCCCCAATTTTGGATAGGATATCAAAAAAAAATGTTTAAGTTGTAAAAAATGTTTTAAGCAGGACAGAAAGTTTGACTGAAAAACTACTTATTAATCAGGCCACTCTAGTATAAATACTTACTTATTATAAACAAGATACTAATGATATATTAATGGATTAATTCGACAAAAAATTGTTCAAGAAAACATATGATTATATCAGCAAACACAATGAAGGGCGAGTAGAAAAGGAACATGTCACCATGACAAGCGATAACCGAATACACGACAGGGTTATAGCAAAGGGATGAATGTTATGCCACAAAACACAAACTAGATCTTTTACAGGGTTGAGAGAAGACATCGGTGTCAGTTGAGTAAAATATAAAAAATAGTCAGATAAATATTTATAATTAATCTTATGTTGAATATAATGTATAATATGTTTGTTCACATTGCATCAAAAGTTTTTCTTCTATTCTTATAATATCATAGTGTTTTTTTTAGGAATGTAAGTATAACCGCTTTCAGTTAATTTAAAAATACATACGTCTTGAATATCAATTATCGAGTTATATTACTTTTTTTGTAATAATATAAACATCAAACATTTATGTAGCAGTACTTTTATTTATCTCTTTCAATGTGATTATTTGAATGCAAATTTTTTTTTTTTTATTTATACAAAATGAATGACTATTAAATAACCTCAAAACCTAGCAATCATAAATAAAATGTTTGTTATTTCTCATACTGCTGATATTGTTTTTGGTTGAAGCGAAATTTTTATTAAAATCGACTGTGTTTTAGCAAATTGATGTTACCCTCAAAATTGAAATTCATCGAAAACAGTATATGACGTGTTGCGTTATGAATCTTTGAAATGCACTCTTGTATATTTTCATGTTTGTAGATACGGGATTATATGTAAGGAGTGTCGATATAATAGTGGCTTACATCTAGTGGTCGGGTCAGAATTTTTAAACCTAAAACCAATGTAAAATGATGTTTCCCTTCCAAGAAGTGGTAAATTTGTTTTATTCTAATTTACACCATTTGGCTGAGACCTGCTCTGTTGTCTTTAAAATGAGATTCAATCATTTACTCATTTTAGTATTTTTTGAGAGTAACATCAATTGACCAAAATGCTGTTATCGTATTATAATATGCCATGATAATTGATTAAAAGGATTGTATGAAGTCATCGGTTCATTAAATTCAAATTTAATGCAACTTCAACCTTTATAACCTTAACAAAAGAAAAATATAATAAATTTCCAGAATTGTATTAATGTTTACATTTAAAATTTTCCCTAATACATGAGCTGATTTTAGTTTTTACTTTCAAAGAAAATATGGTTTATTTAAAATAATTTATACTTAAACTGCAATGTCATTAATATTATATTAATAAAAAAAAAAAATATCCTTGAACAAAATTGTAAAGACATATTTTACTAAGACAATTTTGACAATGGATTTGTGTTGTACGAAAATTAATACCTGTTTACAAAGAAATTAAATTTATTTGAAGGTCATATGAATTAAGAAATCTGTTTCATAATTTATTTTCAAGTGTCTTTATAAAATACTACCAACTTCTTAAAAGGCATTATGCTAGAAAATAAATTGCACATGTTGGTAAATACTAAACACAGAGCAAATACACATCCTATGTATGAACCTCAGCTAATTGAGTTAAGTATTTCACTTGCTTTAAATATTTTCTCTCAGGCATTGAAAATTTACTTTGATTATTTTGTTAAGATCCTTATTCAGATACTTTGCCGGAATTGTTTTCAAAACATGAGTTGTCTTACGAATATTATAATAATTATTACATAAATTTCTTAAGATTCATATAATTTTACTAAGAAATACCTAGCGTGGAATAATAATACATGGAGTTATACTAAGTGAATTAATGGATTACGTGAGAATGTTCAAATAATAATAGCCCTGGCCACTATGTAGACACTTTATTATTATCACATATCACATGTAGGTATGAAATTTTCTCATGACGTAACCGTTCGCGGTGTAAACAGTGCACACACAGTTCCGACGTACTAGGTACTTTAGACATGCTGTATTTCAATTTCAAAACCGTCATCTATGTCGGGTATGGTTATACTAGTATTCAAATTATTCTTATTTAATTAATTTCAATAATATAGTACTAGCACATTTAAAAATTGTGGATAAGTGGACTTTTTTTTATTTCACCTGATTAATAAAATTCATTAAGAACAATGAAAATATGACTACGCAGTCATTTTGAAAAATTGTTGTCGAATTCAGCTAAAACTAAAAATAAACTTGTATCTTTTTCAAGAACCTTGCTTTCTGCTGCACTTAGTATAATCGTAAAATTGTATTGTTGGCATTTGTGATGTATTGTCTTTTTAACTGATCTCAATTAAATTTGTCAAAATTCTTCCAAGTTATGTAAAAAATCAGAAAGACTAGCAAAATGTTAATAATAAATGATCTCATAATCTTTACTTTTTAATGTTGGAATCTCAAAAAATATAAAATTGTTTTTAAATCTAGCCCTGAAACTATCTGTTACTATATTAAGATTATCGATTTAATTTTCTTATCTCGTAGCGTATTTTGTTCCAAATTTCATAGAAGAAAAAGCATCGCTTATAAACAAAAAACCTTTCCGACTAAATAATCCCAAAATTGTTTCAAGTTCGTAAACGGCAAGAAGCAACCCTTAAAGAAAGCCGGCGCTATTCGGCCGAAGATACTTAGATGGATGAAGACGATATCTAGTAGAGACGAAGACCGTGGGCGTCTGTCTGGGCGTATAGTGGCTCAAGTCGTGTAAGAAAAAATGACCATTATCAATCTCCCGTTCCTTTGCAGGCCTAATGGCCTATCACCGAGCTCACCTGCAACGGATGGCCCGTAAAAAAATAGTAGCCTTTTCGCGAGGCAGGGAATTTTAAACGTATTTTTTTCATATAACAGAAAACCCTTAGCTTTTATTTTTGACCCGTATACCATTTGTTTTCTTTATCAGTTTTTATATAACTCTCGCAGAAAAAACATAAATAATATAGGGCAATATCAAATTTGACGTTGAGTGTAATATGTGTTTCTAAAAAATGAGTTCAATAAAAATAAATGTATTTATTACAATGACGCTCTCAGATAAGTTGATAATTTTTTTTATATTACAGAAACAAGAATTAATATCATAATATAATATTATTTACATAGTTATGTTTTAAAAAGTTTTACCTAAAATATATATTTAAATCAGAGTTACATTCCTTTATTATATGACATATTTAAAATTCTGCTGATGTTTTATAAATTAATTATTTAGTTAAAATATATGCGATTCAAATCAGCGGAAAAATCTTTTTTTCATTCTCTACCCTTCTAACCGTTGCTCATTCTTTTTATACAGATATAAACCATACATAAAGTGGCAAAAAGCCAATCTTTTTTTATTCAAAGAATATATTTTCTTCAATTAAATGAAGTGGTGTAACTACATATTACACAGTCACAAGGAAAATTTTCTAAAAACCACTTCCACATTTGGATTCATTACATTAATGCTATGATAGTAAAGCTCTACCATTATAACGACGCATAGATGAATGAACATTAAAGCGAAAGCTTCAGATTTTTCAAAAGTTGCTCTTGAGATACTCCCGGCCAACGAAAAATCTGAAGATACGTTAAACGTTTTTCACATACATCGATAATTTGATCGGTCTACAACAGAAGGTGATGCAAGAATAAATGGCATAAATTTCAATTTTCGAGCTGTATCAAATATATTACTTTACTACCAAACATCTATTCTCAAAATTCCTTCTATTTGCATCGCTAATTTTATAATATCTTCTCTGAAACGATATTTTAAAATACAGATAACATGCACAGTTTTTTCAATAATTACTATGAGAATAGAAGCAGGTTAGTAGATATATATGTTCTAGTTAGGAGAAGGACTGTACAAAAATTTGCATAGTAATAACTTTATAAAAGAGATTATGAATTTGAAATATGATATAAGTTCACTGTAATGGAGGATAATTGCTATATCACATATTTAGTACAAAATAGTCGCAGTTGAAAATCACTGTACTGATAAATCCTTGAACCTTAAATCCGGTGATTCAAAACGATGTTTTTTTTCAACAGATCTGTCTATTCATCTTTGTTCCAATCTATTATAGTACTGCGGCGCTGGTAAATATAGCCATTTGACCTTTTTTTCGAAAGTTTATAGTTCACAAAATTTTTGTTTTTAAAGATTTTAAATATGTTGTAAGATAAAAATGCTGTTATAATTAATTTATTTGTGAAAGATTTTCTCAGAAATGCTTACATAATATAACAAATATATTAATTCAGATAAAAATTTTAATATTCGACAAAAAAAGCAAGCTGAATTACATTAATTGGCCAAAAAATTTCGTGCTTATAATTGATTATGTAAACAGCAATTTGTCTCAAACGAAATAAAACCAAAGGGGAAATAAGTTGTCCGAATTCAAGATGAAATTGTTATGGCTTAATATATCTGATATTTTGTTTATTTTATGGAATCTAAATAAAATCTGAATGAAGATTAATATAAATAGTCAAGTCTTTTTCCGTTTTCACACAAATCAAGCATATAATCGACTCATTAATTGTATTTGCTTCTATTTCCGAAAGTAGCGAATATGCGACATTTTTATGTATTTAATTATAATTTGTGTGCATCGTGTATAGCTTGACAAATTTATAAATTCATTGTCTTTTTTCATTATCATAACACTGTTGAGAGACAAAAAACGAATACAGTGAAACCCAAGAGATTTAACCAAAGATGGTATAAATACACTGGATAGGTTCTCACCTAGCACCGGATCAACATCAACCGATGGTATTGTGAAAACAGATATGGATTATTCTCACTCGACCAAAACCAATACACAGATTTTTTACCCTAATATAAATATTATTAAAAACAACTTGCTTATAAAAATGCCTTTATTTATTTTTAATTTATTTTTAATATAAAATTAAACGTGATAGCTTTTTTATTCTGCTGATTGCCTTACAATGTGTGACACGTGTTTCGATTGTTTAAGAAGCATCTACAGACTAACGTTATCGCAAGGTTATTTCTGGTTCTAAAATGATTCAAAACATAAAAATCAAGGGTTGGTTGGATATATTTTCTTATACTGGACGTGGAGAAGGGGTAAGACACAAACGATAATAAAACCTGACGTTACTAATTACAAAGTGTTTGCAGGTGAAAATCCAAAAGGAAATATTTTCTTTAACTATTATATAAATATTAATGATTTCACAGTTACTTATTACAGTTTGCCTGTTTTGCTGAAGGGATCTCAGATTTCTTGTTCTTGCTTCAATTTTAACTTCATAAGCTTCGATAATTATACTATAGTTTCCAAAAATATTTTATCACCGCTCTAAATCTAAGCAATTGTCGCTCATAGCATTATCTAACTTGCCCACGCCTAAATTACGTCACTTTTCAAAGTGAAGTAGTGTACATGGATCAGTAACCATAGACCTATTGAGCTATTGCTCATTAGTTCACTATTGTTTATACAGCACCAACTAAGTTAAAGTTATACAGGATCAATACACTATGAATAATAATATGTACTTCGACTATATATGACGGTTATCTCACATTTCGCAATGAATATATTCATACTTGGTAAACCAGTATCATACAAACTGTTTGGTATATAAATGAAATTGAATTTTGATAACCCAGCTGGCAATCAAATTAACTCGGTGCATATACTGAGGGTAGGGATTGCAATATTGGACGAATATATCAATTCCGGTATTCCGGTATTTCAAATATAAAACCATTTCTATAATAAAATATTTCATTTCAAATGCCGGTATAAAACAAAAAAATATAAATATACATCATTAGCATTAAAGAATGATTTTCTTAAAAACAATAAATAATTGTGTATCTGAATTAAAATATGACATTAAAAAGGTTAATTAATAAATGCTGCGATCTGTCAATCTCGATCGGATATGAGTACAAAAAAAGTCCTTTTATTTTATTGTACCATGTCCGTTCACAATTCTGAGGATATGGATTACTAATGGAGATATCTAAACATTAGTTTTCTTCGAGAACTGCTTGTTACTCAGTTGCTCAACCCCCTATTAAAAAGAGAGTTAGGGATAGAAGGATAGGGCTAGGATAGAACTGGCGGTTAGCTATTCACTCACACTATGCCCTGTTTTTAGGATCGGATGGGTGGGAGGGAATTCTAGGTATCACGTACATTCATAAGTACAATCAAAGTCGACAGAGTTGAGCACTGCACCACGGACCTGACGGACCCGACACTTTCAGCTCTGATGCTTGTTAAATGAATATTTTGAAAGATATTATTTATGAATAATTTTTAAACTCTAATGTTTTTTCTTATAATTGAATTTAATGAGACATAATTTCTGATTTTAGATTAGCAATTGATTTATAACACATCGTTAACATTTTAATTGTGTACTATTTAATTTCGTTCATGAATAATTTGAATGATTATCTGTACATTTTGTTATAGTTCTTGAATCATTTGTTTGATATACCTTGTAATTATTGACGCTCATTTTTATATAAATAGCCTTGTTAAGATTAATATGAGTTAATAATGCTCGTGGCGGGCGAAACCAGCTGTACAAAATAAATCGTGTATCATTTTAAAAATGAGAATTCATTGAATTATTTTATCTTTATTGCAAATAAAATATTTGTCGCAATTTTTTTGATTCAACATTAAATAAATACGCTATGTTTTTTGAATTATTTTATTATTGCAAGGCTCCTAAAGCTTTTCATGATAAATAAAAAATTAAAACCATCAAATTTTGAAGTCAATGTTGCTTAGTTTTCAATGTCGAAATACCGGGCTGTCGGTTCGATAAAACCTGTATTGCAGTCCCTAACCGAAGGGTAGATAGACGTGTATTACCAAAGTGGGAGTAATTCTACAACACACGGCATGTTTGTGGCACATATCAAAACGTGACAGATGCTCTACGAACTCAGGCTCGTGTCTCTAGGATATATAAGACGAAAGATGGAGACTGTTTTCAATATACGCAGGATGTGTTTACCCAACGATTATGTTTAACCACAAGTTTTAATTATTCATGCATCCATCCAAGCGACCTCATTTACCTTTCCAAGGTTTTAATCGAGGGAAACTGGGTCCTTTTTGCGAAACTCTAAATGAAAATGATGGCTGTTCGTAACGTTTACGTAATTCAATTAATTTTAATAATTATATTAGATTGGCATGAAAGTCAATTATCTAGCAAAATTACCCCTTTTTATATCAAGATTAGACAGCCCAATGATTGATTTTAAAGTAAAAATGGAAACATATTATTATAGCGATATTACTTGTTTTAAAATAATACAGTAGATTTTCGGGTCCGTGGTGCAGTGGTCAAAGTTGTTTGCTACGGTTATGGATGTCTCGGGTTCAAGTCCCGGTACGTACAGTTTCATAAATTAATTTTTCAATCGATGTATGGATTTCTGTTCGTAGGCATGGGTGTTTGTGATATCTAAAATTCTTTCCCACCCATCCGATCCGAGTGATTGAGCAGCTGAATAACATGCAGTTTTCTACGAAAACTTCTGTTGAGATACCTTCATTCGGAGGCCATATACTGCACATTGGGAGCTCTGACATTGTAAAAGTAATAATGATTTAACAATAGAAATAGATGAACTTCGTCACTGTAATACATATAAAACATGTAATGAGATTGTAAGCTATATCTTTTTTAATCGATCAAAATGTGTACATTTCCGTACGCTTTGTCACTAACGACACGAGCTTTACCTTTCGGCATCTTCAGCCACTCTAGTACATGGATTTACTTGAACTGACATTGACGATTTGATATAGAAATTCCATCCAGCACCCTCAGTTTATATTTTAAATTTATTATCAAGAACTACATGTCTTTTTTCCGACAACGTCCGCACCAAATTTAAAGCATATTAAAAACTTCTTCTCAAGCATCTCAAAATAATTTGATCTACAAAAGTAAGATTTTATTGAGTCGCTCAATATCTTTTTAATGGAGGAAATATTGATAGAAAAAAGCACGTTAGTACAGGATAAGTATAAATATACAAATTTAACTTGGCCGCTAGTGAGTGTGTCACCGTCACAGGAATGTTGCCATACTCAACTTGAATTGAAATTTCAATAAATCCTAAAACTGATATATTAGTGACGGTTATTAAAAATAGTCAAGATATTTATTTTGCGTAAAATGGCAATTGGAGAAATTTATTCTAGACTGACGTTTCTAGTTCCTATAGTGTAAGTACATATCATTGAAATCATGGCGACTGATTATAAAAATGATACAAACAAAAAATGAAAGTCGAATATAAAACCTGATGCTTAGCGTACCACAATAAAATTATCAAATATAACATAGTGCGTTATACAGTGGTTGTAAAGGCGATAATTTAAGAAGAAATATATGAAATAATCACTGCGGAAATTTTCTCAATAATTTCATACGCACACGTGATAAAAAAAGTCCTTAAAGATATAACACACTAACAACCAAGCTTAATAGTTATCAGAAACCGTTTGAAGTTTGATCAAATAACCGTCGAAGGGAATTTGAGCAAACACACTAAATATTCTTTCTGCTATATTGGAAAAGTTATGGACTTTTTTATGAGAAGAAAACCTACGGCGGTGCTTACACAAAAACAGCTCGTAAACTGGTTTCTTTATTCAAGGAGTGGCAGCAACGCACGGTAGATTCAGACAATATTTTCTGTAGTTTGAGAGAAATATCTTTTTTTAACATGACAAATATTTTTATTCTATATTTTATAAGAATTTACACTAAAAATACCAGTGAAAAATGGTCCCTCTACATATTAAAAAATATTCATAAACCTAATATATAAATATATAATCATCAGCATATCTTAATGGGTTTAATGCTTTTATTTATCCCTACGATTCATCTGGTCCAAGGAATTCAACATGAAACCTCCTAGGACTTTTGATTGAATTAAAACAAATAATTGCACTGTTTTCATTTATTTGTAAAATAATGTTCATCAATTTTAAGTATACACAGTTAAAGTTTCTTAAAGCCGCCTTATTTAATAACAGATCATAAATTTAACCTTTATCGTAAAAATTTTTCCACGCCTGACCAACATAATCATGATTTAATTTCGTGAATTTCTTAATGACATCAAATCTTGAGTTCTGCACACCATCACCATATTTAAAGGGCTTTAACATTATGATATGAAAAAAATTTAAGATTTCTCTGTCTGAAAGGCAACGCACAGCAGAATTTTCAGACAATATTGACAGGTAGCTCCACTACTACCGGGTGCATAATATCACTCGTATATAAAATCCATGATGGACGGACTTTTTTATCAGTTTACGATAAGTACGAAAAAAATCCAAGTATAAAAACGCTTCAGTGGGACATTAACAGTATATATCGCAAATGCTCTACAAAAATTGTAATAAATTTTGTGTGTCTATTAGACTAACTTATACCTGAAATATATGTGATGTTATTATTTTTTTTTTTCCTAATAGTATAAAGTTGGTCATTAAATAAATATGTTTATGGTGGTAGAAGTATAAGTCCATTAATTCCTGTTTTAACGACATTTTGTTATACATATTTCACATATAACACTGCTGATATTAATAGTAACAATGATAACCTTATGTAGAGAATAATCATAATTGATGAAAAAACTACCTCAAAATTTAACATTATTTTTGCTCTTCTGAAAAATCGTCATAATCTGACGAATTCGATCAGTTGTACTACATCGTTAAGCGTCATCACAATACAAAATTCGATGAACAGCTTTTAAAATGATTTTTTATGAATGAGTGATTGTTTCAATATTTTTATCATACCAATTTTTACGATAACTTTTGAACTTGTATCACCTATCAAATCTCAAAATACACTTTTGAAATACAGGTTGATTGTGCTATAGAACTAGCTTTTGAATAATGTTTTGTATTTGTAAAAGTTTCAAGTAGACCATGCCAGATATTGTTTTTATTGAGACTCTATTACCCTCAACAGTATTTCATCGAAACTTTGTTGGAATAAAACTTATAATGTAAAAACGGTAATTTTTTTTACAATTAGAAGAATAGCAATACACGTTTAGTTGGTCGCTTTTTTACAATTAATAATATAAAAAGGAAAATAGTATTCCTTGTCTTAAAATTTATATTTAAATTTAATGAAATGTATATATATTTTAGATTGCTGTAACTTTTTTTCATAGAGCTTACTATGTTAATTATATCCTTAAACAGCTCGCCAAGATCCAGGCGTGGATGGTTAGTAGTAGGTGCCTGGGTGTAGAATTGATTCCCACTGACTACAAAAGGATCCTGGAAGATGGATCTTCTTTCAAAAGTTTTAAACTGTTATAAACTTACTGTTAAATATTTCGCTTCGAAGACGTACACAGCCGGGTAACGATAACAAAAGTAGATTTATCTTCCGCTGTCTTCAACGCGTCTGAGAAAATGTATTCGTTGAATCTTTATTTATAGCCGAAACAGAATTAAGCATTTTAAAAACAAACAATTTTATTTTTATACAAAATAATAAACAATTTTTTTAATTGCCTATTATATCTTGAGTTTTTATTGCCGTTCATTATTTTACTTCAAATGCGAGCTTACCAACGACATTAAATATAATACGTCATACTATTAATATTGGCCGGGAATTTTGCGTTCAATTATGAAAGACCTGCAATCCTATCATTTTGGCTTATTGAATTATACGGTAAATTTGGTGTAAAGCATTTTCCTTTGTGTCAATATATTCACAGATAAGTTTCCAATACTACCGCTTAGGCTTTCAAGTTTTAAACTCTAGATAAATATTTACATTTAGTTAACAATGTTAAACATGCATCCTCATCATTTATTTTTGTTTCTGTTAAATAGTTAAACGTTATTAAACTAAGCATTCATAAGAAAATTATACATTATTATTTGAATATAAAGTCTTAATTATTGTTTTGTTTGTCTATATTAACTAAATATCTCTTTCTTCTTGTCTCGATACAGTCTTCTGTTGAAAACAGGCTACCTAATTGTAAAACCTTTACCTATCCAGGAACGGTTATAGTATATCGCATTGGTCATTGAAATATGCTACTGATAATTTTATTCGCATTATGATTCAATTTTTTTCATATTTTTATTACCGAAAACTTGACCGTAAATATGCAGCTTCCGTGGGCCTTTTGAATAAGATATTTTGGCTAATAGTGTACTTTTAAAACCGTCTCGTTGGTGACGTCGTTAAAAGTATCTGCTAACTGCTCGATTAGAAATCTAAATTCTATATGGTAGCGGGATAATTGTGAATTGTGAATGACGTATAAGAATTTACTCCAAGATCAAGATTATATATATTAACAAACAAAGATCCTCTAATTCCACTTTGTAACCAAAACCGTGTGGTTGATAATTAATGCAAGTATGTTAATGATGCGATTGCACGCAGCTAACATCTTAATATATCAAAGGCTTATTCGCAAGTGTTTGTTGTCTTCCGGTGACAAAGCCTCTCACACACGTTCAATCAAACTTTGCCACTCACGCCTAAGTAGGTTTCGCTAGGACCGTCCATTTTCCACTGGCCCACCCACCGGGGAGCTGCAAATTTTCGACCTTACGACAAGCCATAATCCGCTTACCTACCGTGCAAAATACCAGTGAGCCCTTAAGCTCAAAATTGATTGCGCACCGTTCGCCATTTTCCTTTGGCCGGGTGGAAAATTTTAGTTTTTGAACAAATAACTGTAAGTAATACCTCCCGCGCCTTTGTCTTAATATCTCCGAAAAAAAATCGATAAAATTGTAAAGCATTTCATCTAAGCTTAAACATAATCATTTACAATTTCTTAGTAGTGGCGATGACTGAATGGTAAATGCAATTAAACGATAAGCATCGCAAATAAGATTAAGGTAAATTAAAACATTAATTTGCCATTGTTTTAATGTAAATCTGTCCAATATTAAAATATTACATTTCTGTTGACTATCCATAATAGATTGTAGTAAACTTTGAAAAAGTTACCTGTACTGATTACTCGCCTCATTTCAATGACTAAAAATTAGATGAAACACACACGGAATAAAATATAAACGTAATTGAGACGCGTTTTATGCTTTAATCAAAAAATATACAATATTACTTGTGTAATACGCATGAAAAAACTGTTAAAATCCCATTACAGTATTAGCCAGAATATGACTCAATGTTTTGATATAAAATATTTTGTAAAATACCGAGCATATATATAGAGATATATGTACTTCCTATGCTCCACGATCTTTCCCAGGTGTAGAATTCTTTTTTTTTTGCAAAACCTGTCTGGCGCGTTTGGGTAAAGTGACATAAAGTTACCTTCTTGTCATTTAAATTTATCGTTTTTATGCGCTCCTTGTTCAACAAAATATTGACAAGAAGGGACCAACAACAATAGGGAAGTGAGAACCTCCAGAACAGCTGAAACAACAACTTTTATCTTGTATTTGAATTTTCCCTTTCAATCGCACTCCGAATATACAAGTTGCGCTATATTCAAA
This sequence comes from Himalopsyche phryganea, assembly GCA_022494535.1. Classification (NCBI taxonomy): domain Eukaryota; kingdom Metazoa; phylum Arthropoda; class Insecta; order Trichoptera; family Rhyacophilidae; genus Himalopsyche; species Himalopsyche phryganea. Next base: position 698,397 of record JAGVSL010000132.1, on the reverse strand, counting down.
CTAATACTTTTATTATTTACTATTTTTAATCAAATAAAGATTTATTTTTATATTTTAGTAAATTTAATAGTATCACACAATTTTTAAGCTCTCATTAATCATTCAGAATTAAAAATAAATTTACATTAAATTGTCATATAACATAAATAATTGTGCTTTAAATAAAGCGTAGCTTTTTTCAATACGTCAACATCGGTATTTTAGCTAAATATTTTTTAAATTCTAATTTACCTTACAAAATAATGTTAACAGGAATACAATAGTTTGATGTGATTTTCTTTTCTAAAAATCATTCATAGTATATTTTGAACTTTCTTCATTTTTAAATTATCGATGATATTTTCATTACGTAATTTATATAGGCCTTTGTTTCCTCTTTAGCGATCGCTAACTTTCCAGTCGGGCAAAAGAAAATAATTTCCTGGACCGTAATACTCAATTAAAGAAACTTTACAAAATTCATATTATAAATATTATATCTCCGGAATAAAGCTTTGTCCCTATATACGAATACAAAACCAGTAGGTTCCTTTTGCAAAATTTCAAAAGTTGTTAAACAGATGTTTCAGAACAAGAAATAATTTAAAAACTTTAAAAGCCATTCAATTTTCTAGAACTTTCCCCGATTAATAATGTAAACCATTGAAGTGCAGCTTTTGTTTCAAAGCTTTATTTTGCCGTTTTATATTTTTGTTTTTATATTGACATGACGTCAGCAGCTTTCGTAATTATCTTATTAAAAATCTTGATGAAGACCTTAATATATTCTTCTAGTACAGCTTTATATTAAACACGATAAAAACTGTACTAATTCATTAATACATGACATTTTCTGTTTGCATAAATAACATAACTCTAAAAATATTCAAAAGTCTCTCAAACTATCCATACACTTATTTTTATTGATATAGATTATCATAAGAATGAATGTTACTTTTAAAATGTGATATTATGTTCAATGCTCTAAGCGCAAATTGTAGTAATAGTTCCATATATCTATACCTCAGTTCCAAAGTGTAACGAGTTTTTGGAGCCTTGATTTAAGTATGAAGACATGCTTAGAATACCGATATTTATTAGTTCCAAAATGTAACAAGTGGTAATCTGCGAAAATCCTGTGAAAACTCTTATTAAAACTATTATGTTTATAAAAATATAAGTATACTTTTTAAGTTATCCTATAATTTTATTAAATTTAAAAAAAAATAGATATACAATAGTGGATTAAGCCAGCTTAAAATCTTGTTTCGTAATTATCTCAGAACTATGTTTTTGAGTTTTTACACTTCAGATATCTATCATTTTGTAAATACCGGGTTCGCTCAGCGAATGAGGTTTTTCAACTGAATCATTTTTATTAAAATTTATTAGCTTATCTGCTACTCTCGCAAAACCCGTTTTAAAAAATAGCAATTAAAGATTGCATATCTAATAAATAATTAAGCTCTTGGCAGACAATCATACGGATGACGCGTGGTGACCAAGTGCTTCATATAAGGGGCAAATCTAGTCCAAGAAGAAGAATATATCCCAAAAATCTCTTTCGTGCACTGTAGCTATTTTCTTATACAATAATAAGTTGGTCAAAAATATTTTACTTTTTTTTAAATCATGTGAGCTCCTTAATGTGGAGCATATGGCTTCCTAATAAAAATATATTAACAAAAGCTTTTTTGAAGAGAGTAGAGATGGAAGGATGGAGCTAGGACAGGGCTAGTGGTTAGTTAATCGCTCTCACTTTCATCCCGTTTTAGGATCAGATGGGTTAAAGAGAATTTTAGAAATTACAAACATCCATGCCTTCAAACAGAAATTCATGAATTGATTGATTGAAAAATCAATTTATGAAACTCTCCGGGAAACTGGGAATTGAACCCGTGAGATCCGTAACCAAAGCCAACGACGTTGACCACAGCACCACAGACCCGACTTTTATTACAAACATTAAATAACTTTTAGTTTTTTCAATCCATTCAACTATATTTTAAAGCTGTTATTGTATGCAAAATGAATTCTACTGCACTGCCTGTTTTTACACAACTAAAAATTATTTGTAGCATACCGGAAATTTAAGTATCCATCAAAAACAGCAAATTAATAAGTTAACTTTAATAATTTACGCTGTATCGTAGACCTTTTTTGCCGTGTCAGCAAAATTATGGTATACGCCAAGTAAAATATTTTTATTTTCATTTCAAATAAATGTTTTGCTGTGCACTACTTACATAGAAAACGATAGCTTTATTATTTTTTTTACTAAATAAGGTTTTGATTTGTCGACTCTTGATCAAACAATATTTCGCATTAAATGTGGTACCTTTGATAACTAAAATTATTTTTTTAAGATGCAACTGATATTTTAGTTGGGAATAAGTTATTGACTTGACCAAAATGTTTTTAAAAGCAAAGAGAGTCAAACATTTGGATATCGATTTTGCGTACTTTGCTTTTTACGGAAATGCTTAAACTTCTATAATATACAAATGGATTTATTCTTATGTTTTTCTTTTTATTACGTACAGATTACTTTTCAGAGATTAATTAATCGATTACTATCTGTCACGGCTCTTAAGCAAAATATTTTTTTAAAACCACAAGACGAGATGAATCGTTGAATCTGTTTGATTCTTTTGTGGAGTGAGTATAAGATTGAATCGCAAGGCATAAAAATTGAATATCCATGACATTTACGAACGATTCTTTAAAAAACGATTGACTTATGAGTAATATGAGACCCTTTGTTATTAAGTTACTATAACATACAAAACACATTTAAATTAACGACTGTTCTTTTAATAAAATTATCCGCTTTTAATTGTCTAATTGTCAGCGTTTAATTTTAATTGTCTAGTATGCCTGTCTTATTTCATACAAAATTTATAGTCTTACAATATAGAAGAAGAAAAAAATTTCTTAGTTGTACACCGGATGACTACATGATCTGACGCCACCTGGTTTTCAATTTGTATGCAAGAAATCGCTTCAGACTGCTGCCAAAAACCTTTTTGTTTTTCTGCGACTATAAACTACTCCTTCCAACTGGAATATTATTTTTGCACATGCAACGAACAAAAGAACATGATCTACTTGTCGTCTCAGTTCAAGATGTAATATTTCCTTTTACCCAAAATATCTTGAACATGATATATTGTCGGAATATGGAGCATAAAATTTAAATTTTCAGATAGCTTGTTATTTTTATCGTTATACTCTACCATGTGCTACTCATTTCTATGATAAGTTTTTCTTGTCTAAGTAATATATTTAATTTTTAGTGGTACGCGAGGGATCTGACATTATCTATTGAATAGATGTGGATCAGATATATGAAAAAATGAAGGAGTGATTCGTGCTGATTTCTTATTCAAATACGACATCTTTATAGAAAATCAATATGTATTATTGAAACGATTTTCTATTGCTATTTCATATTTAATCATGTAATACACACATGAGAGGGGACGGACAAACGTCAATTTAATAACATAAAATTAAAATTGATAACTTAGTTATTCCATTTGGTTTATCACTAACGTGACGCGTTTCGCTTCTTTAAGAAGCTTCTTCAGACTAACGTGGGTAACGTTTCGAAATTACTTTTTAAGTATAATTTAAGACATCGACTGAGGGTGCTTGATGGAATTTCAATATTAAATTTGAATTATTGAGATTTTGTACACTTCCATGTATTTTGTCAGTTCGAGTCCATTCGTGTGCTCGAATGCCTGAAGATGCCGAAAGGCGAATCCCGGGTCGTTAGTGACAAAATACATGGAACTGTACAAAATCTCAATAATCCAAATTTCACTTTTTAAGTGTTCACTGTCAATTCTTGGTGGAAAGGCATTATATTTTAAAAATAAAGCACAATTTCTTTATACTAATTTCACGTGTTTATAATGATCACGACCGGTTTCGCTAATCACGAGCATTATCACAAACAAATTGTTTTTTATTCTTAAAGTATCATGCCTTTCCACCAAGAATTGACAGTGAACACCTTTAAAGTGATAACTTATATCATTCCTTTCATTCAGAAATATTTGTCTATAGTAACATTGGCCATATGTGTTGTTGATAATTAAGTGTGCCCAATAAGTTTTGAATATTTTTTGCAATTCATTTACTAGCTGGTTCTGTAGCCGGGGGTTATCGTTGATGGTCGCTTTTCCTCCTCTGTTGTGCGTTAAAATGTTCAAAATCCTGAACGGACACGTTCATACATTGACTTTGCATCAATAGGCATGGATATCTGCTTCTATCCAATCATACAAACGGGGAAAGTAGTCAGCCTAATAATAATTCATCGTTTTTTGATATAATTTCTCTATTTGAACAGAGATGTTGACGGGCACAGTGACAACGAAATTAAGTCAATCTTTTCTGTGGGATATCAAATATAAGGTATAACATACTCTAAAGTGGAAGCAGATATCTTAAAAAAATATCTCAAATGTTAAAAATACATTTTATTATCGTTTAATTTATAAACATTGAGAAAAAATAAATCTTACTGTCACAACAATCATGCCGAAATAGCTATCAATTTTTACATTGCTTCCATTATTTTGTCTGAATTGAATATAAATTTATGATAAAATATTGGATATAGTTAATCTCATATTTATATACATAATATAAGCAATTAATTACTGATAGTTTGTTTTTTATTATTATTTAATAGTTTACTTGTTTAATGAACCCGGGGTACGGAGTCAGCGGTAGGGTCTCAATACAAGAAAACGATTTCGTTCGTTTTGTTGAAAGCCATACTTGGTGCAGTATTTCACAATGTGCTCTGCGGTATTAACTTCACCACACTAGTAAAATGGAGACTGTGTTAGACCCCACTTATGTATCATGTAGCCACAAATAGTGAGCCCGCACTGGATTCTATTCAGACAGACGCTGAACCTTCTTGGAAGATGAAACTGTAGAAGATCGCTGGTCTACTAGTTCCACAATGAAGTTTTCATTTCTTATGTAAAATAATCATACTTCTATAGAGTTCAATTAATCATCACTAACATGTGTCTGCTTTTTACAAAAGTATCCTTCTTTTAAAATGAAGTTAGTAACGAAGTTGTAACGCGTGCTGGACAATGGTTTGTTTTGAGCCTGATCCCATGCTGTTATCACTTTTTAACCATTGAATAATATTAATTTGTCATAAATATACAATTCATATTATTTCACTGCAGGGAATTTTTGGAGTACGAAAATCCGTAATATGTTTAATTATATTCAAATCCTTACTTTATTATTTGACATATTTTCACTCGTCCAAATATATATAATTTTTAGTTTTTAGTTTTTTAGTTTTTTTAAATTATTGGTAATGTATTATTGGGTTCAAGTTTCCTTTTTAGTCTACAAGAACATGTTTATTGTTAATCATAAAAGGATGGAAGATCGAAACTATTCAAAATTTACCCACAACTATTCAACTACCCGAACCAAGTACGGACAGTTTCATAAATTGATTTTTCAATCAATCTATGGATTTATATTCAAAGGCATGGTTGTTTGTAATGTCTAAAATTGCCTCCCACTAATGATGTCCTAACGTTAACCTTCTATCCCTACTCCATTCGAAAAAGAAAGGTTGAGCTTTTGTAGAAAACCTTCTCTTGAGATATTTCCATTAGGATTGCATATGCTTCACGTTGGGAGCGGACAAAAGTGTGCATCTATTCAACATTTTATTTCAGGGCTTTTTAGGCTTACACTGACTGCTCCACTAAGTCCCGAGGGTCAACTCCTAGCTAGCTCATCATATCAAAATACTGTAGTTTAGAATTACTTGGCTGGTACTTACAATGATATGTCGTTGCAGCGGAGATAACAGGTAGCGGACATGGAGAAATCCAGCTTCGTCTGATTTATACACTCATATTAAGTCCTTTTGACAGAAAATTTGGTTGATAATTAGCATAAATTTTTCGTAGACTTTTTCCGCTTTTGGCACTACTTATCTCTGTGATAAAGCTATAGCGGGCTGGCCCGCTGGCCGTAGTTTGGAGACACTTGCTTTATCAAGATTTTACAGATTTCGTTTCAGTTTATTCGCAGAATCAAAAATAGTAAATCCTGATTACTACTATTATTGACAATAATAATGCAATATTTTTTTGTAGTTTTGCAAATTTAGGTATGTTAAATTTCTATCAAACAACTATCGACCACAAATTTAATGTGATTCAACGAACAGACATTCAACCAATCCCGTGAGCTACTGCCGTTCTGTCACATCGAAGCATCACATGCCATTCTTATACCAATATCACTGTATACGTTTTACAAGTTCGGTGTCGTTTCTAGAGGCGTCGGAGTCACGCTCCCCCCATCCATCATCCGGCGAAGGTGTGCGTCACTATTTTTCACTTTGGCGGGAAAAGTGGTACCTGCCGCGGATAAAAATTGAAGCCTCGATGCCGGAATTTGAAAAATGATCCGAACACTCTGAACTGAGCTCCCCAAGTACAACGGGCTGAACGTTTATCTATTTTTATCCCCCGACGTGTTCGCCCCCGTAACGTTTACTTTACATTTTTTTACGTAGATTTTTTTACGCGATATAAAATTAATTTCGTTCCGTCATATCGAAAATTTTAAGTTTTAATCAAGCTTTATGAATAAGGAGTTTTTGAATTACTCTTTATAAGTAAACTTCAAGAATACATTTATAAAACCAAGTTAGCAATATAAATTGAATAACTTTGACTATTTATCCTTGACGGTAAAACATTGCACGATAAAATTAAACAAATATTTATCGTACATATTCCATATTTGAATCAAATTAAATTTTGCCGAGCTAGAGAATATTGTTAACTGATAAGTTTTAGTATTACTTATAATAAGTACTCAAAAAGATATTTCGAGCAAAACAAATTGGTTAAGGAATATACAGAAGCATAATTTAATTAAAATGAAATCCATATTTCTCGGAGATTCTTTTCTTTTACCATGTCCGCCCCCAGTGTGGAGCATATCTCCTCCTAATGGAGGTATCTCAACAGACGTTTTCTACAAGAACTGGCTGTTACTCAGTTGCTCAACCTCTCTTTTTCGAAGAGAGTAGGGATAGAAGGATAGTGATAGGAAGTGATGAATATTTCTTTCGATATGCCCCGTTTTTTTGAATTGGATGTGTGGGAGGGAATTTCAAACATCACAAACATGCATGCCTACGAACAGAAATCCATATATCGATTGAAAATTTAATTTATGAAACTATCCGCACCGAGACATCTGTAACCGTACCGAATGACGTTAATCACTGCACCATGGAACCGACAATTAGCTCGGAGGCTAATAAAGAAATATATTTCACAAAACGGCCTAGTATACAGACAGATAAAGCCAAACGTCTAACGCATATAATGAATTGAGTTTTCTGATTTTGTAAATACTTTTTCTTTGATTATTGAGAAAATTAACGACACAATATATAAAACAAGTTAAGATATGAGCAGTTAAATACTATTTTTAAATTGAGTGTAGGGTTAAAACAGGTACAAGGTAGCGTAAGGGAAGGCCGGTCCGCTTACATCGGCACATTTTAGGTGCCTTCATTTTCAAAAATGAAGAGAAAATTTCGATGGTAAAAAGTAAATATTTTTTATATATACATAATCAATACAAGTTTTATTCCATTCACCGTGTTTTCTTCCGTCTAATTTGTGACTCGCTGACAAAATATTATTTTACAGGGCGGACATTTTTGAAAATGAGTAGAAAATTTCGTAGGTAATAAACAAATAGAAATTGTTATTCCTATTATTATTATCATGAAGTCTTAATGTTGAAGGAGAAAGAAAACAATGATGTCTGGTGAACAATCACAAGATGATGAATTATCATTCGAAGTCGAATACGATCGAGAAAATTTTCTTCAGCTTCATAATCTTGCTGAGAAATATGATTTTCTTACTCCATTAAATCTTTTTAGGGAAGGTTACTTGTGTCAGTTATATCAATATCATAATGATGTTGATTCGGAAAAATTCAAAACCATGTTGCTGTTTAACATATTGAAACAGATGTGTTGAAGGGTGGCGAAGACTGAACTTTTGTGATTAATTCAAAAACATATTTTTGGAGACTCATTCACAAATATTGAAATGCTTTTGATTTATTTTCTCGCAATTGCGCTACTAGCTGGGAAAGAAGTTTTTCGAAAATGAAAATGAAATTAATAACAAATCGATTTAATTTTAACAGTGAGCATTTTGCAATTCAAAAAATACTTTCAATAGCACACCAACTGGAAGATAAAATAAATTTTGTTATAATTTTTTTAATGTAATTTTAGTAGATTCTATTCCACTTCTTGTTATAAGTCGATTGACAATAATTAATTCCGTTTTTATTTACAATATATACCTACTAATGTATTGTACATAAATAATTTTATATTCCCATATTAATAAAAAATATAAAATTTATTTAAATGACTTGTAGATTTTTTGACATATTAAAGAAGACCTTACAAATTTAATATTAAATACAACATTTGTAAATGACAAGATGGTAAAATTTTGCAGTTTTGTAATTTTTGTTGAAATGTTTAAATATGCTCTTTTTAAATTTGGATTATTGAGATTTTGTACACTTTCATGTATTTTGTCACTATCGACCCGGGTTTCGTCATTCGGAAGATGCCTAAAAGCGAAACCCGGGTCGTTAGTGACAAAATACATGGAAGTGTACAAAATCTCAATAATCCAAATTTGATATTGAAATTCCATCAAGCACCCTCAGTCGATGTCTTAAATTATTAAAAAAAATGCTCCTTTTAGCTTATTTTATGACCATGATTGATGAAAGTTTGCTACTGCAATATTGGATAAAGAGTCTTTATTTTTGATTGTTTTTTTTTATTTGATAAGATGTGGATCGCAATACTTATTGTATCAGAAATACCTGCCATAACTTAATAATTGCTAACAATCATTCACTCCATGAGGTGTTGTAAAAAACCGCAGAAGACTCCTTTGTAATATCATATTATGCCGCTTGATAGTTGGTACTTAAAAAGATGCATGCATTTCAAAAGACATCGTTTTCTGTTAGATATTTATTACCAAAAGAGTAAGATGTCTCTTTTGTCTAGAATATAGCAGTTATAGGATAACGATCCATTCAAAGTCTTGGCAATGAATTACAGCAAAAATATCAGTTTTCCAGTTAGTTTGTTATTTTAATATTTACGAGTTCATTTTATCAAGAAATGTTTCAAATATATTTAAGATTTCGAGTTTTTCAAGTGATATACTATAATTACTTTGGTTTGTCTTCATTCAAAAGAAAAAAAATTCTAGGCAAGTCTTTTTGGTGAAAGAACATCAAAAATAAAATTATATAACCCGCCCCGCACCTTTTTATCCATCACTAGATTGACAGTGACTGAAATTGATAATGATTTATAATCGACGGTGTTTTGGCCAACTGATATAACCTTTATAATTGAAATTGTTCAGGCGAGAGTAAAAACTATTTTTATCGAAAAAATTATATGGTAAGTTGCGTCATGAATCTTTGAAGAGCATTCCTGTAAATTAACATGTTTTCAGATACTGAGTGTCGATATAATAAACGTAAAACCGATGTAAAATGATGTTTCCCTTCGAAAAAGTAGTCAATTTATTTTTCTAATTTACATCATTTGAACCAGACCTGTTAAGTCATCTTTATAGTGAAATCCAATCATGAGCTCATTTTCAAATTTTTTGACGGCTACATCAATTGGGAAAAAAATCGTCGATATTACAATATAAAATACGTGACAAGTAAATGTGTGCTTGTGGGTTTTATAAACGGCTAAATAATTTGTTAAACATTTCTTAATTAAAAGAATAATTATTTAATTACACACTTTTTAAATATTTACCTGCTTAACTCGAAGAAGTCATGCGTTTTAGAAATTTCCTTAATGATTTTTATTAAGAAGTCTTTATAACCACCAAAATAATGATAATTAATTTGAATCATTCATGTTTTGTCACTTTGCCTTTTGCCTTTTGTTATCTCCAAGTATTCAAGTGCGTAAATGATCTCGAACTCACTATAAAAACACACAGACGTTCTTATTATTTATTTAGACTTTTTATCCAATTAAGATTAGCCTTCATTAAAATCCAATCAGTATTCCATTAAATTCAAATCAATATCGATGTAGTTCCTAGTCTTAGTGGTAATAATAATAATATATATTTTCTTAATTACTTTTTCATAATATATATAAACGAAACTAATAGCTTACTAGCTGTCAGTTTGGGTTCATCCATGCAGAAGTTCTATTGAGTCAATATCTTAAATTAGTTGATGTGTAATATATTCATTTAGCTAAACAAATTAATATTGAATACTGAATGCATTCAAAGACTGTTTATATCAGTATCTGTTTTCATCTACTAACTCATACATAGCGCATGTATGGTATATTAAAATTTTACTATAATTTCTCTTCTAAGCTTTCAAAATCTACCACACATCACTACCATCGCAATCGCATGCTATGCTGAATCATACGCCTCACAAAATATGTTTGAAATAAAATCATCATGGAATAAGAATGAAGAAAAGCTTTATTGAAATTTACACGTGAATGTGAATCAAGATGTAATAAAATTCTATGCGATAAAAAGAAATACGTTGCATATAGGGTGTGCAAGAGTTCGTTGTACTCGTTACTACCAAATATAATATAAATGGGCTCTTTAAATACTCGAAAGCAGGTAACGTTCCGATCCCGACAACGTGGTCGTTAATACTTTATTGAGTAAATGTTTGCATTTGTGACTTTTTGCTACCGACAGTTTTAGTAACTCGAAACACATAGATAATACTTGTTTATTTTCTTAGTAATACGTTTTTGCGCTCCTAACGTGGAGCATATTGACTACTAGTGAAGTTTATCTCATCAGAATTCGTACACGATATCTGCTTGTTATTCAGTTGCTAAACTTCTCATATTCGAAGAGAGTAGGGATATAAAGATAGGGCTACGAACGACACTACGCACCGTTTTTAGGATTTGAAGGGTGGAAGGGAATTTCAGAGATCATTGGAACAGAAATTGAAAAAAAACAATTTATGAAACTGTCGGCAAAACATACAAAAATACTTTAAGACATTGACTGAGGGTGCTTAATGAGCTTCAATATCAAATTTGAATTATTGAGATTTTGTACACTTTCATGTATTGTGTTCCAGTTAGTGACAAAATACATGGAAGTGTACAAAATCTCAATAATTCAAATTTGATACAAAATACTGTAAGTAGGTGAAATATTTTTTGCATCAATTCAGCAATATTATATTATTCATACTGAAACTATGGAGAGAATATAAAACTTCCTCTCAGTTTTCTGCCTAATGACATATGACTGTGGGTATGAAATAAGTCTTAAAATCCCCTTTTCACATTTATTTTATCTTACGACGAAACATTTATAACCATAGAATATGAAACTCTTAATTTAACGTGAAATACCTTCACCCATATCAATTTGTAAAAATAACTACAAATAAAATTTCTTAAAAATTAGTTAACAAAAAAAAAATTGAACTTTAAGCGATTTTGCACACTTGCCGGAACAGCCATTAGTAACCATCACTTATATTTGAAAATCGTATGGTTTGGGCACGTCTTTAGAATGCCACCTAAGAGTGCAAGACTACGTTCTCTTTTATGGAAACACCCTGATTCCTGCCGTATTGGACGTAATCTATCGATGCTACACCAACGATACGACAAACGGATCCCTTTGGATGAGCAGTATGCCATTGCAATGAACTGAGAGAAGCGACGTAAACTTTTGATTTTCATAGAATCCTTCATTCTAGTAAGGTATAGAAGAATAAGCGAATAAAAATATGGATGTGATTTACAATACTATGTATAATATTATACTTGTATAGTAGTGTATAATATGGTTTATAAAAATAATTGTACAAATACCAAACACTCGTTAAAAGAGTATTTTACAAATTATATAATCAAACGGGTATTTTTGAATCATTATTTATGTTTAATACTTTTTTGATAACGAGGGGTTAAGAGTGTACAACACATGAATGAAATATAAAAAACCGTATATGGGTTTTGCTAACAATGCAAATCAATATCTCCCAAAGCCGGTGTATGCCACTATGCAATGTATAAGTAGAATGTTTCAACGGTTGGTATTTTTTACAACAACCGGCTGACTGAATTCAATTTCTCAACCTCCCTTTTCACGGAGGGTAGGATAAAAGGGTGTGATAAGGAGTACTGTTAGCCAATTGCTTTACATAAGTTATAACAATGGGTGGATTGGGTAGACTTTGCAGACAGCCATTGTGTAGAATTAAGCACAGTAGTATCTATATTTTAGGCAAATTTAGTAAATTAGCCAATTAATTTTTGCGCAGATGGTGAGATGCTACGTGGTGTCCTGGGTATTGTATTTTGCAGTTAAATAAGGTGAGCATTTAATTGTGGTATCTTTACATTCTGACGAAGTATTGAAGTATGCTGAGCTTTGATGGTGAGGTGTTTGATATCATGAGGATCTTGGAGATAAAAGAATGTACCAGGTAGCGATGTGGTACGTTAGTGACCATGGAGAGACAATGGAACTGCCTTACTCCGGAAAACTTCAACCCTGCTTGCTACTTCTTATGGTCGGTGGGATTCCGTTGGGTACGGTAACTGAATGATGCTGGCATATTATGGAAGGAAGCAAAGTAATTGATGAGTGACAGGGAACCATGGTCAACGCGTGGTGGTCATATGCTTCACATAGGGAGTTAATATAGTCCAAGAAAAATATAAAATATTTCACATACTGAAATATGAATTATATCCTGTTATGATATCATAACAGGACACCCCCTTCTCTTTCTCTAAAAGATATGTAATGCTGTACCACCGCTGTGTCAACACACACTACGGATAAACAGTCTGTTATTATAATGGGCATATTCTATCATAGCACAGCAGCGATAAACGCTTTTAAATTGTTGTCAGATGTTTCTAAAGGGCGAATACTTTGTTGCTCTGTTGATAAGCGCTAATGTGTTTTTGAAAAAAATGGAAAGCTTCAATGAATTGACATTAATACTTACTCGTTCTCCGGACGAAGTCGCAAAGTTTATTGTATTCAGTCCGACTTAAGTATTTCGTCCCTTTTATTGTACCTTCAACTCCAGATATTCTTTCACTGAGGATGTGAGCAGTATCTGGCCAACATCTTACCATAATCTAGCCTGTTATTAGCTTGTAGCGAAACCATTATTCTTTAGGAGACAGAATTTCAGTAATCGCAGTAATCCAAGAATTTCCAGAAAAATGGTATTTTTCTCATTTTTACAGGTTTTGTTTAGTCTTAGTTACATCGCAATTATTTTTGAAGCCACGGCTCAATGTAATTCGATGCAGTTGTGAAAATGCTGCTTAGTATGTTCTAACAAATCGTAAATAAATGATATGATATTATGTTTAGAAAACTTTCAATTATTTTAAAAAAATTATCAAATATGTGATTTAAATGTATGCTGTTTGATCGCAAACTAGACAGTCGGTTTAATTATTTGGTTGGAAAGTTTTTCGTGCTCAAAATTATTAAGATTTATTGTATAAGTCTAAAAGAGGTTCAACTGCTATTCAATTGAAACACTGTTTTATATTCAAGATGTAGTAGTATATATATATATTTCCAAGTCCATTAAAAAGACAGGTAATGGAATGTAGGTTTAGAGCGAATGTGCGATTACAACAAAAGAAAGATATACTGGTAGCGCTGTAAAAGGTTTTGTTCGTGTTTATATACGACTAAAGGTGATAAAAGAGCGGATTTTTCTATTGGATAAAGCGGACTTTTAAATCACATCGATCGATTTAAGCTTTGTGCTTGTATATAATTGTGTTTGCTCCCAACAAAATAAAATGGTTGGCAATATATGGTTGAATAACCAATGCGGCAAACTGAATAGATATTGTTACCAATCTAATTTATTTCGACCAAAACAAGTTTATTTTGTATTCACAACAATACGTGATACACAGATGTATTTTCATTAATACACGCAGCATTAAAATCCATAATAATAATTGCAGTTAATAATATTACCATATTTTTGATAACAGGCATAATAATTCAACAGTACAAATAATGTAACATTGGCCGGATACCTGATAAGCTTAATGTGACAAATCACGTCATGTTTGTCACATAAGTCAGAAGTTCCCGGAGATAAACAATTAATTGAAAAATTACAGAAAAATTTCGACTACGCTGTCTGCAGCTATATTATCGTGTTGTATTATTTTCCGAAGTCATGAATGTATTCTAAAATTCTTAAGATATTTTAACAAAGATGTTATTCGTATTGTCTGAAGTTATTGGTATCAGTGTCTAACAACCAAAGGTGAAACAGCAATATAAAGCTGTCACGTTGCAATATTCTGCCACTATAAGTATTATAATTTCATACTAAAAGCACATCCACGTCATATTCTCAACAGTAATTTCAACCTTAGTATTAATTTTAATTGTTGAAATTTTGTACATTTTCATGTATTTCGTCACTAGCGACCCGGGTTCCACCTTTTGGCATCTTCAGACATTCAAGCGCACGAATGTACTCAAACTGACTGAAGCAATTGTACGCGACCAATTAACATTCTTTATTATAGAACGGTGCGTTTTGAAATGCAACTCGAAGAAAGCATAGATATATCTATTTATTTTAAATTAGTGCGTTTTGTTAGGGTGAATATAAGATGCTGTATTAATATTTGAATTTCGTTATTTTGATTTATAATTTATTGATTATTTTATGAACTCATCTCACGTTTTTTATACTGTTTGTTGATATTTTATACTGTTTGCCGAATCGTAATTACAAAATGTGTTGTTTCTTGATTCTAATCGAGTATTAAACTCAAATCAACAAAACTATTAGAAACAACACGATGCGTTAGTTTATATTGTTTATAATTTGACTGTCTCAATTTCAATTATCGGCATGACTGTGACAAGGCTGTCAAACACAACTAAACTTATCCGAGTAGCAAAACTGAATGAAATAATATATTAACACAATATGTAATTGCTCTAATTAATCTTTCACAATGTTAATGAGAATCTGACGAGACTCACGCGAGAGGCGATGTTATAAAGCTCTGGGACTTAGGCATGCCGTCTTTTTTCTCAGTATAATATATTTCCATAAATCTTGACGCTGTAATTATTTTGAGCTACACTATTATTTAAAATTATGTATATTTTATAACTATTCTGGCAGAGCTTACTAATTATTTTTTAAGTGACTTGGAATTGTTGTTTTGATTATTCATTAATTAATTAATATTCCAGAGAGTGTACTACTTTCGCGGCTAAATGGTCTTTCACGGGAAAAATATTATATAAAATAATGAAACTCTGTATTTTTTTTTTGAAGTTTCATTAAAATTTTACGATTTCTGCGAATTTCAGCATTAAGATATACTTTCAAATTTTCAGAAAAAAAGCTATTGTAAAAAATATGTGCCTTTCTCTCATAACTTAAACATTTACTATTTCTCGTAAAAATATTTAAGAATTTTTATTCAGAAGGTGGAAAATAATTATTTCACAATGTTACTCTTTTAATAACTGTATACAATTTTAAAACTCTGTAGCGTTATAAAAGTAGTTAGGTTTATTTTCTTGAAAATATACCACCGACATAAAAATGTAATAATTCTTTTTGCCGACTAGGTTATCTGGTGGTGTTTTTTTAACGTCCTAAAATATTTTAGTTAAGTGAATGAAAACCACACAGATTTTTAAGTACGTTTTCTTACGACTTGTAACTTGTAATTATGTTACAGATGTTTTTCAATTACTTATATAATGCGACTACGATGGATAAAATATCTGTATATTAATTATTTTATATCAATTTCACAAATAAATGCAAACTCTCATCTTATTTTATTAAGAAAGATAATTAAACTCTAAGAAGAAATGAACCATATTTTATTTGGGATTTGTACTGTATTCGCCTTCTTGAGAATCGGAAGATTTGGTGTTTGATACAGTATCTTAATTTTCTCAACAAGTGACCTTCACATTATATGAAGTATTTGTTTTTTTCATTTAACACTTTCTTACTTGGGTAATGGTACTAGCTACTAATTAAAATGATTAAAAGTTATGCAGGTAAATTGAACGTTATTATGAAATTTAGTCAGTCTAAATTATAGCTAAGCTAATTTTGGAAAAGCGTACCTAACGATCCTGTTTAGTTAAAATAAAACAGATAACTCATCAATATTATAGATGTATACAATATACTTATTTATCTATATATGTAAAAATGAAGGTTTGTTTGTTTGTTTGATCTCTATGCATTCCTTTACCATTGATCAGATTTCGATCAAACTTTGGTGAGTTGTTGTATGCGCGCCCGTGAAGGTTTCTGAAGAAAAAAATTAAAATCTCGAAATAAAAAATCTAAAAAAAAGAATCAAATAGGCACAACTAGCGACCTCCCGTAAAATTCTTCTGATTTATTTGTATACGCACCAGACTACATTCGGGTCATGAGTCAGCCATGAGGCAATAGTATTCATAACTTAAAATAATTTATTTCGCATGTGCTATGAATATCGTTGGAAATATGGAAACAATAGCATATATTGTTTGAAAAGTATAAATGAATGAATATATAAAAATATACTCTTTTGCATATTCTAGATATTCCATAAATTTTATCGAAACTTTCTAATTACCAAAATTTGATGACTGTCACACATGTAGATTTTACTGACCCAATATTGAATTCATTCAAAATATTTTTATATCTTACGCATAACATTTTTTGTGTTGTAAAATAAACTCATTCGCCAGGCTTACGGAATGAGAATTTTATCTCTAATATTTAAAAAACAATAGTAAACTTAAACGTTCTAATGTAGTACTCCGCAACCTTTTCTTAAGCACAGCACACCTAAATGATCATTATTGTTCCGCGGCACACCACAAGCCAAAATATCTAAATTTCATAAACAAAACTTACAATTTATTGATTTGTTTTTATTTGATGAATTCAAAATAGCAGCTAATATATGTTTTAATAAAAACCTTTCTCCTTTCCAAAGTGATGGACCACTTAACAAGCATTTTTTTTTATTTTTGAAAATTAGACATTATGAAAAAATCATTTGTGAAAATTGTAATTAAAAAGATTAGCTTTACTTAATTACAAAAAATTATCAAGCTAAGTTAAGTGTAAAAAGTATTGCCATATTTTTGTTTAGCCAAATCCAAAATAGTCTGTCTGTTTTCAATAATGCTCTCATAACATTTTCAATTATCTTAGTCGTAACTCACTTTGCCAATATTTGAGTTTCTGTTTAAAGCCGTCTTATTTTTCAGAGCATGCCAATAACTTTTCATTCTTTGTCTCGGGACAGCCGACATATATCTGTGTGAAACAAACGGGATTGAGATTTTTTTTTTTAAAATTGCTATGTTATTTTAATACATTCATTCATTGTTTGTAATAATTTCACAGGACATTTTTCGCCATCATCGCTTCACAAAATATATGCAGCAATTCTTAATTTTTAAAGTAGGATTTTTTGTTTTACACACGAACTCCATTTTGTTCCTCATCATCATCCGTCGAATCACTATTACAATTATTCCATTAAATGTCAAAATAATAAAACATTTGTTTCAACGAGAATAATTTAAGCGGACATCTTAGCAACCGAATAGCTGTAATTATTTTCTAGTACAGAAATACTCGATTTTTTTCTCATTTTGGATGCACTGAGACGCGGCACACTTGGGATCGCTTAGCGGTGCACTGGTGAGCCGCGGCGTACACCAGTTGCGGAGTACTGTTCTAATGCATAACACTTTCCACATAAATTCATTAATAATCTAATAAAAATAATTAAATCTATATTTGCAAAGTTTGTCGAACATCTGATGTCGTTAAAATTTGAGTTTCTTTTTTGGCAATTCGTTTCAGTTATCGTTTTTTATTTCTTTTTTACGAAATTTCATGCCTTGTTTTATCTAGTCCAACAAAAAACTCAATTTATCATCCAAGCAGAGGACGCCTGTCATTTCATTTTATTCAAATAAATATATATTTTTTAATAATCTCCATATTGAATTCGTAGCTTCGCTTATCGTGTACACAAGCTGTTACTCTGCTAAATTTTATTTGCACACAAACATTTGAATGCTCGTACTAATTAATTTCAAAATGCTTTGTTCATCATTAAACAATCTCGTTTTTTATTTTTAATTTCCTATGATACAAATGAATTGAATTTAATACGAACCAATATTACTTACAATCCGTAACGTTTCTAAACGTTATGATTCCGGCTTCGATTTTAGCAATTTCGATTTAAAGTTTATGATCGAGTTTTTTATTTTATTTTGGTTATTTGAGAGACATTAAAAATTTTATTTAATGTTTTTTTTTAAATTGAAATATGCGACACCTTGACTTTATTGTCAAATATTTTTTTATTTAGCCTTGCTACGGCGCGAGCTTGAAACCTTTCAATCGGTAAAACTAGTTGTGAAATTTCTCAAAAGTTTCTCAGTAATGTAGGCAAACATAACCCAACGATCTCCTACTTACACAATTACGATGAGACAATACTTAAGAATCGTTTTATGCCGTGACCAGTTCTGTTTGGTGACCCCCCAAAGATTTTATTTCTTTTTTTTAATAGGAACACGACCTCTTGCAATATCAAAAAGACTTTCCTCTGGATGCTCCCTTACGTATTGTATCTGGATATGTGAATGTGTGTATGCGTTTGTATATAAATATATGTGTGTGAGTGAGGTATGCAGGTAGGTATATTTATATAAATGCATATGGTGTCCACGGGAACTGGCCTCATTGTGGATTACTTACCTTTGCAGCAATCACACCCTTCTATCGGAAACGACGGAAGTGAAATAAAAACAACCATATCATTAGAGATGAAGTAGACTCGAAAACCTCTGACGTTAACGTACCCTAGAACTTTACACTCCATCAAGTTGATATAAAAAAACAAAAAAAGGCGTTAGGCATTAGATGTTGACTATAATAGAAAACCTGCTGTACATATCGCAAATGTATTTGTAATGCATACAACGATAATGAAAATGACTTGTTTTAATGGCCAATTATCAAGCCAAATGATTATTTTTAAAATTCTCTTATGCATGTTTTCTTTTGTTTATTCTAAATTGAAGAAAAGAACACAATAAACAATATTATGAAGCAAACCATCCGGCGAACCCAACCCAACTCAACGTCACTCCTTTGGCGGGCGTTTTAACCCTCAGAGGCTTCCAGAGCATTTTTTTGTCGCTGCTTATATTATTATGCTAACTCCCTAGCGGCTTATAAAGATTTCTTTTTCTGTCATTTTTATGTGCTCCTATTTTAAAGGGCCTTTGTTTTTAACGATTTCCGGGAAATTAACGTGGATTAAGGAAGCGAATTCTCGATCGGTAAGGATTGTGTATAATCAAAGAATACTTATGGAATGCGACATGTCAAATAATGACAGATTATATGTATTTACTTTGATTTAAATATATTGTTAAAAAGATGATAAGCAGAGTATGTCGAAATCGGTTGATAAATATTTTTTTTAAAGGTCCACTCCCAATGTGGAGCATAAATATAGACTTTTAATAAATTTTATCTCAACAGAAGTTTTTCTACAAGAAATGCTTGTTATTCAGTAGCTCAACTTCTCTTTTTGAAGAAAATAGAACGGTGTACAGATACTGGTAGAAAAATTTAGACATCGCAACATATCGCAATAATTTATGAAACGGTCCTTTCTGGGATTTGAAATCGTTAGCACTACAGACAGGCCGTCATAATATTTATAATCTAATTATACAATTTTACTAAAAACAGTTTTATCGCAACTGCCATTACTTAATGAAAATGCATTATGATATAATTTTGTCGATCCTATAGCAGAGTGGTCAATGTTGTTGTACTTTTATTCACTGGGTTGAAGCGTCACGATTGATTGTTCAATCGATTTACAGATTGTTATCCAAAGACAATATGAATGTTATTTTTTATTCGATTTTCACACCAAATGTGAAGCATCTTGACAAAATTTGTTCCTACGATAGTCATTAATTTTTAAGTCTCTTCTAAAATGTGAGGGCAAGGAAAGAACAACGAGACTAATAAATACTTGAAATTAGCTAGATGCTCTTTTTCGAATCATTTTCACGATTTTTCTAGAGGCGTAGAAGAATGAAAATGTACAAGATAGTTGCCCTACCAGCACACTTTATTTGTATGCAGTCACTAAATCACGCCCACCTTCCATAACACAACAACAAACTTCATTTTGTATACATGAATTAAAGTATGAAATCTCAAATGTAATGAATGTACCCATTCGAGGATTCGAACCATTGACAGCGCAACCGAATAGTACAAGAGCCCATTTGGTAATCGTGACCTACTTAATCGTGCAGCGGTAGAAAAAAAAATATATTAAAGGGTTAATGATTTCTCCTATACTCTAGAGGGTTATTCTTTGAAGTCTGTTATTCTGAGATAAATTTTCACTAAGTAATAATTTCATTAAGAGTGTCTACGAAAACATGAAATTTTCCATAAAAAGGTAACTTAATAGGGTGGAGAAAAAATACTCATATAATAACATAGCTAATGGGTAGGCGGGTGCTCATTATAAATGATTACATTTACTCATATATTTAATTTTAAAATTGTTTCATACAAAGAGATACTCGTTTCTTTATTACTCCAGAGTATCGTATAGAATATTGAACAATTATATTGCATTCACTGCGAAAATCACAAAGTTATCTTTTGAAGGCAGTTTTCCGTGACTTCTTACGTATTATAAATTATTGTAATTTTTAAATATACATTTTCTATTTCAGTAATTTTAACTTATGAAAAACAAGTCTTTTCCGAGAAATTTGGCCGCCCGAGGCCAACAATGTTTTTTAACATCACTTTTTCAACATTTAAAACTACCGAGTAAGTAAATTAAGATAATATTTATCATATTTTTTAGGATGTTACTTTGCAACGGATATGAAAATGAAGAACCCCAAAGTTTTCAACATAATATATGAAAATCTCACTGTTATGTTATTACAACAATAACCATGGTTGGATCTCAGAAAAAAATTGTTCGTAATATTAAAGGTTTATTTACTATTTAGCGTAAGCAAATTTCAAAGTCTACTATAAATTGAAATGCAAAAGTAACATTTTCTGTTTGTAAATGAGATTTGTATACTATGCATTGGAACATGGAAGACTGGTTGTAAGCTAACTGTAATGTGATTTAGCTAACATGAAAGCAGTAATTTTTTTATGGTATTGTATAACATTTAAAAAAAACGCCTTACGTATTGAACTAATTTTACAGCAGAAGTAGTACAAAAAAATTTGCGTTTAATTTTTTTAAATATTTAGGAATCGCGTTTACTTGTATAATTAAATAGATTTAATTTAAGAATGGATCGGTCGTCGACTTGTCTAGAAGCACTTACCAGACTCGTGCAGTCGACGGTCAGTGAAGTAAGGTATTACGTCTTCTGCCTGTGTCTATTCTTTTGTTCTTATTTCGTCCGGGTAAGCATATTTATTTCTCATTTTAATCAACCAAAAAATCTCTTCATCCCAGGAAATTAGTTTTATTATGGTATACTACTTATATATTTCGTCTCAAGCATATACTAATTAAAATCGACAATAATCTGTAGCAGTTACTTTCTGACACACAATATTTTATAAACCGTCAAGCGCTGAGTTTTTCGTTTTGTTTACATGAAAATCCTCCTATTTTTAACGTTACTTCTGCATTGAATCCAACATCTCAAAAAAAGCATATCTCACATTTAGTAAGAAAACGTATTTTATAAATTATTAATTAAAACAAAAAACTGTGGAATCGATCGAAAATTGTCTCTTTCATATAATATTCTTTTTTATTAATGTATCAAAATCGTCGAAGACAATCGCAAAACTCATTTTAAGAGGACAATCACGTAAGTAATTTGGAAAGTTTAACCCATCCGAGATGTAAACCTTGTAGCCAATTAATAACGAACAACTGCTGATGCTCTTCGCAACATTAGCTGACGTCTTTTTAAACAAACACTGTTCTTCCATCTCTAGAATTATTTTGTTTTTGTTTTTTTTGTAAATGTTTTTCGTCGATTTCAATTTTAAGATTTAAACTTGATGACTTGAGATGAGAATGAAAACAGAATGAAATTAATATAAACAGGATATTACAGTTATAACTATTTTTTAATATCTATGAATTTTAGTAAAATATATACATAAATATTTTTTTTGTACAAAAAATTCTTTATAATCAATCTTAAAAGTGAATAGAAATAAAATATGGTGTCGTGTATCATTGATAACCTCGAGAACAATA
The DNA here is from genome assembly GCA_022494535.1 of Himalopsyche phryganea. Classification (NCBI taxonomy): domain Eukaryota; kingdom Metazoa; phylum Arthropoda; class Insecta; order Trichoptera; family Rhyacophilidae; genus Himalopsyche; species Himalopsyche phryganea. The sequence continues at coordinate 675,935 of JAGVSL010000132.1, read as the reverse complement.
TTAAAAATAGAGAAAACTGTACATCACCGAGTTCTGCATAGTTTACGATGATGCATTCTGAAAAATCAACATTGATAGAATACGTTGGTTGAATAATGAAAATCGTACTTAAGAATAGTCAAGTTCCATAAATTCTTTAGGGCAATATTTCATAAACCTACTAAAGCCATCGTTCTCTTTGTTATAATACAGTTACTATTTAATGTCAAAATATGCAAAAGAGATTTCAGATATACTTTAAGTACTGCTGTATGACTTTATTTCTTGAAAAAATTGTAAAATTTATATTAAACTGATTTTAATACACATACGCAAAGATGTTAGCGTACCTGTCTCGCAGTAATTGACAGAGATGTATGATTGTATCATCGCAAAATGCAAGGATGCACTCACCCACTTTGATTTCAGCAACGCGCCTAAATTGTTAAAAATATGAAATCGCCTCCCAGATTTTACACCACCACTGTAAAGAAGCAATGCTTTATGGCGTACTAAGACGACAATAGTAAAATATTTTTTTATCAAACATTATTCTAATTAATTACAAGTAAATAGGATTGTTTAAGCAAGTAGACATCGATCTGTCAAGCGGCAATGTATACCTCTATGTAATAAACTTTGCCGCTGTATACAAAAAAATGCGGTAACAGATCCTGCTAAATTAGTTTTATATTCATTTTAACTTGTCGTATAATTTTAATAATGGTAAAAAATTCATGATGTGCTCCCTATTATGTCCGCTATCAGAGCAGTTTGTTCCGAGCTGTTGGGAGCGAACAAAAAAGCTCCCGTGAATAATTTTCAGACGCCAGGCTCTCGTACACCGAGGGTAGCTTTTTAATTAAAATAATGCAACCAGTTCTCATATCATCATGAATAACGTGTATTTTCCATGGAGCTACTTAATATTTCTCAGCGCTAATATGTTTTCATGCTCGCGGTATAAAACTGGCAGAAAAATGAACGATGAATCTTGGATACTCATATTAAAGAGATTCATATAATGTTAAGAGAGTGTGGATGGTTCGAAGAACGAGGGTTTTGATATATAATATTAAAAAGCATTAAAGTACATAGTACTTGGTCACCGTTCTAGCTCATGTTGGTAAGTAACAAAATTGACGGAAACTAGGTAAGTTCACGGTGGGATTCTTGGATATCAATTCTTTGTCTAAAATAACTCAGTAGGTACATAAATTATATCAGTTTGGAAAAAGACAGTAATTTATTTTTACCAATAAGTTTATTAATATGTATAAAAATATGTCAGCTTTGTGGTGCAGTGGCTAACGTCGTTGGTTACAGTTACGGATGTCTCGGGTTCAAGTCTCGGTGTGGACAATTTCATAAATTAATTTTTCAATCGATTTATGGATTTTTGTTCATAGTCTTGAATGTTTGTGATGTCTAAAACCACCCACCCATCCAATCCTAAAAACGGGGCATAGCGAGAGCGATTAGCTAACCACCTAGTCCTATCCTTCTATCCCTACTATTTCCAAAAACCTCTGTTGATATACTTTCATTAGGAGGCAATATGCTCCACACTGGGAAGAACATTGTAAAAAAAATATACGAATGCAGATTTCTAAGCAAAAAATTGTCTTTCTCTATTGATCCCTAACTTGATTAATGTTAGATAAGCATTAATCCATCTATATTTTGATATTATAAATATCTATGTAACATAAAATACCGTGACTTCTAAAGACTTAATACAATGAGATAAAATTTTCATTTGCTGTTTATTCATAATTGTCAATGTGTGCTGCTTACCAATTTTCGCCAGTAAAGTGACGATATTACAACAATAAAATTACAATAATTCTTTTAAAATAGTGTTTCCTGTGCCTAGTGCTCAGGGCAGGAAATCACTTAAATACTTGTTGTGTATTGACTAAAAACTTTAATATTTTAACGATTTCAATAAATTATGTAATAATAATAGACCGAAACCGACTACACATTCAACATTCTTAAAAAAAAAACATTTGCAGCAAACATATTCAAGCATCAACAAAAATATTCATATTTCCAGTTTCCTCTCGTTGAATTTTGAATTATCATGTAAATTATATGTATTGTTACAAGACCTACGAGTGCTGGGGGTCAGCGATCGGTGTAAGATGAAAAGGACGTGCGGAATGATGGAACTTATTGAGATGGTCAACTTCGTAAATAATGATTACAAAGTCTTTTTGTTGTAATGTATATTGACGATTAATATTATTGGTGATAGTGGCTTACAGCTGCTTTCTTGCAGTTGCATTATTGCAGTAGATAAATATTTTTTTAATTCAACTCCAGATGTATCTTTATAGCATTAATCCCAAGTAATGTCGTAATTATTGTAAGCCACTACTGCCAGTACAAGCGTTTCAGAAGAAACAAGTAATAGATTGACAGAGTCGTCAACATAATAAAGTATTAAAAATAGTTCTAATTAGCAATAATCTGCCAGATTAAAAGTATTAATTAAATGGTAATTTCAACTAAAGTAATTTGAGACATCGACTGAGGGTGCTTGATGGAATTTCAGTATCAAATTTGGATTATTGAGATTTTGTTATTTAGGTTGCACAAGCTTTAAAATTAAAAAACAACTCGCTGATAGTGTTAGACCGGCGTTCTATTGCAAAAATTCTCTAGGCAAATTACTTATTAACAATAAAGATAGAGTAAACTTTAAAAACAAATCTGATATTAATAAATTAAACAATGCAATGATTGCCAACATTTCTATGTGGGTAAAACCACACGTACATTAGATATAAGGGTATCAGAACATTTAGCTGCCTTTAGATTAAAAAAAGAAACTTCGACATTCGCAAATCACTTGCTAATGGAGAACCATACGTTTAATGCGGATGATGGGGTTAAACTGTTGCATAAAAACATGGGGGATCATAAATTATTTTATCAAGAAATTTTGGAAATCAATAGAGCCCAGTTAAATTTCTTACCAATTTTGAATGAGCAGCTGAACCTTCCTAATTCTCCGTTATTATATCTTATACGTTGAAACACCTAACAGATGTCACTAAATGTGGAATGATTGTATATATTTACCCTTTCGTCGAATTGCATCCCGTCAAAACCCACAATACTATTATAATTGTAAAATCACTGGTATTTCTAAAAGAAGTTGAAAAGCGGCAATTCGCCACTCTGTTAATATGGTGTTTACAAAATAAGGATTAGGGCGATTCTCGAAATTTTAACTCAGGTATCAGTGTGGCTCTCAGACGTATAATATCTTACCTCGTAAATAATATTTGTCGTATTTGTATCTTCTATATAAACGTTAGACACTGTTTACTGTCTGTCAGTTCGAGTCCATTCGTGTGCTCGAATGCCTGAAGATGCCGAAAGGCGAAACTCGGGTCGTAAGTGACAAAATACATGGAAGTGTAAAAAATCTCAATAATCCAAATTTAAAGTAATTTGAATTTTGATAAGGCTAATATTTGTATTATTGGTGTAATAAAGGTTTTTTAAAGATATATTCATTTTTATGTTATTATTATTATTATAAATTTAAATTTTATGGTTAAACGAATAACCACAGACGGTCGAAAACATTGAAAACAATTTTCTTTTTATTAATTTGTATACACAATTTTATTTCTGCAGCAAAAACGATCAGAGTCAAGCTTTTTGATACGATAATAGCTATCTTTTAATTAGATTTAATGAAAACATAGTTTCATCTCGTACGTGATAATATAATAATTACTGCCATCTTTAAGCGAGCAAAAATTTAAATTAACTCCATTCCACGTACGGCGCAGTGGAAGGATACAATTTAATTTTCCATACTACTTACTGTGTGAGCTAAAATAATAAATTCTCAAATACAATTTATATCAGTGCCTCCATAAGATATGGGAACGGCGAAAATATTCAAAACTCTCGCCCTTCGCTAAAACATAGTAAAATATAAGTAGATAAAGCCCGATGGGTAAAAGTTGTCGGAGAGAGCAAACAAACAAGGCGCATTGCTAAAATGTCGCTTCGAAAAAACTTATAAAAATATGACATTTGTAAGCGGTAAACCGGCTTCCCACACGTTGCGTGATTATGCTAATCTTCAAAAAGGTTATACTTGGGATGGTAGTTTTTAAACACCTTGTTTGTGAGTAAGTCAGGTAGCTTTATGTATGCTAAATACTTTGGAATATGGTAGAACTATTCTTACACGACACTGTAACAGTTGTGGCCATTAGAGGGAAAACCAAATATTACATTGTAACTTCGTTTTCAAACGCAGAATGTAACAACCCTTTTTATGCTTAGAATAGATTTCATAACCGTACCTTTGATGTATTGACATGTCAAAGATATTGTGATTTATGGCGTATTATTAAATCGTTTACCAGATAAAAAAAATATGGCAATGATTCTTTCTCTCTATAATTGTGTAGTGTTAATATCACCTTAAAAGGTTTATCATTTATTTATTTCAAATATTAATTACAAAAATAAATGTGCGCTTTTATTTGGAAGGTAATAGAATGTTTTGGAATGATGTTTGATCTTTGGTTTTCTGAGTTTTGTTTTGAAGCGTTTACGTCACGAAAATGGATGTAAAAGACATCGATCGTCGATTTTTATGTGTAATTCCTGAACGCTTGTATTCGATTTGACCAACTTTTGATCATATAATACAGGGATGGGCATACGTGAGGTCAACGTGGGCCACATTCTGGATTTTAATATATATAAAGAGCCACACTATAGTCACGTTTTTAACTTAATACTAAATACGCAAATTCAAATATAATTACATGTGACTTTGACAGTTGTTTTCAGATACGCATATCTTGTTACTTACAACATTTGGAAAGAAAAACTTGCGAAAATACAAGTATAATAGGGAAAGAAAATATCTGTATCAAGAGAAAATGGGCTTAGAGAAGAGCCGCATTTTCCAACGTCTTATAATACTTGAAAATTAAAATAAAGCAAATTTTCCAAAAAGAATTTACTTGCAAAAAGTTTTGAAATAAGACATTTTTCTAGATATATTATAATAAATTGTCCCTACATACTGGGTAAACTTTCGTACTAAAGGATTTTATACCGAAATCGAAACCAATATTCCAAAATATAAATTTACCTAATATAATAAAAACTATTCACGATATAGAAAAGACAATTTAATGTAGAATATTTATTAAATAAGGAACTATTTTGACAATAGGACAATTATTGGTATAAAGTGCAAACATCATTCAATTCAACAAACTATCGGGAGTAGCACCGTATTCTGCTTGATTTTACGCGTTCATGGAAAACCTCTATGTTTACATGCAAATAAACTGAAACCTAAAATACAAAGCTCCATCGTGTGGGGTGTGTCCTTTACGAATTGGCTTAATTTAATTAACACGTGCAGGATGACAAATGACCGTCCGTCTTTTCGAGGGATCGGCAAGCTAAATTACAGCCGAAAGCTGTTTTTAATATTATTCTGTAAAAAGATTAATCGGTTTGTGCTTTTGAGTAAACGATTTTTGGTGTGCTTTTACGAGTCGTTTGTGAAAACGGTTGTGTTTTTGTGATTTATTTGTATTCAGTGCTTTAAACAAAGGCGCAAAGAAATATTTTTGAAATAAAAATAAACACAAATTTTCTTTGTATAAAAATAGCTGTCTGTATTATTTTAAATACGGTCGTAAAATTTGTCTCACAGAGGAAAAAATCTTTTCAAAAGTAGTTTAATATGCTTTTCTTCTTTTAATGGGCTTACTTAAAAAAATTAAATATGCGGGAAAAAATATCATTTTTGTATGTAAATGAATAAAAATATTTAAAATTCTTGCTAATTTCGTAAAAAGTATTATTTTTATAATTAATAAAATTTAAATTTTGTATTAGAATATATGTGTACGTACAGAATAATCTCTTTCACTTTTCTGGGCAATTTTTGCCAATGGCGTTTTCTCAAATAAGAAAAATAAAGCAAACCAGATATTTTCCAATACGCCAAATGTTTTTTTTTTTTTAAGATGTTAACTGTCAATTCTTGGTGGAAAGACATTATATTTTAAAAAATAAAACACTATTCATTTGTACTAGTTCCACATATTTATAATAATTGTTTCGCTCATCACGAGCATTATCAACTGAAGCTTATCAGTAATAATATATAAACGGTTAAACCCAAACACCACTGAGCTATGGCGCTTATCATTCAAAGAAGAATTACTTATAATAAATTGAATAAATCAAAATTAAAATACTAACCTAACTTTAACGAGAAAGTTTCTGGTTGATAAACAGAGCTCTAAATATTCTGTTTTTTTCTTTTAAATACATATCTGTAATGATAAAAAAACCCTGAATCGAAAGCAGTAAGAATAACTGAATTGATCAAATTACCAAGTTCAACTTTTGTCCGCAACAATGTACGAAGATAAGTATGGAGGAAAAATACAAAGCATTGCTTTTGGCGGTTCATTGAACGTGTTGATAATTTTTTGAGTGAGTATTCAATGGTAAGAAATATATATAAAATTATCATTAGCCTTTCGTTTTCTAATCGGAAGCCCACCAGGCTTACGTTTCGCAAATATGATGTGTGTACTTAACGTTTTCAGCTCTTCCTCTCAACCCTGATTCTATAAAGTTTCGGTATATTGATCATCCAGTTAATTAGTCAGACAACACCAAAAAAATGAAATTTGGGTTAAATATGCAGTCATATGTAAAATTTTCCGCTCTATCTGATTCAATACTCAAATAACTCAAAAATGACTAGATAAACTTCTAAAAAACTCAACAATTTTTTTTCCTGCGTATCTTTTTACTGACTATAGTCGGAAAAACAATAATATTCGATTTATGGTGAGCATTTAAATATTGATTTTACCATTATCTCAATATGGTTTACTTACAGATATCTGAGTATTGAACTGAACTATCAATATAGACAATTTTTTCCTAGCATCATTCGTATGCCCATAAAATATTTTGCAACGTGTTTCGCATTGAAGATTTACATTGTTGAAAATATAGTTATTAGTTTATCATAAAGTCAAATAATATAATGTTTTATTCAATAGTTACTAAGAATATATCAAGAAAATCATAACAATTTTCAGTCTGTTCTTAATTGAATAATTAACATCACAGAAAATTCGAAAGTTTTAGGGGGATTCTAAGCATGGCACTTGAGCCAAAGGTTTCAGTTACCTAATTTCGCCCCGAGCTAATATCAATTAAAACTTTGCAATAGCGTGCGTCATATGAGGCGTGATATGTTTTTTCCCTCATAAATGTATGAAAGCTTGATAATTTATATGAGAGCTCATTTATTTTGATGTCTTCTCGGAATTATTATTTCATAGATACTATTTAATTAATTAATTAGTATTTTATTTTTATGTTTTTGTAATGGGGTTTCATGTGTATACGTTTATATTGTGATCTACCATGCTATGTACATTAAAACCAACAGATGGATAATTTCCTATGTCAAAATTAAATTTGTACGTGTTTATATTTATTTTCTCTACAACTGAAAAAAAGCTTGAAAAGTTGCAATGTATAATTTATATTTAATTTTGGATTATTGAGATTTTGTACACTTCCATGTATTTTGTCACTAACGACCCGGGTTTCGCTTTTCGGCATCTTCAGGCATTCGAGCACACGAATGGACTCGAACTGACATATTGCGAACTGACATATACGAACTGCTATATTGTATAATTTATAATTTAAGACATCGACTGAGGGTGTTTGATGAAATTTCAATATCAAATTTGGATTATTGAGATTTTGTACACTTCCATGTATTTTTTCACTAACAACCCGGGTTTCGCCTTTTGGTATCTTCAGGCATTCGAGTGCACGAATGGACTCGAACTGACTCGGCCTGAATATGCCGAAAGGCGAAACTCGGGTCGTTAATGACAAAATACATGGAAGTGTACAAAATCTCAATAATCCAAATTTTATAATTTATACAATGTCAACAATTAAAAGAAATCTATTAATGTGTGTATGCTATTTTTAACTCAAGAAATCTCCTATCATTTACAAATAAATAATTTTAAGCTATTGGCAATAAACGTAAATAAGGTAAAGGTATTTCTAAAAATACCATACCAGTAACTCAAGAGGATGAGAGTAGACTCTCCAACCCTTCATTACGTTCAAAACAAAACAACGACGATAGACCTGGCTTGGCTTGGACATTTTCTGTGAATGCTCAAGGGAAGAGTAAATCCTGGGTGTTTCTTCTACTGACTGAATGAATTGTATTGCCCTAGAAGGCCGCTGATGACCATCCATGTATTCGATGGAGCTACGGGACGCTGGAGTGATCAGAGTGTAAGCAAAGAGACAGATAATCTTATTAGCCACCGTGTCGTAACCATATGCTTTGGATATGGTCAAAAATAATTGTAATATGTACGAATCGCTCTCGAAATCCTAAATTGTTTTGTTACACATTCATTATCGGATTATTGATTGAACCATCCACCTTCTTTACATCTAAAAATGTGATTTGCAGTGAAAAGTATTAGACAATTTTAGCAGTGGGCTGATTTGAAATTCTACAGGGTCCCTAGTAGTACTAGGGTAGTAGCGGCATAGTAAAAAATGCAAAGATATAAAATACTCGTAAAAAGTCACAGTATTGTCTACAAGAAAACGAGAAAATCCCCAAATTCGTTTGAAGATTTAATCTTTTTTTTTGTTAGACGTAATGGCGGACGTATTAAATATAATTCCGACGATAAAAGTAAATCTGATCGTCGACACTTGACTTTGTATTTAAAATTATCTTTTTCCCTACAAAAGACTTTATCACTTGAGATAGATATTTTGATTATAATGTCCCTCTCAAACATTTTTTTTTCAAGCCTTAATTTCCGTCGTTATAAAAATAATTATTACCAACACAAGAATGGAATTATCTAATTTAAAAACCGTTAGAAAATATTTATTTAAAATAGTGTTTCTTCAACCAAAAATTTCTACGAAGCAATTTTCTTCTTTATACAAAAAGTTTACACTAATATGATTTGTCATACATTCCCGTTTTATACAGAATTTTATTTAAATATATCAGTAAACGGTTGATTTTTTAATATTACATGTTTTTATACATTATACATGTTGCATTATCACGGATAGTATACATTTTAATTCTACGATACATAAGAATATATCACCCTTTATAAAACCCTTTCCTGCACTATTAGGTGGTGTGCGTGTTTTAATGCAAGAAAGCGCTAGTGTCTATAGACATCCGAAGGAGAATAATAATAGCCATCACACAATTTCGATATCGCGAATAACCTTACACAGACGCTTTCTTGTTTCAAAGCACACACACCACCTAATCGCGCAATTAAACGCCTAGCTATAAAGACAGCTATATATTTATTTTGATTTTTCAACTTTTTTTAATTTATTTGTGTTATAATACCCCCTCTACAAATATAATAAGTAATAATTTAATTAGTAACTCCCAACCGCAAAAACGCATCTATCCTGAACGAGCTCCAAATGCAGGATAGACTCTCAGCCGTTTACATAAGACGCCTAGTCGGCTTTTATGGCCACATTTTCCGCAAGTCTACCGAGAATCTTAAGAGGCTCGTCGTCACAGAAAAAGTCGAAGGCAGAAGGGGACACGAAAGAGCCCCAAGTCGCTGGAGCGACCAAGTGAAGGACACCACAGACCTCTCCATACCAATGGCCCTCAGAGCAGTGGAGTGCAGGATCGAGTGGCGAAGGATCGTAGGAAACAGAGTTGTTGCGATAAGTGAAGAATACGAGGAAGAAGAAGAAGTTAGCAAATTTTAGTGCCCCTCTCACCACGACATGCCAGTGGTGAAACTAACTCATACACTTAATTCCTACTTACGTATGTTTACTAATTAAGGAATTAGAATCAATCCATCAACACGCGATAATGATCAATGAAGCGATTAACGTGTAACTTCTAGTGATGTAGTAAGTGGAAAAACAAAGCTATTATTTTTATATTAAAACCAATTTCAACAAAGTAACTGTTGAATCCATAGAACAAGTCGTTATCCCGAATTCGGATCGTTGAATAAAATAAAACTTGCGACAAATAAAATAAAATATGCTCCAGTACGTTATAACCCCAAAAGTATTACAATTGTAAATATTTCCTTCATTTTTCTCTATATATTCATTTCACGACATCAATAGCAATGAGGGTATTTATGGCATTGTTTAGGGATGTCACTTTTAAGGTTGACTAACTCTAACAACGATTTTATATTGTAAAACATTTTCCATTCTCTGTAAGCCAAACGTAAATATGACAGAGATCTTACTCTCGAATTTTAGTCCACTAATACCGATAAGCCGCTACGAATGTTTGCGAATTTATTTTCTGTTTTATTTGAATTCGGCTACTGAAGACTTTTTTCGTTTGGTTTTTATACAATTTTGATTTATTTTGTTTTATTTTCGACATCATCGGTGATACAATTCTTTACCTAACGTCAAATATACTGACTTCGTTCTCGAAATACTAATGGAATAAATCAATGTTGAATATTTTTGGGTATTTCACAATATTTGTTTATATATATCATCAAAATAATAAATGTTGAGCAATTAATTACAATACATATGAGCAAATAAAACTTTTTGGATTTCCGGTTGTTTTTTGACCAAGACGTTTTTAAAAATAATTTAAATTTTAAATTATTTGTGGATTATATCAACCGAAAAAAAGCTTTCAAGGACTATAATAAAGCGAAAAATGCGACATTTTAAACACATAGTACAATAATTGGAAGTTAATTATTTTTATTATGCATGATAATGTTTTTCTTCTTTATATAAAATATTAGTGAAGAAATTCTGTGACGATTTTTCGATTTTTTGAAAATTTTACGACATTAGATATGTAAATTAGATTAGATATCGTTTTTCATTAATATAAGCGACTGTTTCTTTACAACACGGTAAAATATTCTTAATCTACATGCATATTATCTGACTTTGTATAAGTATGGTAGACCCTATAGCCTGCTTCCTGATAGCTTACATCTTATATACCGTGCTATCGGAGAGTCTACTGTACGTACAGAAATTTAATTACGTCTTAAATCAATTCTATTAAAAAAACATATCTGCTCCCTATTTGGAGCATATGGCCACTACATTGTAAATGGTTGGTGGATTCCATGCGAGTTCATCGATGCCAGTGGATGTGCACATAGTAAATGATGGGAAATGTTTAACTCAGTATCTCCATATGCTGACCTTCCCACGGCGACCATCGGACAATGCATTAATCAGTTGTAGCAAGGGCCAAAAGGCAAACCTTCTGGCGACCTCAAACTGGTTTTCTGGTTAAGGGAAGGAAATCCCTGACAGAAAAACTGGATTGAGTCAACCTGGTTCTTGTGACTCAAGCTTTGGAAGCGCAGGGCTGTTCACCCGGCTACAGACGAAGCTTTAATTTCCCATCCTCGCATTATCTAGTATATTTAAGTTTTCTTTATCGAGAGGTCCAGTCTAATAACAGTTTAACGCAAAGGAATATTCAGAAAACATCCATTGGAATACTGACAATGGAGACTTTAGGTGATGGCGTTTACTTTTATAGAATTTGTGAATTGTAATTTGGTAAATATGAAATTGAACAATTAACTTTTTTTAATATGAAATAATTATAAAACGTATTTTCCCAATACACAATAATGAACAATTCCCAAACTAAGATCCAGCATAAAAAAAACTGATCGATTTCAGATCAGGCATTTTATTTGTAGATTATCATTGAAGAAATGAAATATTATTTACAATTTAAGACATCAACTGAGGGTGCTTGATGGAATTTGAATTATTGAGATTTTGTACACTTCCATGTATTTCGTCACTTACGAGCCGGGTTTCTCGTTTCGGCATCTTCAAGCTTTCGTGAATGATTTCATAAAAAAAAATAATATATATATATTGTTATTCCCATATTAATGAATTAATCTCATGGTCACCTAACAAAATCCACTAAATGTGAAATCATTGTATAAATTTATCCTTTCGTCGAATTGCATCCCGTCGAAACCCACAATGCCATTATAATTGTAAAATCACTGGTAATTCTAATATAAGTTGGAAAGAGGCAATTCGCCACTTTGTTAATGCGTTTGTTTACGCAACATGGATTAAGGCGATTCTCGAAATTTTAACTCAGGCATCAGTGTGGGTCTTAGACTTATAATATTTTATCTCGTAAATAATATCTGTCGTATTTGTATCTTGTATATAAACGTTAGACACTGTTTACTGTCCAAAAGGTGAAACTGACGAAATACATGGAAGGGTACAAAATCTCAATAATTCAAAAATGAAATATTGTTATAAACATAAAAGTTGAACCTTATTCAAATATTTATATTTTAAATTTGATATAAAATAAAGAATGAATTAAACACTTAAAAGTTTAATAAATTATAGCTTTTTATCCATTGCTTTATATACATATATATTATTTGAAAACACCGAGAATTCATAGTTTAGTGTTTGCTTGTTCAATTGAATCCTCTACCACTAATGTTATTCCGTTTTGTTGCAAAGTTTATTCAGATCAAGCCGGCGCAAAAGTTTTTGAAAGCATTCTTATACAAACTCACCGATACTGAATAGTTTAACACAATTTCAGAGCTTTTATTGGCTACGATTTGACTGTTGAAATATTTGAAAACTTAAGATTTACGTGATGTTTGCTTAATTTTTGTTTTACAGATTTCTACTTTACCAAACTATCATCACTAATATAAATGTTTGCGTCAACAAGACGGCTTAAATTTAATCTAATTTTACTAGTTTCTGGGTAAAACATCTGTTTCTCATTGGCTATATAACTAATATATTTTAAAATATCGACTGAGGGTACTTGAAAGAATTTCAGTATCAAATTTGAATTGCTAAAATTTTGAAATGCATGGAAATGTACAAAATTTGAACAATTCAAATTTATCGAATATATGTAATTCTCTGATTTCATTCGGGGATGGTTTTAAAAAATAGTGACATCTCTAAGTAACGTTGTACTATTCATAATTTAGAAATCTAGCGTGTATATTAATACATCACATAGAAAGAGAGAGAGAATGTGTATGTGCTGTATTGTGTATGACAGGTAGATAGATTGATAAAACAAGACAAACATATATTGTCAATTTTACGCAGAATGGTAACATTCTTTGTCAGACACGGTGAATTTTATCTTGGCTAGGGAGGTTTCCACTAATTTAGGTTCGTTTAGATTGAATTAAAAAATAAGGTTTAATTAAAAAATAAATTACTGACCGTTTATTTTATTAACTTTGCATTTATTGAATTAGTTACTGAGCATTTATTATTTCTTACTTATCAAAAATTGAAATAGTTTTTGAGCCAATAACTGCAAGTCATTTTATAATACATCGCTAAAAAGTAACCATCACTTCACAACCATGTTTCACCTATCATAAACACAAGAGTGTAAAATTTGTCTTCAAGTAAGTTTATACCAATAATCTTATTTGTGACGTCGTATTTTGTACATGACCAGACGTTTAGTTTATCTAAACATTGGTATGTTCAGAACGCCTGGGGTAGTAGCAAAATTGGTAAATACAAATCGGCAAACTGACCCATCCAGTCTAGACGGTTTGCCATTTAATACATATTCCAAGTGCCAAACTTGATCGGCAAATGCCAATAACAATATACTCACCACAAATTTGTGTATTATATATATATATAGTATATCTTATACAATAACGCTTTAAATATGTACTGATAACTTAATTGATTTTTTAAATTAGAATTCCTTAGTAAACGTATACTGTTGTTTTTAAATCGATAAACGACGATGTTTGCCCAATCGATGTAATCCTCAAAATTGAAATTGTTCAGGAGAGAGTAAAAACTGTTTTTATCGAAAACATTATTTGGTGAGTTACGCTATGAATCTTTGAAATGCACTCCTGTAAATTCTCATGTTTGCAGATACGGGATTATACGAAGGGAGTGTAGATATAATAGTGCCTTACATAAAGTAGCCGGGTCAGGACTTTTAAACCTAAAACCAATGTAAAGTGATGTTTCCATTCCAAAAAAGTTGTAAATTTATTTTTATCATTTATGTCACTTGACAGCTACCTACAATGTCGTCTTCAAACTGAGAGATTTTTGAAAGTTACCATCGAAATAAATTACAACCATTTTTAAAAACATGAAAATATTTTCCATGTCTATCTTTTACAAGACTAATTCAAAATGAATAGTCGAATTTTTCATAGCACTGTTCGATATATTGAATGAATTGTTTACTCCGCAAATTGTTTTTGTCACACACATTAGTTATTAGATAACTCACTATTTAAGCAATGCAACCCTTCCTCTACCATTTGTACAAAGTATATTGCAATTCCATGCCCGCAAATTTAGCTTACAATTAATCTTAACTAGTAGTTTTCCGTAATTTTAGCTGTAAGAATTCATGAATGGCAACTATTTGAGTAATTTTATAATAATATAAGTTTGTGTGAGGGATACGTGACAATGACACATTAAGTTAAGCCTCCATACCAAAGTTCATAAGCATTTTTGGTTCCAGAAATATGGCTATTTTTTTGTTGAATTATTAAAAACTGGATTTAATGTATAATATTTCACCTCATACTCTGCTAATGTGTAAAATATGTACAGATAATTGTAAACTATTTAAATTCGTTTACATATAATTTGTTTGAATACCTGAAAATTCTTGTCGTAGTTCTTGAACCAATTGTTTGATATACCTTGTAAGTATTAACACTCAATTTTATATCAATAGCCTTGTTAAGATTTATATTTCGTACGTTGATAATACCCTTGATGATCAAAAACGGTCCTGATCATTATGAAAACGTGGATTTAGTAAAAAACCAATTGTGTTTTATTTTTAAAATACATTATGTACCCCTATTTGGGATTATTAAAAGAATATGTTTTACAACGTTTATATTAAATAGAAACACTTTTTAAAATGGTGGAGAATAGTTCAACCGTTTTGAAATAAGAAGTTGATTGTCTGATATACAAAATTTACTCGTATTCTTTAAAATGCTTAATATTGAATTCATACGCTCCGCATAAAAGAGCGACATAATAATTTATAACCAAAGAACAGGATGAAAATTTTAGTCAATGAGAGTATGGATGGTTAAAAATTACGCATATTTTTTTGAATTTGTGTTATTTGGATGCAAGGGTCAACACATGTATTAAACAAAAGTAAAACTTAACAAAATATTACACAGCGCAAGTATTTCCATGTCACCAGATGTAAGACATAAGCGATAGTTTTTTTATATATTTCCACGTTTGTATCCAATAACGCTGAGTTTGAGCGACCAAGATCGTGCCGACCGTTTATCCACGTACCTTCTTCTCACATCGAACCTCCGTGGCGTCCGAGCACTAAATCATCCCCTAAAATAGGGGCGAGTAAGACAGGGGCGGTTTGGTGACTGGAGAACGGCCCGGAAAATTAGCAAGTCAACCGGCCTGATTCGAAATTTTAGTTTACTTGAGTGGATACTTAATTAATTTAGAGGATTGTAGAGGAAATTCATAAGAGACGTTAAATTTAATTAATAGCTGGTTTACATTTTCATATAAATTTGTAAAATTATAATTCCCTATTGTGTTTTCTCTTTATTTTAAATCAAAATTAATTTGCATACATTAATTGTACTTCTTTACTTTGGCTTTGATTGTATTGCCATGTCAGCTCCTAATGTGGAGCATATGGCCTGCTTATGAAGGTATCGCTAAAGAATTTTTCTACACGATAACTACTTGTTTCTCAACTGCTCAAACTCTCTTTTTTTCAAAGAGAATATGTATAGGATCATAGGGCTAGGACAGGACTAGTGTTGAGCTAATCTCTCTTTGCTACGAACGTTTTTCTATAATTTCTCTTAAGACGTCGCAAGCTTCAAAACACATCAGTGTCGAATAGTAGTAATTTGCGAATTTCAAACGAATCTGTCTGTAACGTTGTGTAGTTAATGTTTTTTCAAAAACGCAATACACACTTCAAAACTTGAATTATTTATATGTAAACATTACAAAAATTTCAGAAAATAAGTTTATGGGAAATGTAAGACATATTAAACAAATAAAATAATAATGATTGGAAATTGGCAAAAAAGTCAACCTAGTAAGTTGGGACAAAGTTCACTCTACATTAAAAATTCAACTCATCTGAACTTCACACTTCTACGTTAAATATGTCAACATCAGAAGCAATACCATTGAACAGTATTAAAGCTCTTCCCATTGGCATCACCATTAGCAAGCTGGTTCTTCGCTTTGGAAGAAAAACAGTTGATGTCCATGATTCCACAACAAATGATGAGGAACATTGAGCTTGTTATTCTCAAGAATGGTGGAATTCCCGTTTTGGTCTCAAAATACAGTACTACACAAATCTGCATAAATAGACTAATAAAGTGAAAGATAAATTCATTTGTTTTTTATTGATACACTATTATGTTTTACCCGGCTTTGGCCAAGATAGGGGTCGCTTATATTAGTTCGTTTAACACTTTTCGTTTCCTTTTGGGTATACATCTTGTAAAACCCACGAAATGATGATTTCACTGTTTTAAATTTTATAATTTTCCGCTCAATCTTCTGATTTTTTACAAATTTTACGATTCGTATAAAAAGCTATTATTTGTGACATTTATACTACAACAAATTTATTGTCGATAAGCAAATTCAACACAGATTGAGTTGTTATGACGACATTAACTATTTGCTATTATTTTTTCTGTTACTTTTCATTAAGACGCCAAAAATATGGCGTTTTCTGTTTAAGATTAAAATAGCACAGTTGATCTAGAAACGGTAGCAAAAATTAGATGTGAAAATTTTGCTGCTGCAGTACACTGTTCGGGAGGTGTTCTAGTGACCAACAGACATACAAACATACAGATTTCTACATGTATTTTGTGCTATATAGTAGAAATCTTGCGTTTTGAAAGATCGCTGTTAACATACTGACAAGGGTTTTCGTTGTATCGATCCGCCCCTGACCAGTCAAATATTCACATTTCTACACATGCAAATATATCAACGACCAGTAAACAACCTAACATTCAAATGAAACACCCACAGAACACAAATGAAATGGCGATAAATGTGACGCATCTCTCTTTTTGCCAAATCGAATTTTGTTTGTTTTTCGTTTTGTTTATTTCGATCACGCAGTCCCTGCTTTTTTGCGGTTCTAATCGAAACGAGCCTTTTTTCTATAGCTGTATCATATATTAACGGCATTTGTAAACATTTTTCATCCATTATTTATGAAATATTTCAATCTATTGGAAACAAACACATCGCATTTCGTTTGCCCTTAACAATATAACCGTACGTTAACCAGATAGAAATGGTAATAATATTTTTCTTTTTAATTGGATAAATAATAAATATTTCACACAAAATTATTACTTTAATTTCCGTTAGAACGTTTTCCCATTTCTTTAATTGACTCATGGATATTTTATGTTAGTTTTTATCAACATACATTTTCAGACTAGGTTGAAGGATTAAAAAAATTCAAAATAATGAATAATTGTTTTTATAATTTGGTAAAAGCAAAGAAAACAAATTGCCGTTAGAAGGTCTCTATTCTATTCTAGTAAGTTTTACTACTCTAAAGCATGGGGAAGGGCGGACAAAATAATTGTATTTTTTACCGAATATAAAGTAAAAGAAGATTTTTGTCAATTTCAATATTTTAAACATAAAAAATAATTTGATTTGTACTACTTCAAGATGTTTACATTCATTTATTCATTAATTGTTATTAAATTATTTAATTGGTTTGTAATTTTAATGTAAAACTTTCTCATGTGCTATTTCTGTTTGGTAATGAATATTTACGAATTTGTTATTAAATTCGATATATTTTTCTCATATAATTGACTTTTAATATGGTTTAATTTTTGATTTCAGATAAGCAGTTATTGATGTTTAATAGGTTCTTAACATTTTAATTGTATACTTTTTAATATTGTTTATGTACAATTTGTATGATTATCTGTAAACTGTATTCATGGTTCTTGAACCAGTTTGATAAACATTGTAATTATTAACACTAAATTTCATATAAATAGCCTTGTTAACATTTATTTTTTATTAGTTGATAATGCTCGAAATGAACTAAAACGGTCCTGACACACATACAAATGTAGAAGTAATTAAAAAAAAATGCGTTTTATTTTAAAATATAATGCTTATCCACAAAGAATACATGGTTAACACCGTAATTGATTTATTATAATTTAGCAACTATATATTGAAATAAAAACTTACTTTATTTTAAAGACTGCCAATTGGCTGCCTAACATAGGAAAAAAGATAGAACATAATTTTTAGAAGCGTTGCCGATCTGTGACTTAAGGGTTTGAAGCTGATAGAAAATCACCGAATAACAGTCATATATTATAAAAATTCAATCAATTAATAAAGTTTGGATTATATATTTACGTATATACAATAAAATGCGTACTAGTTCAAGCGAAAATGCTGCTACAGAGTTAATAAATTCTAGAACATGTTCTTTATATGGTTTTCCATTGTATTATGTATATATGAAAGCATATTAAATTGGCATCCATTTTTTATATAGGTCAAAAGCTAGCAGTTCGTTTGATATTTGAATAGATAAAGAGGATTCTTAAATTGGAAAAACTGAAATGAATTATATTGTTCTAAAAAGGCATACTTCGATGTATTGTTTTAGCTAGGGCGAAAATTGTATACTACCTCATGACACCATAAAACAATACTTTTATGCGGTCATATTTGCGATGAAAATATTTTATCATACTCGCCAAGGCTCTCCACAAAAGGTGAATGCTGGCAAAAGTTTACCTGTTTGCATAAATATTGTTATAACTCAACACAATATCAAACATGCAGTAATAAATTCAGTCTTTCAGTACGGCCGTTATCATTTGTCATTTGAGAATTACCCAAATTTATGTTAATAACAATACAAGCTGTATTTACCTAATGCATGTTTAAAGGATAAACTGCCAAAGCTGTTTGTTAAGTTACACTTGAACTTTGAATGTTGCGTCCTCTGGCCCGAATTGCGTGGAAAGGAAATAATGTTTCGGCATAGTTTATAGCTCTAGGCTATAGGAAGTACTTAAAAGTTAGATATTAACAGTGAGATGCTTCGCAAGTGAACAAATATACGACTTAAACGTTAGTAAGAATGTATTATAAAAGGCGTATAAAATCAAAAGCCGATATGTCCACTTTGTAAAATAAGCGAAATAAAGTTTGACATATCGGCATTGAATTTATCAGTTTCTGCGTTTGCTTGACATGTCGAACATTTTTAACTTTGATGGAATTCATTGGGTTTTGCAAGAAACGACTTATAGTAAATATTATTTAGTACATATTCTGCGCGTATTTTTTGTTCAATTTTGTTAAAATATTTTGAACGCCTCACATAGTTTTTTTAGTGTGTTTTTTTAATTAGTCTAAAGATTCCTATTATAATAGGATAAAATAACAAAGTATTTAGTTCTACATCATTCATTTTTATCAGGAGGATGATAGCTATTTTGGCTTTACGCCATAGTCAGAACTCAGGCAATCACTAAAGATTCCTTTTTGTTACCATGTCTGCTCCAAACCTGGAGAATATGGCCTCCTAATGGAGGTATCTTAACAGAAGATTTTTATGAGAAATGCTTGTCACTCAGTTGGTCAACCACTTTTTTTTTCGAAGAGAGTAAGGATAGGATGATAAGACTATGACAGGACTAGCGGTTAGCTGATCGTTCTCGCTACGCCCCGTTATTGAGAATCGGATGGGTGGGAGGGAGTTTTAGACATCACAAAAATTCATGAATACGAACAGAAATCCATAAATCGATTGAAAGATCAATTTATGAAACTGCGCTATGGAGGCAAAAAACTTTGTTTTGAACTCTTCAAATAGTTTTTTAGTATATTTTCGTTATAAATCTAAAGATTTTTTAAGGAGGTTAATCTCGTATCATATCTAGTAACGAAACTAGTGCAATAACAAAGTCATCAACTTTAATCACATTTTAAAAACGAAATTCCACAAAATTACCACCAAAAAAACTAACATATTTTGGTAATGCTCATATCTAGTCAAATGAAAATAATGGTTACATTTCTAAATATTCTTCTTTTTCTATTTTTAAGCCTTCTCTATTAATTCGATAAAACGACAAGTCTGACATTGTTTTATAAAATATTTATTTGAGAAACTTATTCGTACACATTAAAATAAACTCTGTTGCAATTAAGAAGCGAAATTATAAAGTTTATGACATCTATGACAGTAAAATTGTTAACCATAGTCATGTTGTCATAAAAATTACCAAGCGAGACCTTTAAAATAATAATATAATACTTTGTGACTTCAAGGATTTATTCATGAACCCTTTTGTCAGATTCTACAATTGTTTATTGGATTTATATTGCATACAATAAATTTTTCGGTGCAGTCATGCGTTCGCTCAAAGGCTTATTTAATTTAAATCAGACGTAGCATATCTAATTGGCATATTATAAAACAGATGTCTCTGATAGATAACTGTCGTAAAGAAGCTTTTAACATTTCAGTTACATTTTGTGTCTTTCAGATTGGTTTCTCGGGTTCTTCAAATCATTGCAGTATTATAAAAGAGTCGCATACATTTAATTATTAATAACGTGGCAGACTGGTCATACAAGCTAGATTTCCCGATGGTATATTGGCCCTCAGTTAAATCAAATAACTATTTCATTGTACGTGTTTAAAAATATACAGGTTAAAGCATTTTGGATAGGTAATCGTCAAAACAAATAAATATATTTTCTTACGATATATTTACACAATGAACAAATACCTCATCATGCTTACATACTTATTCTTTATGTCTGTTTTTTTTTTTTTTTTTTTTTAACCATATCCGCTCCCTATTCGGAGCATATGGCCATCACGCGGTTCCTCCAAGCTACTCTGTCTCCCGCCAGCCTCCTCGCCTCCTCCCAGGTCATCCCAGCGTCCCGTAGCTCCGCCGAATACATCCTATGGATGGTCATCAGCGGCCTTCCAGGGCGACGGAATCCACCTGGTTGGTAGAAGAGACAGGCAGGATTCAGGCTCCCCTGGGGCATCCGCAGCACGTGTCCTAGCCAGGTCCATCGTCGCTTTTTTATTTTGGACGTAATAAGAGGCTGGTCCGTCCGCTCTCTTACCTCCGAGTTCCTGACAAAATCAAACCACCGTACCCCTAGTATTCGCCGCAAACATCTGTTTTCAAAGCACAGTATACGGTTACCCTGTGCCTTGGTGAGGTGCCATGACTCGCAACCGTAAAGCAACACTGTCAGGATGCATGCGTTGAATAAGTGGCACTTAGTTCTGACCGAGTACAACCGTGAGTCCCAGACTTTCCGCATTGAGTTAAAAGTTGCTCCAGCTATCCCTAATCGGATTGCGAGCTCTTTACGCGGATTGCCATCTCCCGTGATGTGTACCCCCAAGTACCTAAAGCCGTCGACTCTCTCGATGTCTTGCCCCGCGCTCGTCAGAGGGTAGTCTGGGTCTGGACAGAAACTGTTGCAGAGCACATTGGTTTTACTCGCATTGACTTTGAGACCAATGCGATACGAGTTGCTCTGCAGCCTGTCCATTGTTTCCTGAATACCCTCGACAGATTTATCAAATATTACAGCGTCGTCAGCATACTCGAGGTCGCATAGCCTCAGATTGGAGGCAACGGTTAAACCTCGGTCGGGTGGAATTGACTTCCTCAGGATGAAGTCGAAGATTATTATAAAGAGGAACGGCGCCAGAACACAGCCCTGTCTGACACCGGTTGAGACCCCAAACCATTCTGTCGTTACGTCGCCGATTCTGACACAGCATTCACTGCCCTCGTGCATGCATTTGATGATGGCGACAATCTTGGTTGGGATTCCGTACAGTTTTAATATGTCCCATAGGGAAGGCCGGTGCGGACTATCAAAGGCCTTCTCGTAATCAACGAAGCAACATGCCAGCGAGCTGTTGAATTCGTTGCTTTGCTGGAGAAGGCATCTGAGATTTTTTTTTTTTTAAATGCCCTAGGGTACTCAACGTTGTACCCACCACCACCCACTACGGCTTCACACTCTTACAGAGTGTATTCCGCAGCGTAACAACGTTATGCGTGTTTCAAATGTTTGCCAGGAATGTCCGAGGAGAAATTCCTCAAGACTTGGTTGCATGCACTCTAGTGTGCAGTAGGTTATGTTTAAAATAAGTGTTAAAAAAAAGAAAAGGTAAAACAAGGGGTTTAATGTGTTAAGGAATTGCGTTCCAATCGCTTTCCATAAGACGCCGTAAACTCTTTAAATGCCTTGTAATTTGTCAGAGATGCAACCAAGTCGGCATGACCGACGGGGCCGACAGATCCGACTGATAGTCGTATCGTCTTGAGCAATTTTTCCCGTTCGTTGTTCATGTCTGGACATTCCCAAAGGATGTGATCAGCATCCTGGATCATATTGCCACATTTACATAGTGGACTATCTACCAACCGGCCAAGCTGGAAGAGCTTGGCAGCGAAGTGACCATGGCCAGTTATGAATTGGCTGGTCCAGAAATCAGGAGTCAAGACTTTGGTTATCTCCATTCGCCACTTTATTTTCGGAAAAATTTATAAGTATGCCTGCCCTTAGAAGAGTTATCCCATCGATTCTGCCATATCCGCATTGCAGCATCCATTGCTACACTACGAGATGCAATTTTATGAACATTAGGAATGTATGGATTTAGTCGAGGAGGAGGCAGTAAAGGAATCCCCCCCATCTCAGATTCAAAACCCTTATGTAGCATTACTGTTGCACCTCTTATTTGAATATGTAGATCTAGCGGAAGTATACCAGCCAGGACAGGCAATGCATCTGTTGAAGTAGTTCTGTATGCTTTAGTTAGGGCTATCAACGCACTACGTTGGCCGCTTAGAAGGATTTTCTGGATGAACAGAAGGCATCTGAGATTATGAATCTGGTCCGCACAGGATCGGCCAGGTAAGAAACCGGCCTGGTTTTCCCTGAGGATACACATTATTGGAATCCTTATTCTCGCCAAGACTATCTGCGCCAAAACCTTGCCAGGCACGCTGAGCAGCGTTATGCCCCGGTAATTGTCGCAGCAGAGTGGGTCACCTTTTTTGTGAATGGTGATGACCTCACCGTTTACCCAGTCCCTCGGACAACGCTCCTGCTCCCACACCTTACTGAGAAGTAGGTGCAAGGGTTGCAAGAGTGCCTCCAGGCCGTACTTGAGAAACTCTGGGTGTATACCGTCCACGCCCGGCGCCTTCCCATTCTTTAACCGCTGCACAGCTGAGGTGATCTCAGCGTGCGTCGGTGCATGGTCGGGAATGTTTGGCGCTCGGGGGATATCTACAAGTGTGGCTTCGCTGGGTATGTCAAAGGGGTTCGAGGGAGGAGAACGGTTTAGCAACCCGCAGAAATGATCTCTCCAAATCTTTCTAACACGCTCCGTGCTTGACTCTATTGCCCCGCTGGGACTACGGATGGGCCCGGGGGTCGGTGGTCGTCTACCGCAAATTTCGCGCGTGATTCTAAATAGTTTTCTTGTATCATTTCTGCGCGCTGCCGTCTCTGCTGCTTCAATCTGGTTGTCCATGAATCGGCGTTTATCGAGTCGCACAGATTTTTTTACTATCTTATCTTGGTACCGATAGTCTATCCGGCGGTCCTCGATCCGGTCTGGGTCTGTCTCACTGTCCCTCAGTGCTTTAAACCTCGCTCTTTCTTCAATTTTCCCCACGTGTCGTCGGACATCCACTTTGGCTGCCCACTCCTTCTGACTCCTAGCACCTCATGAGCGGCTAACGCAACTGCATCTTTGATGCTGGACCATTCCGATTCAATGGTGTCGCGTCGGGGGTTTTCCCCGTCATGCACACAGTTGGTGACGTTCTTTCTCACAGCGATGTCGAAATTCAGCCGAGTTCGAGGAAATTGCAGTCTCTCGATGTCGATCCTCTTTCGAGTCGGGGGCCGTACTGTACGTCTGAGTCTGAGACGAATTTTGCCGACAAGCAGCTCATGATCGCTGTATATGTCGGCACCCCTATAGGTTCGAACATCGAGAAGTTCCCTTCGGTGAGTCGCGCTGTAGAGAAAGTGGTCAATTTGTGCTTTTGTGCAACCATCAGGAGAAGTCCACGTGTATTTGTGGATGTCTCTGTGGGGGGAAGATTGTACCGCCAACGGCGAGCTCATTCATAGTTGCAAACTCGATGAGTCTCTCACCGTTGTCGTTGGCTTCACCGAGGCCATGCCTTCCCATCACCGTGGGGCCAAGCAAAGGATCCCACTCTCGCATTGAGGTCCCCCATTACTATCACGCGGTCTCTACGGGGATTGTGGAGATGGCCGCGTGGAGAGAGTCATAGAAAGTATCCTTTGCCTGTGTGTCGGCTTCCTCGGTAGGCGCATAGCACTGAAGGACAGTTACCGAGCTATCAGTCGTCCTGAAGGTGGCTCGTATTAGTCGTTCTGAGATGGGTTCCCATTTGACAAGGCAGCGGGCTGCCCTCCCCGACATCAATACTGCCACCCCTTGGCGATGGTATTGCTCCTGACCTGAGTATAAACTGTGAATCCGCCCTCCAACAACTTTTTCCCGGCGCCTTTCCAACGCACCTCGCTCAGCCCTAAAACATCAAGCTTATAGGTTTGCATGATGCGAGTGGCGTGTAGGTCCTTTCCTGGGGTACGCATAGTACGCACATTGTATGCGCCTATGTTCATAGAGTAGTTGTTGGAGAGTATCATGTCCTTTTCGTTGCTGGGTCGTCCATTAGCAGGCCTAAGCGTCCGAGGCTTTCGCATTGATGGTGTCGTAATCTATTCATTTAAGAAGACCGGGTGATTAGCCCTGCGCTTCCGAGGCCTGAGTCACAAGGGCTCTATAGGTTGGCTCAACCCGGTTTTTCTGTCAGGGATTTCCTTCCCTTAGCCAGAAGACCGGTTTTAAGGCGCCGGAAGGTTCGCCTTTTGCCCACTGCTATTAGCTACAGCCAAAGCTGCATTGCCCGATGGTCGCCGCGGGGAGGCCAGCAGATGGACTTGCTGGGTTGAACATTTCCCATCATTTACTATGTGCACATCCACTGACATCGATGTGCTCACATGGGATCCACCAACCATTGACCACCATTGTCTGTTTTAGCTGTTAGTAAAATGTGAATTTTTTAAATTGTCAATTAATTATTAGTACAGTATAAAGAAATCAGTATATAGGGAAGGGCCACCTTCCCTAAAATGTTGGATTTTTAAATTAGTAAATAGATTAGGGTGCCTCTCCCATTTATAGATGGGCCGCCATTGACTCCTGGCAAACAATATGTTTAGAGCCAGTCCGCCACTGCTTATTACATGTTTTGTGACACTATTTTTTTGAGGACTTGACTTATCTGCCTCTAGCTTTTAAAAGATTTGATTTTTTTGTTGACTAAATGCCCTAATAATGGAAGCATCCCAACAGATTTTTTCTAAATGAACTGCTTGTTACTCAGTTGATTTACTTCTCTTTTTCGAAGAGAGTAAAGATAGAATAAAGTGAGCTATAACAAGACCAGTGGTTAACTAATCGTTTTCTCTACGTTCCGTTAGGATCGGATTGGTGCAACGGATTCTTTTAGACATCACAGACATCGATGCCTACGAACAGAAATC
Source organism: Himalopsyche phryganea (assembly GCA_022494535.1). Classification (NCBI taxonomy): domain Eukaryota; kingdom Metazoa; phylum Arthropoda; class Insecta; order Trichoptera; family Rhyacophilidae; genus Himalopsyche; species Himalopsyche phryganea. Next base: position 650,144 of record JAGVSL010000132.1, on the reverse strand, counting down.
CATAAATCTATTGAAAAACCAATTTATGACACTGTTCTAACAGGGATTCGAGCCCGTGAGATTCGTAACCGAAGCCTACGATGTTGTCCCCTGCACCAAACTCGACCTGGAAAATAAAATGGTGTACGGTTTCACTGGCCGTCGACCGCATGAGTCCTGCCGTGCCTCCACACAAGTTGACTGCCGCTCTATTCTTAAATTAAATCTTTGTAATTATACAACGTTCTTGGTGTAAAGGCTTTATATTTTTTAAATAAAAAACGATTTGTTTGTACTACTTCAACATGTGTATAATGATTTCGCACATTATGATCATTATCTACTGATAAAAATACAATCATAACAGGGCTATTAATATAAAATTGAATATTAACAATTACAAGGTATATAAAACAATTGGTTTATGAACGAAGACAAGAATTTACAGGTAGTCAAACAAATTATATATAAACACAATTAAATAGTAGGCCATTTGTTGATTGAATGCTAAGTTTTTTTTCGATGTCCACTCCCAATGTTGAGCATATGGTCTCCTAATGGAGGTACCATAACAGAATTTATCTCGTCCTGTGAGGGTCGGATCTGTGGGAGAAAGTTTTAGACATCACAAACACTCAGACTACGAACAGGAATCTATAAATCGATTGAAAAATCAATTTATGAAATCGTCTGCCCCGGGATTTGAACCCGAGACATCCATAACCGTAGCCAACGACGCTGCCAACTGCACCACGGACGCCAACTGTTAAGAAATGTTAAGTACCTCTTACAAATCAGTAAGTAGTGATCTAAAAAAGGAAATAAAGCTACATTAAAAATCCACTAGCTGAGCAAATTTTAATGTGTTTAACAAATGCATAAATATTCATTAAAAAAATGGCAGATTGGAAAATTTTGAAAATAAATTAGTAAAATATTAAAAATATTGAAATTAAATTTAATGTATGCTCATTTTCGTAAAACATTATTATTTTATCTTGACTCACATGTTTATCAACTTCGTTCAATCCTAATAGTATATTTTTGTCAAAAAATACAACTGCTATTAGATTACAAAAAGTTTAACGATACAGCAAAATGATCAAGAACGTTTATTTTAAATAAAAATCTTACTATGCAAACAGAAACAAATTGATTTCAAAAAGTATGTGAGAAAGATAAAGTGATGCATTATTTTTATCATGCAAAAGGACATCAATTGTATGCCCACCATATTTATTTTAGTACAAAAAGCTCAATGCAACTATTCAACAAACCCTGCCTAAGTGTTACTTACATTATGTTTGTGGCTGGACCGTTTAGCAGCTTTTATTCGGTGGAGGGAATCTCTCATTGTTTATCTAAATCGCTCATTCACAGGCGGCTGCTCTGCTATTACCTACTAATCACATCTAATCAATTCGCACAATGGCCACCCTCTCCACGCTGAATAAACTATGTTTACCATCTGAAAACGTAGCGAAATGTACAATAGTTGCAACGAAACCTGGCAACGTATTGTGTATCATACCGAGGTTATACTGACAGAATTAATCAAAGTACTCCCTCTTCCAAAAACATTCGTTTGTGATTTAAAAAGATTTCTTGTACATTATAAAGAATAATCTTTTTGGCATACAAACCATACGATTTAGTATCGGTGAGTCATATCATGTTTTCTGCCAAATTAAAAAAACGTATTCTACGTAGTACGTACGCAGAGCATTACATTGTCAACATTTTCACATTGAAAACATAAAAATCATCAAAAACTGATTTAATGCGTTCTGTCTTGATATGATCGACATGTATTTCTTGAAAAGAGGATGACGTCTAATATTGAAACAGAAGCATAGATACGGACAGAACGCGCAATACCGTCAGCAGAAGCGGGCGATCATACTATAGCACTAGCTCGTGAGCCGCACGGGACAAGTCGACGGCTGATTAATTCTTAAATTAAATCTCTGTAATTATACAAGCTAGAAACGCAATTCCTTAAGTTTTAAATACCAAAATTTTGTTATTCATCAAAAAAGATTTATACACGCCTACAGTGAAATCTCACAACTCCCGCTGTGTAATGTAAATGTTTTACACTCGTGTTTTAATGTGTTAAAGTTACGTAGGGTGACAAACGGTCGAGTTCTGGCCCCAATGAAGTATGCTGATGCCAATAAGCTTACTTCTATAAAATGTTGAATTGCTACTCAATCACGAGCCGACAAATTCTATCTCTGGACTCCCCACGGCGTCACCAGAGCAATGTGGAGGATGTGCAGTCTTAGACAACGCATTTAATCCATAGCTGATAGAGAAGGGTGAATGGCGAATTTCTGGTGCCTAAAAACGCTAGACCTTTGGCTATGGGATGGAAACCTGGACAAAAAAACCTCACACCAACCCGTCTGGACAGTGTGGTGTGCTATGTTCGAAAAGCGCCCCAAAACCCACTGGATTGTCGAACTAGTCAGGTTCGGTGGAAGTACATGACAGCGCAAAGCTAGGAACCGAAAGGAGTGGAGGGAACTGCGGGAGGTCTTCATCCAGCAGTGGATTGACCATGGCTGAAAATGAAAGCGTAATGGCATCATTGTGGCTTGCTTTAGAAATCTATTGATTATTCTTCATTATATAATTATAAATCAAAGAGTGATTGGGTGAATTTCTGTACAAAAAATTTCAGAATCAATCGATAAAATTAAGCGGCAACAATAAATTTGAAGTAAAGAAGTACGCGAGTTTCAAGAAACGCATTGACTGCTCAATAACTGGACTTTGATGTACATAAAGCCGTTTCATTGTACTTTGATATTCGTAAAATATTCGGTGAATCCCAAACTATGCGTGTTAATATGAAATGCAAGGTTCTTTTCAACAAACAAAACGTTTTCTGGCATTGAGACATCTTTATTTCGGCCACAGCCGGGAGCCTCATGCCAGTGTGTACATGGTTACTCTTAAAGAAAAAAGAAATCTCTGAAAAATAATTAAATGGAAAAACAACGTTTGAATATTTTTTTACTATAGATTAACCCATTACAGTATACTAATGCGTTACAAAAAATACAGCTTTATTCAAAATATAAAAATGATAAGTTTTTTCTGCATTTGTTGTGTAACACAATATGAAACAACAAGTTGAACAACAATGTTATCAATTTCTATTGTATGTCAAAAATTAATTTCACTTTGTTTAAAAATATTTATTTATCTTTTTAAAAATGAATATTCACATTTACGGCATCTAATAACTACCACACCGTTGAATTATAAATACATTTTACTCTCACGCACATAATGCTTTTGTTGTTTGTAAAATCTAGTTTAATTAATAAAACACCAATTTAGTTGTCACCATCCCTTAAGTCTCGTAAATTTTCGGTGGCCTTAAATTTTAAATCCAAATAAATTTCATTACATTTAAAATGCGAAAAAAAAACTCTTAAGCGACATGAATAGACGAGTGGGAGAGCCAAGGCCGAGAAGTGTAATGTAGCTTTTACATTTTTTGGTGTTAAGGGATATGCAGAGGTCTCAAAGTAGAGTCATGGCACAATTAATCACGGGTAATAAATTTGAACAAAGCTAGCCTTTCCACACTTCGCTACGCCGTTAGCTTACCGTGCAAATATTACTTTCAAACTTCGAGCGTTTTAAGTCTCCTATATGAATTTATTGATCAAATAAACCTATATCATGCTGCTATTCATTTTAATATATCACATATTTTATCTCATGTATATTTAAAGATGTACTAATACCTGTTACGGTTTCAAAAAAGTTTTTACCTGCATATACTCTCGCATTAAGCACTTTCATTTAGCTTCTAGGAATGTAACAGAAGATATTTACTACTCAACATTTGAATGAAACGAAAATCAAGGTATTTATTTAGTTCTACAAGAATTAAAAAAACTAATTGATAGTTATTATATTGACTGTGTTTTGGCTAATCGATGTAACCTTCAAAAATACGAAAATGAGTTCATGATTGGACCTCATTTTAAAGACGACAGAACAGGTCTCGGCCAAATGATGTAAACTATAAAAAATAAATTAACCACTTTTTTGAGAAGAAACAATTGGTCAGACCATTTGTCGATTGAATGTTAAGTTTTTTTTCCATGTCCTCTCCCAATGTGAAGCGTATGGCCTCTTAATGAAGGTTTCTTAACAGAATTTTTCTATGAAAACTGCTTGTTACTCAGTTGCTCAGCCTCGCTTTTTTTCGAAGAGAGTAAGGACAGAAAGATAGGGCTAGGACAGGACTAGTGGTTAGCTAAACGCTCTCGCTACGCCTCGTGAAGATCGGATTGGAGGGAAAGGGGTTGTTAGACATCATAAACACTAAAACTACGAACAGAAATCCATAAATCGATTGAAAGATCAATTTATGAAAGCCGTCCGCACCGGGAATTGAACCCGAGACATTCGTAAGCGTAGCCAGCGACGCTACCAACCGCGCCACGGACGCCGACCGACGGTACCAGTATTGAAATCTCTAGTAACTGGTATTAAAAAGTCCAATGAGAGAGACGTTTTATTCGAAAATCCGTTTTCTTTCATGGTTGCAAGTTTTTGTTTTTTGTTATGATGTTATGATTATGAATTCAATGTTCAGTTTATCTGATTCCAAGTTTCAATGAAGTCATCAAATCATAATATTGAAACGTATTTCAATTAAAAATACCTTTTCTACGGATCGCTAAAAAATTAAATTTCTCCAAGTTCACTTAAGTGAAAAAATAAAATGCTTCAGTAGTTAACATAATACTGAATCGGAAATGAAAAAATAACAAAAAGTTTTCTACAGTCAAAAAACATTTACCTAGACTAAATTGGAATTAGAATCAAAAAAATAAATTTAAAAAAAATTTTCAATGGTAAAACAAAGTATGTTGATTTTATAAATTAAACAACGTACTTCGTTAGAAAGAAAAATACTATAATTAAAAATAAAAATCGGTGGTTTGGGCGTATTTTCAGTGAGTCATTTTTACATATTCTAAAAAAATAGCAACATATTTTAGATTTCATAAATTTGGAAAAAAGGGTTCATGTATGTAGAATAAATCTGTATGCGAAAGGAGAAGGGCGTTAAGACTAAAATTAGCACTTTTCTGGAGAGCCAAAACAATATTTGTATTTGTATGAAATTCTATAAAAAATGTGACGTTTAAACATGATTTTAACCTATTTTTCAGCATTGATTCGTATGTATTATAGTTGTTTTAGAATATTTAACTCGTTTTTCAATGAACTCGACTACCGTTTCCTTTCGCTCACATAAATATAAAGTTATAATATGGTTTCAAACACTAATCGTATGGAGATCTATTAAATAAACAATATAACGATTTTTACACGAAAATTTAATTATTCCATATTTTTAAAATTCACACTTGAAATTTGTTTTTACCAGTAAATAAAAGCTAAGAATATAAATTTGATAAATTCCGATATAATGATAAAATTACATTTTTTTTTTTTGTTCTGATAAATTCTGAAGTTAATTAGTTGTCAGATTTGCGGCAGTCTATCTGTATGATACATTTCCTCAAATTGAATTCAGAAAAGAAATTTTAAACTCCCAAGTTCTTCTATGGTTAAAATAGCATTTGTTGCTGACCTAATCAGGACTTGTAATTACTAAGCAGAGCGCTTACAGATAAGCTACAGTGTCCGTAGAATCACTTATTTAATAAATTTGACAACGAATGTAAAATTTAGATTATGATTTTTTTTTATATCTTATTAAAATAATTCCGACATAAATATGTTGCAATAATGTACGTAGCTGACTTTATTTTAAATTTATTTATTCAGAAGCCATAAAAAAAATTGCTGTATCAGTACCACTTCTAAATCCTTAGGACTTGTGGCCATAATCTGCAATCATAAATATAATTGCTGATATTTATTGACCACAAAACGGGCAAATTCAGCTAATGGGCTCAAGTTCCACAAGTTATATCGCAAAATGTCGTTAGCCGAAATGGAACTTTTCTGATTCCGGCTTTTCCATTCCATTTTATTGTCCTGTAAGAACGTGCAAACTTTTCCATGGTAAGGGTCAGTGTAATAGAACAATTATTATCATTATTACCGTATTGATGGCGTAGTTATTACATTATTTTCGTAAATTTGACGGCATTATTCAGAGTAAAGCTTTCATTTCTACAGAAGTGTGATATAAAAAAAACTTGTAATTAAATACTTTTATACTGTGCCGTTTTAGTGCGAGGTCCTAATAATATTTAGGGAATAAATCACGTACAGGAATCAATACTATTTCTTTTTTCAAGCACGTTTCTCCCAATGTGAATCATATAGCCTCTTAAAGGAGGTATCTCAACAAAAATCTTCCTACCAGAACTGCGTATTACACAATTACTTATTCTCCCTTTTTCGAAGAGAGCCGGTATAGAAGGATAGGGCTTGGATAATAAACACTTTATTTCAAACATCCTAATAAACCATTTTTAACATTCTAAACCTTCCCGTCTTCATGCCAAAAAAATCCCTTCGGATCTCATGCAGTCACATTGCCTTACCGTGTGGGTTATGTCATATAAACGCATTTAGAAAGAAAAACGACAATTTCAAACAGTGAAATATGGTTTTATGTAGTATCAAATAATAATTTTACGCAATATTTTGTGTGTGTGAAACCTGAAATACATGCGAAATTATCGAAAGACGCATGAATCTAATTTCTTCACAGCAGGACATGCTCGAGACGTGTTTCAGTGCCGTTTGAAACAAAACGGTTGCATACGGTCAGTCTTCTCTGGTCTCGGGTCGTTACTAAGCTTTACTAATTGTTACTATACTATATTATATTGTAATACTGTCTTTTTCAATGGTAAAATTGACGAGGTTTTCAAATTATGATTAATTATAAAAAGAAGGTGTAAAATGTAATGCATTTTTAATTTTTAATTATATGTAGAACTATTTTATTTACAAATAGCAAAATTTTCAATTATTTTTATGACTTATTTCATAGATAATTTAAAGGTCTAAAGGCAGAAGTAACGCAGTGTTTCACCATGAGTACGGAAGGGTTAAGCTGGTAAATAAATCGGTTATTCTTAGACAATTTTGAAATAGAGATATAATTATAACAGTATTCTAATTTGTATGTTTAGTTTACTTAAGTTACTTAAGTTATAGAAAAGCATGAATAATTAGTTAGACACGAATAAATTGAATAGAAAATAGACAGAGCATTTTATTCCGTAAATAAAGGAATTCAGAAAAGGAAGAAGAAATGAAAATGTTATAATTAAAAACTAAGCGTTGTATATTTCAAATTGCTTTCATAACACATTGGCACGCAGAATATCATATGAAGTTTTTTCAACTGAATAGCTTGGATGTGCTCAAATTATTATTTCCGTCCTTATAACATGGCGAAATTAAATATGCCCAGTAGCGCTCTTTTAAGTTTTCGCTTGTGAAACATTGATATTTCACTTGAAAGTTGTGTATTCTACACTGTATTGTAAACACTACAAAACGTTATACTATTATATAATAGTTTACCTTTGATAAATTATCTTGTCGTATAAAATACTTTGTATTAACAAGTTATAGCTAGCAAGAAATGGGAGACAATAATTGTAGACTATTAACTTAATTTGAAAACTTTATATAGTTGTCATTCTTTTAATCAATATTTGTTTTTGTTTTACTAAAATGAATTTTATAATGTGAAAATATCGCAGAAACGAAACCAGACTTTTTTAATAAACTTTTTATTTTCAAACAGATTCTTAACCCGTGTAACAATGAGTTACTTCGTCATATAAACCTTTAAATTATCTGTGTAATAATAGGTCATTGAAAAAATTTTAAATTTCGCTCTTTGTAAATAAAATAGTTCTACATATAATTAAAAATACATTACAGTTTACGTCTTCTTTGTATAATCAATCCTTCTTTTGAAAACTTTGTCAAATACAAAATTATTGTATAGTATAGTAACAATCCGAGAAGCATGACGTACCGTGTGCAATCGTTTTGTTTCAAACGGCACCGAGACACCTCTCAAGTTTGTTGTGATATGAAGAATTTCAATTTCTGCGTCTTTCGATGATTTCGCATAGTTTGATATGTATTTCAGGTTTTACGTACAAATTATGAGATAAAATAATCACTTAATACTACATAAAACTACATTACACTAGTTTTTGAAATTGTCGTTTTGCTTTATAAATGCGTTTATATGACAAAGCGCACACGGTAACGAAATGTGACTGCATGATATCGTAGGGATTTTTTAGCATTAAAACGGGTAGGTTAATAATCAACAATTCATTTTTAACTATTTTCCTACAAATACGTTGACATTCAAAAATTTGTTGATGATCAATCAACCATGCCTTTTTACGTAATAAATTATTAATTATAAACACCTTTCTTTTGATGGTATTCAATACTCGACGGTCAAATAATACCATACCCAAATAGTTCCAGTTTAACACGGTTGTAGTAAAGAAATCATTGTAAATAAGATATTTAAGGAGTGTTATGAATACAATTATGCTACACCTGTTATCCCCGCCATGAAAAACTTAAAATGGAGACCTGGAATTGGTTAAAAACTTATAAATACATTTTCTCGGGTACGGGCTTAGGATTTCATAGGAAGTAATGATACTTGTTAAGTCACTGCTAAGAAACAATTCTTGATAACGGGTTTTATTGAAAAGAGGCCTATTTCATCAAAAAAATAATTTATTAGAGCTGTCGATATGTCTGATGATTGTAACAGTGATGTTTCTCAACCAATTTACATACATATCGACGGTGTTTTGACCAATTAATGTAACCATCAAAATTGAAGTTGTTCAGGAGAGATTAGAAACGTGTTTTTATCGAAAATATTAAATGGTGAGTTGCGTTATGAATCTTTGAAATTCACTCGGGATTATATATAAGGAGTGTCGACATAATAGTGACATACATCAAGTGGCCGGGTCAGATTTTTAAACCTAAAACCAATGTAGAATAATTCCCTTCCAAAAAGTGATCAATTTATTTTTCTAATTTACATCATTTGTCCTGCGAGACCTGCTCTGTCGTTTTTAAAACGAAATCACCTGAGAAACATCATCGAATATAATAATTATTATTACCAAGTGATTGCATTGTTTATCTTCTGTAAACATAATATATTAATATATGTTTCTGTGTAAAATAAATAAGATAAATTACCTGAAATTAATTTGACACTAAGTTCCCAAAAAAAAAAACAAAATCCTACCGGCTACGCAGACGTGCCGTATGTGCTTTATATAAATGTGACTCAAATAAATTGCTTTTACCATAAGTGGGTTCAATAAGTCACAAATATTTCCTTTGGCTAAGTGATTAAAATAAAAGCAGACGAAAGCTTAGTAATATTTGCATTTTTTATACATGATTGACACTGATGGGTATGCAGTGTGTCCCACGGTTACTTACATCTTACATTGCAAGCATATTATGATAATTTTAATTTAATGAATAAAGATAGTTGTTTTCAAAAAAAAAAACTGGACGATTAATCAGGATCGGTTTTGCTATTATTTACTAAACCGACCCAGATGATTTCATAAAAATGTGGTATTAGTACAAAAGAGAGTTTTAGTTAAACGATAAACTTAGTGTTTTGCGTAATTCAGGTAGTGCACGTGTAAGAAATAAGAAAATAATAAAAACAAACAAATAAAAATTGTATTTTGAAGCTTTTCTTTCACATTTTACTTTATATGCTAAGAATATGGAGGGTATGGCTTCATAATGGAGGAATTTCAAACGAAGTTTTTCTCCAAAAACTGCTTGTTATTTAGATGCCCAACCTCTTTTTTTCGAAGAGAGTGTATGGAAGGGTAGGGCTAGGATAGTTGTTTGGTAATCGCTCTCGCTTCACCCCGTTTTTAGGATTAGATGAGTGGGAGGGAATTTTTAGAGATTGCATACATCCATACATACGAATAGAAATCCATAAATCAATTGAAAAATCAATTTACAAAACTGTACTGAGATTAGAAGCTGTGAGATTCGCAACCGAAGTCAATGACGTTGACCATTGGATGGAGCCACCACTCTAAAGAATATTCTAATAATACTGATATAGATATATGGATAATATTATGTTAATCGTTATGTGAAATATATCTTATTGAGTATTTTGACAAAGCAATCTAGTTAGTGTGTAAGTGAAGAGAAAAGTCCATAATGTTTTTCACTGTGTCAAAGTATAATTAAATAACTGTATAACTCAAAAAATATTGAAGGTATTGCTGTGATTGAAACTCTAGACCGCGCTGACACAAACCAGAATACTTATTTTAATGATTCATTTCGATTGAGTTGTTAAAGTAAGTGCTGCATTAATAATAAAAATATCTGAATCACTTTGTTTTGCAGTATGTTTTATATCACGCAAGCGATTTAAGTGGTGAATGAGATTCGAATCATTTAAAGCTTTTAATGTACATATTTTGTTACTTTTAGTGTACGAATGTTTGAAAATAGAAACTGGTTAACTTCATACTTTTTTTTAACAAAACAGTAGTTAATTTTCTACAACCCTTTATTTAGTTATCATTTTTATTATAAACAATAAATGGACACTTTTTTATTACGATAAATATTTAAAAAAACATATTGATCCTTTCTTTTATGTTCCGTTTTTTAAGAAGTCGGTCTTGAAGATTTTATAAAATTGTGGAACTGTTTTATAATTACATAATGCCTTTAATACAAGAATTATTCTCAGTATAAGCTTAAATGTTTATAAATAATCGTGTTGAGTAAATAGAAAATAATGGGATAAATAGAAACAAATTAATTTCAGCAAGAATTTACAGTTGACAATATTAAATTAATTTAATCAGGGGTTACAGTAATTATCTACCACTTTCATTCGAAAAAAATACAGGTTCAACGCAACATTTTAATAGTGACTTAAAAAATAATTTATTAACTTCAAAATAAGTAAATTTAAAAATCTAGTTTTTATAAAGTTGAGGATGTAAATATCAAATATATATTTTTTTTCCCAACGTAGAGAAGCTTCGGTACAATAATTTTAGTAATCGTTTTTTTTGTGAAATATGTATTTTGGAAGCATGAGAGTAATGATACCTAAGACAAGTACTAAAGTTTTTAAACATACATAGTAATTAGTTTTTACTATCCAAATATTTTAATTTGTTGAATAAAAACTGTGTTACATATTTATATTGTTTTAAAATTTAAATTAAGAAGCGCAGTAATATGGTAAAGTTGTTAAATATATAATTTCCACTCATTTTCAGGTGCAAATAAATAAATTTGCCACCACTGCTTTAAATCTCACTCTCATAGTAATATTCTCATTGATAGTAATAATGTAATATGTGAGCTTTGGAGGGTCATAAATTAATGAATACTTAGACGCCGCTACTGAGCTCTAAGATATTGCAAACCCTGCAATGATTAATTCTGCTCCACCGCCAAATAGGGGTAGAAATAATTTATGTTTATCACGGTAGTAAAATGGAAATGTGTCTGTATTATTGACGTTCTTGTATTTAAGATAAACATTATAAAATAATGCAAATTTATTATGATTAGGTACAGAGAAATACAGAAACAATATTATATTCTATTAATTTATTTAAATATATTTTTTGCGGGCATGGACAATGTAATGTTTTTATTACCATCTATTATAAATTATCTTAAAAAACGTCGTTTAAATAAAGCCTTTATTTCACATCTTCATGTTTTTATCATTAACCCATAATACACGGAAGATTACATCGACTGACTGCTAATCAATCCTATTTCAACACTTTCTGAAGATATGCTCAAATCAGGAATCCGTTTGATCTGCACTGGTACCGGGATCAAATGTACTGGGTCCGTGGTCTAGTCGTCAACTTTGATGACTTCAGTCGCGGTGTTTGCTAGTTTGAATCCCAGTAAGAACAGTTTTACAAATTGATTTATCGATTTCTGTTCAAAGGTACGGATGTCTTAAATTTCCTCCCACACATTCAATCCTAAAAATAGATTGTGGTGAATGCCATTAGCTAACCAATAGTGCTGTCTTAGCACTATCCTGCTATCCCTACTCATTTTGATAAAAATAGGTTGAGCAAAGTGGAAACATGCAGTTCTCTTTGAAAATGATCCGTTGAGATAATCTCAATTAGAAGGCCATATGCTCAAGATTGGGAGCGGACGGATTTTATTCCTCCGAAGATTATATTATTTTACGTAAATATAGTGAAACGAGTAGGTCGTATGTAAAAGGTAAAATATTCTTTATGCTTATATATTTTTACAAATCCCTCAATGAATTGATCAAAGAGAAACATTCATAATTGTGCATGCACGTAAGAGAGTTTTAATTATTTAAAGCATGTTAAATAATTACTAACATATAAATGTAATCATACGCAATTTAAAAAATATATTTCATAATTAACAAAATATTCTACAAGTGTGGATTTTCCCACTTATTATAATTAATTTAGAAATATGATGATGACTTTAATATTAAAGTCCGAATAAAATTGTACTTAACGATTATTACGAATCGTTGTAACATTGTTTGCTATACAATAAATGAAAAAAACTCGAATAAAATGATTCAGCTTTTGTTAAACTGGTGTAACATATCTAAAATTACAAATAGAAAATTTTATTCCACGGCAAAAAAAAATGATTAAAGAGCCAGTCGTATTTTCTTTAAATGTAACCCAGTTTTAAACTGACATATTTCTGTACTACTTTTATCACGCTTTGACATTTAAAATAAAGACTTTCCGATTACTTTGCCTCTTCAATAATGACTGTCACTTTACAGAGTACCTACTATTATAAAGTCAAAGCATTCTATTATTAAAGCAATATTAATTTTTGAAATAATGATGATTCGAAAAATGCCGCTACGTCATTCGTTTTAATATTTTTTATGGACAATTGTATTCGATTTCTGTAGTTTTTTAATGAATTTTGATGAACGCCACGTGAAAAATCAGTGAATTTAATTGAATCATGTAATATGAAACGCGAGTAAAAAGCAGTAGTGTCCAAATCCAAAAATAATTGGGTGACAGATGCAAATAATAAATGGAGTATAACTGGATTGCCAACTACACAATTTGAATAGCTATTTTAAGTATGAAATATTGATTGCGAAAAAAAAACCTTTTAAAATGATATTTTGAGAGATTGAAAATATAGCTTAAATAATAGATTTTTCCGATAGAATATGAAAGTAGCCAGAATAAAATCAAATGTTTTGTTAATGTTGCTTACAAAAAATGACATAGACGGAAACCAGTTTTGACAAAGATTTTAATATTTATTTTCACCGACGTGCGTAGTTTTTTAGAATTTTGTGTTTTGTCTCAGATTAAGATTGAATGTATACTAAGTGTTCATAATATTTAGCCATTTTGTTTTGTTAACAGTAAGTTTTTTTTTTATTTGATATTCATTCTCAATTTGATATGTTAGTTTGTGGTTTATTTTGTTCACAAAACCGTTAAAACAGTTGCGAAAAAATAATGAAACATAATCGAAATGAAAATTTCTAATTTTAATGTACCTACCAATTGTTTATATTAATCTCCAATAATTGGCATTCTTAATTGATAAATAAATATATTACACGCTTTCAACTCACTATAAATATCATTTTATATTGCTTGGTTTTGGTGTAGGCACTACTAAAAACCACCGTATCCATAATATTTGCCACAAGCATCTGTTTTCAAAGCAGAGTATACTTACGGTTACCCTGTGCTTTAGTAAAGTGCCATGATTCGCAACCGTAAAACAACACCGTCAGAATGCATGCGTTGAATATTTAGGTGGCATTTGGTTCTGACCGAGTGTACAACCGCGACTCCCAGACTTTCCGCATTGAGTTGAAGGTTGCTCCAGCTATCACTAAAAGGATCGCGAGATGTCATTTCAATCTCTCGTGATGTGTACCCACAAGTACCTGAAGCCACAAACTCTCTCCATATCTTGTTCTTCAAGAATTAAATAATCGACGATATGAATGTATATATTCCTCATTTCCAAACGATACAAATGCATTCCATTTGTTTTACGATGCGCTCCCAATTGTTTTTTTTGTTGTTATAAATTAGTAGCCTGTAAATGAATGCACGAAGTTGATAGCTATAATGATATCTTTAGACAATAGCTTTGTTATTCATTCAATTATTTGCATAGTGCACTGACCATTGCTGTATAAGAGAACAAAGCTACCGCTCGACAAAAAGGCGGGATTGATCTTTCAAAGATTAACATAAATTATTTTCATAATTTAAATGAAGGATAATTTGCATGCACATTCACTACGCATCTTCAGGCATTCGAGCACACGAATGGACTCGAACTGACAAACTGAATCACTGATAATTCTAAAAGAAGTTGGAAAGCGGCAATTCGCCACTTTGTTAATGTGGTGTTTACAAAATAAGGATTAAGGCGATTCTCGAAATTTTAACTCAGGTATCAGTGTGGCTCTCAGACGTATAATATCTTACCTCGTAAATAGTATTTGTCGTATTTGTATCTTCTATATAAACGTTAGACACTGTTTACTGTCTGTCAGTTTGAGTCCATTCGTGTGCCTGAATGCCTGAAGATGCCGAAAGGCGAAACCCGGGTCGTTAGTGACAAAATACATGGAAGTGTACAAAATCTCAATAATCCAAATTTGATATTGAAATTCCATCAAGCACCCTCAGTCGATGTCTTAAATAATACTTAAATTACATATACATAAAATTGATGCAAAAAATCGTGAGCTACGACATCTCTTTTAGCTGTTTTGACAAACGAGTTTTACAAGATTCTACCTAGTGTCTTTCATATTTAAAAGAAATAGACATGATTTTTCGTCCGTTTTTGTTCCAACCACTCACGCCACAAGACATTTTTGTGACATGTTGGAAATGTTTTAATGTCTAGGCAAAGGTATTTGAAACAAAACAGTATAATGTATATATATATCTGACTATCTGTTGCAACACAGTACATGTTTTGACAAAGAGAGTCCATGTGATGTGTGCGCAAGTCTTAAATAAATTTATCATCGACAACATACAAACACACTCTCTCTCTCTTTCTCTACGTTTCTATATTATAAAGTTAGATTGTGAAATTTTTGGCATCAGATTTATTTATTTCAAGTATTCTGTCGATAGCTCAAATTTTAAATATTAAGTCTATAGCCAAAAAAATAGTTTAAATAAATATATTTAAATGTTCAAAGTATTACTTCCCATCCAAATTCTGCTAGATGTTTGTTGTTTTATTAATCATTTTAAACGATTTCATGAAATACACTACGCTGGATACCGGACATCTATATCCTAAGCTGCATCACGAGATTATTATGTAATTAATAAGGTTTTGTACCTGAAAAGCAATGCTACATCAATAATACAAATTATATCAGTATTATTAAATAATTGTGGTAAAATATATTATATCATTGCGAAGTCACGTTTTAAATATATTCATTTTTATCTTAACAAATATACCTGATAATAGAAAAAAAGTTATCTAATCGAAAAGAGCTTTGTCAAATCATTCCAAATAGTCAAGGAGATTTATTTTAAATAAAATTTTACTAAACAGAACTAATTTCACGTTAATTAAAATGTATTTCGATGGCCTAGTTCCATAGTCATACAACTATAAATTGGTAGTTTTGAGATATGGTCTATCAAAGTTTTGACTAATCTAAACTGACGAAAAAGCGATGGCTTCTTATTTGTATTATTTTTTTATTCAAATAGGTGGTCTATAGTTTATATTTTTATGATTAAAGAGTGTTTCTTTATTGAACGCCACGATTCACAAAAATATATTTCACAATACAATTGAGTAATTATTTAATTTTGCTCATTTTCATATGCAAATATCTGCATTTTGAGAGAAAACCTGTACCTTTGACATGCTGTCCTTTTGTGGTACTGTAGAAGAGCGATCTTAGATAAAATAGCTAACTTAACTCAAAATATCAAATTGTTGACTTATCGTCCTATGGAACTGGGCTATCGATTTATTAAAGGCTTTATTTTCAAGAGAGCTTTATCTAAAAATGGCTACAAGTGGAGTAACATTGCTTAATTATACATAATTTGACAAAAATTATAGGCATATAATAATATATTACATAGAAAGATTTATTAAAAGTCAGATTATATTAATTTACAATGCAATTAATAACCATCGTCACGATTTCGCAAAAACATTGATTGGTTGAATTTAACGCTGCTATTGTGTTGTAGGTTTGTATATTTTTAATATGTAGGCGAAGTGAAACACGATTTTTATAAATAGAGTTAGAATTGTGTAAACCTGACATGAACCAACTTCCTGGTCTTAATACATATACCTGTCTTGTCGGTCATTTATCATTGTAAAATAAATATGCATCATTCCAATTTTCGTCTTAAAGAACTAAATTGATTTTTTCAATTCCACGAAGCAAACCATTCGGTCACACTTGGAATAAGAATTTTCGTAACAAAGGGTTCCGTATATTCCAGCCAAATCTACAATGTCATTAAAATTCCGCAAGTTTTCTACGGTAGTTTCTTAAAGTATAACAACTATGTATTTCATTGCATATTATTATAAATATTCCATTCCATAATATCATTTTTTTAACCCAGGATTTTGGATTTATACAAACTTATGCTCGGGATAAAAAAAAATAGGTACTATTTTTCTACAGTTTTCATAATAAACGGTGTGGATAATTCAAAACACTGTCGGCCTCTGTGGTCTAGTGGTAAGTGTTTGCTCTAGCGATCAGGTGGGTCCTGGTTCAAGTCCCAGCAAGGTCACTATGAAATTTTAGATTTTTTAAATTTAAATTTGTGATCTTGCACATGAGTGACATCTAAACATTCTCATCGTGTTTATCTGGTATGATTTTCAGATTTTCAAAATATTTGGCTCATTAGCTGTAATGCCAGATATTTATGTTTAATTATTTAAAAAAAAACGTATATTAATATGGGATAACTGACATTAAAACATGTTTAAAATATTACCGCTGTGAAGTTTGAGGAGGAACTTTACTTCGATTTTGAATTTACCGATGAATGACTGAACTTAAGTAATTTAAGACAGTAACAAAAGAATTTAAATGAACTACTCAGAATTTCTTTTTTAGTTGATGAATATTTTCAAATCTTTTGAGTAATATCAAATTTAACAATTACCATTTTTACCTATATTTAAGTCATATTCATTATTGCGCCCGAAAGAATTTTGTTTAATTTGATGTTTCCGGAGCGTAAAAAGGTAACACTTGAATATTTGATACATTTTCAAATTATTCTACTGCGTTGTATTTCGGACATTCAATGTATTTTATTTCATTATAATTTTAATACTGAAATTTCCAGGATTTCATGTTTTCGTTCGCGAGTAATTCGAGGCAAGAGCACAGACAGTTTGCCGGTATTTTAATCCCTATTTACTATCTAATTAATTATTATATGTTTCCGTTAATTATATTTGATACATTCTAATTTGCCTTGTTTGTCTTACTGTTATTTAATCGCTGACTATTAATTATAATATTAAACCACGTCATGACGTGTATTCCTTTTGATGTGTAGTGTTTTTGTCTGTTCGTCTAGTAAACCTAATAATAATTGTAATATATAAATACCAACATAAATGACGTGTGCCTATAAAAATGAAGAGTTGTGTTACTTCCATTGATGTATTTGTGGATAATGACAAAGTCAATTAAAAGTTCGGTTGATTTTCATTTATCGCTAGAAAAGATCCCTGCATTGAAACTAAACTTTTAAATTTGGATTATTGAGATTTTGTACACTTCCTAATTCTCCGCTATTATATCCTATACGTTGAAACACCTAACAGATGTCACTAAATGTGGAATGATTGTATATATTTACCCATTCGTCGAATTACATCCCGTCAAAACCCACAATACTATTATAATTGTAAAATCACTGGTATTTCTAAAAGAAGTTGAAAAGCGGCAATTCGCCACTCTGTTAATATGGTGTTTACAAAATAAGGATTAGGGCGATTCCCGAAATTTTAACTCAGGTATCAGTGTGGCTCTCAGACGTATAATATCTTACCTCGTAAATAATATTTGTCGCATTTGTATCTTCTATATAAACGTTAGACACTGTTTACTGTCTCTCAGTTCGAGTCCATTCGTGTGCTCGAATGCCTGAAGATGCCGAAAGGCGAAACCCGGGTCGTTAGTGACAAAATACATGGAAGTTTACAAAATCTCAATAATCCAAATTTGATATTGAAATTCCTTCAAGCACCAGTCTCAGTCGATGTCTTAAACTAAGCTTTTACTTAAATTTTTCCTTGATAACAAGATAATACTTCACGAATCGTCAATGTTTATACAATGGGGATAATAAAATATAAGCCTGCATTTATTGGGTCAGTACCTAACTATTTCAATCTTTGGTCAGTAATAGATAATAAATGATCACTAAATAACTCGATAAATGGTCAGTATACTCGTGGTCAATGGTCAATTAATAAATTAACCGGTCAGTAATTTATATAAAACAGTCACATGTTTTAACTAAACCTAACATAACATAACCTTTATTTATTTAGCAACTATCTATTGAACAAACATAATTATTAACTGACAATTTATCAAATAACTTAATGACCATTTATGGAATGAGTTACTGACCAAATAATTAGTTGCCTGTAACAGTGCTTCGCAACCTTTTATCAACCACGGCACACCTACGTCCCCCTTAGAATTTCGCAGCACATCACAAACAAACATATATGACTAAAAATAACCATTATTTCGTCACTAAAACACCCAAGAAAACTTTAAGTTGTACTGTAAGTTTTTTTTTATTTTACACTTCAGACAAACCGCTTTTTATTTTCCATCATTACTGTTGCACCATCGTGAAAACGCTCTTATAATAATGTTATTGATTGTCAAAACCTTTGGAAAACTCGTCTGTTAGTCGGAAAAGTCCTTACCGGTATTGGTAGCCCGCTCTGGAAACTTTTTGCAAAACGGATATGTTAGCAACCAAATAGACACGACAATTTTCGATTTGTTCTCATTTTGGACGGATTACGCCGTGGCACCCGGTTGCAGAGCACCGTTCTATAATATATCTAAAATACATTTTTATATTATAACCCAGGTTTCAGTTCCACACGGAAAAATTTACCTAATTCATATCCACTCACACACAGTCTTCCTGTCTAACCATCGCTTATCGTCCTCTAGCGCAGTTTTTTAATGTATATTACAAACAAACAGGCAGAAAAAACAAGAAATTTTCTCAATACGCTTAACGCAAACAATACACAGACAGAGAGAGAGTGAGTGAGCTAAAAATTTACTTACAAGTCAAAATTGTAATCTTAGTGTGGCATTTTTTTTCTCAGGCATATTCAAATATTTTTCATAATGATTGTGCTTATCAAGTGTCGGAATTTGATTTACACTGTTCATACATAATGATCATATGACAATATTATTTGACAATATTTGTCAAATCACAACAACCAAGAAATTAAAGTCATTCATCTCAGTAAAAATGCGTTACAAATAATGAATGTGTATTTAATATAATCATCATTGTTCGCATTAAATTTACTTGTGCATAAAGATGAAAGAACTTGACTTATGAGTCTTTTATAAGATATGCATAATAATTTACAAACTGCTTTTGCATTGAAAACGATGCAACAGCAAAAACCTCATAATTCCCACTGTTCATTGAATCACATTTCCTTAGAACAAATTAAAAATGCATCAAGTGGAATCATTTGAATACTGAAAGAAAATATTATCTTGTATAATATTATCAGATTTTAGTTACTAATAAAATTTTTTTATTAGTAACTAAAATTATACTTTTTTTATGGAATTTCAACTCAACCCTTTCGTATTCATGGTGTAACAATGAGTTACTTCGGCCTTTAAACTGTTAAATTACCTTTGAAATAGGTAGTACAAAATTTTTTAAATTTTGCTGTTTGTAAATAAAATACTTTTCCATATAATTAATAATACATTAAAGTTTAGGTATTCTTTGAATAATTAACAAAATTATAGTATAGTAAGATTCTGAGATGCATGACGTACCGCATGCAACCGTTTTGTTTCAAACGGCACCAAGGCACGTCTCGAGCTTGTTCCGCTATGAAAAATTTCGACTCTTGCATCTTTCGATGATTTCGCATAGTTTGATATGGTTTACACAAAAATATGACGTAAAATAATTATTAATACTACATAAAACAATATTTCACTTTTTATTGTCATTTCGCTTTATAAATGCGTATAAACGACAAAACCCACACGGTAACAAAATATGACTACATGAGCTTCGAAGGGATTTTTTAGCGTCAATATGGGAAGGTTAACAAATAAAACTATGTCGATGATAATAAGTTACTTTGGGATAAGAGTCAATTGACGATGTTGAATTGGTTGGTTCTAAGATTGTTCTGTAATCACGATTGGCATTATCGACTCGTACAAAAAATACAGCAATGTACAGTATTTGGCTTCCTAATGGAGGAACAGAAGTTTTCTACAAGAACTACCTGTTATTCAACGTCTCTTTTCGAAGAGATTAGGAATAGAATAATAAGGTTAGGACAGAACTGGTGGTTAGCTAATCGCTCTCACTACGCCCCTTTTTTGTAATGTTAAATTTAGTCATTTTACAACCTTTAATCAAGTCTCATTGTGACACGTCATTTTCCAAAGTTTTCAGATTAAATTTCTTATCTATATTCAAAAATATGTACCTATAATCATTTATAACATAAAACAAACATAGTCCACGAGTAATTATAACTAAATTAATAACACCAGGGTTAATGTGTTTATTGACAATTCTTGGTGAACAGGCATTATATTTTTAAAATAAAACACAATTTGTTTGTAGTATTTCCACATTTTTATAATGGTCAGGATCGGTTTCGCTCATCACGTGCAATATCAGCTGATGATAATGCTTGTGATGAGCGAAACTGGTTCTGATAATTATCAACATGTGAAAAGTAGTACAAAATAATTTTGTTTTTTTTTTAAAGAATTTTTTTCTTAAAAAAAGTCTACCAAATCAATAATCGACAACTAATTTTTCTTTAGCTTTGTATTCGTTGGACTTTTAGCATATATTTAAATATGCTCATTAAGTTTACATTATACTTATAACGTAATTAGAGTGTGTAATATTATCAACAGCCGAAAGTGGAATTGTCTTGTTCAAACAAAAACGAATGGAACTTTATTCTTCATTAACAATACGTTTCCGCGAAACGCAATGTTTTCACCTTTGCCCTTTTGGCTTGATAACATCAATATCGCAAACTGTGAATCCACAAAGCGAAATGCTCACAATTCATCCTTCATTAGTCAACAAAGAGTCGTTTGTGTTTTATAGAAGCAATAACACACAACATTCCGAGAGAGTGGTTTCTATCTGGCTATATATGTGTATGTATTTCTGACAGCAATATTGACATACGTATAGGGTAACCACATGGAAGTGTATGAATGTTAGATAAATGAGGACTCGCTCAGAATCTCCATCAATGCTTGTTTTTGCATAACCCAAAAAAACCGTTTTCATGCTACAGTTACAAATGCATAGATTTATGCAAATATAACGGTGGAAACGCTGACTTCATAATATATTATGTAAACAACAACTGTGTATGGGAATGGAGATTATGAGTTTAAAAAATTATGGGGCATTAGAGAATATGGGGTTTTCAAATAAACATTAGAAGGGAGTTTGTAAGTTTAGAAAGATATTTAATAATTTAAATGGTAGGTGTGAAAACGAAGAACAATTCAAAATTCATTTCTTGCATATGCTGGAGATTATGAGTTATGATCCGTCAAATATTTTGATGTCCACCATACATTCTCGTAGATTTCAAATATATAAAAATAAAAAATCAGTCACATGATAAAGAAGTTTTCATTTCTTCTCCTTCCATATTCACTTCCTATTCGCTACCACGTGGCGTCTCCATGATTCCCTGCTTTGCTTCCTCCCATTATATGCAAAAGTCCCACAGCTCCACCGAATACATCCTATGGATAGTACCGCTACCGTAAGAGGCAACCGCAGCACGTGACCCACAATCTTCGAATTTCATTTACTTTACTTCAATTTAATTTTAATGTCATTTACAGTATTTACACAATCATAAACAACATGATTATTTTATGATTAACATTCACTCAATGTGCTTGGTATGCAGACAGAGAGAATGAGTGTGTGTGTATGTGTGTTCTGCGTTATAGACAAATATGTTGATAAATCAAGACAAATTTATGTTATATACCTAGTAAATTAATAATAAATAAAAGTTAAAAACAAGCAAAAAGTCTTCATATGTAATTGATGACAAGGTAGACAAATACTTTTTCAGTTGTGGAAATAACTCAGGAATAGCAACATGTAAAATCAGATTTCATGTCGCCAGCACCAGACAGTGCAAGACGGTGGAAGCGTACAGACCAAAACGTTTAATTTGAAATCAAAGACAAAGAGGACTACTTCTTAAATAGATAAAGGAAATTATTTTTTGTAATTGGAAAACATGCCCTACATTTAGATGACTTTTGGTAACCCTACGTATATCGGAGATGAAGTGAACTACGCTGATGTTGTGCTGTCATTTATCATATTTATTTTTATTCAGAAGACATAAATTATATTGATATTATCTCTACTAAGATTAAAGTTATGGCTCTGATTAGGTTTGCAAATTTATACTGGGAAATATTCTCACTCACAAAAATATAGGATAAATTTTCAAACAGCATAAGGATTTATTATCATACAAACTGTTCTATGTCTCTGTATGAATCAATATTTATCCATGGCGACACTGTAAATTGTTAAATTGAAACTTTATGTTTCAAACAAATAAAAAGGTTAATAAATATGTATAATTATTATTGAAATATAACCTTCAACTCAAAAAATCAAATATTTAATCAAATCGCACATTTTTAAAGTTCATGCTTTAGTTTGTGACTTGTGAACATTTCAATTTTCAAACTTAAACGAAATGAGCTAGTTAATAATATATATTCTTTAGTAAATATGTATATACGACTGTCCATATCTAATAATGGATATTATTTATGTAAACGTCTAATCACAATTAATTTCTTGAATACATCCTTTAGTTAAAAATATTTTTTTTCATATAATATTTCAAGGTTTAGCTAGATTTCAAACCGTGTATTTTTATTCATTAATTATAATACAACCACCGCTGAGTTTAACGAGCAATTTAGGTACAATTTGTTTCAAATATTGAAGACAATAAGACTCATATAGGCGGGTCATAAAATAATTCATTTATGAATGAACCTCAGTAGTTGACGCCTGGGACTCAACTAGAGAAGATGATAGGACAACATCAAGGGCAAACGCGTAACATTTAGTAACACAGCCAGTGAAATAACTAAATTATTAATTCTATATGAAGCAACACTGCGCTAATATTACACTATTAAATTAATTGAATAATGAGGAATTAATGTGCTTATAATTAAAATACAACACTCTAGTTACGATCACTAAAACAACTTTCCGAATATCTTCCGCCCTTTTTGTTAAACCTCATTTTGGGAAAAAAAATGCCCGAAAGAAAATACAAAAATATTTATTACTATCTATTTTAATACATGTGTAATATGTGTATAAGTATTTATTTAAGAACTATAGGTTATGTAGGTATTTACAATTGGATATTTGTAACTCAAAAAACATTCGTAATCTATTTTATAAAAAAGAAATAAAGGTTAAACAACTGTCAGAAACTACAGTGCGCCGGTAATTTTTAATCCATCTGTTGAACTCACTCATTAAAATATATTGTGATGGAAGTAATATAGTCGTCTTTCTCACCGCGAGGCAGTGAATTTATTGTTTATTTGTTTGATACTCGAATATAAGGTAACCCCCTATTTACGTGACGCTTTTTTTAATAAAAACCTCGCCTTATAGTCAGGTTAATACGGTAGATAATTTTGAAAATCATTGTTCAATGTGTGTTAAACATGATTTACAAAAAATATTTTTATGGTATTTGAGACAAAACTTACTAAAGCTTAATATAAAAAATAAACTTGAATTGACACTGCCGTTTATGTGTCTACGCTCTTTCATAAAAGCTTATAAAAAATAATTTTGCGCTGTTTGATACTTAAAACAGCCATCATATAAATTACGTATTTTTGAATCAATAAATTTGAAGCAATTTCCAATACCTTATATCATCCAGTATCGAAATTCAAGCAAAGCATGCAACTTGTCAATAAAATTTGACTTCCGTCCGTAAGAAAGTGTTTACTTAGGTCTGTTTGAATTTTGCTTTACGAGCCGTTGTAGAGGGATCAAAGCAATCTTGAGATATAAACCATTTTGTTGTCAAACAACATTTTCATCTCATATGAAACGTATTGCGTAAGGTCTTCTCATATTCCTAAGAAATTCTACGTACGCTTATAGGACTGAATAACAATGCAAGATTATTCAACACTACTTTATTATTAGTTTCGACATGAATATTCTGTTTTGTTAAGATTTCATAGTCGAGTTTTAATTTCTTGAATTTCAGCAAACATATAGGATATAAGATATGAGGCAACTACCGCTGAGAGAATTTCAATATTCTGGGCTGCTCCAATCGGAACTCAGGTGGGCCATTTGCTTAATGATTTATTGATATATCAATTAATATAGACGTTAAGTCGGGCTGGGCGGCCTCTAAGAGAAAATTGGAGGCTTAGGGAGATCGCTTTTTATGAAAACTCAATTCAATATTGAAAACAGCACGAAATCAAATATTTGTGTTAAGCGTTAAGTTTGTATGTCACATAGCCCGTTTAAAATTAAAAATTATGCATTGAAAATTAAGCCCATATTAATTGTGAACTATATATTATTATGCCGCGTCCTCTAATCGCCGCTTACAGATTGTATACCTTTTAAAGTGTTAACTGTCAATTCTTGGTGGAAAGGCATTATATTTAAAAAAAAAAGAAAGATAAATACATAAAAATGTAGAAATATACATACATAAAAAACAAGACTTTTAAAAATATATGTAGAGATAGGAAAAGTTATATCCTCAAGTGGTGAAACACGTGTCACAGCTAGTAACATAATGATGGTGTCGTAATCGGTTGGTTTTTAAGAAGGCCAAATGATTATCCCTGCGCTTCCAAGGTCTAAGTCACGAGGACTTTAAAGTTGACTTTTATGTCAGGGATCTCCTTCGTTAGCCAGAATGCCGGTTTTAAGGCGCCAGTAGGCTCGGTTTTTGCCCACTGCTGCTAGCTACAGCCAAAGCTGCATTGCCCGGTGGTCGCCGCGGGAATGTCAGGAGATGAACTTTCTGGGTTAAACATTTCCCATCATTTACTATGTGCAGATCCACTGGCATCGTTGTGCTCACATGGGATCCATCAATTATTTACGGTGTGTTGGCCATAAGTAACACAACATTATAAGTCTCGCAAATTAAATATATTATTTCATAATATGACCTGAATAACCAGTAAAAGAGTGGATATAAAATAGATTTACAGTCACCAATGGCATTATTGATATATCTGGCTAACCATTGTAAAGATGCACATATTCAGAATGACATTTTCACGAAGACGATTGTGTTACTGCAATATAAATTGTATCAAAAATGGGTCTGAGATTTTTAAACTGTTTTTAAATTTGTACCAGATAAATAATCAAATATTTTTATCGTATATTTTAGTTTGTTTCATAATAATATATTATAAGGATATAGACTTTCAGTTTTAAATAATATATATGACAACAGTCATACATTATAATATAAGTAATAATATATTATTATCCAACATTACCAAAAAGAATGCTTACATATGTTTTAAAGGGTCTACTCCTCTGAAGAAGATTGTATTATTGTATTTTATTTTAGGTTTTGTTTTGACGTTGGTACTTACTAAGGATAAAAACACGTGATTTAGGTAGACACAGAAAATGACAGAAACATTATAACTTGACAGAAAAATATGAGAAACGATTTTACTTGTCGAATGTTCTTGAAGTATCTTGGATGCTTTATGACATTAAATATGCTAGACACAGATATTTCGTCTCCACGTGTAAAGTTTGTTATATTTAATATTTAAGGGGAATATTTATTTTTTATTCACATGGTGAGTGGGTATGTATTTCAATATGATTGTTTAATAAATAATGACCTGAGGGATGCAATTTTTGAATCGAAATATTTCACATTATATACAAAACTGTTTTTTTTTTTTTATATATATAAATCAATGAGTGTATTTTCATAGTTTATGCACTGCCATACCGTTCATCCGATTCCGATAAATCTTTGTCAAGCAAGCTATTGCTTGTACTTGCGCAATGAACATAGGCATAATACAATCAGGCCCGGTTCGGCCTGAGCCCGACTCTCAACTTTTTAATTTTAACTTACAATAAGTATTATATATAAAAATCAATCTAAAAATCCAGATATATCTGAAATCTAAAAAAATCTTAAATGAAGAATCAAATTCGCTCAATCAAAAGAATCAGCTTCTGATTTATTCGTGTACGCACTCGACAGAAAAACAAAAAATGTGTGTCCAAAAACACTTCAATAAACAGAATTAAAACACGAACACTTTCTTTCTTTGAGTAGCATTGCAACACATGCCAGGTCCTCGCTAGTATGATATAAAATTAAAATTGTATATGTGAGTAAATAAAGAAATATAAAGAAAAACCGTGTTATACAAACAAAAGTATTCATGGATTTTCTTCTTCAGTAAATTTAATAAATAACGCTGAAAGCAAATATTCACAATACTTACTTAAATGTTAATATTGTGTCCAAGACACCAAATTTTTCAGGCTTTTCTTGTGTGTTGTGATTCAAAGATACAGTAGTTATTAAAAAGGCTGATCAATATAATGCGGCATTAAATGCAAATATAGTTTTTGGTTAACAATAAGAGTCTTTTAAGATGGCAACAAAGTAATGGGTCAGTAATTTATATAAAATGGTCCGTTAATAATTTTTGTCGATAAGTAATTGCATAATATATATAATATGGTCAGTTATTAAATTAAACTATTAATAACGGATCAGTTTATATAAATTACTGACCGTTTATTCTATTAACTGAGCACATGTATACTGACCATTTATCGAATTAGTTACTGACTATTTATTATTCATTACTGAACAAAAATTTAAAGAGTTACTGACCCAATAAACGCAGGCTTATTGGTCTTAAAGATGCCTTCAAGATAATAATAACCTGAAATCTAGACTTTTATCGCGGTTGCTTTATTGAAAATTAGCTTTAATTTTTATGGTGATGTTTGAAAATGTTTCAAATCATTGCACAAAACATTATTTACTTGTCGCTGAATTATTATCTTGCCAACTCATTGTCAATACAAATGACATTGCTACTCTCGCTGACTTCGCTTTGCTAATTCAAAATGCGCCGGATGAACGTGACCAAGTGTATAAAAACAAATCAGTGTATCTCGTACTTCAGATCAGAAGGGTCACTCAAATTTACTAGGCCCTTAAAAACTCAGACAAAACGTGCGTACCTGTTAGAGATCTGCACGGGAAATTTACATTCGGGCTCGGGCCGGACCCGAGTAGGGACTATTTTCGGGTTGTGAGTCAGCCATAAAGCAATACTATTCATAACTTAACTTATTTACTTCATAATTTAAATGTCTATGGAAATGTGGGAGCAATAAGCTATGTCAGTTCGAGTTCTTTCGTGTGCTCGAATGCCTGAAGATGCCGAAAGGCGAAACCCGGGTCACTAGTGACAAAATACATGGAAATATACAAAATCTCAACAATTCAAATTTAATAAGATTTATTACTTGAAAAGTATAAATGAATGTCTACATTGAAAAATAATTGGGCGTTTTTCGGGCTGAGTATAATAAATCAGGGCTTCGGGTCGTGTTCGGGTAACAAGTGTGATATTGACACTCGGACTCGTCCGGGCCGGGCCTGAAGATGACGGATTCGGATCGAGTAATGTTACAAAATTTCGGCCCGTGAAGACCTCAAGTACCTGTGCTGTCCATTAACAATGTTCATTAGATTTATATATAAAAATTAAACCCTTTTTTCAGTTTTTGAGTTCCACAATACGTTTTATTTTACTAAATATAAATAATTTTATTTTACTAAATATAAATAATTATTATAGAAAATAATTTACCTTATTTTTTATTATTGTTTATACGTGTATGAAAAACCTTTTTACAGTCTTTTTAAGTGAGTTTTTAAAATGTTTATTGTAGTCAATCGATCAGTTAGTTATTGCATATTATCTATGTTGTTAATCACGATTTTCGTTGATCTGTAGATACTCAAAGTTAACAGCATAATATTAATGTCAAAGTCGAGTTATTATTTTACCAAGAATATCATGAAAAAAAAAAATATTTTCAATCTAAATAAATACTTTTTCCTACGCTTAATACCTTATTTATAATAATATCTTTCTCCATAATTCCTGCGGCCTCGGTAGCGCAGTAGGCAACGCCTAAATTCATAAACCCAAGGGCGTGAGTTCGATCCTCAGCCGGGTCAAGAACGTTTTGTCTTTTTTCAGTAAATACATCAGCTTTTTCTGTTTAATTGATAAAAACAAATTTATAGCAATTTATTCACAGAATCTAAAAGATTTATCTCGATTGAAAAAATAAGCCACTATCGATCGATGCGGAAAAAATAAACGTTTGCTTTTTAAGTTTCACAATGAGATTATTTGTGAAAAGAAATTCTATCTTTGAGAATCTATTGCGAAAAGTGTTTTTTCTTCTTCACAAAGAGAGCATTGAAGAAGTATGTAACGTCATTGACATCTGGGAAAACGATTAACGACGTTTGAAATGCGAAAATGTAATAAACTTCCAACTTTCAAGATCTCGATCGTACGTGTAGGCATGATTTTTTTTTGTATGCAGCTTTTCGTATAAAAATAGGTTTATAAATCTGGTTAGAATCATCAATTTTCAAATATAATGTGTCGTCTATAATGTATTTAATTCAAAACAATTTATTTACAAAAAATACGGTATAAAGAAATAAAAGTTAACCGTTCAAGTTATAGATTATAATACTATACAACATGTGCTGCTTATTGCAGTACCTAACAATCTATTATCGAGTGAACGTTGATTCTAATAAGAGATAATTATTTGAGACTCCTCACGAGGTGGGAGGAAGATGACGCCAAGGAAACATACCATACAGCCTCCCAGCTTCGCAGCGGAAAACTTTTATCGCAGTTAAGTTGATTGGTAAACAGGTTCACAGATGATTGCAGATGATTACAGATGACACAGATTACCGTCGATTTTTTTTTAACTTTCTTCAGACAGACTCTCTCTTGCAAAAGTAAGGACGCAGTTCTTACGTTCACCACCAAGGGTCCGACCTTAAGGATGGATCGAGTGGTTAAGCGTACCACTCACCAGTCTCACGAAAAAAAGTCGAATGATACTCGAAGATTTATCGATGACTTCGAGGAATTTGGCCAGCTAGAAACATAGGTCCGACTCATGCCCTTAGCAACTAAAAATTCTAAATACCGCGGTTCGGTATGTACCGATGTATGCAATTATAGTTACCCAGTAACTTTGTCCCTAAAGAAGAGCAATATATATTAAAATTGCATTTTCGTAAGAGTCGAGTGACAATGTTTTTGGAATTTGGAAGGCCTAGGGTTTGCCTGTCAGATTGGGTGATATTAATATTCTTATTATCGAAATAATTCATAAAGAATATATGACTGTTTGTATAATGTTGATTGCGGAATGCCCAATCAAACGCCGCTTATCTTTGAGATAAATATATCATAGTTTTAAGCAGGACTCAACTTTCCGCAATGTTTTTCCTCGGCAAAAAGTATGTACATGCGATTTTGAGCAAATGAGCAACAAGCTAGTAAAAAATCTCTTGAGATAAACTCCATTATAAGTTCATATCGTCCTTGTTCTAGAAGAAAACACTAAATAGAAAAAATGAAATTAAGTGAGTTATACCAAAATGTTCTTTATTTCAAACTACCGTATGAAAAAAAAAACACTTATTTTTATAAATTACTTTGTCGTACAAACAAACAAAATGAAAAATGTATATCATTTCAAACATTTGACAAACTCCCAATTATTCAAAACAAGAGTTTTTCATTTAGTGTCTTCTTCATAGGGAGCAAGCATGGTTTAAAAAACTGACGTAATGCTGATGTTTACTTGAATGTTTCTATCAAATGGTGTTCTTCCATTATTATCATATTATTTGTTCACAACGTCATGATTAATTTATACGTGAATGTAGAAAAATACGCATAATGGAAATGGATCATACCAATTCCACAGTATTAAATAACTAAATATAAGGGAATATTTTTTACCAGCAAAGACATTTATGGATTTTTTTAAATGTATGCGTACATAAGCCGGAAATCACATCGCACTCCCGGAAAAACACTCCGATGTTTTTCCTGTTATAATCCTGCAATAATAATTCTAAAAGACGTTTGAAGATCTGAAACCAATTAAAAACTTTTGAGTAATATACCCAGAGTTTGTATTGCCTACAAACCAATTTCGAATTTACAAAGTAGGGCTGGGTTTTTATTAAGTATGTTTGAAATAAAAAGTGGTGCTATCCAATACCTCTGTATTCAATTTCCTAAATTTCAAAGGACTAAGTTTCATAAAGTAGCGGCAGCAATTTTACAGTAAAGTATTTTGTTTTGAGATAAAATCGACGCAAAATATACCAATACTGGTTGGAATAAGCTATAAATTCTTGTTACGATGAAATACGACAGTTAAAAAACACGTAACCGATTTGATAAAACTGAGATCACTATACAAAAGCTAAATGTAAATATTATATATTTCTTCCATACTATCCAAGAATTTGTATCGTTTTTAGTTATTGAATGGTTGATTTCAACTCAATTCATAAAATTATAATAAAAAATTCCATCAATGTTAATAATAAGGAATGAATAATTTTACGAATTGGTTGGAAAAATTCATTATTTAAAGGTCAATTATTGGTGGAAAGGCATTATATTTAAAATATAAAACATATCTCGTTCTTGACTATTTTTTTTTATTATTTATCTAATTATCAATACCGGTTTCGCTCATCGCGAGCATCATTATAAAAATATGAAAGTAGTAAAAAATAAATTTATGATTTATTTAAAAAAAAAATAACTGTACAACTAATTATAAATTGCTGAATGTGTCACGTTCAGGTCTGATTTTTTCAGCATGCTCAAGCAAACCATCGTACAACTAATTACACAACTGACATGTGTCATTAGTAATAAATAAAAATACACTTTGTTTTTACTGCTTTTGCAAGTTTCTTTTGTATTGATTTACACCAGTTTCACTCTTCACGAGCATTTCAGACTAGTCCGAACCGGAACCGCTCCTGATTATTTAAAAAAAATGTCGAAGTAGTTCGAAAAGATGTGTTTTATTTTTATAAATGTAATTTCTTTTCTCCAAAAATAGACATAAATTGAAATGCAAATGTCCATTTGTCAATGAAAGGAGATTGAAATTAAGATAATAAATAA
Organism: Himalopsyche phryganea; assembly: GCA_022494535.1. Classification (NCBI taxonomy): domain Eukaryota; kingdom Metazoa; phylum Arthropoda; class Insecta; order Trichoptera; family Rhyacophilidae; genus Himalopsyche; species Himalopsyche phryganea. The sequence goes on along the minus strand of JAGVSL010000132.1, from coordinate 618,451 downwards.
ATAAAGCAAAGTTCAAACGTATTATATATACATCAATACCTTTTTACTTCTCACACAGTTGTGTTAGTGTTACCATACTATTGTGTTCACAGTTCAAAATCCCTTTGATTATTGAAAAATCGTTTCAGATGTCATCAAATGTATTTGAGTAAAGTTTACTCTCTTTTCCTATTACTAACTTACTAGTTTAACCCTTACAGCGCGAGCCATTTTCGTACGAATTTATTTTCAATCAATTGATCTGTTAAAACGCTCACTATGGCGAAAAAAAGATCAATTTCCACAGTGAAAAATATAGAATTATGTGAAATATGTATTAGTTATCCCAAATACATCAAGAAGTAAACTAAAATCGTCGCATTCTCGCTAAAATAAGTCGAAGAAAATGAAGAAGCTGAAAAATATTTAATCTACGACTCAGCAAGCAAAATGGCTGCGGCCAATCTTCATATACACCGCCAACATGTACGAAGCGCGTACCCGCATAAGTATGTGTAATACATAGGGCTGATGATTAATACTGCGTATCGGCAGTTCAAAGATGAAATCTGAAAGACTGAATATCGAGAGCTCTTTTCAAACATATAGTTCCTTGTGTTTTACTTGACATTTTTATGATCTGTTGCCTAATTTCTCTAGCTAAAGGTTTGAACTATTTTTTAAGCATATATCTACAAGTGTTCTTTCTAGTTTGGCCGGAAATACAAGGTACAAAATCGTGAACATGTAAATATGTTCAGCGCGTTCATCGGGTTAATACGCGTGTTTCCATTAGAGCTTATTAAATATCACATAATCTCAATATTAAATTCACAGCATGAATGTTCGTGTATAAACGAAAATTACACAAAATTTTACTGTATCAAGTATCGTAATGAATTTTTAACAACCATTAGGTCTTCGCACTGATTGGATTTAATTGGGCTAATGGATATTCATGAAAAGTAAATTCAATAGTTGCTCATTACGACTCTTTGTGCTGCCGAGTTAAAAAATATTTTCTGATAAGAATAATAATTGCTGGATTTCGTTTTTGTTCACAGCAGCCGATGATTGCGGAAACGCAAATTGAAAAATGAATGAATAAAGCTGGAAACGTTTTATTTCCACATAAAATATGAATTATTACCTCAAAGGGAAATTATTAACTAGATACAACCTTATCAAAGATTTTCATGTTCTCGTTAAATGCTGGGGCCCTTTAACGAAAATTGCTTTGTCTGCTTAATATATTTTTGTTACGTTGATAAACCAAACGGATGGCTTACATTGTCGCTGTGTATTGTTTTAACACTTCAAATACCTTTCTGGGAAACAATTTATTCGCGCATAACATAATGTGCTATCAATACTGATGTAAAATCAGCACAATACTTTTTTTCATTTTTATTGTTATCAATTTCATAATAATCACTTTTATTCATATTTAAAAACTTGTTGGGACTACTCCAAAACCGTTAAGTTTCACAGTTTTCATGTTGAGTTATGCATTTCATTCAATTGCCAAGTCATAGACATCATAGAGTAGCATCAAGGCTTAAAAATTCTAACCCAGCTACCTAAAGTAAGCCGACAGTTATCGACAGTTATTACCTATAATTCCGCATTTGCAAACATGAGAATTTACAGGAGTAAATTAAATTTCAAAGATTCATAACGCAACTCACCATGTAATGTGTTCGATAAAAACAGTTTTTACTCAATTAGAACAATTTAAATTTTAAGAGTTACATCAATTGGCCAAAACAACGTCAATATGCTGATATCTCAAATCACTCTCCTGGACATTAAGCATCGTGAAATTTACATTAGGATATATCGACGGACCAGTTCCATAGGACAAAAATTAAAAAGGTTGATATTTTGAATTAAGTTAGAAATTATATTCTAACACTGCTCTTCTACAGTTCCACAAAAGTACAGTTTGTAAAATGTACAGGTTTTCTCTCTAAAGGCAAGTATTTGAAAATGGAAATCAGCAAAATTAAATAATTTCTCAGATTCATATACATACATATCGAAATATCGTATTGTGGAAATATATTTTTGTGAATCGTTGTGTATCATAAAGAAATAACCTTTAATCCTTAAACTATAAACTATTGACCACCTGTTTGAGTAAGTAGCATAAATAATAAGCCATCACTTTTTACGAGCCAGCTTAGATGAGTCAAAATTTTGATCGGCCATATCTCAAAACTACCAATTTCTAGTTGTATCACTATGAAACTAAGCCATGGATACGCTCCAAATTGAGAGCGGACATAGTAAAAAAATTGCCTTCAAGTATTAATAAATTCCTTTTTAGGGGTCTCTATTATTTTATGTTTTATTTAAATTAATGCATTTTTAGTAACCAAAAAAAATAAAGTATCTTTAAAATGCAGAAGGTCTGTGATAAGAAATAAAATTTGGATATTATATTCCATAAAGAAAGCAGCCTTCTGTTTACGATATGTTAATGATTTTGTACTTCTGGTGTTCCAGCAGTTATAAAATTTTACGAGTAGACTCGATAAATGGCTTAAACGCGGCAGTTATCTTTCAGCACCCTTTCCAAATGCTTCTTAGATGAACTTTGGCGTTAATATTCAACTGCCACTTCTATTTGATTCCAAAGTTTTAGGACCCAGGCACAAGTAGACTTTCAGAAGATCGCTAAAAGACTCTCTGAGAAATAATATCTTAAACAGCACAATGACGAGATACGACAAAGCGCGGGAAACTTTTCGCGGTTATAAATTTTCAAATGGGCGCATTATCTCGGGAGATAACTTTACTTACAAAGGAGGTGCGTGAAAACCAAATTGCTATTTTCCTTTTTCTGTCAAGTGTAGGACTTCGTTAGCGGACGGCTTGTTTTTGTTTTAATTGTAAAGGGAGTGTTTTATTGTATGGCACTTGAAGACAGTACAGAAGTTAACGCTAAGGCAGCTGAATGCTAGCCTTATCTGCAATCTCCGGTCAGAGTCGACTCGCTAATACAATGACATCATCATCTTTTACCATAAAATAGTGATAAAATCAAAATTTATAAAGTTATTGTACTGGAAAGGAGATTCTGTATCGAGCCAATCAGGGAATTATTTGGTTTCTTGTCTCAAAAAAGTATATCAATGTCTAATTAGTTTTTCAACTCCTTCCTATGTATTTGTTACTAAGGGTTGAATTAATTCGTTTAGATTTGTAATCATTTATTGTGTATGTATGCTTAGTTAAAACAGTTTACAGCTGTAAAAGATATGTAAGTCAAATATTTACTTAAATGTTTTACTAATATATATTATCATTAAAAAAATTATACAAAATAATAAATGCCCTATCCTGGACGTGTGACACGTATATTTTTCCGTTATGAAAAGACTCATTCAGAATATTTTAATATTTTCAAATATATAATACGAAATCAAAACAACTGAAATATTACATTGTACGGACAAAGTCTTTTCCCGTATTTATTCCGGCTATGCTCTATAATATTAAAAAACCGTTCGGCTGAAGGCTTTGAATTTAGAAACCAATTATGAACACACCTTAAAGAATGCTGATTGTGGGGTGTTAAGTAAGCAAACGAGTTCAACTCTTATCAGAAATTGCTTATAATAATGGAACACATGGTACTTCTACCAGACGGTTGCGTGCACAATCTATTCTGTACTTTCTCTTAGAGCAGTGCTCCGCAACCGGTGTGCCGCGGCACAGTGCACCCAAAATGAGAGAAAATCGATTTATACATATATCAGAAAAACATTAAAACATTCGGTTGCTAAAATCTCCGTTTAAATTATTCTCGTTTTTTATGTACAATATATTTATATCTATTTACTGTACATAAATAATATCGTGTTTCTATATTAATATTAAATATAAAATTTGTCAGGATTGTAAAAATATAGTACATATTTTTCAAGAAATTACATTACGACGGGGTGGCTTAAAAATTTTTTTGGAAGAAAAGTGGGGGTAGAGGCAAACTCAAGGACCGCCCCGGGCGACAAAACGGATAAGTTATTTTGGATTTGGTCAAACAAATATATAATAAAAAATATATTAGCCACTATTTCAAATTCGTCAAATAAAAACAAATTAATAAATTGTTGGTTTTGTTTATGAAATTTACATATTTTGGCTTGTAGTATGCCGCGAAATATTTATGAGTACTTTGGTGTGCCGTAGGTGAGAAAAGGTTCCGCAGCGCTGTCTTAGAGCATTACATGAAGTGTGTATGTCACCAATTTTTTTTTCCTAACATATTGAAAAGAAATAGGTGACTAAAATAATAGCCTGCTATCTTTATTTTTAGGAATATCCAATATTGACAATATTCCCCGTGAAACAAATGTTTAATGACTTTTGTTCCTTTTCGACTCACCAACATAATCCATACAAAAGTTTCTTTATACTTACAATGACTGAATGCAAGTTGATACTTGCGAACTTTTCTTCTGAAAGTTTTGATGACCAAGCGAATACCTATTTATAGTTGGCCATAGTTTTAACAGTTTGAAAGTAAGACAATTGGGATTATTCTTGTCAAAATATGTAGGAATAATAAATGTTATTTTTTAATTAAATTAGTTGATTGAAATGATTGTTACAAGTCTATCATTAATAAGCAAAGCACTGACACGAATCAATGTCACGTGGTCGGCCTCGGGTTGGCTTAATTCGTGAAAGGTTTTTTTAATGAAAAAAGGCCCGGCCTGTCTTCATATTTATCACGTTCCACACTTTGACACAACCATCCCACAATTAAAAATAACTATCCCGTTGAGTCTAAAAATATTTTTTGTCAGTGTAATCTTATTAATACCATTTAATACTATGCTTATTCGAAATATGCACATTCATTTTATCCATAAAAATATATTTGATCATCTTTAAAAGAGTAAAACTAATTGCATTTTGTATTAGATAGTATTCACTTGGTACACTTGAATTTTTATTTCGATATTCTGGACTTTGTATTAGATAGCATTAACTTAGTACACTCAAACTTTGATTTTAATAGTTTCCACTTAGTCACGGATTCTTTTAACAAAGTGAGTTAAGTTGTAGTAGGTTATGTTACGGTTGTTCTGGTTTGGTTTGTGTAATGTATTCTAATGCGTGGAGCAAAGACAATATAGGCGGCTGTAGAAGAATAAGTGACATTTCACTACAGCTTCATGCAACTATCGATTTTTAAGTGTGAATATTTATTTTGCCTAATTTCCAAATATTTTTTACAGTTATGTATTAACCAATAAAATATTGGGGTCATTTTAAGTTCAAAAAATATTTGAAATTAAAGCTTATAATTGCCAATGCACCTAATATTTATTAATCGAAAAAATAAGTTTTTATATTTAATATTGGCCTTGCTAGGACTTCATCCCAGACCCACCCGATGCAAAATGATTCACTCGTCTCCCATGTGCTCCAAATTAGATGTTGAGAAGGTTTTAAAAAAATTTGGCTTATCAACGTTCAAATTAATTTAGCAATTATGAGAATTAACCTCAGATTCGTTCAACTAACAAACAACAGATATATTGACTATATATTTATCGTTTTTATCGGCTGTATTTAATTTTGAATATTATTTTTATTACCTGAATGGTGTTAACTAATATTTATTGTTCTAAGAACATTTTTTTACAACCATATCGGCTCCCATATGCAGACTTAATTTAGCTTTTCTCAACAGATATTTTTCTGCGAGAACTACTTGTTACTCAGTTGCTCAACCTCTCTTGTTTCGAAAAGAGTAGGAATAAGGAAACAGCAGAATTATGAACGGATGGTTGTGATATTGTGAAAAATATATGAAAATAAAACTTTTTAAAAATTTAAAACAAAAGTTCTCTCGATATTTTATATTGATAAAAATAATTTAAAGAGCATATTTTAACGAATTATTTGTGTATATGAGAATGTATAATCTTAATTTAAGATGATGAGCTAAAATGATACCAGATTAAGATTATATATTAATAATGCGAAGCTTATAAGAAGTAAGAAATAATATTTTTATGTTTAGTTCACATATTCTGGTTCCGTATTATCTAATGAGAAGAATAAAACTCGTGCAGAATTATAATTAGCTTCCAGACATTGCAGAAAGGAATGCAGATGTGTTCTTGGAGTAACAATTAACTGAATGGTTTTTTTTTCTTTAATTTAGGAAAAGGCTCATGAGCGCATCTTTTGGCACATGTACAAAACTAAATGAGAATGTTTTTAGATGTATTAAAAAAGCACTGCATCTTTGAGAGTAATCGTTTTACTAGATCAACTTGTATTTCAACTTACCGAAAAAATTTACTTGGCCAAATATTTTTTTCGGCTTATATGATACCAAAATGAGAATTCTGTTAATTTTTTTTGGAATTTTTTCTTGATAATTTTTTGAAGAATCGTGGATATGATTTTTTTTTCTTCGCAAGTGTAGAGCCAGATTTTTTTACTCGTTTGACTTCCTTGCTCATTGCCAATATTTAAATAGCTTTTTATTGTTCGTCATATTAGAAAAGCAATCTGTGATTTCTTTTGGATTGAAAATTTTAAAATAAAGAAATCTTTAGAACGTTGGATTTAATTAAACTACTGAATCTAAGTGATAAATGTCATGTAGTTAAATAACTCTCCAATGCCAAGGGATCTAATCCAAGAATAGATTTGTAAAAAATGTGGTTTTAACCCAATGTTCTAGCGTTCTTATTTGAATTTCCTAATAATTACGTACGTGGAGGATAGATACAATTAGCTTTTAAAAAATAAATTGTAATTATTCTTGCATAAAGATATATCGTTTTTAACACATTGAATGACTAGTTCAAACAATCAATTAGAACTCGTTAGTCATTAAATAGTGCAGGTCACGAGGTTATTATAATTATAATATACACCTATTTCTCTTTTTGCGAGGATTTTTACAAGGTCCAATGTAAACGGAAACTTTCTTTTATTTTCCTTTGATCAACGCTTCTTTTTTCACACGGTGTTTTGCACGGATCGTGCAAATAGTGAATCAAGTGTAGATTTTTTGTTGATTTTTGATAGATCAACGACAATGGAAATTTTTTCTTCGTTGACAAGAGAAAACTAACCATTCTTCAGTGGAATTAACCATTTCTTAAACCTTGATTTAAAATTAAATCGAAATCGAGTAAGTTTTATTCCAAATAGTTAACCATCTCTAAAAATATTGTTATCTTTGCAACACGCAAGCGAAATTTCAATTGCCCATTTTTGCGAGTGGTAAATACATTTTTTTCTCTCAATGATGCTTTACTTCATTAGCTTTTTGAAATAATAAGAAACATTTTTCTCTTCCGCCGCATTAAAATCTTCATAAAAAAATGATCTTTCAAGAAGGGATTAATGTTTCTTTAAAAAGTTTAAATGAGCAATTTGTGTGATCCTTCTCTACACACCTTATATTTATTTTTACTTCTCTACTAAATGTTAAATCTACGTATTTTATATCGTCGTTGAACGAAAAACATTTTCAAACAAAATATCATCCAATTATAAATATCCAATAAATACTCCTATTTATGTATTCTTTGCAGCAATTTATGTTTATTATGAACGATTTAATGAACAAAGAATCATCTATTTATCAAAATATTATATTTATACAACAAAAGAAACATACACATTAAAAAGATAATATATTTATAAAGATGATTTGGCCTAGTACGTTTACACAGCTGAACAAATAATATATCTATTATATTGACGCTAGCTTGATTTTATCAGTTACTAGCGAGTACCCGGCATGCGTTTCAATGCCACTCAAAGAAAGAAAGTGTTGGTGTATTAATTTTTTTTTATTGAAGTTCTTTTGGATAAACAATATATTTTGCTTTTTGTCTGGTACGTACATCAGAAGCTGTGTATGTGAGAAGCACAGATTTTCCAAATTTAGTCCATACACTTGTTGCAATTGTACCCGTGCTTTGTTGATGGTCATTGATTGCAAATGCGAATCGCACCGAAAACTACAGACGTTTGAATTCGACAGGCATATCTGTCGCAATCATTGGGATGCGTGGCAACAGTACATCTTCATCTTTAAATTTTCCATATAAGACCGGCAATTAGAATTTAACAATTAACACCACTTGTTCTGTCACACACGTAGTGAAATGTCACTGTTTGTACATATTTGATTATTTTTTTTAGATTTTTTTCAGATTGTTTTATTCAAAAACCTTTACGGGTTTGCGCAGAACAACTCACCAAAGTTTCATCGCAATCGGTTGAATAGTATTGGAACGTATACGAGACAAACAAACAAACATTAATTTTTATGTATATAGATAGATATACAAAGTTATATCTAAAAATCTGTGTAGGTGTGTGATGTATTACTTCTGAGAGTTCTGATTACAAATTTACAATTTTAGAACTCTCTGGTGCAGTGGTCGACAAACTACTGTCCGCGGGTAATTGAATTACCCAATTCAATATTTTGAGTTAACCGCTAAGAAAATATGATAATATTTTTTTCTAAAATCATTTATTTATTGAAAATATAAAAAATTAAAAATGGTTAAAATTAATAAATAATAATGTTTTTATAACTTATTGGCGTGCTGCGTGCACTATTTTTTCGGATAATTTATCTGCTCGAATTTACAATGTTGAGCGACATTATTCATCCAAACACAGCAGCAGTTTACTGAGCAAAATGGTCATAACAAATTCAAAACCATGAAGCCACAAATAAAAATACTGTATGTTTGTTTTTCTAAATAAATTTGTATATACACATACATATGCAAAAATACGTTTTATGGAATATATATTTTTAAAAAATAAAATCGTTTATAAAAAAATAGTAAAAAATTGTTTTAAGCTTTTACCCAATCTCTCAAAGGGTTGCCGACCACTGCTCTAGTGCAATTGATTGTTTTAGTTGTAACAAATGACTTCTGAGTGAATCTTTCAAAAATTGTTCAAACATAACAATTTGTGATATTTTTAGTGCAAATAAACATGTTAGTAGTATTTTTCGCAGTATTGTAATATAAGTATTTAGTTTTTTTTGGATTATTGAAATTTTGTATGCCTGAAGATGCCGAAAGGCGAAACCCGGGTCGTTAGTGACAAAATACATGGAAGTGTACAAAATCTCAATAATCCAAATTTGATATTGAAATTCCATCAAGCACCCTCAGTCGATGTCTTAAATTAAATTAAATTATAAGTATTTAGGTATGCTTGAAAAAATAATACGTAAATTGAATATACGAATCTATTGTGAATGAAATATTCTTTTAACAAAAGAGTCACCCACGTTTGAAAAGGGACTAAAGAAAAAAATGTTTTATAGATATAACTTCAATCCACGCGGGAATTATTATTATTCACGATAATTTCTACGTAAAAATTTTGACAAGTCGTCTGCCGAGTGCTTGATTGTTCTAACGGCAATTTCATAACATTACTTTTGGTTCGCATTATTCTGGTCAGAATTTTGATTCAGTTTCGGTCATAATATTTAATACATTTGTCAGAATTTATATTAAATTATCATAACGTATCGATCAGAATTACAGAGGACAGAAGAAATAAATTATGGTCAGTATTTCTAACCTAACCTAACCTATCCTTTATTCTGACGGTACAATAATTTTATTCAGACGGTTCATATTTTTATTTTGATCTAAAATTGATTTTAATTCTGACCATTTCATTTGGCGCCATTACTTTTCACGAGAGCATTTTGAAGTCTTGGAAATTTGTACTTGTATGGGGTATCATTCCGGTAACCTCTAATTTTGTGCGTAATCACAGTATACTTGAAAGGCGGAATACGGATAGAACAATTTATCACGCAATCGAAAAACATGAAAATACCTACAGAATGGCTGTTAGAACAATCGACTTGGTCGACGAAATGTATATTTTTTATGTTTCTAAAAGGCGAGCTAAAATATGTCTAAAAATTTATTTTGTTTCGTGAATTTTATTTTTAGTTTAAATAGCTCAAGCTTATAAAATGGAGAACATGTCAAAACCTCGTTAAAAATGTGACGTCAACATTGTCTTCATTTGGAGTTATTTTTAAATAGTCCAAATGCACGCTATTTCTTTTGCAATATATGGAACCAAACAGAATACCTACAATAAATGATATTAATTTTAAAGCTTAAAATAATAAATAGGTAAGTATACCTCATTAGTCAAACTTTTAATGATGGTAAACAGCAGGTATTTTTGCTAGACTCTTTCTGTTACCATACAAAATGCACAGCTAGAAATTCGCATAATAGAGATTGATTTTAAAAATATGGTAGTTATTAAATTATAAACATCATTAATTACTTGGCTGCCGCCGAATTCAGAACTAGAATTGTCAGTCTAGAACAAATCTCTCCAACTGTAATTTTATGTAAAATAAATATCTTGTCTACTTTTAATAACCGTCGCTAAAATATCTGTTATAGAATTTATTGAAACTTCAGTTCTGGTTGAGTATGGTGACATTCCTAATGTGACGGTGGCACCTCACTAGCGGCCAATTTAAATTGGTACATCTATACTAGTTATATTAATAAGAAAATAATACAATTGACATTTTATTTATCCTAATAACCAATGCAATGAGATATTTTATAAACGTATGTTTTGACCCTTTTAACGGCAGCAAATTTTGGACAGTACATGTCAAAAACCTTACTACTTTTTGGATAATTAAACACTACTTACTTAGAATAGAAAAAAATATATTTTCTATGATGATTATGTAAATAGATTCCAAACATAATCATATCGCAACATCCTGAGGTACCTTTTTACATAAACAATAGCCCCTTATTACTTTTTTTGGTAATATAAAAAAGTAAATTAAAATAGTGTATCTAATTTCCAAATACAAAAACATTATCAACACCTCAATTATTAACACACCAAAAAACTAAATCTTCGTTTTTATTTTACATGTGTGATGTACGTTTTTGAAAACGAAACTTGTTTTTTTTTTTCATTTCTAAAAAATTTCATAAAAATGGATTATGATTATGAACACATGTGACTAAATTATCTCTTACTTCGTGGAAACGCATTATATTTAAAAAAAAAACACAATTTGTTTTGTTTTTCTACAAATAATAATCAGAACCGGTTTCGCTTATCGCTAGCATTATCAACTGAAAAAAATGAATTCATTGGGTTGACAAAGAGTCTCTCTCGTGTGTTTTTTGTTTCACGATGTTACAATGTCGTATATGTATCAGCGCTCAGAGGTCAATGATTTAATAATATTTTTTAACTCGACATTATTTATATCTCATATCTCAAATAAGTCATTAACAGAATGGTTTGATATTGACCTTGCCAGTATTAAATCGATGATGGCAGAGGCCATTTTGTAAACATTATTCATAAGAGTTTGAATAGCGGCGATATAATGATCCATAAAGGTAACAGACAATGTCATAAAAATGATTGAATATTAAATTTGATTGTGCTGCTCTCGTAATACCATTGTTACTGCGAGTAGCCAGATAATTACCCCTTCGAAGACAATGTACGGCGGCTTCTTGAAAGGGAGTGGACAATGGGCCCATAAATGGAACGCAGTACCTATTTTAAAATTCTTGTACGTCGAATTTTGACTTTGTCACGCTTTTAGGTAGTCGCACGCGAGGGGACAACTAAACAACAATGTCGATGTGTATGAACACCAGGGCTGCCAGACGTCTCAGCTTAAGTGGGATTGTCCCGATTTCATAAAAGTTGTGTATTGTATAAAAATGTAAATTTGACAAAAGACTTTTTGCAAGTAGTCCGGCGTTTCTGTCAGCACCAGCTGAATTTAAGTGGTCGTGTAACGTTTTATTGACTAAAGATGGCGAAAATATTTTGAAAGACGCCACAAAAGCTCTAATAAATACCAATTAATAAATCATAGTAATTAACTGTTTCTTTACTATGTTCTGTATTAATAATACATGTTATAATTTTGAACATGAGCTTCTTCCCTTGTATTCTCATTTTGTCTTTTTTAAATGACTGTCATAATCTATGATTTTGGAAATCTGGCAGCCCTGATGTAAGCTGACGATGTCCGACTGAAATCGTTTGGTGGGCCAAACTAAACATTACTGGTCTTAGGTGGGCTGCATATGTATACAAAAAAAGCACACACACAATACAATAGTATGACATGTGTTTCCTTCTAATTAAGTGATTTTTTAATATGAAATGGTAATTTTTCCAACCCGAATCGAAGTTACGTCATTTTTTTTACTATTTTAAATTTGGAAAAGTACGATTTAAAGCAGTATAATTGTGTTCACAAATGCAGCTGTACATTGCGGGTTGTTTAAACTTCATGTTTATTCTCATTAAAATTTAAAGACGCTTATTTCACCTTCACAATAGTGTCTATATTAAATATTCAATATATGTATGTAGGGATACATGACGCAGCGGATTTGCAAAATGTGGCGTCTGAGAATGTTTCGTTTTGGTCAGCGAAAATTATAATTGTTTGTAAAGAGAAAAAGTTTCTCTAAAATGACACTTTTATCAAGTCATCATTTCACACAACAGCAGTTGTGAAATATGATATTATTGAGTGCAAAGATAAGTTAATGCGTGATTGTAAAATAAGACTGTCTGCAAGCGTGAGACTCATAAAATGCAGTATTTGGTAAACGCAATACAACGAGAGAAGAATATAGAAAAAGGATCATCAGTCTCTCGCAATTCTCCGACCGTGTAACATTTACTACGGACTGTATTACCGACCTCGCATTATCATCATCCGTCCTGAGGTTTAATCACGTCAACATACAACATTGGAATCACATATTCCTAAACGTATTACTTAAATGAATGTTAAATGTTGTTCACGTGACAAACTCTCCACTTATTTAATATAGTTAAGGATAAAAATAGCTGAGCTATTGACATTGAATCTTATTTTAACACATTTATATTTTCTACGTATTATGTGCAACTACAGAGACTTTTATAAAATATTCGAAACTAACTTAATACAGCCTTTCAACATAAAATGTTGGCATCGCCCTGACTTAATCGATTGAACTATAATAATAGCTATATTATTTTATTGTGGTAAAAGTCAGCTCTGTTCAAAGAAACATGTGGTAGCCCATACTAGATGATTATCGTATTTGCTAATAATTATTCTAGACTCACTAATTGCTATTTCTCTAGCACTAGTAGAGAATCCAGGAGAGTCACTTGTTTACCCCATATAAATTTTAGGATCGCACGAATCTTTTACTTTCCTACTTTCCCATACACTGAAACATAGAATGAAAAACAAATAAATTAAGTGTACAAAATCTCAATAATCCAAATTTAATATTGAAATTCCATCAAGCACCCTCAGTCGATGTCTTAAGTGAAACCAATATTGCCAGTACAGCAAGATTGACTGAACTCTACAGTAAATTAGTGTTAAAATATCGTGTTGTTTGTCAAAATTTATGGTTTAATATCAGTTGTTTTAAAAATAAAGTGACTCCCAAGTTCATATCGAGAAATGTTAAAATTATCAATGGTTCGAGGCCAGCAGTGAAAGCTTTGCAAAAAGCTAAAGCAGCTTGGTTGAAGACGGAGACAGGTCAGTGGTACGCAGCTCGCGACAATATTAGCCAATACCTTAAAATAATTCATTGTTCTCTCGCACAGAAACTTCATCCTGTAGAATTTGATATATTAGACCGTGATATTAGATATAATGTTTCCGAAATCATACAACGCAAATATGAAAAACAAACTTATAAACTCAAGAAATTGATCGAAGAGAAAAATAAAAATAAAAGTCTAGCTGATAAATCTAATCTAGTTATAAATGAGGAAACACCTATAAAATTTTTTGATAGAGTTGTAAATTTGTTTAACGTCAATTTAAAAAGACGAGCAGAGCCTTTTATCAAAAGGTCTTAAATATTGTCCGCCTTTGCCAAATAGAAAATCGGATTATGAAAACCTTGCTATAGATTTAGAAATTGCATTACATAAAGATTTAACCAGCAAACATATTTGTTCTCGCATCCTTAAGAAAGATTACTTAAACAGCAACAAAAATTACAATAAGTTTAATGAGGAGTTGGCTACTCTTAAAAATATTAAAACTAAAATTAAAGATAATGATATCATTGTCACAAAGGCGGACAAAGGAAATACCACGGTCCTGTTAACGCGAAAAGACTATGTTGATAAGTTTAATAACTTTCTCGATAATAACGATATAGTCGAATTGAAAAAGATCCTACCTTAAAATTTAATAAAAATATTAAAGAGGTTATAAATAGTTGTAGCATTACAATCAACCCTAAGGATTTGTCCTTTTTATCTACTAGAAATCCACAAGCCCCCAAATTTTATGGGCTACCGAAAATTCACAAGGATTCAATACCAATTCGACCGGTAGTTTCATATATGAATGCTCCAGCGTATAAACTTTCCAAAAGAGCTAACTCTCTCATCCGCAATCACAGTAAATTCAAGCCATTGTATAGTATTAAAAATTCATTAGAGTTAGTAGATAAAATTAAAAATTATAACATTCCGTTAAACGCCAAATTAATTTCTTTTGACGTTGTTAGCTTATTCACTAATGTACCTGTAAACAAATGTAAACAAATCATCAAAGATACCCTTAATACGCGTAGAGTTAATCCTGTCATTACTACGGAATTACTTAATATATTAGACGTTTGCGTTGACCAGAACTATTTTCAATTTGATAATAGATTCTATGAACAAACCGAAGGCCTTGCAATGGGAAGTTGTTTGTCACCACTATTAGCAGAATTTTACATGAACCATTTAGAAAACCTTATTTTTAGCAATAAAACAGAAGTTAGAAACGTAGTTTATTGGTTCCGTTACGTAGATGACATCCTTTGTCTATTCAATGGAACTGAGAGACAAGTTTCTAACCTTCATAATTTTCTTAACTCACTAGATGATAAAATTCAATTCACTTTAGAAGTAGGGGGCAAGAATATAAATTTCCTTGACCTTAATATTGATATTAAAAACTCCATTCATGAATTTAAAATTTACCGAAAACAGACGTTTTCAGAAGCCGCGATCCATTTTAAGTCAGACCATCCTTTCTCATATAAATTGGCTGCTTTCCATTCTCAGGTTCACAGATTAGTCACTATACCTCTAAATAAATTTAATTTTGAAAACGAACTAAACATTATTAAACAAATTGCCATTAATAATGGCTATGAGGCGTCTCTTATAGATAGTCTTGTATCAAAAAAACAACGTAAATTAGCAGAAAAGATGCTATATTTCGGGAACTTGTCTAAAGACATAGACCGCCCTAGAATCTGGCATAGAATTAGTTATTTAGGTTGCACAAGCTTAAAAATTAAAAAAACAACTCGCTGATAGTGTTAGACCGGCGTTCTATTGCAAAAACTCTCTAGGCAAATTACTTATTAACAATAAAGATAGAGTAAACTTTAAGAACAAATCTGGTATTTATAAATTACAATGCAATGATTGCCAACATTTATATGTGGGTAAAACCACACGTACATTAGATATAAGGGTATCAGAACATTTAGCTGCCTTTAGATTAAAAAAAGAAACTTCGACATTCGCAAATCACTTGCTAATGGAGAACCATACGTTTAATGCGGATGATGGGGTTAAACTGTTGCATAAAAACATGGGGGATCATAAATTATTTTATCAGGAAATTTTAGAAATTAATAGAGGCCAGTTATACTCCTTACCAATCTTGAATGAGCAGCTGAACCTTCCTAATTCTCCGCTATTATATCCGATACGTTGAAACACCTAACAGATTTCACTAAATGTGGAATGATTGTATATATTTACCCATTCGTCGAATTACATCCCGTCAAAACCCACAATACTATTATAATTGTAAAATCACTGGTATTTCTAAAAGAAGTTGAAAAGCGGCAAATCGCCTTCGGCAAATCGCCTTCGGCAATCGCCTTCGGCAATCGCCACTCTGGTAATATGGTGTTTACAAAATAAGGATTAGGACGATTTCCGAAATTTTAACTCAGGTATCGGTGTGGCTCTCAGACGTATAATGTATTGCCTCGTAAATGATATTTGTCGCATTTGTATCTTCTATATAAGCGTTAGACACTGTTTACTGTCTCTCAGTTCGAGTCCATTCGTGTGCTCGAATGCCTGAAGATGCCGAAAGGCGAAACCCGGGTCGTTAGTGACAAAATACATGGAAGTGTACAAAATCTCAATAATCCAAATTTAAAATTAAATAAATTATTAATAAACTACGAGTCATTTGTTTTTGTTGTGGTACGAACTGTTATGTCCCTCGATGTATGGTGGTAGGTCAGAGGTCTTCATAACAGGATTATATAATAGCTGGATCTATTAAGAAGCAAAGTCGACTAACTTTTGCTTCTTACATGGTTTTGGTACCAAGAGTTTTTTCAATAGAGCAGGTGATGTGTGAACTTATATTACTCGTGATGTATTAAACTATTTATTCAATTAAGAATAATGTTTTATTACAGAGACAGTATTTTCTATGTTATTCGGCAGGATGATACAAAATAAGTGATAACCGAATTATGTTGTAATAGATATTATATAATAAAAAATTGAATGGGTTTCTTTATGATAACATTTATAGTCTATGCACTGATAGTCAATGCTTGAATTAGTAGATAAGATGCATTGTTTTAACGGTTTTTTTTGATTGCGTGATAACATTGTTGGTTCAATTGTTGACTATTACAGGGTAGTTCAATGACTACGTAGTATTACGTATAAAATAACTTTAAATACCAAATCTTTTACAGAACAATAAGAGCGATTCGGAGAGGACAATCGAGTCGAATGTTTGATTCGCGTCTGAGTGACTCATTTCCCAAGTCCAGTATTATACTGGTGAGGTTATAAAACATTTTAGACGAGTGCCAGAGGGTACCAACACCGATATTGAATGTTAATCTATGAAAAAAAACTAGATAAAGACTTTAATACTTTTTTTAATGCCTTACATAACGTTCTTTTTTCAAACATAGCATAATATAATAAAAATATAAAGTTTTCATATCTCTGTCGTTCATCGCTAAATGTAATATTAATAAAGAATTTGTCCTTCATTCTATCTATAATAGTTTCGTCAATTGCTACATTTTTTCAGTATATATAGTTAACTCCAGTATAATGATCCTTGCTCCACAATACCTAACTATAAAGGTCTTATTCAACTTTCTAAGCCGCATTCTCGTAGGGTGAAATATAAATTCGTTAAACATAGTTTTTTAGTACATATTAAAAGTAGTGTCACATTTTAATAATGTTGACTAGTAATCCTGGGAGTATGCACACCTTTCATAACCACTCCTCTCTCTTTGGAAAATGTAAGGAAAGGGAGGTAAAGTTAGGGAAGGATCAGTAGTATGCTAATCACTGTTCCAACGAAATATTTTGATTTTGACTTACACTCGAGCACACGAGTGCCTAAAGATGTCGAAAGGTGAATCCCGGGTCGTGAGTGACGAAATACATGGAAATGTACAACATTTCTACAATTAAAATTGGTTAAATACGACTTATTTAACGAACAATAATTGATCTTATGATGTATCGAACTGATTCAATCAACTCAAGTACATAATTTTATCATAGTAAAATAAGCTTTGACCATTAATTAATAATTTATATGAACAATAGTAATTATATTTGTATACTTGTTCATACGTTACAATTAAAGTGGGTTAAAACTATGGGAGATCTGACAAAGTATTAGGGCCACAGAAACAGAAACATGATTTAATTATATTAAATCGTAAAATGACTACACAACCATATTAATTCTTTGAGCCCTTTGCGTCACGCTAGAAATGTTCCCTAAATTGGCCGCAATTAATATCTAATAGGTGCTTTGGGTTTGCCATGGGATGGGCAGGCAGTCAAAGTCAACTGTTTGTGGTAGGAAGGAACGGTCATCTATCCAAGTACATGTCTGCCGGCCTGATACTTAAATTGGTAATTGGACAGTTGGTAACTATAATGTTCGAATTGTCAAAGTTTAGTCTTTTCATTAATATTATTAATTTAATATTTATTAATCCCACTTATGCATAATATGTTTCATTGGGATAATTTTTATTAGCTGATCCTGTTGCCGAGTGGTTAATACTATATGGCTTAATCCCTACTCGGTTGTGGGGTTGAGGGTTCGGATACCCAAATAGAATTAAATTTGTTTCATTTCTTGATCTATATTGTGTTATGGAAGGTGACCGTGAATATAATAATAGCAGCCGCATACACATAACGGTTGGAGGTGAGGTAACCAACTTGTAGAACACATAAATAAATACACCACACCTAATGTAAATTCTATTCGTAATATGCATGATTTTTTCATTTTATAAAAAAGATTAATGAAGTGATTTTGTAAAAGAAACATAAAAAGCATTGATTTGAAGTCTTTACATAACTCTCTTAACAAATTAATTATCAATTTATTATGATTAACGCTATTGGCAACAAAGAAAGGTCTGTATCGACATTGAATCGTGGATTAAAATACTTTCAAAATATAAAAAAAACTCGCATTACATCTCTCTGTATCAAATCTCGACATTCCTGATTGCTTGGATGAGTTTTAAACGCAGCTTAAAAAAATACTTTATCGTCAATTCAAGATTTCAACAAAAATCATAACGACTGTGGATAGAAGAAAGGACGAAAATATTGTGTATATAACTCACACAAAACGTGCTAATACACTATATGTATGTATAAATATATAATATATCGACTGTAGAAAGGCAAAAGAACTTATCAATCTGTCTTTTCAAAATATTTTTTTATAGATAATCTCAATGCATACAATTTAATACACGTTTTTTTTTTGGGTATATACAATATTTTCTGTGTCTGGGTTACGTCCTTTTCCCTTTCCAAAGTCGATATGAATAACTGTTGTTTGCTTATAATCTTTGAAAAACTTTAATATCTGGTATGGTCTTAAGCACAAACTAGTTAGAAGGACAGAAAACATGAACAATTCAATGTAGTTTCTCTTCGGAATGGTAGAATTATCACTAGATGCCTTAAGAAGTGTTATCATTACCCCGGAAAAGGCAAACTATGGGATATTTCATGATTTGAGATTCTCGACAAGAATAAACATCCAAAACCATCCAGGAATATAACAATTACTTTAAACGAAGGCTTTTATACTGCTCTAAATGAAATAATTACGTTAAATATATTTTTCATAGTCATTAAGAATGTTTTATAAAAGATAATCTTAGCGTTTTTTTAATATTCTACTTATTACGCCGTTTTCGTTAAAATTGCTAACTCAGCCATTTTCTTTACTGAAATTACGTCTTAAAGAAAAGGCTTTCTTCTCATTTTCCTTGCCAACAATTCAAATTCAGCCAATTAAAAACAAGTTCCGGTATTGAGCTTTCAGCCGTCACGTTCAGCGATTTGACAGAAAATCATTTCGAAAGTAAATACTCCACAAGTTTGTTTTTGAGAGATTATATAACTTACTTCATTTAAAACTTTTATCTCTTGACCATTATTGAATTATTTGTCAAATAATTGAAAACTCTGTATACCTATTTTGACAACGTCCATTTCATAAAAAAATATTTCAACATTATTTTATCACTCTGCAGCCAATAATTAAGTACTAAAAAATAACCCAAAAACACTCTCCGATTAATATCAAATTGATCAGGGTTATTTATTATTGGAAGGACTATTGAAAATATTCCACGAATGCTAAAAAAAATATGCATCACAAGGTAAGCGATATCGATCAAAGTTTATGAAATAATATGTATGTATGTCAAATTTGGATTATTGAGATTCTGTACACTTCCATGTATTTTGTCACTAACGACCCGGGTTTTGCCTTTCGGCATCTTCAGGCATTTGAGCTCACGAATGGACTCGAACTGACAGACAGTAAGCAGTGTCTAACGTTTATATAGAAGATACAAATACGACAAATATTATTGCCGCTTTCCAACTTCTTTTAGAATTACCAGTGATTTTACAATTATAATAGCATTGTGGGTTTCGACGGGATGCAATTCGACGAAAGGGTAAATATATACAATCATTCCACGTTTAGTGACATCTGTTAGGTGTTTCAACGTATAGGATATAATAACGGAGAATTAGGAAGGTTCAGCTGCTCATTCAGAATTGGCAAGGAATTTAACTGGGCTCTATTGATTTCCAAAATTTCTTGATAAAATAATTTATGATCCCCCATGTTTTTATGCAACAGTTTAACCCCATCATCCGCATTAAACGTATGGTTCTCCATTAGTTCGAGTCCATTCGTGTGCTCGAATGCCTGAAGATGCCGAAAGGCTAAACCCGGGTCGTTAGTGACAAAATACATGGAAGTGTACAAAATCTCAATAATCCAAATTTGATATTTAAATTCCATCAAGCACCCTCAGTTGATGTCTTAAATTATACTTAAATTATATTTATGTATGTGTTTATTACATTGTTGATCATCAAGCCGCAATAGCAAAAACTGTTGAAATGATGTCAAATCGAATCCATGCATCGATTAGGAATTTTAATTAGAAATTGTATGTATGTCACATTCAACAATATAAAAACCAAATTTATTATTTTTACAAAAAAGTGAATTATTACACTGTGAAATCTTATTTATTATACTATTTTAACGGCATTATCGTGTTCAGTATATTTATACTTCATAAACATAACATCAAAACTGCAGAAACGTGTAAAATAGATGTAAAAGTTTGTGCTTGTCGAGAAGTTTAAATCCATTTTATCTGTCTCTGAATGGTAATCGTCATGTTTTGGTGTGCGAAAACACTATGTTTTAGCATCTCTGTTTTGAATTTACACAACATTCATATGGCAAATTCCGTGTTACGATATTGTGAGAAAGTCTCATATTGTGATATTACAACTGTTTATCAGCCGGTGTGGTTAGGTCGATAAAGTTTTGTATTGTTTTCAGGTCCCATGATGAGATCTTGACTGAGTACATACAATTATTTTTTATGGATTCAGCTGTTACTAACTAGCAAATAAGTAAATTGAATCGAAAAAATTGTCATTTACTTAATATAACTTTATTATAATAAGATGCAAATAGGAAAGTATTCTGAACTACGAATTAAAGCCGACATAGCTATCAGCTGCATCTTATAATTATTCTAGTAAAGCGAAACACGCTTACCTTATTAAATAAAATTAATATGGAATTTTAAAAAATAGCTAATTGAGTTTTTCATTCCTCGATGTTTTTGATTCTCTGGATGAAAGATTTTGAAATGAGAAAAGCTTTCTTTTAAAAAACTAATAACAGTTATGCTCAGTGAGTAAATATTTTTAACTGAATGAACTGAATATTATATTCTCATTTTCATCAAGCAATGGATATTGCTTTAAAGCCGAACTTTAAAACATTGGAAACCTTAACAAAGGTGAAAATGTATACATACGATATCGACAGCAACGAATTTGGTCATTTCAACCTGTCCTTTGCACCTAAAGTTTTGTTGTGAAACATGCTAATATAATTATGTTGGTGCATGGTATACTATAAGTTATTTTTCTCTTAACCGAATGTTAATAACAGTAATGTTAAATAAACATTATATACATAATATACATATTTAGTTTACGACTATTTTACTGCCAATTGCTGTAATCGAGTGCTTACGCTGAAAGCTTTCAGTCTTTGTGTCATCCTGCGAACATGAAACCTGTTCTTTGAATAAACATTAACATATTTATAACAAATTTGAATCGTTGAGATGTTGTACTTTTCCATGTAAATATTTCGTCACTAACGACCCAGGTCTCGCCTTTCGGCATTTTCAGGCATTCGTGTGCTCGAATGAACTCGAACTGAGAGACAGTAAACAGTTTACATAGCTTATATATAAGATAAAATACGACAGATCTTAAGGGTAGATACCAACAATCTTTTGTAAAAAAAAAACAGAATATTTTATTCCTAAAATACAAAAAAAAAATGGAAGAAAAAAATCAAGCAAAGGAAAACTAATAATATAATTTAAAAAATACGAAATAAACATAATTGAAGAGACGTTCTGATGACAAGTATAACGTGGTGACATATAAGATAGCGTTTTAATTGTTGAATAAATTAGGCTTGTCGCGGCGCGGCATAAGATCGTTTTCGTACGGTAAAAAATAATATAATTTTAAAAGGTCAAAGTCATCTCTTCACACGACCGTGTAATTTAAGGCCGCGCCCAATGTTGCCTGACTTAATAATGAGCAAATGAGCTTTCATCATGGAAAAGCGTTGTTAGTAGGGATGTTTAATATTAAATACCTAATAAAGAACTAACGACGCAACGTTATTCCGTGATCAATATCAAATAATCGTCTCTCAAAGTATCCGGAACGATCGTTTTGTATTTTCTTTGTTTTCAGAAAACAGTAATGTAATGTTTCGCTTAGATCAATTGCGTGGTAATTTCTATATATGTCTACTATTATAATATCATTCATTACATTATGTTTGATTGATTTATATAAAAAAAAACATGGTAATGATTGGATAGAGCGGTATCGTATTGAATTACTTAATCACTTTTGTGATGTTAACTGTCAATTGTTGGCGGAAAGACTTTGTATTTTAAAAATAAAACGCAATTTGTTTTGTTCCATTTCCACATTTTATAATGATCGGGACCGGTTTCACTCATCATCAGTTGATTATGCTCACAATGAGTGAAAACGGTCCTTAATTACAAAATAAATTGTACTTTATTTAAAAAAAATATGTTATCATTTAATCTGAATTTTTTTAAATGCAATTTTAATACATATACTGTTAATCTTTTCAAAATGTTCGCTTTGTTGATATTACAAACATAACAAAATAGTATTAGAGGCTTTTGAAAGCAAAAACCGATGTATTATGTCGACTTTACAATTTATGTAGTAAACGATACTGTTTGTGCTTTTCACGGTTAAATTATTAGTTTTATCAATAGTGAAGTTTGCCCAACTTATTTCATTTCAAATTAAAAACAATGTTTTTATTTTTACTAGCCAGTCAACCGATAATTGCAACATATATAAACGAAATAAAATTAGACATATCGGCATTGAGTTTGTCGATATGCGGAATAGTTAAAACTATTTTTTCGTACGCTTTTGTCAGCTTGATATATGATTGCATATTTTGTGAAATGACTTAATATATTACGTACGTACTTTTATTCAATTTTGACAATGGAAAAAATGGGATATCAAAAATCACCAGAAAAGTAGTAAAATTATGTTTAACACATTTTTTTTCTTAATATCTTAGACTATATATTGATTTCAGAAGGATTCAGTAAAACACACTTTTTAGATTCATTTCATATTGTATAATCTAAGTAACAACGCAAAACATTGTTAGAAAATTAGTGCGGTTTCAAAGTTAAGTAACTAATTAGCAGTAAAAAATAGCATTATTTTATTCCTATGGGTATCAACTACCGACGCGAGCTTTAGTATTAATAGATTGTTTCAAAGTGTCATCCCTAGTCGTTGATAGTGCCAACAATGATAATCCCTGGGAGAGTGCGTGTGACACTCTGTTAGCGTGCGTTAGACAATGAACCATTGTTTTCAGAAGCTTATTATTCTGAAACAGCGATTTCACGTTGCACAATAATTCATTCAATTCGAGACAACTTTGCAGGGACCCTAGCTTGTGGTGGCAAAACAAGAGCTCCAGTTTTCTAACCCTTGGTCTATTAACAGAAAACATTTTCACTTTAGTTTTGTTTATGGAATCCAAATAAAATCTTTGGTCACTCTATTTTCACAGTCAGAACCACTTTGTAACCGCGCTTTGAAATCGTTTCAAAATCTAAGGACTATGACAAAAATGTAACCGCATTACACAATTCGTTTATTTGCGTTTCACATACGTGTGCATCTGTGTTGATACCTTCAGCGAATCATTGAAGGGAGTTCACCATGCCTACTCCCAATGTGGAGCATATGGTCTCCTAATGAAGTTTGTTTCAAAGAAAACTGCTTGTTACACAGTTGCTGAACCTCAACTTTTCGAAGAAAATAGGGATAAAAGGATAGTTGTTAGCTATTTGCTACGCCCCGTTTTTAGGATTAGAATGCGTTGGAGGGAAATTCGAAGATTATAGATATTCAAACAGAAATCTATAGATCGCTTGAAAAATAAATTTATGAAACTCTCTATGTATTGGGATTTGAACCTGTAAGATCCGTAACCGAAGCCAACGACGTTGACCACTACACCACGGACCCGACAAGTCAATACTGTTCATTTTTCGTTCAATCTCGAATAGGTACAACAAAAATACACCATTAATTTTCGCAGAACAATAATGATTCTGTATAATATTTTTCAGTGAGAAAATCCTTCGTATTACGGCACTATCCTACCCTGCCTGTTAGTTACAAAATTACTCACGTTTCCCTATTTTTTACCCCTGAACGATTTCAGACAAGTAATGAATACCAAACATATTTCTCGCTTTGTCTTATACGATAGCATTCTATTCCTTCGATACAATTTGTACATAAGCTATCGGAATACTTACGAGTAAATACCCACTCTTAGTCTGCCGGAAATGCTCGCATTCTGGGATCATTTTTTTTTCTTTTGCTTTCTGAAATTTAATATGTATTTTATTAATAGGAATATTATGTTCTTTGAAGTGACACTATTATCATTTTCTTCTATTTGATGTGACGTTTCCTCAAAAGTAAAATTAACGGGGAGAAATTAATCACACATTACTTCAAAAGGTTTAGCGCTGTGGAGTGGGAGTCATAATGTATTGACTCCGCATCCTTATTAGAATACAAGAATATAATAACTACATTACAGCTGATATCCAACGCGTCAAATATTTTGAAAATTGTAAAATTATACGAAATAAATTCGATGAGAATTTATATAAGTCACTCATTTCCAAGATCATAAATTTAAATTGAAGAAATATAAATTTGATATTGACCTTGCTAGGACTTAAACCATGACCCACCTGATCGCTAGGGCAGAGCTCTAACCACTAGACCACAGAGGCCGACAAAAATATAAAAGGGTAAAGCTTGGATATGACAAGTGGGTTTGTAATCGTTTTCGATATGCTTTGTTTTTGAGAATTGGATGGGTGAGAGGGAATTAAGACATAACAGACATCCATGCATTCTAACAAAAAACCATAAATCGAGGGAAAAATCTATTTATAAAACTATCCTTACTGAGATTCAAGCCCATCAACTCTATAATTGAAGCCAGTGACGCTGAACATTCGGTTAATGACCCAAAAGTTTAATTTAAATATATCTTAGGAATATAATTCCAATTGTTGTATGATTGACACGATTTACCTGTAGGTATAGGATGACGTGTGACGATTATTTTATTCTGGAGGGATGTCTTCAGTACCGGGCGCGACGACTACATACTGTCCGTCCATATATACCGTTGTCGGCTGTCTGTGTTCTGCTTTAGTCATCATGACTTGATTTTTCAGAGCGTTCACTTTTATCGTTACGTATGCATAATTGGCGTCGTATATCGATCATCGCTTGATTTCGCTAACTGCATTTGCAAGTGCGTTATCTTTTATAATTAATATATTTGAAAAATATAATTTTATATTTAAAAAAAAGGCACAACTTATTTGTACTACTTCCACATGCTTAGTAGTGGTGGTAATACTCTGACACAAATATTATCTCTTCAGTATTATATTTGACAAGTATGATGTTTCCTAGATCTGCAGCGTCGTGTTGATGATTTGCCACAATATAGTATGTAAAAAAACAAGTCATTTATCACAAACACTAGTGTAATGGCAACTCTATACACCTGATAATTGAATTGTGCATAAGGAAAAATTCAGCTCTCTTATATTTTGTAAATGAGTCAAATTGTGTTTCTCTAGCTCAGTGATATCTAGATATTTTTATTTTTTCCCCCGAAAACCCCGAATTTAAAACGTGTGGCTTTGGACTTAATATTCCTGTGGTGAATCGGTAGAAAAGGTAAAGAGCGTTACAAATAACATCTCCGATTAAAGTATCGATGAAAGATACTCACTTAAATGTTATAAAAGTCGTTTGAAAGATGATATGTTTATAAAATAAAATAAAAATATGTTATATTTATGAGATACAAAAAATGATTGGGGTTCAAACTGCCATTTCTCGAAAACAGTCTATTTTGAGCGAATGTCATATTGTTTTCTTTTATGTGATGGCATTTTTAGAATGAAACGATTGTTCGTAAAATTTTATGGAAAGGGGGGCCTATATAGGTCGGGTTGGCATTCAATACCATCTCTCGCTCCACATCAAGCCTAAAACAGAATAAGGGTACATTAAATTTGTCAGCATTACATCATGATCGATTATGGTTTTCAACAACCCAGTTTTTTATCAAATTGCGTTGAGTACATTTTTTTTTATAACAATGTTTAGATAGGGTTCACTAGACTGTTATAATTTGTTTTATTAAAAAATATGTAATGCTTATTTTCCAATAAAAAATTAATCACATAAAAATATCTTTGTTGATTTGACGATAGGAATATTATATTTTCAGGGGAAATTATAAAAATATTTCTGAGAACGCAAAAAACTTTTTTATTCTGATTTCAATAAAAATACTCGCTTTCTTAAAATATGATTAAATTATCATATATATATATATCTGTTATGTAATATTACAACACTTTAGTGTAAAACGATGAACTTGTCAACAGCAAAATATTATATTCGAATAATTTTACTAATACCAGATATTGGAGTTTCAACGCTGAAATTATGATATCACTTTGAAATTACGAAATATTTATTCAGTTTTATATCGAAATTTTTGTTAATTTTAAATGAGCGTAAAAATTACTGTTTTTTTAATTTTATTTGAAAATAATTATAACTGACTGTTGTTTTTTATTATATCTGTTTAAAATGCTTACTTGTTATGTGAAACAGGTTCTGATCTTCAAATGTAGTGTGGAATATATTGTGTGAAACAGAAGTATTTATAACAAAGTCTTCTACATTTCCCCAAAGTAAATAATAACGATTAATCAAAGATATAAATAAAAACTATTGCATGTTTAATAAAAGAAATGTTGTCAAAATTCTCACATGAGTTTTGCGAGAGCCCAAGTGCTTCTCTTTTATAAATTGTAGAGTGAGAGAAATAATGATGTAGATGAAAAAAAATATATAAAGTTTCAGAGAGGCATTTAGTAAATTCTCATTTCAATAAGTTGTTGATAATAATAAATATATAAACTTTATTAATCAATTAGCTTATTGTGATTCAACCCATTACGATATTGGTCAAAGAATCCAAGAACACACTTCGTTATTGATAAAACAATCAAATAAAAACTGTCCACAAGCGTAATCTTGTTTAAAAAACTGTTATAAATGTATAACAATAAAATATTTCATAAAATCACCGCTAAAATTCGACTTAAGTATATATCTGATAAAAAATTTGAAGACTACGAAGTAGTAAAACCATTATATTTTGATATTTATGACATCACAAAGAATGAATAAATTATTGAATTATCGAATATTTTACGTTTTATTACAACCGTAAAAGTGATTTTTTACTCAAATGAATAACCAATACGAAATAAATTAAACACGTCAAAACAACGTTATAATTTAAATCTTTTTTTTGCAGTCAGAGCACAGTTTTCATAAAAGTATGAACCGTAAACACAAAATAATATATACGATACAAAAAATGGATTTTTTTTCAGTTTTAACAGATATACTTTAAGAGAAATATCGACAAGTTTCATATATATAAGGAAAACCCGTAAAATTGAACAAAACAATTTTTATGGTATAAAATTTTGAATAAAATAGTTTATCTAGATATTTCTTTTGTATTTGTAGGTAATTTAATATGATGAGGGCATAGTCATAATTTTAGTTAGATTGATAATCAATTTCTATTGTGAGTATTGCCACACTACAAAGCTATTGAAACTTAAAACAACTTCAATAAAGTATGACAAGCTTAAATATTATGGAAGGTTAACTTTTATTTACAAAACTAATCAAAGGCAGCTCTATCTCAATATCAGTACTTTTTATTACTGTGTTAAAATAAATTACAAGTTAAAATATAGTTTATAATTATTATTATATTGCCTGATTTTATTTGCTTTGATATCAATGTGCCTTTGGTAAATAAATTGACATTTGAGTGACAACTTTAAATATTACAGAAGTTTAATTATTTTAGTAATTGTCGAAATTTAACGAAAATACGAATATCATGGAATATTTGAGGCATCTAGAAGCGAACACCGGTATTGTCAATTAGCAATGTTAGCAGTAAACAACGTTTTTGTAGTACTTGCTTTAATTATTACCTTTATCGAAGGCTTATTTTTTCTTTCGTATCGAATTTACAATTAACCCGTCGGTACTCATGGTGTAACAATGTGTTACTTTGGCCTCTGAGCCTTTAAATTATCTGTAAAATAGGTCATAAAAAATTGAAAATTTTGCTGTTTGTAAATAAAATCGTTCTACAGAAAATTAAGAATACACTATAGTTTACGTTTTCTTTGTATAATTAATCACAATTTGAAAACCTCGTCAATTTTACCATCGAAAATGACAACATTATAATACAGTATAGAATTAAATAAGGTTTAGTAACAATTAGTTTAGCATAGTTACGATCCGAGATGCATGACCGTACCGTATGCAACCGTTTTATTTCAAACGGCACTGAAACACGTCTTGAGCCTGTTCTGCTATGGAGAATTTCGATTCTCTTGCGTCTTTCGATAATTTCGCATAGTTTGATTGTATGTATTTCAGGTATTGTATGTATTACACACAAAGTATGTCGTAAAATAATTACTTAATACTACATAAAACCATATTTCACTTTTTGAAACTGTCATTTCGCTTTATAAATGCGTTTATATGACAAAACCCACACGATAACGCAATGTGACTGCATGAGATCCGAAGGGATTTTTTTAGTATGAATACGGGAAGGTTAAAAACAATATGCCTATTTTTATATGTCAGTCAACCACTTCTTGTGATACATTAGTCGAAATAAATATTTGCATTGAATTTATCGGTTTTTGCATGGGATTTCTGTGACTTCTGTTAACGTTTAAACACATCCGCATGAACAGTTTTAACAATATTTTCGTATGCTTTTGTCGGGTTTTGCAAGTTATATAAAATCACTTTTAATGTGTTAACTGTCAATTCTTGGTGGAAAGGTATTATATGTTTAAAGTAAAACACAATTTCTTTCATACTGCTTCCACATGTTTATAGTGATCAAGACAGGTTTTGCTCATCGCGAGCATTGTTATATCTCGATCCTGATCCATTATAAACACGTGAAAGTATTATAAAACAAACTATGTTTTATTTTTAAAAAAAGTCACAATATTTATTATATTCAGTTACATATATTATGTGAAGTTATTTAAAGTATACGTATTTATTTTAGATTAATACAGAATGTATACTTTTATCAGTTGGTTTTTTGCTTTAAGATGCTTCAAATATTAAATAAAGCATATATCGTAATTCATTTCAGATAACTTCATGAACAACAAACATCGCAAAGAAATACCACAGGTCTTTGAAGTACGGTAAAATACGCCCTAACGTTGTAAAATATGCCATAGTTGCGTATGACAGTTGATTTTAAGACAGCCAAAGAAAAAACTTCGCCATGAAAAATTTAATATCGATGTATGAAGCAATCAAAACGATGTATTATGTCAAGCAAAAGATTAAAGATTGTGGTTTATAAGATCCCATAAGTGGACTTTAATTATGAATTACTTGTGAAAAAACTGTTTACTAGTCGTTAATAAAAAAAAAATTTCCTAACTCGTAACAGTCAACTAAAATAAATTATAAGTGAAATTATCTATGACAGATATGAAGAAAAATTTGAGGTCATGTTGTAAGTGTTGTCTTGAGATCTTCTTCAAATAAATATTAGCATTATTTTATGACATACAACCTACTGTCATCAAGTAATATGCCTTATAAATAGTCTATTTTGTGGTTGGATGATATGGTTTTGAAATGAAAAAATCTTGAAGTTTTTCAATTTGATCAAAAAATATAATGTAATGGCCTTAATTATGATTTAGATTCGATTTAAAATCAATGCCCTCGCAGATATTATTGCTTTTCGAATGTCAAGAGCTCTTTGAAGGATATTTGTTTTAATGAGATAAAGGAGGTTTTCCTTGACTTAGCATTTTCAATTGATTAACTGGAAGTGCTCGCTTAAGCGAAAATAACGCCACTCGAAACGCTTGTCAAAATAATAAGACTTCGGCGTTATGGTAATAATCTAGATATCTGAAAATATTACTGGAATAACTTTACCTTTTTACTTTAATAATTGGAATTAATTCTTAGAAAAAAAACTTAACAACGTCAAAAAGTTAATTGAGAACATTTTTCAGCCGGAGTCTTACTAAAAATGGACCAGGGATGTAGATTCAGAGTTTGGATTAACGGCTTATTAGTGCTACTACATAGCTATTAGATTATGATGCTATATTTGGCAAGCCATTAAGAAGTGATAGACGAAGCGAGCTGAAAATGTATAGAAACATACGAATTTGTCAAGTATGTCTCATGATCGTTTGATTGTTCTTGGAATTATATTATATTTCATAGATAAGATTTGTTGTGGTCAGAGTTTTTTTTAATTAATTACTTTTGTACTCATAGTCTGTAAAGATGTATTATTCAAAAGAAAATCAGTTTTAAAGCATTTCCGGTCGTATTGGGAAATATTATTTTCAAAATAATTATAACCTTTTTTAACACTTTTAAGCAACATTCAAACCCCTGGTTAAAAGTGACATGCGTTCCTGAAAAATGTGTATGTAATTTGTATTTATAGTGAATTGTTTCATCTTGGGTTTGGCTTTTGATACCGTTGGGGTACCCGGTGGTACCGTGAGGTAACGTATAAATTTAAGACGGTTGTCTCGGTGGAGTAGTTGAATAACGAAGTCGTCTTAGCCTATTGAAATTTATTACTAAAAGTTGTCTTTTTTACCAGTCTCTCCTTGTAATACTTCTCTATTCAACCCATTTTACTGTATAATTAATGAATACACATAAATAGAACGGTAGGCATTTAAAAAATCAATCTTTTTGTTATACATTGTACTTGATTATGCAATGATGACTAGTTATAATAGGAAGGAAACTCAATCCGGCATTAATTTTGAAAATCTAAATACGGTGGCAGTTGGTTTTAAAACAATCAAAAAGTTACACATTTATTGTACAATCATAAAGAACGGTATATGTAACTATAATTCTAAATTACAATTAAACTTGGGTACGCATTGCTTTTGATACAAAATTTTACTGTTAAATTGACAAAATTGTATTCCAGTAACTTTCTTTTGTATGTGAAATACAAACATTACAAACAAATTACGGAATAAATCCTTCGGAATGGTCCACAAACAATTCGAACAGTTGGTGAAGTCGCCATAAATACAAACTACCATTTCAGTGGTTCCATTACTATTTAATAACTTATTCGTAATTTATTGAATGACACACAAATGTTGTATTATGTAACATACATTTTAAAGTTAATTATTTTATCATAGACATCCATAATTTTTCAAATAATTATTAAATTTTTAATATCGTTTGTGTTTTTGAGGACCTTTTTTAAATTAAATTTTAGTAACTACAAAAATACATCCTTAATCAAGGTCTAATGATAAATTTTATTTTATATTAATCTTAGCTGATATTTTTTATTATTTATCAAACTCCATATATATTGATTTAATTATACTCAATCAAAAAAAGAAGCATAATATCATATCCCACTTCTCTTTCCTTGTCCTCGTGTACAGACTAAGTTTAACATACAGAGGGTCTTGGCATTCTTGGTTAAATATTAATTAATTATTTTAAATTACTTCTGGGAAAAATAACAGGTAACTTATAATTAAAAATGTACGAAAATACGAATCCCTGGATAGTAATTGGGAATATGTTATAATTTTCAGAAGTATTATTTCTGTTCAGGAATAATTTGTGACTTTTAACACTACTAAGTATTAACCTTCCCGTTTTCATACTTCTAATCTCATGCAGTCACATTTCATTACCGTGTGGGTTTTGTCATATAAACGCATTCATAAAGCAAAATGACATTTTTAAAAAGTGAAATATGGTTTTATGTAGTATTAAGTAATTATTTTCCGTCAAATTTTGAATGTAAAACCTGAAATAAGTATCAAACTATGCGAAATTATTGAAAGATTCAAGAATTGAAATTCTTCATAGCAGAATAAGTCCGAGACGTATCTCGGTGCTGTTTGAAACAAAACGGTTGCATACGATGCGTCATGCATTTCCGATTGTTACTATACTATATTTACTCTACTTTTGTATTTTTCGATGGTAAAATTGACGAGGTTTTCAAATTATGATTAATTATACAAAGAAGACGTATACCATAATGTATTTTTAATGTTTAGTTATATGTAGAACTATTTTATTTACAAATAGAAAATTTTTAAATTTTTTGTATAACCTATTTCATAGGTTTTTAAAAGTTTAAAGGCCGAAGTAACACATTGTTACACCATGAATATGGAAGGGTTAAGAAAGTTAGTAAATATAATTTAAAATTATTTTTGCCTTCAAAATAAATTTCTTTGCCAAAGAAAATGTTTGAGAATTTCATATTATCTCGATATCTGTTTGTTAATCTAAAATCTAACAAAAATATATTCTCACAATAGCTATAAGAAACGTATATACTTCCAAGTTAGCCATCGCAAACTTTTAAATGGCGGCTAGCATGTTATTTTTATTGAAGAAATCCTTTCTTCAAGTGAAGCGTAAAAACACAGCATAGCCAAAAAAGAAACTTAACCTCTTAACTTTGAAAGTTTGAGATAAAGATAACGTAAATTGTGTTTTTATACCGAGTCTTATGTTTTTTATTCATTTTCGTGAGCCTTTTTCAAGGTTCGTACAATTTTGGGTCAAAAAATGCTTTAACAATATATTTAATCGTCGGCATACCTGCAGAAAGCGTTAAGTCAAAATAAACGTTTGAAGTTTTTATTTTTAAAAATTCTATTTTCAATCTTGTATAGAATTTTCTTTTTGATTGGAAGTTTTCTAAATTATTTATTGAATTGTTTTTGTATAAAAATGTAGCTTATTTTTGTACAAAAAAATACAATATGGGTTAGCTTAGTAACACGTTACATTTTCAATTAATGAAAAAAGCCAAAAGAATGAATAAATTATATTTTTAATCGCGCCACCATCCAAAAAACAGTTTATGACGAATATCTGTTTTGAAAACAGTTGCTAGATGAATATAATGTTCTTTATTGTTAGTTAACATTTTCAGTTTCAATGATCATCGGTGTGATACATACAAGTTCATCAAATTGAAAAAAAAGTTAATATTTTCATTTGGATTGTAGCATAATTGAAACAAATATTTATTATTTTTGTTACTAATATTTAGAAAGATGATATTAAAACATAAATATAATTGCCTTTATTTATCCGTATATCTGTAACGCATGACACACACACATACCACTCTCTATCTTTCAGCGTACGCACAGAGATAGAGTGTGTGTAATCTTAAGTTTTAAGTATTTTTTAATGCACATAACACACACTTTTTATTTGCTGCGCATCGTCAACTTTAACAGTTTTGAGGGATTACTGATAGGTTACACTGCCACCTGGCCATAATTTAAAAAAATATTATAAAAATACACGAATCATAAATAGTTCAAATTGAAAATGTTTACTCAATTGGTAAAGAATATGGAAATAAATTTAAAAGAGCTCTTTCAGCAGACAGACTTTTATCTTCTAATTACTCTTGAAACGTTTCCAAGTAGCATACTTAAAGTTTTTTCCAGACTATTAACTAACAGCAAATAATGAGATAGTAAGTTACATCTGATTATTATAGAACACAGAATATTTATTATGTTAAATACGCGTGTTTTGTTAGGTGGTGGATAATCGGGATATCACGGGGATAGCAATCCACGTAAATAGTTTGTTTTTCGACATGAGATAGCCATACACATTTGACGCAATGTAAAATGTCTAACACAGACATACTCGGTTGGAAATAAGTGTCACTTGTACAATGCATGCAAGAGTCAATGCACATTGGCTACTGAAGTACTTAAACATATTATTGTTTGGCTCGATTTTGTTAGAAATTTGGAGGTAAGTGACCATATAATTAATATTCAGCTCTTTATAACGTCTTAGACCTTTCGAGAAATGTCATTAGCATCTTCTTCTTCATGATTCATCTATGATTAAAATATGCATACAATAAATTCGATCGTTCTACGATGATATGACTTTAGTTGAAGACAGAAACTTCTTAGATACTTTGTGTTAGAAATGAATATTGCAAAGTCTACAAAGAATAAAGCAGTGGGTAAGATAGGACAAGCAGATATGTTGGCCTATACGCCTAGGTACAATTATATAAACAAACGTTGTTTGTTAGCTGGGTTCTAAAGTTAAATATTTAAGAAGCAGATCCACATCAGCCAAAAAAAAACCACGTCACTAGAATCTTTTTATTTATGCCTGAAAAATATCTATGTTTGTAATTTAAGTATATATGTAAGTATAAATAAGTTTTATATATAAGTTTGAGATGATAAAATGATAAATTCGAATTTCTTGTTCAGTCACATATTATTTAATTTGTCTCAATTTCATTATCGATATATAAGAATCGAAGGTAAATTTTAGATAAACATAAATTTATAAAAAGAAAACTTTATTTAGATATTTGATAAAAGTGTAATCCAATGAAGTTTTTTATACTTAAAGAAGTGTAAATAAACTGTCTCGAATAAGTTGTCCATCAATCTTGAACTAAGCATATCAAGATGTGCTAATTCCCGCTTACTTTAAAACTGCTTACTTTTGATTTTACTTTTTTTCCCAGTGAACCGACGATATTATATTCACGTATAAAAAAGAATTTGATTGCGTATTAACATGAAAATTTATTCTACAAAGCAGAAACTCATTTTGTTCAAAGCCCAACGTAAACTTACCATATCAAGTGACTTTCTATAATATTATTAAAATACGGCATTTTGTTGATTTTTTCCGCTTTTGTTATATTCAAAATTGTTATGGGAACGGAGCACGTTTTCGTGTAATTTAGAATTCTTTTGAACTCACCGCTAAAATATTATTATTTAGAATTTGACCACCTCATTACTTTTTATTGTGAAACTCTATACTAATCTGAAATAAATTGAAATAAAAAAAGCGTAATTATCAAAAGGCCCTTAAAACAGTGGCGTGCTGCAATGTTTACCAATATTAATTTATATAATTTAAGACATCGACTGAGGGATTTATATGTTAAGTATTTAAATAATTGAGTTCAATAGAGATAACATACATTCTGTTACGAAAATATTGAGCAGAAAGCTCCTAATAGCCATTACTCACTGTAAAATGCTCCTGTTATGTGTATGCTAAAGCTGTTTTATGACCACTTTCCATAACACAATTAAAAAAAAGCATTAACTCCTCACGCACTGATCATTTGACAAAATTATAGAAATAGTACCATCAATTCCATAGTAGTTTAAATCAATAATCGTCAGTTAGCATAATAAAAGTAATTCCTCATCAGTAAAAGTTGTCAGCAGCTATTCCCAGCATGACTGTGGGTCTTTTTTACATTTTTTTTCGAATTTGTCTTATCTTTATTTCAGTTTCTAAATGATTCCCGTAATGAAAAATCTTTTTTTAACCATGTCCGCTCCCAATATGGAGGACATGTGCATCCTAGTTGAGGTATCTCAGCAGAAGTTATTCTCAGTGAACTGTTTGTTACTCAAGTTTTCGAAGAGAGTTGGAATAGAATGATAGAAGGATAGGGCTAGCTAATTGCTGTAACTGCTCTCCGCTGTTAGGATGGAATGGGTGGGAGAGAATTTTAAACATCACATATATCAATGTCTTCGAACAGAAATCCGTAAAACCATTAAAAATCAATTTATCAAACTGTTCTTACTGGAATTCGAACCCGCGAGATCCTTAAGCCAAAGGCGCTTCCCACTGCATTGATGGAAAAATAAAAAAATGATACATTACTTACATTCATATGTTTCAAATATCATCTTAATTAAAAATTTTCATTAAAATCCTTTTCTATCAAACAACGTACATCTCCAGTATATATTGCATAATAATAAAAGCTATTTAGCTTAATAATTTGACGTTTGATGTGAAATAATATGCTTAGTAAAAATATGAATATTTAAGCACTTCAAACAATCATTTCCTTTATCTTCTTTATATAGCATATTATATTCGGGTCTCTTGTAAATAAAATCGCAATTTTCCAGCGATGTTATGTAAAACATATGAGCAAATATTTTACTCGATCAAAGAACTCTTGATTCGTAACAGATAAACAATTTAAAAATCATTATACATAATATGAAATATATTACAAACAAGAGACTTATTTTTAATAACAACAAATTCTATGAGATAACACATACGCAATGATGTAAAAAATAAATGGATTTCAATTCGGAGAATTACGTTTAAAACCTCTCCAAAGTTATATACTTTTTTAAATATTTATAACGAAGAACAAAGTTATGAAAAAGATATTACGTAAACACGTATATTGTACTCCACTGTTATTTATTTTCATGTATTTGTCATATAGTATGTGAAATAAATATTTTTTTTTTTTTTTAATTCTGGTAATTTTTTCTAAGAAAATCTGTATTGCCCAATTGATTTAAAATGATCGTTTTATTTATTTTATAAACTATTTTTGGAAAATTTATTATTGTTTAAATAATAAGACTTGGTCCTGACATGCTAATATAATGTAAAATATGTAAAAATATTATTTATTTTCATGTATTTGTCATATAGTATGTGAAATAAATATTTTTGTTTTTTTTTTAATTCTGGTAATTTTTTCTAAGAAAATCTGTATTGCCCAATTGATTTAAAATGATCGTTTTATTTATTTTATAAATTATTTTTGGAAAATTTATTATTATTTAAGTAATAATACTTGGTCCCGACATGCTAATATAATGTAAAATATGTAAAAATATTATGTTTTCAATATATCTTATCTAAAGTGAACATACCACAAATAAAGAAAATTAAAGAAATAACAATTTAAGGCTGTAAAATATTCGTAGATTGATGCCTATATTTTTTTCCCTGGTAGTGTTGCATTAATTCTTAATTTCAATTAAGTCTTCGATTAAAAAATGGTAGCGCTACAACTAGACTACATGTTTTTAAATTGATAAAATATTTACACTGTTAACTTTGTTATTCCACTGGTTGTGGTATTAAATGTAACACATATTTCGCCTCTCTGAGAATCATTAACACATCCAGTGGAATTACGATGTTATCAATTTTAATTTTACATTTAAAATGAACCTTTATAAAGTTACCGCCGAGTCCATAGAAAGTATTTTTTATATTCGCAATATTTGTGCAAGAAAAGAAATGTAATTAAAACGCTGTCTCGCTTGGTGAAACGCGTCTTATTCTTTAACTAATTTATGCGTGGTAATTAAAGAACTAACATAATCTTCTGGTAATCAACTTTTTTTTCTAACAATGTTTATCATTCCACTTCTTCACATTATTAACTAACACAATACTCAAAAATCAATCACCGTAATCGAACAACTAATTTTTACAACATTATTCTTTTAGCAATTTTTCTATTTTATTTGCCAAGTTTAAGGACATGTGAATAAAAAACAGCGATGAAATAACTAATAATTACATAATAAAAATACAATATCATCAGCGTATAGTGATTATTCATCTATATTTGTAATGCTAATATAAAATAAAGTTTTAGGTCTTAAATAAACACTTTTTAATATAAGTATACGATAAACATTTACAAAACTGTGTTTTTTCAACACAAATATTCAGATTGTGGAAGACGAAGAAATATGATTCGTTTTTCTAAGTATATTAATTGAAATCTACTGATCAAACTTATAATTTATTAGCATGTATTCAAAATTACATTTTGTTTATAATGTCACTTAATTGATCAATAGAGACTGTTTTTAAAGCAGAATTATTTCGGTAAAACTCTCATCGAGCATAATTTTAATGTTTAAGTATAGTTTCTAAAAACATAGTATAAATTCAATTAAATTGGAACTTACCAGCGGTCGTACAACTCTTGGAATAAAGCAATAAAACATCATCTTGGGTGCTGTTTTCTCACAATAATTACTGTTTTAATAAACTGTGTCACTAAAAACACGCACAAAAGACATTAGTAAATATTTAATAAAACAATTTGACGAAAAAAATAAATCATTGATTAATTGAGTGAAGTGAGTGGAACGGTCATCAGATTAAAAAATACGTTTATTTTGTATTCAGTTTTTATAAAAGACATATTTTTGTTGAAATAATTTGTTACCATTTAATTAATATAAAATCTTGAAATGTTTTTTGATGTTATACATTTAATGTTTTGAAGAAAGGAAGGTTATTTTTTATAGAATATTTTGACGAATGTACTTAATTTTGTTGGCAATATTTTTAGCAATAAACGGTAAGCTAAAATAAACCGATTTATTTTTCTACTACTTTGGTAAACATATTTTTAAATTGAGAAAAGGGCATGGGAAAAAGCCATATGATACTTAATTACGTGTGTTCAGTTAAGCCAAGTAAGTAATGAAATCATAACACTCTTCATAAATCACTGGAGTAAATATAAGTCTTAAACAAAACAATTCAACTGCTCTATATAATTTTTATACCCATATCATAAACACATTGTCACGGCATAAAAAATACCCACGGAGTTCCATATCGCGGGTATTAAAATACCGGCATTTTACTGCGAAAAAAATATCGTAGTGTCGTAGCGTATAACCGTCACGCGAGTGAATGAAACTTTGGTAACTTTCCCGAGCTTTCGTCGCGAGCTTTTCCCTGGCGGAAATGTAACGCACGGATCGACGTTCGAGCAGAGACTGTCGGAGTACTATACGCAGGCTGAGTGACGACGCTTGCGCGGTGTACTCTTGCTATTCACTCTCGCAATATATTTAAAACGGTAGACTTTTCGACGTCGGCCGTATGTAGTAATTAAAGCTTGGATAACTATGCACTTAAGATTGAGACGATGATAAAAATAGAGACTTGATGTATCGTTACTTTGGCAGAAAAATTGTATAATTTTAATACGCGTAAGTGCCTTTATGAAAGTGTATTTCATAATGAAATAATATTTCGCTTGATTTTATTACGTTACTTTTAAGACATTAATAATTTAATTTTCCATTTTGTTTCACATTGATATATAAATGTCCATTGAACATCTTAAAATTTAGTTAACTTTGGTTGTATGTGGTTTAAATTACGACAAAAAAGAATATTTAAATCGATTCACACATTGTTAAGCAATTAATCTTATTTTATAAAATATCACCAATACTAAGTTATTTCCATGAATATTTATAAATATCCCGTCGAATTGTACATATTTTTTACTATTCATTACTTATTATGCCTACATTATTATAGATATAATCAATTTAATGAAATATTTAAAAGTAATGTGACAATCGCAAAAGTCAAGTGGCCTATGTGATGAGGTTTCGTGATGCAGTTCGTTTCTTTGGAATAGTTTGATGCGTTTTTTAATTGTATGATATTTCTGATCTAGCTTCACGTATATATTTTAATCTAAACAGTCATCTGTTTCAATCAAATGCAGCGGAGAATAAAAGTTTACTTAGTGCTTATGAAAGATTTTTCGACACGAAAAATTATAGGAACCTTTGCTCTTACTTTGTTGACTTGTATATTTGTTTAAAAAACTATTACTGAAAAATATATTAAGTAATCTGCAAGAACTTAAAACTGTAAATTTATTTATGTATCGATTCATTCCGATAAATATTCTGGTTATCCATTTTTAATTATATCAAAACGCTGTCTTAATTATTCCATTAATTAATAAATTCTTCGCAGAATACTAACATATCAAGATAATTGAGTGAATCACGGTATCTATCACTGGTTTCTTTCATTATCCAACCGCACGAGACGACCAGAACTTATAGCTCACCGGAAACGAGGGAATATTTCTTGAATTCTTGTACACTGCTATAGTGCTCTTTCTTCTTCATATTATAATACTCGTATCTTAGAGCGATTTAGACGTGCCCAAGACTTGTGTCATTAGATAGACAAACACGGAATCGATATAAATAGACACAGTGACAACGAATAACTGTCGGTGTGTCGCATCTTTGATGCTTTAGATCAGTGATTAGCAACCTTTTTTGCAAACTGAAAAATCAATAATCTGCACTGGCTGCAACGTTCGCAACTCAAAAAATTTTAGTTTAGTATCTAAGGTATTTTATATTATTTAAAAAAAAAGGTTTCATATTTAATTATTAATATCGCTTAAACAAAGTGGACGAGCAAGTCACATTTTTTTTCTTTCTATCTATTCTTCTCTTCAGCACAATGGTGCGAGGTTAAACGATCGGTTCTGTGCAGCTCCGTATCGGCTCAAGAATATGAGGAGTAAATTCGTTCCTTTCTTGATCGTTATTCCGTTAAGGAAGGCGGCCGTGAAACAGGGGCTGCATACACATAGCGGGTGAACGTAGCGCAACCAACTTGTATTAATTTAAGACATCGACTGAGGGTGCTTGATGGAATTTCAATATCAAATTTGAATTGTTGAGATTTTGTACATTTCCATGTATTTTGTCAGTTCGTCAGAATGTCAGGCCGAGTCCATTCGTGTACTTGAATGCCTGACGATGCCGAAAGGCGAAACCCGAATCGTTAGTGACAAAATACATGGAAATGTACAAAATCTCAACAATTCAAATTCAACTTTATGTATTAATTTTACATTTGTTAAGTTACCTATCAAAATTACAGATATTTTTCAAATAGATGCGTACATTATTAATAAATGTTTCAAAACAATATATGGTTAAAAATGTAATAATTCCTTTCAATATTTTCAGATATCGAAAGCACTGCAACTCGTAAATAATTTTCTAGTCACAAGTTATCAGTTGGACAACTCCGATATTTTCAATATTTTTGTGAGAAATAATTATTTCACATCTTGTAGCCTTTTCTACATCTCTGGATAATAGTCCTGAAAGTCTGACATTCATACTATACATGGCTTGTGCTGCATGTGTTGATATCCCAACGATCTTTTCTGTTGGAAAGCTTAATCTATGATAAACAGTTTTAAGTTCTTCATGCTTTTACATCTACGTCGGTATTAGTTACTTCTATTAGAGTTTATGATTTGATTAACTCAAGTCAATAACTTTACGGTTAATATTAGAATAACCCGCGGGTTACTTATCACTGCCCTAGATGCACAGCTAAAATAAGTTACGATTATTTTGGTCAGACGTTACGAAAGACTTTATACAAAAAAGGAATTGCTTGTAAATATTTGTTCAGTAGTCAAAGTTTTTGCGTATTTTTATTTGTATGTCATTTGTAATCTAATAAAGTGTTAATAAAACTTTCATTGTATGTGATTTATTCATCAATGTATCAATCCACAGATATTACCAAATTAAAATTGCTTTGTTAAAATTTTGTACATAATGCTTCAACAAATTCAAATCAAAAGTTGGAATATTTAAATGTTTTATTGTAATAATTAAATACGGCGTTTACGTACAAATTGAACCAATTTCATTGAGTTTTTCGGTCTGTTTATGTTTAATAAGTAAATATTGTGGACTGAATTAATTAATTTAATTAACAAAGCTTTTTACAAATTTGGTATTTTTGAAATTACTTCGCATCATGTTATAAAAGCTATGTGTATTTGCTAAACGACACAAGTCAGAATATAAAATAACTATCATGTAATAAATGTTAATATTATTATGTATGACAGCTGTTTATAAATAATTGAAATGTTAACTCAATAATACAAAGTGTCCACATGTTTTAATTTTTCATTACCTGAACTTTTCCGGAATGATTGTTTTGAAATATTATTTTGCGTCGTTAAAATTCTGCTATAATGCTACCATATATCTATTTTCCGATGATACTCGTCGTTGTATCCACAACCACACACTTGGTTTAACGTTTACCTGTATACAATGTATTAAATAAGTATCTATTTTTAATTGTAAGCATTAAATAATTAATTAATGAGATACTAAAAATACTTAAATATTTGCACAAAAAGGAGAATTTTTCCAATTATATTGGAAGATATAAAATTGTTTACAAAATCGTAGATTGATAACATTTTTATGTTAAAAATAAGAATATGTATTATTATCAAAAGTGCGAATTATATAATATATCGTCGTTCTTCTGGAAGAAAGTAATAAATCGAATAAATTACATATGTAGTTAGTTATATCAAAATGTTTCTTATTTAAAACTCTACCGTATGAAAGAACACACTTTGTTTTATAAATTATACTTTTACTTAAAAACAGTTTTGTACAAACACACAAAATGAAAAAGGTATAGCATTTCAAACATTTGACAAACTTCAAAGTTCAATTACTCAAAATTAGTATTATTCAGTTAGTGTCTTCTTAACATGAAAAGACAGCGTTTGCTTTACAGCTGTGTAAAAACGGCATTTTCGTCGATTCCTTCTAGGCATTGTTACAAACTTATAAGAAATTTTTAATTATAGATAATAAATTGATTGATATAAATGACATGCATTCCTGTAGAATAACGTTTATTCAATTTTTATTTTCAACAAAACATTGGCGATATGTATTTCTTCAGAACGAAGTTAATATAGAATTCAGTAAAACAATAAAGTGCCTTAAGTATATTTCAACAACGGTCTTTATAGAGTTTGAAAATTAAATTCAACGTAAGTTCGTACATCAAAAGCATACAACATTAAGAGTGAGTTCTGGACGTGTTCGTAAGTACCATGCACCAATGGCTACAACATTAC
The DNA here is from genome assembly GCA_022494535.1 of Himalopsyche phryganea. NCBI lineage: Eukaryota > Metazoa > Arthropoda > Insecta > Trichoptera > Rhyacophilidae > Himalopsyche > Himalopsyche phryganea. Next base: position 575,364 of record JAGVSL010000132.1, on the reverse strand, counting down.
TCTATCACTTGACTTTGGTTCCACAAGATCGACTTTGAAGATATCGCCAAGTCTCACGTACCGAGTCATTTCTTCTACCGCATTTGAAGGGGGAAATGTTATATGTATAGAGTTTTGCTTTGCGTAATGTTGTTCTTAAACCGAGTTCTCTTCGGTATGTATCTAGTTAAGCTTTGCCGTTTCATTGGATTTTATTTTTAGCATAAGTATTTTAAGAAAAACTTTTCTGTGAGAAAATATTTTTTGCTAATCGAGATCTTATAATTTAACTTAAGTCTACATGTTTTATTATTTGGGATATGTCTATCATCAGTGTTTAGGAGTAAATAGATGATTACTATTCAATTATTATTTATCTTATGAAAGGTAATATGACATAATAAATCATTGATTTAACCGTTTAAGAATTAAATTTACTTGTCATGTATGTAGTCACAACCAGTTATATCAACAAAGAAACAATGAAAACAGTGAAAAAACTTAATTAAAAACACATCACTACTTTTTAAATTATGTCTAATAATTTTTGACGTCATGGTCCTAAAACCATCGGATTCAGCTTTAACGTATTGTTAAGCTACTTTATTTAATTTAAAATATTTACCTTTTGAGAATAAATGTATTTTTTTGTAAAAGAGAAAAAAAATATAGACTACGATTCTCCAACATTTTATTTCCGTACCTAATATCAGCATTTTCTTATCTAAAAGTATTAAGCATCTTTACGCTTTAAATCAGTAATAATGTGCTATGTAACTATTATTTATTAAGCTATCCACTTTATGAGATTCATTAATCATTAACGAATTCGATATTAATTCTTTTTTATAGCAATAGTAATTACAGTTTTTTGCCAATAATAACTGTGAACGAAATCGACTTAAATTACGTAACAAATTCTATTCTAGAACCTATCGTATGGTATTCATAATTCAAAACAGCCGATTTTCAACTGTGAATAAGACATAGTATTTTGTTTGAATAAAAAAAAACCTAAGAGTAATAAAGTTGAAATATTCATTGTCTATCTTGTAGAGGTCTGCACGGGCCCGGGTAAGGAATTCAAATTTATGAAAAACATTTCGTACCATATTCGGGTCATAAGTCAGCCATGCATGGCAATAGTATTAAATAATTTAACTTAACTTAACTTAGCTTAACTTAACTTAAATAATTTATTTTACATGTGCTATGAATATCGTTGGAACTATGGAAACAATAACAAATATTGTTTGAAAAGTATAAATGAATTACTATATTAAAAGAAATCGGGTTTTTTTCGGGCTGTGAAAAATAAGTCTGGGCTTCGGGTCGGGTTCGGGTAACAAGTGTGATATTGAGACTTGGTCTCGGGCCGTTCCTGAAGACGATGAGCTCGGATAGGGAAATTTTATGAAATTTTATAAAACAGACCTCTACTATCTTGTCGATGTAAATAAATACATCTCACTGACAAAACTCCGTATTCCAAAAATGACACGATGCCGAAATGTTTATCAACAATATTAGGTAATTATTTTGGAAATTAGATCACCACTTTTTCCTTCTAGAAGATCTACCAAATAATAAATGACGCAATCAATTAAAATAAAAATCACTTGCGATATATCGTCTTCTCGCGACCTACCCCAAAACTGCTTTACTCCTCTACTTTATAGTCACCTATCTTATATGAAAACCGATTTCAAATAATACTCTAGATCATATAGTACAGCAGACGGGCGCCTGGAAGCTTCATTTTGTTTATTGTAGCCGTATACATAGATCTCATCAATACGGATGTTGAAAGATGTACGATCTAAATTTACATGCACTGCACTTAATAAAATGCAAGCTACAAAAATAACACATCGGGTTTTATTTGTGTTAAGCTGCCAACTTTGAGGTTTACTTTTTTGTAAACATGCACTATTAATAATATATGATATCCTGGAGTAGGGATTGCAATACCCGACAAATATTAACTACCGGTATCTTGATATTTTATTTTAAATACCAGTATTACGATTTTTTAACCATGAACCATGTCCTCTCTCAATGTGGAGCATATGGCCTTCTAATGCTTATAACGTAACAGAAGTTTTTCTACGAAAAACTACTTGTTGATCAAGCCATATTTTTCTAAGAGAATATGGATAGAAAGACAGGGCTACTACTTACTACAGAACTATAGTTGGCTAATAACTTTCGCTACGCCCCAAATTTATTTATGGTAGTAAATTTTAGACATCACAAACATACATGCCTTCGAACTGAAATCCATAAATCTTTCCATACTGGGATTCAAGCCCGTGAAATCCGTAACCGAAACCAACGTCGTTGACCACTTCACTGCAGAACCAGTCGTTACCTTACTTTGAAAAGGTTCAAACTGACATTTTGGCCTAAAATGACCTTTTGATAGGAAAATGTTGTATTAGCCACATTCTACCATATACGTTGATTTCAGAGTCATATATTGTTCAATTAGGAAGTTAGTAGTATTCCGGAGTTCTATTCACAAGTTTTTTTTCATAAAATTGTTTCATACGGTTCTTTCAATCGATATTACTGCTTATTATCATCTCACAGAAACAACATACACATCACATTTTTTTTGAAAAGGTTTTAACGTCATGTCGAACATTCTTTGCTCGGTGGTTAGTGTGTGTTTTACCCTTTACTTCTTTTGTTCTATCGATGTGGTCATTGACGAAAATTAGCTGAGTTCGTTCAAGCATTTAAAGTATATATGTGTTATTATTCTGTTGTATTATAATATTATTGTTAGCTTATATAGTTCAACAAGTCATGATAATATATACTATTAATAAATATCTCAAAAATCAGAACATTTTGTTTGATGGAATTGAAATACCCGATAAAACTTTTTCAAACAAACTTTTGTTGTCAGTTATAATTAAAGCTTTAGATACTCATTATTTTGTAATATAAAGGCTTTAGTTAAAATAAGTGATATGAAAAACAAGTAATATTTATATATATATATAAATATATGCTAACTCGCCAATTAAAAATACGTTTTTTCCTTCAAAATACAAAATATGATCAGACAAAACTTCAAACGCTCGTATCTCAAAACATGGTCAAGTGCAGTTAGAACCTTTTCAAAGTAAGGTAACGCAGTATAGACGAAAATATATTGATAAAAATCAACAAGAATATTAATAATAACGGCCAATTGATATCGCAGTTTCCTACGAATAAATTCTATATTTTTTATAAAAAAAACTGTTTTTTATTAATACTGAAAATATACTATTTCTTTTAATTTAAATATGACGTTAAAACGACTAGTTGATCAACCTGTATGCGATCGTCAAACAAATAAATCCAACAGTAAAAAAAAATTCTCAAATTAATCGTGTGTTGGACGAAACGTCATCAAGTAATCAAAGCGTATAATCAAATATTTTAACACCGATTATAACGGTACTTTCTATTTTGGACAACGTTATTTTGGTATTGAAAAAACAACCGTTATATCGGGATCCCGTTTCGAGAAATAGCGAATTAACAAACCCTATCCTGTAGTTTGTCATTTACAAATTATTGTACATTGTAATGACATAGTAATAATTACAATATTTTTCTTTTCAATATAAAATTTAAACTTGATAACATTGTTATTTTACTTTTGTGTTACTAAATGTGAATCGTGTATCGTCTCTCTGACGAAACAACATCAATGTTATCATCTTAAGTTTATCTAGTCTCAAGATGCTTCTCAGAGAGAAGAAATACGTTTCACAGTTAGTAAAATAATCAGTGAAATAATTTAGTTATCAATATAAATTGTATTTTAAACAGTATTTACTTTATCGTTTCTAAATGTCTTTTTATTTTTGTACCAAACATAAACGTAAAATAAATAATCATTATAATCAACTACATGACAACTTCACACGAAAATTGTGACATTTTTGAGACTTTCTGAGTATGTTGAACTGAATATTCAGCCATGTCATTAAATTGCGCTGGAAAATAATGAGATGGCATACTTGCATAGAAAAAGCTTCTAATTTTTCAGTAAATATTACATATGCCAGTTTTCTATGTAAAATCAAATTCAGTTTACGGTATTAATCTATCAATTTAAAAAAATGATCAGCACCGATTTTTTAGTAAAACCAGTCCAGATCCATTGTAAAAAAAAGTTTTAAATTTTTGTTAGTTTTTCAAATACCTATTATATTTTAAAAATAAAACACAATTTGTTTGTACTGCTTCCACATGTTTATAATGAGCGAAACCGGTTCCGATCATTATAAACATGTGGAAGTAGTACAAACAAATTCTGTTTTATTTTTAAAACAATATAATGCCTTTCCACCAAGAATTGATAGTTAACACATTAAAACCTATTATATGTTTGTAAATATGCTTTATAGCATGTTAATCTTTTTTCACCCGAAAATTTGCCAAATGCCGAAAAAAACAATGCAATTCTCTACTAAGCTGAATTGCGAATAAGAAAAAAATCAAACATTGGAAACAAGAAAACCGACAATTTATACGAATTACTAAATATTATAACAAAAATTCGCCGTCGTATTTCAAATTTTCTCTATTGATTGTTCTACGAAATAACCATTTTTTGACAAACTATGGCAACTTTTCCATGCTGATATTATAATTGTATTCCGCTAAGTTATCGGTTTCCCTGATTCCCATTTTATATGATAATTTGAAATTGTCCCATTATTCATTAAACTTCCTATGGAATTATATTGTTATATGTATTTAGATAGAAAAAGTGTATCAGCTTGTACAGTATATATGTCACTTTTAATGTTTTAACTGTCAATTCTTGGTGGAAAGATATTATATTTTAAAAAATAAAGCACAATTCATTTGTATTACTTTCACATATTTATAATGATCAGGACCATTTCGCTCATCACGACCTTTATGGTCGTGGTCCTGACCGGTAAATGATCAAGTAGTACAAATGAATTGTCTTTTAATTTTTAAAACAGTATATATGTACCATTATCGAATATTTATAGCACCAACTGTTATTTTATTATTTTTTTTATTATTGATTGAATTGGTCGAACTCCGTTATAATAAGACAAAGCCTCAAAGTATTTAGATGTACAAAATTTCATTAGGTAGTTGACAGGTATTTCGGCTTAACACCATCGTCAGAACTATTATTTTTTTTTATTATTCTAAGAATTTTACTCTAATCACTGAAATTTCGATACGAAATAATAAAAAATCTTTATTTATTCTCCATCCGTCACTCTCTCACCTTTCTTTATCACTCTGCTGGAGAATAGATAATAATAAAAAAAATGTGAAAACATACGACGGAACAATGAGACAAGACGGGACAATCTTTTCTGATACGTTTCTTCTGTTCAATGTTTGAAATATCACAGGCGCACGTCAAAAACTTAGCCTTTCTTTTCTCTAGACTTTTTCTCGCTTTATGTGCCAAAGATTTTTCATATTTGATTTTCTACGCATCGGGTACTGGTACAAGACTAATGAGGAGCGATTTCCTCAAACAAAAGGATTCTATCGAAAGACTTGGGCATTGTGAGATTTCGAACACAGAAAGTTCAGCCAAAGCTTACATACCATCAATCTCAGCTGATTCCAGAGGTGCCGCCGTCCGAAGAACTAAAACTATTTGCTCTAAGTTTTGTAAAATCTATGACTAACAACGTTGGTATATTCTGCTATTTGTTTGTTGATTGAATTGGACTTTAGGAGTAGATTTCCAATGTTGAATGTGTGACGCGAAAAAACAGTAGGACGAATGATGTCATATTCTGTGTTAATTAATTACACTAAGTCAATAATGCTAAAGAAAACGTCAAGCGTAATTTTTCGTACGTGCAAGTATTACGTTTCATATACTGCTGCGTGTTGTATCCTATCCCTTTCCAGAGGTTAAGAAGTAAAGTCGTTAAAATTCTTATATGTAGCGACAGTTGTTGTGGATGTTGCTCTCTGGGTAGTTGCTGTGGTTGTTGGGTTGACGCTAACTTTGGCTATAGGATGGTCAGCGGTGGTGTGAATGTGATCTGTAACTGCCAGACCATTTAGATGTCTGAACAACTACAATTGGTCCTGACGGTGCTGAGATATCGTGGGTGGTCTTGTTTGGTCGGTCTTGATAGATGTTCGCACGAGTTTCATGATTGTGTTTATTCCCAGATGTGAAAACTGATGCGATGCGTTGCGTTGAGTATGCATATTCTCGAAATGGCATATCAAAAGGCAGTTACGTTGGCATCAGGAATCCGCACAGGGTTGAGTTGTAGGTCAGACCCTTCTTGTAGGAATGTCTCCAGCTCTTTTTTGATGTGATGCGAAATCGGTGTCACGGCGCTTTCACTGTCCCATCGGGTCCCACATCGAGTACTATAATATGGAGTTGGAGCAGCATAAGATAGGGCTGGTGCGCTTCTAAGTAGATACCGGTGCGTTAGCATTTTGTGCTTTTAGTGTACGCTGTAAGCAGGTGCGATTTGTCGTGGGTTGATTATGTTTTTGCGGGTTATCGTCGGTTGATTTTTCTGTTGGGGCTTACAGGCCTTTTTTTTAACCTAGTCCGACAAGAATTATCAAATATTGTCGACAATTATACATCAAACGACTAAAATAAATGAGACAACTAATGCCAAAAAAATTTTGTATTTACCATCGCCAATTCCCTATAAATATCCCATATTCAATCCAAATTTTCTGTGGCTTATGGGCTTATGAGTATAATGAAGACGCACGACAAGAATTTCAACTAATTTATGAATAATTTAAAAAATACCTATATCTATTGTTCGTCCTCTTTAATCCGATCCATACAGACTCCATATTGAAGATGATCAGTTATAAACTAATATTTTCTTAACCACATACCAATTTTTAATCTTAATTAAAAGCTGTGCTTTCTATCCCGTCAATTCTTTTTAAATACTCTCTGTTAAATTAACTATACATGAGTTTATATGACCCATTATTGAAATAATTAAAATAAAAGATTATATCACCAGTTTTGAAACGAAAAGCAAAATTAGTGTTCGATTTTAATAATTAAATGAAACAAAAAGTCATGCAATGCAGTGTAATTTCAGTGAAAGCTTTCTGCTACTAGTTTAATAGTAAAACGGTTCAGAAGCTCAATTTTACTTTACCTGATTTAGTTACCTACTCGATGTAAAGCTTTGCTTCTATTAGAGTTATCCATTTTACGCGATAGGTAAATGGAAGCTTCTATTACTAACATATGCCACTAAAGCACGAAGTATTATATTGGATATGCAATAATCGGAATGACAAAGTGATATATTCAATCAAATAAAAATGGGACCAGGAAGCTTTTATAAGTAAAAGTTTCATTATATAAGCGTAATGTTCAAAGAATTCAGAGATCGATATAATATTGTAAGCTAAATGATGGTATCTATCGCTAATTTTATTCATAATCACTGATTATTATATGAAGTATGTGGTTAACCTTAGCTGTCATGAATATTACCTTAATAATGTATGTTTTGAATTAGTGGTAATTTAATATGATCAGTAGAACCGCGAGTCTTCTTATTTCAGCATTGTATCGGGTAAAGTTCGAAAGATTTCTTCGTGGATAGTTTACTTTTCTTTTGGCTATTCAGGTACAGTGATGTGAATTCCCAAGTAACTTATGTGATCGGCTTTCTCAAAACTCTGCCCATTGCTTGCTTTTAAAATCATTACATAAATACGACATTTTCGTCAACATGATTGAGGTCAAATAGCTCCATAATGGATAAAAAGTTATATTTCGTAGGAATTGATTTTTTCAAAATTAAGTCTTAATGCATAGCCCCACCACATTCAGCCCCGAAACTATTTCGCTGTAAAATACTTCCTTGTAAATTTTTGAGTCCATTATTCAGAAAAAGTGGTGTTGTTTAAAAATGTATCCACTGCAAATCCGATGTTAATAACTTTTTCTCCTATGTATAATCTTATTAATATTTACGGATCACTCAGCAATAAGTGATCTATTTCTCTTTCTATGTTCGCAAAACTCTAATCGTCCATATTATCCCCGTTTGTATGAATGTCCGACTATCTACAGCAGTGTCTGCCAAACTGTGTGCCGCGATGGTAGAAGCCTCAGAAATTTTAATTTTAAATAATGCCTTTTCATTAAAATTTTCTTCATACTCAAATAAATATTTTTCACTTGCGTACATAGTGGTCTATGCGACACACTGATATAGTAATGCTGGCTTATAAGTAGCGTAATGAGTGTGAATAAAAACAACGAGAGTAGTTACAGAGGTAGATAAGGAATAACGTGTTTGTTTATCTCATTTAGAGCCGCATTTTGACAGAATTTCACTTATTAAATTATTGCGATCTATTAACATATATGTCTGTTAATAAAAAATTAAATTAATAAAAAAGGTTGTTACTTACACTCTATTTTTCTTTATTCATAATTATTAATAAGGTACATTTACTTTTTTAAGACATATTTTTTGATGTGCCGCAGAACAAATGCCATTCACCAGTGTGCCGTGAAGTAAAAAAGTATGACAGACGCTGATCTAGAGGTACCACCTCTAGCAAATCGTGGAATTAAACATACTATCTCACAAACATAATCTAAAATAATGTTTGAAGACGACAACGACTCCCTACGACACTTAAGCCCGCCATAATTTCCATGCCTTAAGTTGACATCATCAAAAGAAAGGAAATGCGAAAATAATTTCTCACACTTTGACCATTATGATTTGGGTTAAATTACTTTAAACGTCAAATTCTATGCATCACGTGAGGCCTTTACCAAAACTCATTTCGGCTTTCGGAATTTGCTAATAAGTATTCGGACCGTGATGGTTCGGTTGGGAGAATTTTATTCAAACAGCCCGCTCAAAATAATTTCGCTTCCAATAATTTACATTCGGCAAAGTGATTCATGATTAACAAATGTTAAAGTGAACAGTGTGCATACAGTAGTATTTGAATATCGAACGACTTTAAATATCAGTGTTGACAGCATTCAAAATACAATATTCAAACCAATAAACAAAAATTTTGATGGCTATTAAATATCATTTTAAATGCGTTTTCATTTGTTATCTGTGTAATTTGTTCACATGGCAGAATATAAAAAGAAATAATTTTGATTCTAAACAAAACAAAAGTGTGAAACTTCAAAGATCTCTTGTCTTATTTGTCAATTCATTCAAAATTTGACTATGCAAAACAACCGAAGACATATATATTTAGAAATATATTTCCAAAATTGACTGCTTGCCGATTAAACAGTAGGATGAATTATGATGACGATGACGACGATTATTCAGTTCAGAGGAGATATTTCCCGTTCGACGAGTGGTGACAGAATTCACGATTACAGAATGAATCCGGTGCTTTCTTTTTGTTCATATATACTATCGTCGACTGCCTGTGTTCTACTTTAGTCATCATGACTTGCCTTTTCAGAGCGTTCACCATTGTCGCAATGTATGCAGAACCCGTGTCGTATATCGGTAAAATAAAATATGATTTGCCAATTAGCCTCTTCAGTACTGCTCACGAATAATGACAAGCATAATGTTTCGTAAATCTGCAGCGTCACGTATCACTGAACTATATTTATTTCAAAACCTTATATTGCCTTATTATCTGCTTCTGTGGTCGAGTGATCAATGTCGTTGGCATCGATTGCGGTACTCACGCGGGTTAGAATCCATATACGGACAGTTTCATAAATTGATTTTTCAATCAAATTATGGATCTTGTAATGTTGCACATTACAAATTATATATATATTTATGGAATAGTTTGGATTATGTATTCCAACTAAAATTTAATAATTGGAAGTCCACGCAATGGCAATTTTGTGTTAATTGCGGCGGCCAGACTTAACCAATCAAGTCGTGCCGTGGTGGACAAGAAAGAACCAATAAGGTCATTTCAAATTGAATAATAATTAGGCCAGAATAGAAGCGACGAAATTATAAGATACTTCAGGTCTGGCGTTCAACCGCAGAGGTGGTCCTCCAAGGGCTACCCAAACGAGCAGCGCACTGATGGAAGTCATCCGATCCTGATGGAGCAACAACATCTCTATCAGTATCATATTTATATTTCTTTTGTTATTTTTATTGTATTAACTTAAGCTATGGTCATTCCATATGTTGTGCATATTGCAACCTTTAAATGTAAAATCTTATTTTTTGTTAAACACGAGGTTACTCTAACTTTTTGTATTAATTTGTGATAATTCATTGTTGTATATTAAAATTTAATTTATCACAATTCTTAGCATTTTTACTTAGGGCACTTTTTGTCATATACCTTTTATAATATCTCTGTTAATTGCAGAAGGGTTCTAACACCCCATGCCGCGAGATTATTGTTGTAAAATCTTGCCTTCCGACGAGCTAGTTTCTTTTAAATTAATGATGATAGCATATAGTGCGAAGTGGAGGTAAACCATTTTGCTTCCACTGTACTGTTTTGCTTCATCTTAATTATCCTTCTAAATTCAACGTAAAATCGTTCGATCGATCGATACGCGTTTTTTCACATTTTTTTTTATTGACGACATTTTTATAATATTTTTATATACCCGTGTTCTTCTTTTAACTTTTTTTATTTAGGGCAATTTTTTTCTGTGTTTAATTTCTTAATATGACAATCTCTGTTTTAAGACATAGATTAGCTTACTAGCTCTACCCTTCTTTCACTACTGTCTTCAAAAAAGAGAGTAACACGAAACTCTCGTAGAATATTTCTGTTAATACTTCTTAACAAATTCATTCACTGCACATTGAGGGCAAACATGGCTTAAAACATTGCCTAACAAATATTAAACATCAATTGATTTAAAACTAGTATTTAAGATTTTTTAAAAATTCGCTACAATGAATATTCATCACTGAGAGTATTATATGAAAACATAAAGCTAGATATATGAACCTTTAAAAATAAAATGGTCATTAATTGTTTATGAAACAAACTAAGCAAATAATTAATTCATTGTTCTTCAGCAAGTAGTATTACCATTAAGTACTATTACCAAATGGAAACAAATTCTGTGTTATTTATTATTCAAACAGCAATGTTTGTTGAAATCCTCTACAGCAGTTTAATTTACATGAAATAAAACACTAAGCACTACATATTGTTTCCACTGACTTTAGCTGAACAACAGACACCAATGAATATGCCTTCATATTTTACATTCAGCTGTTAGCTTAATTTCGAGAATATATTTTAATCGTATTCATTTTGTTTGGCCGTTTAATTACTGAATTTATTAATTGCTTAATAGAGACAATGCTATTTTTTCAAAAGCAAAATATTGTTACTAAAATAACAGCAAACAAATATACACAAATATTGTCGCCTCGGGTAAACATGGTTTCATCTGCTGGTTTTTTCACAAAATCATCTGAAAAAACATACAGATTGTAAGTGCATCAAGGTTCCATCTGAATATATAATTAGAAATACCGGGTGAAGACAATCACAGTCTCTAAAGCGGTAGACTCTTTCATTCGCGTATGTGGTGTATTTCATTCAGAAAGTTACATTTTCTGAAATCTTAAATTGTTTCTCTTGAACAGTTTTAGTTTTTGCAGATAGAACCTTGTTTAGCCAAGGTGACGATATATCAGTGCTGCCTAATCATATTCATTCGTAACCATTTTGTATGTACACAATAATACCAAGAAGTTAATTGGATTCAGTTGAGATGTGTAGTATTGTGTATTATTATAAAGAAACACTCTTGCTGAGAAAATATTATATTTGAATTTAATGCATTTTTTATTCGTGGTGACGTGTCTGATACTGGTGTCGTCACTGCACACATCAACGCAGTCTGTTTATAGAATCGTTGATTTGGTTAAAGATGTTCTTGCGGGGATTTTGAGCTTCTTAAACATTTCTATGCAAACAAATCTTTGTCATATTTGTGTTTATCTCGCCTCTGGATATAAGCGTATCTGTAATATGTTATGTTCAAAATGATCTTATTCCAATTTCTTTACGAAACTCACTATTTTATTAAAGCTATTATATTTTTTCGACGTCAGTGTCTCAGTCAGCGTCCTTGGCACTGTTCCCAGATTCAATTCCCTGTGCGGACAGTTTTCATAAATTGATATTTCAATCGATTTATGGATTTCTGTTCGCAGTCTGAGTGTTTGTGTTGTCTAAAACTCCCTCCTCACCCACCCATCTCATTCTCACGGGGCGTAGCGAGAGCGATTAGCTAACCACTAGTCCTGTCCTAGCCCTATCCTTCTATCCCTACTCTCTTCGATAAAGAGAGGTTAAGCAACTGAGTAACAAACAGTTCTCATGGAAAAAATTCTGTTGAGATACCTCCATTAAGATACCATTTGCTCAACATTGGGAGCAGACATGGAAAAAATATTTTTTTTTGGCTCCCAATGTTGAGCATATGGACTCCTAATTGAGCATCGCAGCAGACGTTTTTCATCGAGCACTGGTTATAATTCAATCTCTAAGCTTTTGTTTTTGGATCGCATGAGTAGGTAGGAATGTAAATAGTTTAAGCCTTTGAGCACATCAAAATTAAAAAAAAACTCAACCTTTGAAAATGCTCATCAGGGGTTCAAGTTAGCGAACACTACAACTGAAATGGACGAACGCTCAAGAAAGTTGACCGCTCGGCCACAAGATCGATATGCCCAGCTGTATCTATAATACGATAATTTTTTCTTATATACCTTTATTTAAACGTCTTTTTGTAATTCTAATTTCATCGCACGGAATCTGAGAAATCTACCGAACTCCATTTGGGAAAAGCTAATCAATAGTATAATAATATTAAATAAAACTGTGCACGTTTTAAGAGATACGAAAGTAAAATACATTTATTTCCCTTTGTCTATATCAGAATCTTAATAAAGAATCTGTTAGTTAATGAAGTGCTTAGTCTGCGAAAACATCTAAATTGCGCAATTATCTGAATTGAGCGACTACCACGATAACATTACAAATGTAAACTGACTTGTTCAACAATGCTCTATTCCTAATTACATCACCCGAAATGTTCAAACGAAACTTTCTCGATTTGGCGTTTGCTCATTTATAACATAATCAATTCCGTAAAATCGTATTTTCGAACGTGGCAAATTCATGAATATTAACCGCGGATGAAACTTTGCTTAATTACACAAGGAATATAAATAAAATATACCTAGAGTCGAGATACCCACTAGCACCAAAGATAGAACAAATATCATTTTACATTCTTGGTTTGATTTTTTTTAAATAAAATCCAAAATTAGATTTACTTTAAAAAATAAAAGTTAAATGCGATAAAACGATGAATGCAGTAAAGTGTTCAATTATTTTCTGTCTCTCAACATTCTTGATTAGGGAGGCATTTACAAATCAGACAAATGTACGATGCAAAATACGAGGCACATTGAACACTGACCGACTTAATGAGAAGACATAACGTACATATGTGGTTAGTAGGTGAGTCATCAGCGGGAACATTATTAGCTAGCGTAATAAAAACAAGATGGTGCTTGCAAACGGTATCGGTATTTTATACGATAGTGTTTGAAGTGGTTGAGGGGTCACAAGTGCTTATAAGCGAGATAAAAAACAATAGAAAGGGATAAAATTTGCAAAAACAAAGCAATAGCGACTGATGGAGTCCTACGTACTTCTGAGTGAGATAGCAAATTTTCAACAAAAAGGATCAATTGAATTAATATTTGTGACGGGACGATATTCACAGATAAATTGAAGAAAACGATAGTTCAGGGAATGATGAATGTGGGTTTTTTATTCGGCATTGTTCTTATGGGTATTTGGCCGTGACGCCCAATGCATACGGGAAAACGATAATGCAGAAACGATCGACTTGGGTTTCATTGTAGATACATTGGAAAAAAATAATACGATCATTTCTGTGGCGTTATGACAAAAGTAATAATTCAGTTTTACGTAAGTTCGAAGAAAAATCAATATTAATTTTGATGAGTTATCAAGCAATCAAAATAAATTGATAATTCTTTGGTACTATTTATTAATACTTTAATATGGATAATTACTGGTAGGTACACCAAATTTTGCCACTACATACTAATGAATACCATTGGCAAAGCAACTATAGATCTGGATAGGATAATATTTTATTAAACTACCTAGCCAGACTAAATCATTTTTAGTAAGTCAGACAGATTACGAAAATAATTTTGTTTTCTAAACATTTTAAAAACAATACAATCGCATAAATTTTAAGTTTGTTATTTTAACAGTTAATGAAGAAGATTGATATCGTCTCTTTCATTGATGAAAATATATATTAATGTTAGAAACTTATTGGAAATATTTTTGAGAACTCACTCTCTTCCACCCGTAAAATACCTAAAACTATAAGTATAGTTAAACAGTGTTCCTCTTTATTGACAACATCATCAGGAAAAAAAATGTCTCCGACTCATTAGATAATGATCAAGCCAATTCATCTCGACTTGCATAGAGCAATGTAATTTAAAAAGTCAAGGTTTTCGTGATCTAAAGGTCAAATAATTTTGAATTTATAGAAACCACATTAAATAATAAGCACTCAAAAAATATGTTCATTGATGATCAAGTTAAATATTTCTTTGAATTCATAACTTTATATTTCCGAAAATACTAAACTAAAAACAGTTTTAATGGAGGCATGTGTGTAGAATTATAATTTTCGAAGAAGTAAAGGCTTGGTAAAAAATAAAATTTATTTCAGTATATTTGAAATAATAAAAGCAATGTGTATTTTAAAATTCAGAAAGCAAAATCAAATTCGGGATGAAATAAGTTTCGCTTTGCTGGTTAAGCATCTATGCATTATTACTTAGAGCAGGTATGCTCAACCTGTTGCTGTTGCGAACGACTTTTTATCGAGAAAGTAAAAAAGGGCTACCGATTTAAAATTTTCATCCTAAATTTTTTTATGGGATTGATCTTTTAACTTACATAACAGGTGATAAAAGCCTCAGACTAAATTTTTTAGAAAAACTGGAAATTAATAGCTATAATTAAAAAAATAATCTCCTTAATGAACAAACAAACATTAATTCGTCATCTTTACTTATACCATTATAAGAAGCTCAAGTAATTAAGCATAATTAATAAAATTTCAAGGCATTTATTTTAATGATTAATTAATAACACCACGTAAACTCCTTTCCCGAAAACACAATTAGTGCCTTGAGTAATTTAATTTTAAATAAATATTATGACATTAATTTGTCTAGGTGAGATGACTTAATATTGTCTATCTTTTTTAAACAGTAAAATATATGGCCAAGCTAAAAATAAGTTTTGAGATGGCGTTAAGCCGAAATAACTATCAACTACTTAATAAAAAAATTATTACCAAATACTTTGATATTTTATCGAATTTCATATTAAGCATTTTTAATGTGTAATTAGCTTAGCTTTGAGTAATCAGCTAAGCCCAATTTTAAAAAATGAAAACGCATAGGAATACCGACATTTTATAGGAATAATGTAAATTTATTATTGTTCACGTATTTTAATAAATAATTCAAATTGAATAATACAAAAAAATATTCTTCGTATCTTTCGAGTGAGCATTCATTTTGGTGTTGGAATGCTGCAAAACAGGGTTATTGATTAAGTATTTTTTATCGGCTCCGAAGGCCATCCCGGTACGGACAATCATAAACAGCATTTTCAATCGATGTGTCAATTTCTATTCACAGGGATGGATGTTTATGATGTTGAGATTTCCATTCCTATTCTGATTCTATGGGCGATTAATTAATAACTAGTTCTGTCCTAGCTCTATCCTTTTATCCCTACTTTCTTAAAATAAAAGAGAAGATGAGCAACTGAGTAACAGGCAGTTCTCGTAGAAAAACTACTGTTGAGGTAGCTCAATTAAAAGTCCAAACGATCCATATTGGCAGCGGAAATAATAAATGAATGTCATTTAATAATGGAAAAAATCCATCATTGATAGCCATCATTAATTTTAATTGTGTAATTAGTAGGAAAATGAGTATAACTTTTATAAATATAATGCCATTCCTTAATGAATTACAGTCGTATATTCAAAATGAACTTATATAGTTTAAAAAGCAAAATCAAAGCTATCGGCTGTGGAAAGGAAAACTCACTAACCCACACACAAAAAATATTGTGTACAGCCCAAACTAAACGTGTATTAAATTCCATACATTGTGATTATCGAAAAAAAAAGTTTTGGAAAGATGGAGGGATAAGTTCTTTTGCCTTTTGTACAGTCGATATATTATATGTTTTTATATACATACAGTGTATTAGCACGTTTTGTGTGACTTTTTCCTTTCCACAGTCGATATACATATTATAGAAATAAATACAACTATAAAAACGATGCTAAAGGCTTTCGTGGAACAATATTAAACATAATTTTATTTTATGAAGATTTAATTTTGTGGCTTTAATAATACTTAGAAAACGTCCTGTAAATGCCAATAGTATGGAGTGAATTCGTTCTTTTGTAGGATACATTTTAAAAGTTTTAATTTGTATTATACAAGCGAGGACGTTTTGTTTTCATCGTGTCGTCCTTTTCATTAACCATAGTGAAAGTTTAACAAATTACATTGCAATTATCTAAGAATATTACAAAAACTTTGAATATGAAGAAAATACTTACAAAAAGAACATTTACATTAACTTTCCCGTTTTCCTATTAAAAAAAATCCCTTCGGATCTCATGCAGTCACATTGCGTTACCGTGTGGATTTTGTCATATTAACGCATTTATAAAGCGAAATCACGAAAAGTGAAATATGGTTTTATGTAGTATTAAGTAATTATTTGACGACATATTTTGTGTGTAAAACCTGAAATATATATCAAACTATGTGAAATTATCGAAACACGCAAGAATGAAAATTCTTCGTATCAGAACAGGCTCGAGACGTGTTTCAATGCCGTTAGAAACAAAAGAGTCGCATATGGTACGGTCATGCATCTGGAGTCGTTAATATACTATATTTAATACTATATTATATTCTAATGTCTTTTTCGATGATAAAATTGACGAGGTTTTCAAATTATGATTAATTATACAAACATGAGGTAAACTTTTATGCTTTTTTGATTTTTCATTGTGTGTAGAACTATTTTGTTTATAAATAGCAAAATTTAAAATTTTTGGGTGACCTATTTCTCAGATAATTCTCTCAAAATTAAATGTTCTACAAAGCTAGCGGCCAATTAAAAAATATTAAATCAACGAATAGTCCTAAAATCATCAAATATATTTTTCATATTATTATATTAACAGCACCATGGCCGAGTAAAACACATTCTTCCTGCTTTATTTTACTATGTTTATCGTTTAAGGTCTCTTATGCTCATACCCTGCTTTTTTCATGTTGTTTCATTCCATCCCACTTCAGATTATTTACTAGCCCTTTCTTAACATGAAATGATTGAAATCAGACATATTTCAAAAAATGTTTCATTACATATTATTGATTCAACTATTAGCTGAAAACTTTTCAGGCTTCACTCCCAATATTTGTCAAACGAGTTGTTTGATAAAAGTATATAATACAATTTATTTAAGAAATTGATCGCTTTCTCTGGAACCAATTAATTGTATCCATTATTTTATCAGTGGTGGCAGCTTTTCCATAAACGCTACAGACTTTTTTCTGTCCCCCGCCAGTCTTCTTTCTTGCTCCAACGTCACCGCAGCGTCCCGTAGTAAATCCTAAAGATGGTTAGCAGTGGCTTTCTAGGGCAACGAAATCTATTCAGTTGGTAGAACAGACATGTAGGACTCATCCTTCCTTGGAGTATCCGAAGCAAATGTCCATAACAGGTCCCTCGACACTTTTTTTTAGTTTGGACGCAATAAGAAATTGGTCCATCGCCTCAATTCAAACCACAATATCCCTAGTATTTTCCACAAACATCTGTTTTCAAAGCATAGTTTATCTTATATTTTTATAATATAACAAATATTCCTTTGCGCGTCTTATACATACATATAATCGTAATACACTTGCATTTTTGTATAGATCATTTAAACACTTTATTACTGCAACGCGACCAATACAGAGGCCACTATTTAATATGTATCGTCGTCAATCGCCTTTTCTTTGAAATATAATTTATGGTCAACAGTTAAAAAACAGCAATGAGTTTTTTTTGTGGCAATACCTTCGTGTTTGCCGTTTTGGGTCCAACCTGCAAACGTTGCTCCAAGTGACATACGCGAAGCATAAATCAGCACTATCCTCCGAGTGCTTCCGATGTATTTCCGGATAAGTGCTTAGCAATTTTGCCCATCGCCTTAAATTCGATTCCGATCTGATGCATCGTGAAGCGGGATATCCCGGTGTTGCCAGCACCCAGTGTCTGTTCAACTACTCCCGCAAAGGGGCGGGGAGAGAACATTGCCAAATGTTTCGTAGATCATTGACTTTTATTTTCTGTTCGGTATCATTGCATTACAGAGAAAATGCAATGTCTATTGTATGGCGTTAACGTCTATGGGAAAATAAACTTTGGTGTTTGTGAGCAATAAGATTAAATTTAAGTGAACGTATTTTAATCGTATCAGCTAACAAAATGTTATTCCTAATACAAACTATCATGCGAAAGCATTCTATTTTTACATGATTCACATTTTCAACCAACGATAAGACGATTTTTTTTTTGAAAATATTTTGAAATTTGAATGTGCACGAGATATAAATAATATGTATTTGCCATGTCAAGGAAGGTATCTCAACACATGTTTTTGTCCGAGAGCTGCTTGTTACAAAGTTCTCTTTTTCGAAGAGAGTAGACATAGAAGGATAGAGTTACAACAGGATTAGTGGTTAATAAATCGCTCTCGCGATTTTAATAGCAATTTATTTATAATAATCATTATAAGAGTTAGGTTTTGCGCAGGTACAAGCAATTTTGTTACATAAATTAATTAAATGAATAATTATATATACCACTAACAAAAAAGTATGATTCTTATTGTTTTTAAATATATTTTTATCATGAATGTAGTATGATTCCACCATTTCTGAAATAACGTTTACAAAGAATTGCATTTTAACATATTCAAGATTTTCTTATATAATATTTGGTGAATTTCAAACACTGAGTTTAAGCATTGTGTGCTTCATGGACTCATATATGCGTGCATAGTAGTGAAATTCAATACAAAATAATAAGTGTATTTTTTACACAACTGGAAGAGATCTAAAATTTATCAAATGTGTTAGTTGTGTAACCGCAAGTGGCAAGCATTACGAGGTTCAGCAAGAGATATTATCTGATCTATGGCAATAGTCACATTGCCATATGGACATATTAATATACTAGCAAGACGAACTCATAAAACTGGTAGGAGTTGAGTATAAATTGATTGTATTATTAGTGAATTTACTGGGCAAATGAATTGCAATAGTTAACCGTTACAGCGTGAGCCATTTTCAAGCGAATTTATTTTCAGCCACCTGATCTGTTAAAACACTCACTATGACTAAAAACAGTTCACATTCAACAGTAAAAAATAGAGAATTGTGTGAAATATTATTGGTTATCCCAAATACATCAAGAAGTAATCTAAACTCGTCGTATTCTCTCTAAAATAAAACAAAGAAGATTAAGAAGTTGAAAAATATTTAATCTACGACTTTGCAAGCAAAATGGTGTAATATAAACAGCCACCATGCGCACAAGCGAGTAGCCGCATAATAATGTGTAATACATATTAATGCTGCGTATTGGCAGTTCTCTTTTAAAAATATTTGTCTTTGTGTTTTACTTTACATTTTCATGATCTGTTGCCTAATTTATCTACCTAAAGGTTTGAACTATTTTTTTAAGCATATAATCATAAGTGTTTTTTTTCTAGTTTGACCAGACATACGAGATAAAGTCGTGCGTTCATCGTGTTAAAGGCAACTCTAGGCATGGTTTTGGGCACGCTGCAAGACTGAGGTGTGTCAAGTGGTATAAAACGACTGTTATTTTTTTCTAAATAATCATGTTTGTAGGAGAACTAACAATATAAAACAATGGATAAAAAAATACGCCGGGAAGTTGAATAGATCGTCATACAGCAGTGGATCTAAAACGGCTTTTCACGATAGTTTTTGTAAAGAGATTTGTCAAATGTTTATTGAATTTTTATTTAACGGCATCTGAGTGTGCTATCTTGTAGGCTTATGTAGAGCGATAAAACAAATTGAAAACGTTTTCTAATCATCGCTCTTAGAACGATGCGAGTAATTGCGACATATACCTACAGTTTTCATAAAATATTAACTTTCGAATCATTCAATTGGTCCGCTTATGGAGCAGATATCGATTCAAAATATAAATGTTGCATAAATAAAACGTTACTTTGCAACAGAGTATAATTTATTATTGATCAGTCCCTGACAGCTCCGAATCGGGTCAAGGACCATGACGATAAGTTATTGTCTATTGTTTCGTATCCGTGTCATGGATTCGCGGCCGCATAAACATACACTTTGAGAATAATTATTTTTTTAATTTGAAAATATAAATGCTAACAACAAATCGAAATGTATCAGTCAATTTTATTTTAAGATCTATCTAACTAAAGATTACAATTTATTACGCACAATTAAAACATATGCAAATAATTGCAAAAATTAATTGTTTTTAGAAATAACAACCGGAGTAGCATTTAGAAATATGTTCGCCATTGATATCTGAAGCATATCAACACAACTTGTTTTACAAACATTGGTTATAAGTTATTAGTCAGTTACTCAACCTTTCATTGAATAAATGAGAAGGAAAAATGGATGGAGTAAAGAAAGCTCTATTACAGAGGCTCAAGATATAATTCCTCCCTTTCCAAGATCACCTAATTCTAACTCAAAAGGTGTCTTGTAGATATACATATGGGTAATATTTAAAATCTTTTATAAACGGCCGTAATTCCCCTCCTAAAACTCTAAGCGCTAGGAAGCTTGGAAGCTAGTCAGTCGCTTCTGCGAAACGTTTTCAGGATCGGAAATGGGTATGGGTATGGGAAATGGGGGTCTATACTTTTGGTTGTAAATTTATCAATTGATTTGAATTATCAATGTACGAATGTTTTCATTCACCGATTCTAACCCGTGACCGCGCGACCGAATAGACGATAATGCAACAGTGTCGATCTTTCAGTTACAAGACAACACTTATTAGTTATCGTACAAAACACGAAACCAAAATAAACGTAATGAAATGTTTGGTATCAAGCTTTATAAATAAGGTTATCAATCATTGTCGCATTTTCTATTGACCTCATTTATATAAAGCACATTAACGACAATGCCAGTAGCAAGTCTGTTAAATTCATATCGATTAATATAATTTCTGTTCTTTCACTTTACGCACTGGTCACATTATCCACTCAGACTCCCTGATGATACTCAAAGTAATTATCTAATTTAAACCTATTGAAACAATTGCCTCTTGACCCTACACCAGCAATGTTTGCAGTGCTCTTACCAAAGACTTAGCTACTGTGAACAAGGATCCACCTACATGATGTACTTGACGTGCTTGTGACCGAAGATTTAAATAAACCAGGAAATATCAAACTTTTCGCACTTTTGGAACCACTTGAAAGATTGAGAACGTCTTTTTTATAAGAAGTATAAAATAATTTAAGCTTTGTCATAATATAAACATATGTAACTGGTAGCTAACTTTTCGAATATAAGATTCATTATTTCAGTCCATCGCTATGATTAGTAACGTATTATCTATTATAATAATATATAATGCTTAAAAGTTCACATTTTTATATTTTTTCCTACCATCAATACCTTTTTATTGAAACATATATTTTATTGATTTAATCAACAAACAAATATACGACTCATGTTCGTGTCCGACGCATAACTGCACGAGACTGATCTTTTAAAAATTTACTGTAAAAAATAATGATCATATTAATGCCAATGCACCATTTCAAAAATTTAATGTTGAAATTACACCTACCAAAAAAAACTATTTACAGAATTTAGACAACAGAATAGAAAAAAATATGCAATTATATCGATACCTCAGTTTATAAGTGTAACAACAAAAAAGGCGTAGTTCTAAGATAATTAGGAAACAAGGTTTTTGGCAGTTTTAATATTTTATGATTATATTCTAGGATTAACTAAGAAATATATTCATATTTATAATATTATAAACATAGTTTTGTTTGTTTTTAATAATAGTAATAACAGGAGTTTTTAGAGGTTTTCACATGATTATCGGAATTATTACAGTTTGGATCTAAAGTAATCATAACCACTGTTATTATATAATAACCACAGAGTACCACTTCTTGCATTTTGAAATCGGTATTCTAATCATTTCTTCATACTTAACTCAAAACTGAAAACTTTTGACTTGTTACGCTTTGGAACGTAGGATGGAAATATAATTTTATACATATTAATCCAAATAAATTAATAATAGAGTAGGTCTAAAGCTCTTTTAAAATGAAGAAGTTTGTTGTTTTTCTTGCGACAACTGGATCTTATTACATTGGTAAGCTAGTATTGTAGAACTGGACTGGTATCTCACCTGGGATTATCACAGATGTTGATTTTGGAATCAAAACGTTAATTTGAAAAGAGGAGAATACATTAACGCTATTTAATAAAGCATTCCCTTTCTATATAGATGTTTTACTCTCTTGGAAATTTAGGGCGCGTCAAAAAATCGTCACAGAAAGTATGTAAATATTCTTTTAAAATATGCGTAAGAATTCTACTCCCGTAGTCAAATTACATAGATACATAGCATTGAAGCGGAAAAATGATAAGAGTAGTTTGAAGGGCAGACAAAAGGTATTTGATATTCGACATAAATTTAAATATAAGAGGGTGGGGATTTTGTTATCTGTCCTAAAGTATTTTTAACGTTTTGTCCTGTAGAAAAATTGTAAATCCCATATAAATAACGTACAGTGATAAAGTATATCCCAAACTTTCACAGACAAAGCTTTAGGCTTACCTTTTTAGGGTATCCAAAAGAATCTGGCCAATAGATAAAATTATTCACGGATCTGCCATAGAAGGTATGACTTGAATTATTGAAGAAAAATAAAATATATTTTTATTGTTATTAATATTAAAAAAAGTAATTTTCACAATATTTGTCAGGCAATCAATATCAACATGTAAGTTTATATTTTGTTAAAAAATCTATAACAAAGATTTATAATTCTCATCATTTATCTTCGTGTCTCATTTATTTCTTTTTGTATTTACGGTTTATTTTAGACGTACGGAACGCTTTTTCTTTGCTATTTTGGAATATGATGAGGCTTAAAATAGTCCAGTCCGTGATGCTGAGGTAAATATCGTCGGCTACAGTTAGGGATGTATTGGTTTCAACTCCCGCTACGGATAGTTTCATAAATTCATTTTTCAATCGATTGATGGATTTCTGTTTGTAGGCACGAATATCTAACATTCCCTCTTACCTATTCCATCTTAAATTACTTGGTGTAGCCAGAGAGATTAGCTTAGCACTACTTCTGTCCTAGCCCTATCCTCCTATCCCTGCTCTCTTCGAAAAAGAGAGGTTGATCAACTGAGTAACACGCAGTTCTAACAGAATAACTTCTGATGAGATAATTTCGTAAGAAGTCCATATGATCCACATTGGAAGCATAATATATAATAATGGAAAATAATAGCCATCAACTTTTAAGGTATTAACTGTCATTCCTTGGTGGAAAGGCGTTATATCTTTAAAATAAAACATATTTTGTTTGTATTACTTCCACATGTATATAATGATCAGGATCAGTTTCGCTCATTACGAAAATTATCAACTGATAAAAATAAAATTAAAACTGCGCTATTTATGTAAAATTGGATGTTAACAATTACAAGGTATATAAAACAGTAGTTTCAAGACCTACGACAAGAATTAACAATGTTTTTACATAATAATATTGACGATAAATATTATTTGAAAATTATTGTATCCTTAAAAAAAAATTAATCTTTAAGTAAAACTATGATACAGTTCATCTGTATCTGAAGGGTTAACAAATTGAATGCTAAATGCCACATCCGTTGGTACATAATGTTTAAATTCTTGGCTTAGCCTTACCTGAGACATAGTCCAGTGTCAATTTGATCTCACCTCACGTATATTTGCTCAAAGAGATCGAGGGTAAGTATTCCACGTGCTGAAAATGCCTTTACAGTCTATATCTTGTTCTGATTTTTTTCGGCTGAAATATTTTTTAAACGTATGGGCACAGACTGACCTACACAGCTAAATATTGAGACCTCTTTGACAAAAGTAATCGAGCGTATTGTTAAATATTATATTTTTTAAATAATTCGTTCGTTTTTGTCATACACATATAAAATTTCATTTATTCAATACCAAGAACGCTTGTGATGGATATTGACAATGGATTCACATAAACTTATTATATCACACATTATACATATCTTCATTGCGCCTTCAAAACTGTTTGTGTTGGTTTCGAAGCGTTACAGGAGAGGCAATAAACAATGCGAATTACAGTGACTCTCACGCGCTCAACATCGAAATATTTCTTAACCCGATGAACGCACTGGACATGTTAACATGTCCAAGACTTTATTCCGTATTTCCGGCTAAACTAGAAGGAAACTCTTGTTTATATATGCTTTAAAAAATAATTCAAACCTTTAGAAATTAGGCAACAGATCATGAAAATGTCAAGTAGAACACAAAGAAATATATTTTTGAATAGAGCTCTTAATACTCAGTCTTTCGAATTTCAGTTTTGATCTGGTGATACGCGCTTGCTTGTGTAAGTGTTGGAGGTGTATACGAACACTGGCTCAGCTTTTTAATATTCTTCGATTTATTTTAGCAAGAATGCGATGAGTTTAGTTTACTTCTTAATTTATTTGGGATAACTAAAATATATTTCACAGACTTCTCGGATTTTATACTGTTGAAATTGATCCATTTTTAGCCAAAGTATTAAAGCAATTCCAGAATACTTTTTAAGATAATCATTATTTTTTTCCTTTGTAAAGAAGCTTAAAAATGTCTTATTTTGTATATATAGTCGATTAAAATTACGTCTGTGTTGCATGCCGTTTATGTTTATATAATAGTGAAGCACACCACATGGTTCATATAATATGATAATGTATCTCCTGACGAATTGATTACACGTTAACATAGCAGATTCGAGAAACGATGCGGTGAATAATTATAAAATTTTCGGTGCAAAAAACCTATTTCGTTAAAATATACAAAAAGCTAATTTTGAAAGCGAAACAACGGTATTATAGTTGATATTAAACTATTGACGGCAAAAATATTAAATAAGGAATTTCAATGCAGACGTTAGGAGTTACTTTTCCCATGTAAAAAGCAAACTATTATATTGCAATTCAGTATTAAATTTATATTTCAAAAAAATAAACTCTTTAAGCTTAGCTTTACTACACACAATGTAATATATTACTTTCGTTGGCTTCACATAAGCAATATGATTGTGGTGGATTTTATAAAGATACTAATAACTTTTACTAATTCATATCTTTCATATCCTGACAGAAGTCAAAAAGTCAATTAAGCGAGTTCTAGAGATAATCGTATTTACATCATTATTTAAGTACACTTTCTTCCAAGTACATATTTTTTTGATTTAAAAGATTTTTTGTACATTGTGAAGAATAAGCTTTTCGAAATACAAAATATAAGATTTGATATCGACGAGTTAATAGTCATTTCATACTTTTTGTCAGAATAAAAAAATCAAAATATGAATTGATACTGTTATTTTTGAAGCCATTATATCCTATGACTTATGAAAACGGAAAATTATCAATAACTGACTTGATGCGTTCTGTCAGTATACCTTTGATTTATTCAACGGCTACTAATTCACCGTTGTAACCATTTTACACATTTTATTTTAGACTTTAATAGTAACGAAGACTATCCAGTGACCATCAGTCTTTTTCCATTAAAGCATCTCATGACTATCATCTTACATGCCCCCAATTTTTAGCTGTGTGACCAAAACCACAACCAAGCAATTTTTATTCTTAAAACTTGTTCTTTGCGTCGGTCATTTGAGTCACCAGTTGCAATAGTTGTTCTGCTGGTCAATGCATTGCCTAGAGAGTTGGATATTTTCAGCACCAAACTCTGGGTATTGTTCACCAAATATTTTTCCTTGTAAATTAATGTCTTGATCTCATTGCATTTTATAATTTTAAAAATGTTGTTATTAGTATTATTGTCTCCATTATTATTTTTGTTTTTATTATTGTACTATTGTTATGTTTGTGTAAATGCATGGCGCATTGACGTCAGCTTTAATCGCATGCATTTTAATTTTTTTCAATTTACAAAAAAAAATATGAGAAGTTGATATATTTATTCAATAAATGAGCGCTCTAATATCATAGATTTCCATTACATACAATTTCGACCACGCTTGTTTTGGCAAATCAAGAAAAACCGTTTTGATTCTTAAATTACAAATGCATAATTTGATACAAATAAAACTGTGGAACAGACCATGACATGAAAACAAACGCTCTTGACCATGAAAGTACAATGACTCTCTCATTGACTGGAATGGAGATTATTAGCTTATGAAATTATAGGCCATTAGAAAATATTAGTTTTGAAAATGAACAAAATGTTCACATTAATTTTAGATGAGAGTTTTTAAGTTTATAAAGATATTTTATAGTTTGAATGGTAGGTGTGGACACGAAGAACAATGCAGCATTCGCAACTCATTTTTTGCGTATGATGGAGATTATGAACTTTGATACTAAACCCCTCCAATATTAAACAAGTAACGCAGAGATGGATGTTGATTTTTTGGAAACAAAGCATTATGGACAAATTATTTCATTGATATATCAAATTAACAAAACACAGAAATATGTTATTGTAGCCCATATTATGATACCATATTTGAACCCGACTACCTAAGTAGCTTTTAAAATTCTTTAGTATCTAGGTTTTATAAATTTTAAATGTTTAACATCCATTTACATCACGATGACACAACGCATAAAATCACCTGTATAAAACATAATTGTAAAAACTGTTCTTTTCTCTGTTATCTAATATCGAACAGAATTAATATACGGGTCTATGCATAATTCATGAGTCGTTAAGCATTCTTGAAATTACGTCTTTTCTTTGGCATACGTTACAAAAGCTGCCTGAAAAGCTCCCCAATCAAGGTTATGAGGTGGCTGTATTGCGACATTCTTATAGAGATTAATGCTCCGTGAGCGTGGCCGAAGCACTTTATCATAAATCAGGCGGTTTCGGACCGCCAGTTTATTACGGCCAGTCCCTTGCTCTACGTACATATGAGCTTTTATTGTTCCGGAGTGGTGTCGCCTCGTTGTCCGACCTCACCCTTAACGTATGACATGCCTTTTCAAGAGTGATTTTTACACGGCCATAAATGAAAAAGTCCAGGCTTTAAAATTACTTCACTTATCTTTCGTGGGACATTACCGTTGTTAAGTTTGTAATTTTTAATTCTTTTTGTTTTCCCATATGAGTTGTAAAACTATTTAATTATCTTATATATATCCAAAGCTAACCTCACTATTTTAACTTGTAACATTACTTTAATTTACTTACTTGATAGTAGGCAATCCTTGCTTTTTTTATATACCAGTATCAAATAGATGTCAGAGCTCTGCTTTTTAATGGTTTATTATATAAACAGTTAAAGGACAAAAGAATTAACATTAATCATTATCATCATCATTATGGGTGAAACAACAAGGAATGTGGCTCACGCACTACTACAGAAAGAGTTTCATCCTTTATCTTTAGGTATGCAGAGTAAGAAAAATGAGTTTCATTTCCTAAGCACACGACATTCATTAATAACTTCATTTGGCCAGCGACGTCATTGTCTAATTATTTCTTATAAATTTCTAACCCAACGTCTCACAAATTGATTGAACTACTTTGGTATAGTCGTACAGCCTTTAGAATTCATATAAATTAATAACTTAGATATTCCACTAGCTACTAAGTTATCAATTTTAATTTTATATTAAAAATGAATCAAAGTTCCAGCCGAATCCATCGAAAAACAAAATTTTGAATTCATCGTTATTTTATTTTCTGCTGTTCTGCCGTCTCATTTGGGCACATTAACAGTCCAAAGTTATTAAATCTCTTATTAAAATATTAATCATCTTTCTGATTCAGCAAATATTTTCATATAACAATTTTTGAAGTAAAATAAAATCCCTACAAAAAATTACAACTTCAAATTGAAACGAATCTACAAGTTTATTGTTTCAGATTTATTAATCCATATAATATTTTATTAGCGATAACCTAATCTGCTATCCCTAGTCTCTAAAATAGCTCTCTTTTTGTTAGAAAGTAGGAAAAGCTGGATAGGACTCTTTTTATACTCTAAAAAAGAGAGATTGAGCAACTGAGTGACAAGCAGTTCTCAAAGAAAACTTCTATTGACATACCTCAATTAGAAGTCCATATGCTTCAATCATAAGGTTATGTATACAATGCCTTACATGTTATTAATATTGTTTGATTATTTGTCATTGAGTTGAAAGGAAAATATGATTAATTAAAATTGAAGTGTATTTCAAGTAAGAGATATATTTATAATATGCTTTGCAAACGGTACAGCCAGATGATATCTTAATACTGTTCCACGTTGGCTGTCTTAAAATGCTGTTTTATTTATTCAATAAAAATAATTGAAAATCAACATGAAACATTTTTATTAAACATATAAAAAAATAACATTTTTGAATTCTCGTTTTGAAGATATTGCAAAACAGCACGACACACATACATGTACAATTTTTTATAGCTAATGGCACTGATGCATTGAAATATTGTCAGAGCTTTATTTTCATTTCAATTTCACCTGAATGCGCTTGAAAGCTCACTGATTTGAAAAACATTTTGTGCGCCAAACTAAACCCAGAACCGTGAAACAATTTTCTGCGAGGTTTTTCCAGCCAATCGATTTGTTAGTTGAGTTGAATTGAATAAGCGAAGAGAAAATAATAAAGCTCCGACGACCTAATGAAAATGGTTTCAAAGTATTCATGAATTCACCAGGTCTCGCCCAATTTCCGGAAATAGTTAGATACTATAGAGTTTAAAACACCGAAAATCCGCAACCAAAACTTGGAGATAAATTCATATTTGAGTTCAATATCCTTGTCTCAGGTAGAGAATTAAACCAAGTACTTATTTTGAAAGCATGTGTGCAGTGCTTGTATCTCTCAAAACGACATTTTACTTTGACGATTGTAAAACAAAATACTCTGTAACCCAAAAGTTCCAAAGATTTTTAATTATCTTGAACAGGCTTTTTACCAACATTGTAGTTCCGGGACCTCTTTTTAAGTTTTTATTTGTATTCAAATGTTTCTAAATAAATAAATTGTTTTTTTTTTCAAGAGATTTGTGGATTTATATCCAAAGGTCTAAATCTCTGTGACGTTCATGTTCCTTCCCATTTCTTATCGACCCGAAACAACGAGTGAGTGGTTAGCTAACTATTTATCCTTTCCCAGTACTAAGCTTCCATCCTCATTCAATTCAAAAGAAATCGTGAGCGACTGGATTACAACCAGTTATCGTATAAACAACATCTCTTGAGATGCTACTATAGGATTCCAAAAGCTTTATATAGACGAGTGGGTCCGGAAAAACACACATCAATATATAAATAAAATAAAAATTATGAAAATTACTTTCTTAACTAATATAGATGTACAAAAAAATATTTTTCACATTTTTTTAATAAATTGATTTAAACTTTTGATGATGACAATTTCACGATTACAAATTTCTTTTTATGCAACCCCTTACATGGTTTTGATATCTTGGTCATGATATTGATTTATTATGAATAGTTTAGTCCTATTTATTAAAGCAATTGAATTTAAATAAAACCATATCAACTTTCTAAGCCAACATTTTGCAACTGTACGAACATTGACTACTATTTATTTATATTACAATTTTACATTTAAAGAAGTGTAACAATATGTTTGGAATTATTATTGTTTTATTTATTGGTAAATTTAAAAAATAAAATGCATGGCATTACAGCTGACATCATTGGCAGCATGGCATTACAGCAGATATGCGCCATGCGTTTACACAGTAATAAAAACAATAATAGTAATAAAAACATTTTTTTAAATTATAAAATACAAAGAGAACAAGACATTATTAATTTACAAGGAAAAAATATTTGTCGAACAATACCCAGAGTTTAGTGCTGAAAATATCCAACTCTCTAGGCAATGCATTGATTAGCCGAACGGCTCTTGCAACTAACTGGTGACTCAAATGACCGACGTGAAGAACAAGTTTTAAGAATAAAAAATTAAAAAATTGGGGGCATGTAAGTTAATAGTAATGAGAACTTCAGGATTATGAACTTGTCCTCGAAGAAAAAGCGAGGAATCGAAAAAATCTTCGTGCTTGAAGAAAGTGAAAATATAGCGTTCCTAAAAGAAATTTGAATGGGTAGTACTCTTTTAGAGAACTATTAAAAGGAAAGTATTTAAATTTTTTGAAATAGAAATATCGTACAAATTACTTATGAATTCGCTCCAATTTCAACTTGTAGAAATTTTCATATGGACTCCAGATTCAAGCGTACTGAAAACTGATTATTTACTCACAAAATAGAGTTATAAATATAACAATATTCTGAGACTAAAATGTTGTTTACGTTAATAAATTTTTTACCTGTTTGGACCTGCTATAGTTTGAGATCATTTTCCATTTCTTTTTAAAACCTGATCATAGGAGATAGTTGCCGCCATCTTATGTGACAAAGCACATAGTAATTTGATTCAGCTGTGATGGTTAAATTACATCCTCTAAATATAGTGTATACATGCAGTTAATTTAAAAAAATGTTAAATATTCATCGTTTATCTGAATTTTTTTATTACATTCTGTCAGCAGTATCATATTAATATTATAAATAATTCAACCAGCGACATCGTCTGAAGTGTCTGCACCAATTACCTCCCCTCCTTTCATAACGCTCATACTTTCAATATGGCATTTTTAATATTCGCTTTACATATCCGCTTCCCGTCCCACCGGGGTAAAAAAGCTCCGACAGTACGTGGCCCGTGGAAAAAGCTCCCATAAATTTGCCTTTTGCAAGAATCGAATGTTATACAGCTTACGCATGCAAAATCTAGCGTTGAATACGGATGTGAAATCATTTGTAAGTAATCGTTTATCATCAAATATATATCATGGGGGTTATTTACTTTTATTGGTCATAAAACAGGTTAAAGGCTGCGCGGGTTTTTGAAAAAGCGCGGACTGATGATTGGATATTCCAGACACTTTCCCATAAACGTTATCAGCAGCTTTTAAATACCAAGATAAAGCTTACTCAAAATAGAACCATGAAAGCTTCATAGGTCATGCGTATACTTTGGATAGCTTAAACTATTTCATTTTCTTTTTATATAACACAAACGGCAATAAGTCAACCACAGGCAACATTTAAACTTAAAAAAATATGTATTCAATGACATGATGGCTGGTTACAAACGCCACAAATAATATATCAGTTGATAATGCTCGCGATGAGTGAAACTGGTTCTGATCATTATAAAAATGTGAAAGTAGTACAAAAATATGTGTTTTTTTGATTTTTAAAATAAGAAGGTAACAGCTTAAAAGTGATTAATATGATATACAAAATTTTATTTATATAACTTCAGGTAAACTCAAGGAGACTTTAACACAAAAGTTACATGATGGGTGTTTAAAAAAAACTAATTTTATATTATATTACGACTTGAAGCCTGATTCCTGTACACCAAGCAAGTATATTTCAATTAGATTTCAGAGGCTGACTGGTCAGATTAACTGTTGGTATTAATAAATGTGTTCAAAATTGTCTATCAAAAATGTTTTGAAATAAAGTTTTTATCCGTTTTTGGAAATACTTATAGTACAGGGCTGAACAACAATTTGATCGCGGCTGTATTCGTAATTACGAGAATGGCCCAAAAGCTTCCAACCTCGTGGTAAAATTTAATAGAATCAGATTTTCATTTTTATTTTCCGATATTTATAATCACAGCTTATTCATCAGTACATTTTTTTAGATCGTTGAACAAAATAATGAGAATTCTGTGCTTTAAACTGACTTCTAAAACATAAATATCGGCCGGAAACTTTTGGACCTTAAAATGCCTGGGAAAAATATGCCAATTCATTACTGTGAAAAGAAAAGAGCATTAGAGAGGTTAGGAATTTTTTTTACCAATAAAATAAAATATTTCATAATTTTCTGTATGAAAAAGCTTTTGTAGAAATGAAAATGAAGCGCTCCTCATTATAAAGAAGCTAATGAATAAGAATTGCTCACAGGAAAACGTTCACTTACGTGGCATTATTTTCTTTCTTATGCAAAGTATTATATTTTTACTTCAAAGCATGATACATTAGTAATTCTTTATTTATTTAAACCTCATTCTTAAGTTTTACGTGTAAGGATAACATCCTCTCACAGTGAATAATTTTCCATTTTGCATATTTTAAAGTAATATTCAATTTCACACATATCCAATCAAGTAAAGTTGCAAATATTCTATATGTATTTTTGTATTAAAAAACAGTATATTAATCTACAAATTGGCCTCACATGATTAATGGTATTGGTGAAATAGTGGAGTATTTAATTGTCGAAAAGAATTATTTGACATATTTCCTATATTCCAGTTGACAATGCTCGAAATGACTGTAGTACAAAACAATTTGAGTTATATTTTTAAAGCCAATAAAAGTGATAATATAAATGAGTTCTGCTGATTCTAAAATATTGAAGATCTCAAATGATTTTGTCCAAATACATAATGCCGAATTGAATAATTGAAGTCATCTTTATAAAAGTATTAAATTATTTTTGTTTTGCCATTTTTAAACTAGACTTTATTCATTGAATAGTATTTTTTAAATCACATATTATTGACTAACAAAAATTATGTACAAAATAATTAGTTTTGTTAATCTGACTGCTAAAATTTCGATATCTACGTAATGCGCAATCTTTTGAAGCTATTAGAAAACAATTTTGATTCCATTGAAAAATAAAAGCCTTATTTTCATCTAATTGTACGTCCAACAATGAATGGCAACCGTTGTAAAGAGGTATAAAGAAGAGGAGTTTCCGCTGAGAGTGTCAAAGCATCTGTGACAAATCAGGTGGAACAGTAGATATCCGAAATTCTGCTCAAAGCTTTTAGGAAACAAATCGATAGGGGCCGATCAAAAGTCTATCTATATTTATCGCACCTACAAGTTCATGATGCTATAATTTGTCAGCCTTTATTACTTCAAATTATTTTTTGTAACATTATTAAATTATTTTTCACGTAATCGTGAGATTTAAGCAGTTACGCAAAACAATTAAGCACAAGTTTATTCAATGCATGCATCCACACGGTACTCCTTTACGGTTGAAAGTTATGGCACCTCATTAAAATCCAGTGTATGGGTATGATGGATGATGCCTGTTGTCAATATTAAGGTAAAGTGGCTTAACTTTGGCAGGAATTTGGAGATAGAGCAAACTATGCAGGCAATTATATCCCGATGTCGGAACTATCGGATGAAGCCTGAATTTCAGATGGCTGTCTTCCAGCCTGATGGACACTATCGCTCTAAAATGCCACTTATGACGATTATGGGAAGATGTAAAGAGATCAACACGGGGCAAATAATCTTGTAATAAGTTACTTATATAGATTTTTTATTTTTACTCCACTTTCATCGGTTCCTACTAAAGGTTTGTTCCTATAATTATGTAATTCTAAGCAATTAAATTAAGTCATTCGTTTTCTCAATCTTCTTTGTATTGATAACGGTGTAAGGGTGGGAAAGCAAATGATACATGATGATTATATATTTTTTATTAGAGGTAAACAAGATACTTTTGTTTACTGCAAAGACAAGATTGTATTGTGAACGACACATACCTATGTCCTTAGATCTGTCTCTTCCACTTAACTAAGCAATATCACATGAATTATATCAGGTAATCATGATGTTGCAGGATGAAGTACGATATAATATAATATAATTTGTAACAAGCTATTTCAATCAAAGTGTTCGTACCGATACATCAATGTTCAAGTAATTTTATGTCAATTGAGTTGCTGTCAGTTTTGATCTCCCGTTAATTGAAACAGAACTGTTTCGGTTTGTAGATTTTAGGCAATTTTTAGCGTCAATTAATCTCCGTTGAGGTGAAATTGAGCGTCGACTGGTGCATTAATCTCACTAATGCGTTTTGCAATATCGTTGCGTCAGATAATTATTCTTCATTGCAAAAATACCCATTCACGCAATGTTGAGATATTCGAATAAATCAGTGAAATCGCAACCATGCGAAAAATATTGAAAACGTATCATTTTTATTTTGATATCGCCGCTCCAGTATTGATTACAAGAATATTAGTTTTTCAAAATGAATATTTTGACGCAGTTTTGTTATTTTTACACAGACGAAACATAAATCATTTTGAAAAAATATTACTGAACTGAAAACTTTAATGATTTCCAATGGCAGATTGTGATTTTAATTAACTCTTTTATAAAATAATACATAAAAATTTGTTTTGTCGAGTTAGTATTGGTTCTTTTGACAATTTAATCTAAAAGTCGCAATTCCATAGCAACCGGAGATATATAATTTAGAGGTCTTCAATATTCAAATATCTTGTTTATTGATTGAGACACTTCAGGTAAAAAAGTAAGATGTTGATTGAGGGTGATTGATGAAATTTCAATATCGTATTTGAACAATTCAATCTTCAGGTAAAAATTAAAAATAAATAAAGTTTATTTATTTTATAAAAAATATTGTGTACATAAAGCATGTTACACACTATGTATGATATAATAAGATCTTCGTTTCATTTAAATTATTGTATTTTCTATCTCAGAGGTAACGAACCTTTTCCTATCGGTAGGCCAAATTCATTTATATTAAGTCAAACAAGGCCGTATTTAATAAACATTCATAAAAATGGATGTACAATATTTTGTAAATGAAGGAAAACAGGACTGTTCATTAATCAATTTTTGAATTTATATTCAGTCAAAAGGCCGCGTGTGGCCTGTGTGGAATTTTCAAACAAGAAACTATATGGAGATTATTTATATAAATATAGGATATTTTCTTTAATGTTTGATATTTGAAAATAAATAAGATGTTTTAGTTGAGAAAAACTAAATTTTTGAAAAAAAATACTAGCATACTGTTAAAGTAATAGAATGAAGAAGTTAACTAAGACGGTAACAAAGTTATAAACTTTGTAGAGAGATATGATTTTATTTTCCAATAAGCCTATCAAATATTTCAAATTTCAAGTTAAATAATATATCTATCTTAACCATAAATTGTTAAGGCATTTCTAATGAGATTGACAATTATGAGTACGGTCTCAATTAACCTGTTGACTCGTTTTAAGCTGTAGAATATTTTTTCATCTCATATTCTGGTATTTCAGAGTAATGACCTTCTTTTTGGGATTATTATCAAAAGATCAATTAAATAAAACACTACTAATACAAAATTTATTCTTGTAATTTAATATACGCTTTGGCCTCATATAACACGGTTTTGATATAGCACGGTTTCAGCATTTATTTATAGAAAATGATCCCACAATGTAAAGAAGCTTGAAGTTCAATAAGTAATTACACTAGATATTGGCCCCTTATCACGAAATATGTAACGATTTATACGTTAAAAGTAAATAATCGTTTATTACCGAATTTTTAAAGACTAAATCCAAAAATACTCCAGTCTCGATCTCGAAAAAGAGTCCGACTATATAATTGTAAGTGAAAGCGATGATGAATGAATGATCTATTAAATATTTAAATTAATTAAAGTTTTTTTTTAATAAATACGTAAATGCACATTTTTTCGATTCTTTATTAAAAAACTTCGATATTTTTTTGAAGCGCATACCAATTTTGTATGAACTTAAACGGATTTTTATTACACGACGTTTTTATGGAACCATATGACCGTGTTATTCGAGGCCCAAGTGTATTCTCACAAGGTTTATAATACATTTTAGCTGGCAGAATAGACAAAATATGTTTGAAAAATCCTTTTCGTGGACGAATCAATCTATGATATTGAATATATATTCTGCTGATTGGAACATTCTTATGATATTCAGCATAAAAATGTATATTTAGCAAGAAACAAAGATTTTATCAAACATATAAAATGGCAATCTTTGAGATAAGTCCTTTATTTTATAAATTCACTGACTCGTGCTATCTTTTTGAATATACTCATGTAGTCATTTGTGAGACTTTCCGGAAAAAAAATGAAAACAATATTTTGGCCACACAGAGTAGTTGGACGTTTTATTTAAAGCCGAATTAGTTTATTGCAGAACAGTTCCTTCGTTTTGTTACTTCATAATTTCTGGGCCTATAAGCAAGCGGTTAAGCTTAATACTAAAAACACCAGTAATCCATTTTATTATCTTTGTCATGTCCGTGGTGTAGTGGTCAACGTCGTTGGCTACGGTTACGAATGTTTGGGGTTCAAGCCCCGGTACGAACAGTTTCATAAATTAATTTTTCAACTGATTTATAGGTTTTTGTTCAATGGCGTAGCATGATCGATTAGCTAACGCCTTTTCCTGTGTCTAGCCCTATTTTTTTATACCTACTCTCTTCGAAAAAGAGAGGTTGAGCAATTGAGTAACAAAGAGTTCTCGCAGAAAAATTTCCGTTGAGATACCTCCATTGGGAGGCTTCACATTGTTAGACGACATGACACATATATATCTTATATATTATAATAGTCTAGTCCGCTCTGTAGACGTTTTATTACTATCACATATCACATGTAGGTATAAAATTTTCTCATAACCTAAGCGTTTCAGTGTACATATAAAATAAAATGATAAGCAATGCACACACAGTTCCGACGTACTAGCTACTTTAGTCATTCAGTAATTCAATTTGAATACCGTCATCTATGACCAAAGCCGTTTATCAAATGGTTAAAGCTATCAGAATTTTATTTTCTCGGCCGCGGAACTACGATATGTTCGAACTCATACATTGATTTTTCAATACATTCATGGATTTTTTTATACCTCCTCACGTACTTGTCTGGTGTAAATGAGGCACAAGAGTAATAAAGTCGATAATGAATGAAGAGACCGTAAAATAACATAGATTAGTAAAGGTATTTGGATTGTCTCAAATGAAAACACGTTAAATTTTGAAGTGGGTCTCAGTCTGTCTCAATTTTACTGTCAATTATTTTACAGTTCATCGAGTGACACATTTAGGTTCAAACTACAATCAGACTTGGCTGCTGTAATTTGTCGAGTCAAACCTTTTAAATTATAAATTATTCTGACTACATTCTGTCGGTAATTTAAGATAACGTTTTAATATGCTGCTAACCCTTACCCAAAGAAAACAGTAATTGCTAGTTTATCTTTAATCGTTTTCAATTCAACAACCAATATTGTCATTTCCGTTTATAAATGCTTTGTTCATTTTTGTTGTGGAATTTTTCCACATTTCGAGATTAATGATTAGAAAGTTTTATACTGATATGCAACAACAAAAGTAATCTTATTTTTATAAATAATAAAAAAACGTTTTTATTAAGAACCTATTCAGATAATATGGTTGGCGATCATGGCTAAGTGATAAGAGCTGTTTCAATCTTATATTTGAGATCTAAAGTATGAGTGTTTGTGACGTCTGATCTCTCCGATTTGATTTCAAGTGGCATTAAAAATTCTCATCGAGTTTTTCTTTGATTTTAAACAATGTATCTTCTTAGCAATTAGAGCTGTAATGCTAAGTATTTTAATTTTTTGAAATGTTTATCTTTGTATTAATATTGATTACGTGAATGGGAGAGAGCAATACATTGAGCTTCCGTCGTAGTAGCACATGTCAAAAAATCAGTATTTACACAAATACAAGTTTCCATTATCTAGAATTGTAAAAAGGACTTAGTTTGCTTAGATACTATATATTTAGAAATCGTGTTCCTAACTTGTATAGTTACAGAGATTTAATTTATGAATAAATCGGCTGTCGACTTTTCCAAAAGCTCGGGCGGACCCATGCGGCCGACGGCCAGTAAAGTAGAATTGTCGTCCGACCGTGTGTGTGGTAGTACGGCATCTTCCAGTGTTTATGCTTACAATTTTTGTTTGAGATATTTTTGTTAAAAGACGTACAGAATAGAATTTCTTGTTGCCCTATTTTAAAAAAAATATATATATTCAGTATAATTCTACTTTAAATGTTAGTCAGAAAAAGTGCGAGAAAACGAAGTTGTGAGTACTTTTTAAAAATCTTTATAGAATCGTTATATTCAATAAATTGCAAATTCCGTCTGCATCACTTTCTTAAAAATACTTTTTATACGATTTTGTCTCAGACATCAAATCTTACTAACCTACAATAAACCCAAATCTAGTCACGGCGTAAAGCAAATAAAACAGGTGTCAACTCTTTGCTATACAGGCGTGAAATTTTACTATTTTCATTTAAATAAAAATACAGCAGTGTAAACCAATACTTTGAGAGTGCAATTATTAAGAGAAAAAAAAAATTCGACGTTTCATATTTTTCAGGCGACGGAAAACCATTTACGATTTTCGTGAAATGACAGAAAACCCTACTTAATCACCCTTAAGTCAATAATTATCATGAATTTTAAAAATAATCTGCAATAATACAAGTGATATCACAAACAAACATTTGGGCATTTTATAAACTGGTGAAAGCTTAGAAAAATGACTAGATATTTCAATTCGAGACCTATTGCGATCGGAACAGTGAAACGACAGAATGAAGAGCTGTTTCAAAAGCGTATTGTGCAATACAAACAAATAAAAAAGTATGCAAGACCTCCCTGGCAAATACTATAAACTCTAGAACATTCAGCCTAATTCTTTTAAAGTATGCGTTTTATAACTATGCACTTTTTAGTACACAGATACGCTTTTTGTATAATACACAGAGCGTGTCAGTGTATTAGTATGTATTGTTCCCGTGATCAGCGAGCAGTGTATGGATCTCGTGTATACATATGTATGGAAAGTTATAAAGCGTCCACTTTACATACTAAGACTTTCATTAAATATTCAATCGATAAATAGAGTAATATGATACTTATTGCAAATTCAAAATTAAATATTGAAGCTATAACTGTGTTTAAAATTATTTGAGTAAATCCGATATTATATAAGAAAAATCTGTTCAATCATAGTAAACCCTATGTATTTTAAATAAATTATAACGCAATATAGTACAATGATATTATGTTATATTGTTTGATATTCATATACTTTACATTATATATTATTTGGATGTGATGGTGTATTAAAGCTTGACATATTAATCATCCATTCCCAGTTTCGTGGCAATCAGGCAGGTTTTCGTTAGTTACTAATCCCTTTATAGACCCCCACTTACCTGCCTAAGTAGACCCGAGTAGGAGTGGCGGTAAGTATTCTCTCTGTGGGATGTTTGCGCTAACAAATGAGCATTGGCTGTCGTTACCATTAGAGCACTTAGCGGTCCACACTGGACACTGAGGAACCACTGAGCCACTTTCGAATCTATCTGCCCTGGATTGAGATTGTGAGCACACTCTACTTAGTCAGTGTCACGTTACAAAGTTTATTTGTAAACTCTCCGAGGACAGAAAGATACCTACATGTTCGCAAAGGTATGTCTGATGCATTATTAAGTTTAGCTTTGTATTGCTAGCCCAAATTAAATTTATAGCATGTAGTTATCGTAGAGGACTTAATTATTTATTGAAAAACAATAGAAGAATGTATATACAGTGCATTCTCTTTTTGCGCAGGTCATTTTTTACAGATATCATTGACCAAAAAACACGCAAAAAATATGCATAGATGAATTAAGGATAGGTTGACAATAAACTAGCTTATATGAATTTCTAAGAAGAAATTTATTTTTGTTTTTTTGAACGCATTTTGGAATAGATCTGCCGCCAACCTTTGCCGTCGACTGCTAGTGAGAAATTATTGTCACCTGTTTCAGTATATGAGATATTCCGGCTTCTATGACGTTCAATCACGTTCTCTCTATCGCCCGTATCGGTGTATGATATCAAGCGTTCTGTTGGCGTCTCTGCTTTCTCCAGTGTCGGCAGCTTGTCTGTCATCAATCGTATTTATTCTTTCCCCACATGATTTTGCATTTAGACCGTTTAAAAATGTACCAAATATATTTTTAACCATGTCTACTTTTTTGTAGCACAAACACTCTTTTTTATGGGAACTTATAGTTGGAAAATACGTTGAACAATCGGCTACAGCATTCACAATTTGTAAGTCATTTAACCCAAGCTATGCAATCAAATGCAAAATGAAAAATTTGCTACCAAAAAAAAACTGGAAAAAGACGAACCTTCTACTTAAAATGAATTTAGTTTAATAAATAAATTTTACAGGCCAACAAATTGTTACCAAATATATTTTTTGGCTTTTCAATCTTTGATGATGAGAAAGGAATATGAACATTATCAGTAAACTCACAACAAAACTATGGTTAAGTTCATACTCAAACGTAAAAGAATGAAATGTATCTTAAAAATGTCATATGCAACTTAAACGGTAATGAAAAAGTCTATATTTCAACAAAATTGATTCAAAGTGAAACCGATGCAGAGCAATTTAAATGTCCAAGTATCCTAACTAAAGTTTACCGGTCCATTTGCACCGGATGTGCGATTTTCATACGACAAACGGCAAGAAGTGAGTTTTGATATTATTTAATAAAATATGCTTCACTAAAAAATCTGTAGATATTTTTTTATGGAATACATCATAGATTTTTGTTTCCAGTTGTATATAATAAAGAAGTGTGTTTTTAAATTGATAGGGCTACACCACAGAAACGAAACGAATAACTGAAAACGCCTTCATCAGCGTGTATAAAAATAATTCACACTCCCTGAGCATAAATGAAATTATAATTGCTAACAAAATTACGTTATTAAAGCCGAAAAAAACTAAGCATTTTTACTACTTTGCAAAAATTATTAACAAGAACAACCATCAATTATAATCATTGAGTTTTTATGAACAAAAATTACAATTTCAAATATGATTTACACTATTCATTTTGTATTGCAGGAACAAGTAGACTAGGAAAATAAATATATGTATAACCCAACCATACACAAAAAAACCAGCAAGCTGTCTTGCCAATATACCTAAATACGATTGTCAAAGCCTTTGAATCACAAAATGGCATCCCAAACGACGCAACCGCTTAGAAATTTCAAATTGATACTGCTTAATTACTCTCAAGTATTCAGCAAGTTTATGTATTATTATTTCAAGACAAATACTTTAAAATGGTAGTTTTATAAAAGATAATATTGTCCTTTTACAACAAAAATGCACCCTAGCAGAAATAATTAAAGGGAAAGAATAACTCTAATTTAAAACGAAATATAAAAATAACGAATCACTAATTTACATATTTACCATAATACATATGAACATCTTTTTATCGCAATAATTTATTGTTACTACGGATGTTATGACAGTGGTTTTAATTTATTGTAAGAATGTTTTCACGTAACGAGATTAATTTTCATGTTGTAAAAATTGGTGATGTATTTGGGGTGCGACACAATTTTTTAAACGAATCTTCTTTGAGATATCTCTATACGTAAAGGCATGCTTTTATAATATGTTATTATATAATTCACTAGTGAGTACCCGGCATGCGTTGCAATGCAACTCAAAGAAAGAAAGTGTTTGTATTTTAATTCTGTTTCTTGAAGTGTTTTTGGACACACAATACTTTTTGTTTTTCTGTCTCGTGCGTACACGAATAAATCAGAAGGTTTCCGAGATGCCTCTATTTGTACGAATTTGATTCTTTATTTTAGATTTTAGATATATCTGGATTGTGAGATTGATTTTTATATATATAATAAAACCTACTGTAAGTTAAAAATTAAAATGTTGCGAGTCGAGCTCGAGTCGGGCCAGGCCTGATTCCACTATGCCTGTATCCTTCGCGCAAGTGCAAGCAATAACTTGACAAAGTTTTATTGGAATCGGATGAACTAAAAATAAATATAAAATAAATAAAAAATTGATAACTTAGTTATTCCACTTGGTTTATCACTAACGTGACACGTTTCGCCTCTTTAAGAATGATGCTTCTTAAAGAGTGGAACAACTAAGTTATCCATTTTTAATTTAATTTTATATGGTTATTTTATACTAGATGGGTGAATTATTATTTTTGTAAGTAACGTTGATTTTTACGGCATGAAGTTATATTGTATTTGTACATTTATTATGATCTTCCTATATTTATACTAAGTAGATAAAACTTTTTGTCTCTATGGGTTGCATGCCACCCATGGTAGTGCTAATATTAAACATGTAATGTTAACTCTACTCACATCCAGTAGATACTCAACTATGTGACTAAGTGAATAGAATTGGGTATAAGGTCATTCATATGCCCAAGTGCCGACT
Source organism: Himalopsyche phryganea (assembly GCA_022494535.1). Lineage (NCBI taxonomy): Eukaryota > Metazoa > Arthropoda > Insecta > Trichoptera > Rhyacophilidae > Himalopsyche > Himalopsyche phryganea. The sequence continues at coordinate 532,768 of JAGVSL010000132.1, read as the reverse complement.
CAGTTCGACTGTCACATTCTGATGTCAATAATTCAAAAGCAATTTCATTATTGCAAAGTTCACTCTAGCCCACCTGGACGACCGAAATTGTTATCTAACGGAAGCTTCAGTGTAAATCTGTTTCACTTGACAGATTAACTAAGTGAAAAATTAAGCACCCAACATATCTAAACCAAAAATTAGAGTATAGTGAGGGAGGTTTGCTTACTTCCAGCCGTTTTCTTGTCAAATTATATCCTTATTAGGGCTTTCAATCTCAGTATCCTGATGAAATAATCAATACCCGGGATTGTCTAAATATCAATTCCAGGATTTTGGGATTCACTTTAATCATTTAAAAATAGTTCATCTTTCGAATTCAATACTTTCTGATTAACGACACTGGTTTATTTATGTAAAACTATTTTATAATACCTACACATTTTATACATAAAAAACAACTTAAACTATTATATTTACATAAATAAAATCTTCTCAATAAATAAAAACATTCCTATGTCCAAAAAAAAAATATAACAAAACATAATTAACACAAATTTAATTCTAACTATTCAATTTAAGACACGAAATTATGCTTAATGATCGATGGCGTAATCACGTGATCATAAAAACGGTCCGGTATTGGATGCCCTAATGTTAGGAAAGATTGCAAGGCTGATTTACAATCAAGTGTCGTCATTAAATGTTGCTTAAAAAATCAATGTTATTTTAACAACGGGTAAATTAAAATAATAAAAATAGTTTGGTGTTTATTAATTCTTGGAGGAAACAAAAATCAGAATGCAAAAGCAATCTTCAAAATGGCATGTGTAAATATATTATATAATAGGTTTGTTTGACGATCACTTCATGAAGCTGACAAACAAACATGGCTACACACTGCAGTCTCTAATATTTCAGGGTGAATTATGGATTTATGATAAGCAGAGTTTGACACATTCGCAAGGCCGCTTCATTAAGTCAATTGAACAATTTCGATTCCGGAATCTCAGTGGCCAAGTTGTTCTGCCAGTGGTGAACTTGTTCCGGTACTGCGGAATTATTCCGCAAGGTGAATAGGTACTGAATATATTCCGGTAGCTCCAGGAGTTAGGTGGAGTCGAGCTTTGCGCTCATTGTTCAAGTTACACAGTTCAATGGTTTACAGTTTGGTGTATCGGTAAATCTTCCAATGGAATTTAATACGGCTTGCTTTTATAATGGATATTGCTAGCCTTTGAACTAATGTTGAATAACCTCGAACTTCTAGGATAATAATTATTTTCGGTTTGGGTGTTCTTTAAATGGAAATAATACATTTTTGATATAATTAAACGTTTTATCCAACTGTTAAACTGAAATAAAAGCTTTTTAATATCATAATAGAAACAATTTATAATAATATTATGTAAAAGTACTCCTGCATGGATTGCAAAATGTCACTCTCTCTGCGTCTTTCAGTTATTCAAACATTTTTTACATCACTGGTTCAACATATTTATAAGATAGACACAGATATCTCAAAATATTGTTATTTTTAACACCTGAACTGAAGCAGTACCCATGCCAAGCGAGATTTAATTATAGAAAATTATTAGTCATCCTACGATTTATGACAAAGTATAATAATATAATAGTGATCCTTTTTTGGTAGACGTTATTTGACAGACGTTATTTTACTTACAAATCGTTTTCGGCATATAGTAAATGTCCATAGTTATAAAGGATAGAGTCTATATACAACAAAGCATCAAAAGATATAGCAAAGATAAACTCCTATATATTTTGCTACCAACTTGTAAAATTTAATATTTTTGTTATTTCTACAAAAAATTGTTTCATGATATAAAATACAATATTCATATTAACATATCATCAACATGCCAACAGCTTTGACGTTTGACATTTTTCCTGATAGTGCATTATTTATTAAAAATCGTGTACATTTCCGGTCAAAATTAAAATAATTGTTTTTAATGATGATGGCTATTGAGAACGTAAAGGGTGAAATTGCCATGAATCGCAATACGGAGTTTTCACAAATTAATGACAATGCGTAAATAAATTCGTATGGAAGTATCTGTATATCTGCCTGTAATGAACACCAGACCACAGCACATTTATAAACACTTTATCTTTATGTCTGCGCACAGTGCGGTCAAAGTTAATTGAGCCAAAGATGCTAAATGGTATTTATACTACTATTTCATAAATACTAAACATAAGAGCTTACAAACTTTTATTGATATCATATTCCCTTAAAAGAATTTGTAGTCACATAATTTTTATTTAGAAATTCATTGGTTAATTTCTAGTTTGATAAAATGTGGAAACAATTTAAAAAATCTCGTGCAAAAATATTGACTCAATAAAATTGCGCAAAAATCTTGGTTAACTTTGTAAGTAAATTTTGTTATTTGACGTAGCTTATTCACGTTTGATACTTCTGTACGAATCGCTTTTGTGTAATACTATTGCATCTCAAGCGAGAAAGATGATTTTTTGTTATTTTCAAAGTTTCTACAGCTTCAGTTGAAGTGTTGACTGAGCGACGTATGCACATAGTGTACAAACTTGCCCCTACACTTTTCCAACTAGCTCTCAACAACTTCAAATATAATATAATAATATAGTGTACAAAAATATTGTGTATCGTAAAGTGAAATCTGGCAGACATACAGAAAACTAGTTTTGCTTAGTGTATTCGTGCTATTGAAATTGTATTGTTTTTTATCCTCTTAACAGGAGTTGTTAGAGGAGAACTAGAGGTTATTCAAACGCTCAATCTCTCGAATATAGAGAGTGTAAATGATGGAAAGCTAGTGCTTGGAACGAATTAGTTGTCAGCTAGTTTCCCTGTTATAATGATAGGTTACGAGGTAACGTATAAATCACTGACATCCATGTCCTTAAACATGGATTTATAAATCAATTTATAAAAGTGTCCGTAATGAGATTCCAACCCGTGGAGACAATCACATTTTATGTTTAATACCATAATAGCAATCATGGAGTTTGGTAAAATCAGCTAAAAACTTTTTTCTTGAAAGCCAAAAATAATGAGGATTTACCAAAATCTAAAACGCTTCACTTTTTATTTTATTTTTAATGAAGTCTGGAGATACATCTTTACTGCATTATCAGTTGAACACTATACCCTTCCAAAACACAATAATGACGAAATAAGGGATGGTTTGTGGTGACTTCAATGTTTTATTTAAATCATTAAGATTTGTTACGTTTCATTATTGTGGTAACTTTTTTTTAGTTTATGAAGTTATCCATTTTTTATTTGCACGAACTCATTTGTTGATAATAAATTCTAATTGTAGACTCTAAATGATTAAAAAGCAGGAAACGTTATTATAAAAGATCCCTCGGGAGTGTTTTTATATAAGCTGATAAAATTAGTTATATCTTTACACTTATTACAAACAATCTCTACAGTCGCGCACCACTAGTTGACATTAAGTGTCACAGTCGAACAAGAAGCTACGGTTTTGAAATATGCTTATTTTCACAGCAAAGAAAACAAATTTGTGGCATAACCCAACGGAAGGAAAGGGATGAGAGGTGTGGTAGGGCGTCAAAGTACCCAGGGGTATACCTTACCGGATTCGGTGACGGAAGTTGGGGATACAAATCCGCCCGAGGTAAGATTTTTATCACATGCCTGGCTTTTCCCTTTGTCCGCCCGTCAAACGACTGATTTTTTCCATTCAAGGCCGTCAGTTTCAAAAATAGCTTCTTTCAGAGATGTCGCATATCTAAACAAACTATTCAAATACACGGGTAATCGAGATTTCTTACCGATATTCTCGATACTATTCAACTTCAATTTTGTTGTATACATACACAGTGTATAAAATCAGTATATATAATGTATCGGTGGAGTCAATTTGACAAATTGATGTTGGTGAACATACGTGTATTTTTTTTTGATCGTCTTCAAGAATTTTTTTAAAATTGGACAGGTACGGTAATTCTGCAACCAGTGAAACCTCTGAAGCGTCGGATAATTATCAAAAACACATCTAATCAGAGAGCTCTGAGAGTCAACCCTTTTGATATTTTTACACCTTGGCATAATTTTCTTGTACTTCTTATGTAAGCCGTAACCGAGTAAATGCCGGTGTCTATTATTATTGTTGATAAATTAATACTTTTCAACGATTGAATATAATTTAAGACATCGACTGAGGGTGCATGATGGAATTTCAATATCAAATTTGGATTATTGAGATTTTGTACACTTACATGTATTTTGTCACTAACGACCCGGGTTTCGCCTTTCGGCATCTTCAGGCATTCGAGCACACGAATGGACTCGAACTGACAGACAGTAAACAGTGTCTAACGTTTATATAGAAGATATAAATACGACACATATTATTTACGAGGTAAAATATTATACGTCTGAGAGCCACACTAATACCTGAGTTAACATTTCGAGAATCGCCTTAATCCTTATTTTGTAAACAACACATTAACAGAGTGGCGAATTGCCGCTTTCCAACTACTTTTAGAATTACCAGTGATTTTACAATTATAATAGCATTGTGGGTTTCGACGGGACGAAATGTTAACTCAGGTATCAGTGTGGCTCTCAGACGTATAATATTTTACCTCGTAAAATTTGTCGTATTTGTATCTTCTATATAAACGTTAGACACTGTTTACTGTCTGTCAGTTCGAGTCCATTCGTGTGCTCGAATGCCTGAAGATGCCGAAAGGCGAAACCCAGGTCGTTAGTGACAAAATACATGGAAGTTTACAAAATCTTAATAATCCAAATTTGATTGAATATAAGCTTCACTTTATATTAAGTAATGAATATGTGGCGATTTCAAAAAATTTACAATCACGTAATACAGCGAAGTAACGAGTTAATTAAAAAATTGGCTGTTACGGCATCACGGCACCGACTGATACCGATTTTTACATTCTTTTAATTCTTTCGCGGTTAATTTGGTGTTGGTAATTTTATCAAACTTCATTCATATAAAGACCGGAATGTATTCGATACTCTACACCACGATGCACATCCTTATATTTTCTCAAAAGTTAGTACTGGGAAAGAGATTTGCATATGGCGATGTTTTCTTTTCATTCTTGATTTTTGTATTTTCTTTTCGTTTCGAAAATATCATAACGAGGCACACAAAAGTATAAAAATGTATCGAAATTTTAGTTTTTAAAATACCTTAATATCTACAATATATCGCAAAGCTCTGTTGTTCTTGTTCTTGCTATTTCGAGAACATACAGATTTTATTAAAATTATAGAAGCATTTCAATAAGAATAATTTAATTGGATTTCATTGAGAAATTCTGTTGAATGGAAATAAAAAGTTAAATTTCATAACCACTGAAATAATATTGTATTTTAAAATATTTCGTACTTTTCAAGATACGTTTCGTTATTGATTTTATTCATGGAACTATCAACGTATTTGAAAAAATTGTTTGATTAAATACGTATTAAAATATATCTACTTATATATTATAAATATATATGTGATCAACTTCAATTATTATTTGAAAAACAATATATTTATATATTTTAAGTAATTTAAGACATCGACTGACGATGCTTGGTGGAATTCCCATATCAAAGTTGTATTGTTGAGATTTTGTACATTTCCATGTATTTTGTGACTAACGACCCGGGTTTCGGCTTTTGGCATCTTCAGGCATTCGAACACACGAATGGACTCGAACTGACGTGCTGACGAACTGAAAAAATACATGGAAATGTAAAAAATCTCAACAATTCAAATTTGTTTTTGAAATTCTATCAAGCACCCTCAGTCGATGTCTTAAATTAATACAAGTTGGTTGCCCCACTTCCACCCGTTATTTGAATAAATTATACTGTTAATTTTAGTGACAAAATACTTGGAAATGTACAAAATCTCGACAGTTCAAATTTAATATATTTAAAATCAGCAGTACATACCTACTTTAAAGGAAAGAAATAATAAGAGTTTTTTTTTTAAATGAAACATCTTTTTTTGTAATGCATCCCCATTTTTAATAATGATGAGGACCTCATCGTGAGCATTATCAACTGATAAAATGTGGAAGAAGTAATTAAAAAATATTGTGCTATATATTTAAAAATATTATCTCTTCCACCGAGAATTGACAGATGACACCTTAAAGGTTAACTACGAGTATTTACAATAATTTCTCCTTCTAACCAATACCGCTTTCTTAATAAATGATATTAAAATTTTCGATTAATTCGGAAGTAACTTTGTGGAAATTCGTTATGCATACAAAATTGAAATTAATAATTTTGTTATCCTACGGGATTTGTAAATAAGCGCGAAATTTATTTCACGTTTTTGAGAAACATTTTAAGACAGATATCAACCCTTTGTTTGAATTGTCTTAAAATTGATTTTATTTACCAAGATTTGTTACCTGTAGATTACCTACGCAATATATCTAGATGCAAGTTATAAATAATTAATATTTTATTTGTGTTTAAACTGTAAAATTAAGTACAGTTTTTTTCCTATTACAATAAACCTTTTTAAAATTTATATTAAAATATGTCTGTTTCTTGTCAGTCAGAATGAGAAAGTTGAATAAAAAACCGTCTAGTCTAATAATATAAAAAAAACTTATATAATTAATTATTACATTTGCAACTGTAATATTAATTCTGCTCGAGAGCAAGAAATGTTCAGACGATCGCTAAGCATTTGTTGTAGGCAGCTCCTCGCATGTTATTGAGCTTTTGAAACAAAAAACTTTCAACGTTACAAACTGTAGATGATATCAGTGCTTGCGTAAATACTGACTCCATAGGCTGATGTGAATGTCAAAAACTGCATGATTTTTTAAACACTTATCATCTATTATCCACATCTCTATAATTTTTTACTACTCAAAATGTAGCGCTTTCAAACCATTTTTAATATTAAAAAGTCGTCATATACTGGTAATATTCAACAAAATATGGCAGTGGTACATAAAACAGTCGCTGTTTCACGACCGTCTTCTATTACGTAATAACTGTCAAGAAAAGAAACGAATTTATTCAGCATCTTCTTGGCCCGATGGCAGAGCTGCGCGGGACTGATCTTTTAACTATGCACCATTTTACTTAAAAAAAGAAAAGATAGACAGAGAAAAAAGATAATTGACTTTCTCAGCCACTTAAGTGATATAAAGTATCTTGTGTATCCGTATACTGAGAGTCCGACGTAGACAGAATATGAATCAAGACAAATAAATAGTATAAATGAATTAAGACGAAATGAACTTTTTAAATAAAATCAAATCAATCTAAGAAGTTTGAGATCTTTCAACGTTGTCTTGATAATAAGCGCTTTATCAAAACAAAAACATTTCACGGTGTAATAATGTTACATATATTCCTAACATATATATAATTTTAAATACAAAATAAATTTAAATAAACTTGACAGCGTTCAATGGAGAATTTTGTTTCGAATCAAAGAATGGTAAAAAAATAACCACAAACAAAATATATCCATCTAAACCCACAATTCAACAGTCTATATTGGAAAATGTAGTGGAAAATGTATTTATTGCGTATCGCTATTTATGCAATAGTAAAAGTTTTCAAAAATGGGAAAAGTTTCTTTGATAAAATAATAAAAATTGTTGATCTTTTCTGTACACACTTCGCTTAAAGTAAAATATTTTAACGACTGAACCATCAATTACCAATGTGTTTTTTTCATGGCATAAATAGGTTATTGCCAATCCTTGTAGGCAGTAAATTGTATTAAAAAATATTGCTTGATGTTTCAACAATCACTTACAATATTTTGAAAAATAAAAAAAAACTGTTTCCATTATTACACGTCTAACTTTAATACATATTTTAGCTTTGCACATCCAGATATTTATATGACGTAAATGGTTGCGTTAGAATAAAAAATAATATGAATATGGAAACAGCAGAACCTCTATCATTAAAGTACAACGGATGTAATTAACGTTTCACCTAGTTAAACAAACTAATGTAATCTGCTCTTTTATTCAAGAAATTTATTAACCCTCCCGTTTTCATGCTAAAAAAATCCTTTAGGATCTCATGCAGTCACATTACGTTACCGTGTGGGTTTTGTCATATAAACGCATTTATAAAGCGAAAAGACAATTTCAAAAAATCAAATATGCTTTTATGTAGTATTAAATAATTATTTTGCGTCATATTTTGTGTGTAAAACCTGAAATACATATCAAAGTATATGAAATTATTGAAAGACGCAAGAATCGAAATTTTTCATAGCAGAACAGGCTCGAAACGTGTTTCAGTGCCGTTTGAAAGAAAACGGTTGCATACGGTACGGACATGAATCTCTGATCGTTATTATGCTCTACTAATTGTTACTATACTATATTTAATACTAGACTATACTATAACGTTGTCTTTTCGATGGTAAAATTGACGAGGTTTTCAAATTTATATTGAATTATACAAAGAAAACGTAAACCATTATGTATTTTTAATTATTGTAATTAATTGTATAAGTAACTTAATTATATGTAGAACAATTTTATTTACAAACAGAAAATTTTTAAATTTTTTAAATGAACTATTTCAAAAATAGCTTAAAGGTATTAAGGCCGAAGTAAAGCATTGTTACACCATGAGTACGGAAAGGTTAAAAAAAGATTTTACAAAAATGTCAAGTAATAAAGATACCCTTATGTTTAATAGCTATGCTTTTAAAATCGTCTCGAAGAAATCAAATATGTTCTCAAAATATTATAATATATAATTTTTATCTTAATTCATCGGTATATGCACACACATGATCTCTTTCTGTCAGCACGCGCTGAAAGGGAATGTGTGTGTTGAGATCATTAATGTTCAGTGAATTTTTAACGCACGACACACACTATCTGTATGCATATCGTTATCACCAAACGTATTCACCGTATGCTAACAGGTGACACTGCCACCTGGTAATAGCTTCAAATATAATATATAATATTTGCCAACTTATAACTGAAGATTTCAAATGAAAACAATATATCATTTGGCAATTTGTAAAAATCATACTTCTGTGCTTATCATTTAGTTTTTTTGTCAGTACCACTGTATCCGTCAACATTACAACATCTTTGTTATCTTAGTATAAATAAAATATCGATCAGTTTCCTTTGTTCATATCTATAATCTTTAACACGGAACGTCGGTTAAATTTCAATCTCTCGTAACCCGAGTTTTGTAGTGATGACACAGCTTAAAGTGTAAGTAAGGTATCTACAACAAGCAGGGGTAGTGTCTAACACAAGCAAAATCGACGCCCGTAGACCCGCCTTGCGATCAGCATCCGACAGGCGACGCCGGCTCACGAATTTATCCCCACAAAGTCACCCCAGAAGCCTCCCTAAACGACCAACCTCCACACTAAGTTAGCCTTTAGGTGAAGAGTCCTATCCCGGAATCGGCTTCAAAGATCAGTGTTATTTTATTCATTCTTATGGAGGTGAGGTGTAAGAGGATTTTAAATTGCTTTTCTGGAGAGAAACTTAAACACTTTTGGTAACAAATCTGAGGTTTATAATTTGTTCTCTAACAAGGATTACATCCAAATGAAAACGATTCGTCCTGAATTCAACTTTAATTAAATACATAAAAATAAAACATTTTTAAAAGCTGCCGTCCATGCTCAATCACGTCTTACCGTATGGTGTTTCATCATGCTTCCAACATTGACAATATGACGTATTGACTTTAAATATACTAGATTAACAGTTAGCGAATTTTAAGTTAATTTAGGTAGATATTTTTTTGATAGCGACAGAAAACAGTGTATTTATCGATTGAAAATTAGATACTTATACAGATGAAAAATAAAAAGTCTCTAGATCAGCCTCTCTAGCCTAGTGGTAATAAGTCGGCTTTTTGATCAAGGAATTTCATGTTGATAATCTGGTAAGGTAAATATTAAATGTTTGATTCAATTCAAATTAAATGTTGCTTAATTAAACTTTGATCTTAGGCAAGAAAGTTTGCGATGTATTTTCTTTTCAAGTCGATCTCAAGTGACTTTATAAGATATTAAATTCCTTTTAGTCATCTGATGTGATTAACAATACATCTTTTATTGACATTTAGCTGCAATTTCCGATATATTTATTAATTTAAAACTATATAAGATGAATCCGTAACAACGGTCAATTTTGTTTTTAGATATTGTCATGAAACGTGAAAAAATTATTTCAAAAGAATACTAGCTATAAAACTACTTCTATGAAGTCTAATCACTGTATTGTACCCAAACTCAAAACGTCATCGAGGTTATTTATCTATAACAGAAATACTTTTATTCAGTCATAAACTAACAGTAGCACTTTACTCTGCAAACATTTATCAGGCATAAGAATATTTCATTAGATACATTTCCTATTTTAGTTATTAAAATATTACTACTGTTTCAAAGTCAGTCATATATTGACTTGGATGGTTTGGGATTTGGGATGCAGAAAGCAGATAATTAGTATTTATTTCAATCTCGACATCATTTCCATTAATAATGTATTTTAATATCGGTAAGTTTGAAGTTTGTTTGATTATCTTATATAGTCCCTGACCGGTATGTAGGTGTAGATGAAGACGTTTTATTATTATCACATACATGTATAGATATGAAATTTTTTCATGACCTAAGCGTCCACGGTGTATATAAACAATACAAACAGTTCCAACGTGATGCGAAGTCCGAGGTAAACAAACAGCAATCAATCTCCGTCGGTATATAAACTAAAGAACAGCTATTTTAGACTTTCAGTATTTCGATTTCAATACCTTCGTCTATGACGGGCGTATTATTATATAAATGGATTACATGACAATAACCCACATTCAATTACGTTATAAATGTTCACTAAGTCTGCTATTATCTACATGCGATACCATAACCAACCCAGAAAACATATCTTAACTTCGTTTTGTGCTCGCACTTAAATATATTCACTTTTTTCGGTCCGTTTCCAATATTGAATTATTCTAATAACGTCATCGAACGTCTTATTAGATATTTTAAAGCGAAAAGATTGTAAGTCACTTAATATTTGCGTTTCTTTGGATATGAAAAATAAAAGCTACGAGACAACCCGGACTATTTTTTAGCCAATATTACTATTTTGTCGATAAAGGAGCTTGAAAAATAAATATATTGTACACATCAAAACATAGTGATCAAGAGGTTAAAGTTGAAGTCCTGGCAAGACCAATATAAAATATTTTCAATTTATCACTTGTGATCTTAGGTAGCTACGGGTGTTTGTGATGTCTTCTGTGTTCGGGTTGATCTTCAATGATTTAAATTAAATTTTGAAATAAGTGTCGCATTTTTTTGTTTTATTATTAAAGCAAGGAAAGTCCAGAAATATTATAATGATAAATTATTTCGAATTATTGAAACCTCGCGAAAATGTGCGAATTAAATGGATTTTTCTTAAGACCTCATTGCGTAAAAATACAACCTTAATTACTATGGATACATCTCCGTCTGCTGGTAATTGAGCATCGTCCGACAATGAATGATGTTTTAGGCAAACATTAAATTTTACAAAGACAACTTTCGGTCCAAGGTAACAAATTGCAGAGTTAATTAAACGAAAAGAAAATTCGCCGGCACATTGAAAAAGCCAAGACAAATAAAACTCGATACAGTGCCTGAATCTCAACACAAAAAAGTAGCTTTAACAAGTTAATTCAAACAATCGGCTTCTTTTCTATTCCAAATAAGTATCCGAGCAAATTGTTCACGTTTCTACGGCCATACGGACTCTGCATAGGGCGTCCGGACAGGTATTCCATTGTTGTTCAACCTGTATACCTTCGGAATTGTCGAGGCGTTTGCCAATTACATTTTTATGTTGATTCGCCTTGCTTTTGTTTTGATTATATACAAAATAGAAACATCTTCTTTTGTTTGTTTTTTTTTCTAAGCATAAGAAAAGCTATTTTTTCTAAAATAATGACTTACGATTTAGTTTCTCTTAGATAAACGATTTTGTAGGACTTTTTAATGAATTTGGTATCAAAATAATTACTTAATTATGAAAAACGTTATCACTTTTAGTTTATCAATATCCCGTCAGTGACTTTTTACAAAATTTACAGGAAGCTAAAAGAAACTGAATATTTACATTAATATGTATTTAAAACTTTGTTTTGCTTCTAAGTATTAAATGGATTTTATGTAAGGGTACTTGTAAATCATTGAACAGTTCAAATACATTGTGTTATTTTAAATAAACAATATTCGGTTTACAAAGTTATTTTCGTCAACATATCAGATACGGGTTTACAACATTAGACCATCGTTATACATCTTTTTTGTTTAAATTTACGTGTATTATGCAACTAAAAACGACGAGACACATTATTCATCATTCGAAAGTAAAAGCAAAGTTTTTTTTCATGTCCGCTCCCAATGCGATGTGTGTTCACATGTGAAGTTGCTCAACCTCCCTCTTTTTTGAAGACAGTAAGAATAAAAGAATAGAGATAGAATAAAACAAGTAGTTAGCTAACCACTCTCATCATTTTAAGGATCAGATGGGTGGGGGGGAATTCTAGAGATCGCAAACATCTATGCCTACGATCGGAAATCTGTAAATCAATTTATGTAACTGTCCGCACCAGGATTTGAACCACAGACATCTGTAACCAAAACTAACGACGTTGACCCCTACACTACGGACTAAAATACAACAATTAATAACTACGACTTCTATAAATTTCTAGTAAGGGTCGATATAAACGACTATTGAATAAATATGAAACATAGCTTTTGTCATTAATTACAAAAGTGCAAAAGTATTACGTAAGAATAAAATGAATCATTTTTTCAAGATAATAAAATTCCTTGTTACAATAATATGTACTTAATCTAATACTGCATGATGTACAGGAAATAATGAATATATATTATATATTGTGCTATAGTTTCAACGCTACTTACTCTGTGCTCCACATTATTAACCAATATTATAGTATAAAATATCTAGCAACAGTGAAGTTTTTTGCTAACCATGTCATGACAACTGCATGTTACTCAGTTGCTAAATCTATATTTTTCAAAAAGAGTGGGATAGAAGACAATAATAAGAGTATTGGTTATTCGCTCTCGCTTTCAGGATTGGATGATTGGGAGTAAGTTATAAACATTACAGACATCTAATTTATGAAATTGTCCGTACTGGGAATCAAACCAGTGAGTACCGCAGCCAAAGCGAATGACGCTGACCACTTGACGATAGATCTATAGTTATCGATTAATAATTAATATCTATTAATTCACTTGAAAACCAATGTTCAATTGCACGAAATTCGACGATTCACGTGACATGTCGTGTCGTGTACATTTAGATATGTTGTGCAGTGTTAGCTACAGACAGGTGGTACGTGTCCAAAAACGGCGATCGTCGAAGCCATGTCTCACTGCTTAGAAAGAGCATGTGCCACATTTCAATATCATCAAGCTGACATCGGATCGACATTTAATGATAGATTATGCTTACACTAAAACGTATGCAACTATCAAGTATTGTTGACTTTTAATGACTGTTCTCACGAAGTCAAATGGAAGAACTAAAAAGCAACAGGCAATCATAGCTTTGAGTGTTTTACAGATATTTGTATCCTGAAAAAATATTTTTGGTTGTATGACAAACGATAGTCAATTTTATAAATAAACTATTTCTGTATTTGTAAAAACAGGTTTTTCATAAGAAGCAGTTTTTATTACTTTAGTTTCTACTTAAAGCATGAAATATAATATTATAATAACATATACATATAACAAAAGGTTTATAGTCCAGTTAAATAATGCAATTTAGCTTATATTTATCTCAACAGAGCAGTTTCAATAATAAAACATTATTATGCTTGTAAAGTATGATAGTGTAGTCGTGTACAGAGATATTGGTGAAGCTTTTCTTTTCTGTTTCTACCTAGAGTCACACATATAATATATTATTGATTATTGTTTCAGAAATATATTTTTTTTTAAATTTACTAGTACCACGTGAGGCTATTATATATAACTAGTAACCGTACCCGTCATATATAACGGTATTGAAATTGAAATACTGAATGCCTAAAGTAGCTACTACGGTGGAACTGTGTGTGATTGCATAAGATTTTATTTTATATACACACATCAAACGCTTACTTCATGAGAAAATTTCATACCTACATGTGATAATAATAACACGTTTATATTTATCTGACTTATTCTAAAAATGTTATATTTTAAAAACAGGACCTATTTTGCTCAGCTCAATAGCGATCAGAAATATAATAGCTATTTTTTTCATTTGTTCAATTTAAGTTTAATCTGTACCTGTAAGGGTTGTTTTTTCGCTGGCTTCATTCAATGCTTTCAGCGGCCAGAATCTGTAGTAAAACAGAACTTAGCTAGAAGACATACCTGTGCCTACTCTATAAATGCCAGGAAACTGAGAGCCTGATTCAAACGCTCCATGTGTTTTCAATAAGAAAAAATCAATGATTAACAGTACACCAGTAATCTTTTATATTCTAAAGTTTTCTCATTTGTATGAATTTCATACACCAAAATATTATTATTAAAAAAAGTATGTAATACAATTTTAAATGTATTTTATACACAGAGAATTTTCTCTTTAACATGTTTATTTTTGCTGAATAGTTTACATTGACCATTGAATAAAATCCAAGCGTGTTTCAACTAACAAGTTCCTAGAAGAGGCGAGGATTTCGTCTCGACGAAAACAAATTCCATTTGCAAGTCTGGTGATATTTCACAAGTTGTGCAGGGGTGTACTTGGCAAACAAGGCAATCTGTTTTTTTTATCTCGTCGCAAGATGAATATTTCATAGAACGTTACGGCCATGAGGACTTTGCGACTGTTCTTGGGACAGATGCCAAGACGCGGTTGCAAGGTGAGTTTAATTCATTCTCGCATAATGCCTTTATAATATTACAATTCTTTGAATAATTTCAGATGATGAATTACTACTTCCTCAAAAAATACGGAAACCCGATAACTGTATTCACCCGCTTTAACCCAGTGGTAACGCTCTAGGCTACCTCTTGCGTTCTTCCAATTGAAAAAAAAGTCTTAAATGATTCTCTTCCCTAATCTACTGATTCCTACCGAAATGCTGTAAAACTTTCTGGCTTACAAACAGTCTTCTTTTAAATAAATCTTCGCATAAATATTAACTTGATTGACTTAAATTTAGAGTGACTTTAAACCGGTGTTCATTCATATATAAAATCACAGTCTGTCACAATTATCTGCCATATTTTTTTACCATAAATCGTAAAGAAACAATGCCAATTTAAAATGTATTATGGATTGGCAAATCTTGCTTTCTATTCGATAAACGTGTCATTTAATTTGAATTTCATTTGTTCATTTTGTAGTAATCACAAGTTGAAGATTATTATCACGAGTGTTATTATCACATTAAGTTACTAAATTAAAAAAAACATTGTTCATTTTGTCAAAGCCCGTAAATATTCATCAAGCAAGTTTGTAAGATTTTTCATAATACACACATAACATTGTATTTATGATTTATCTGATAATAGCAATTTTATACTGTACTGTAATAGAAATACTACATTAAAAATGTACTGAATGAACGGTCTTCGACACTGACAATTTTCTCCCCAAAACATTGCCATAATTCTGACACGTCGCAAAGAGCGCCAGACAAGATCTCAGTATCCTATAAGTGGAAGTTAAATGAAAGATATAGCAGAACTCTCTATGAATCGAAATGAATGCTGTCACGAAGGAAGTTCACGAATATGACACGCGGTTATACTGCGTGGTCGAATATATCGCTTAAATATTATATATACGAATAACTAAATGTTGGTATCAGAAATAAATTTTACCTAAAGATAAACTTATCAAACCAATCACCCCCTCTCATTGACAAAACAGTGAAAAGCTCAGATATTTACTCTGAGCTCCATGTTGTTATAAAATTAGATAAATATTGTTTCATCTATAAGGATAATTTGCAAAATGTGATATCTGAGAGAATTTTTTGTCTTCGGTCAGTGAAAATTATAATTGTTTTCAAAGAGAAAAAGTTTCCATAAAATGACACTTAGATCAAGTCATCATTTTACTCAACAGCAGTTACAAAATGTTATATAACTGACTGGTAAGATAGGTAAATACGTGATTGTAAAAGGAAACCGTCTGCAAGCGTGAGAATTATTAAATGCGATATTTGGAAAACGCAATACAACGAGTGAAGAATATAGAAAAAATATCGTCAGTCTCTCACCACTCTCCAACCGTGTAACATCCACTCCAAACTGCATTACTGACATCATCATCATTATCCGTCCAGCTGTTTAATCACGTCAATATTCAATATCGAAAGCACGTTTTAAAAATAAATAAATTGCTAAGTGCCTAGATGTAATATGCGTTATATAAAAATATTATAAATTGATGTAAATAGCTGCGGGCGAATGGCAACGGGCAGAGACAACCGTTCTTGATTGTTGGATCCAATGGTAATTTTCGTACAGTACAGTATAGTCCAAAAAATGCGTTTTTTTTTTCTCAATATCACTGAAATGTTGTTAACCATTTTCATCCTCAAAGTTTTTTATTAACTCCAATTTTTTGAGTTCCTCACCCTCACTGAACATGAGGTGGATAAACTGACATAACCTTTCATACAAAGCTTTTATGTTAAAGTTCTCCATTGGGAGCCCACGCGCTACACATTGGGAACAGACTTTCCGATTTTTGTTATTCTCATTATTTAAATCTCTTTGAAATTTGATAACTAAAATTAAAAGTATTTTTAATAATTTATTGAGAATTTTGTCAACATGAATCACCTCATATTATAGAGTTCTTCGAAGCTAAAAGTATCAGTTTCATAAAATTAATGATCATGGCTAATTGAATGCGAAAAATAATTTCATGATTTTTTTTATAACCAACAATAATTATTGTCTGAATAATTTTAATACAAAATATCGTTTATTTTTATTACATCATTTTTTTCTCAGAAGGCGTACCAACATCAATAGTAGAACGAAAATAATAGTTGGTTGAACTGTTAGTAACATCACTTTTAAGGTGTTAACTGTCAATTCTTGGTGGAAAGACATTATATTTTAAAAAATAAAACACAATTCATTTGTACTACTTCCACATATTTACAATGATAAGGACCGGTTTCGCTCATCACGAGCATTATCAACTGATAAAAATACAAACATAACAGGCTTATTTATATAAAATTGAGTGTAAAAATGAAGGTATATAAAACTGATAGTTCATGAACTGAGACAAGAACCATCAGTTTTATATACCTTCATTTTACACTCAATTTTATATAAATAAGCCTGTTATGTTTGTATTTTTATCAGTTGATAATGCTCGTGATGATCGAAACCGGTCCTGATCATTATAAATATGTGGAAGTAGTACAAATGAATTGTGTTTTATTTGTTAGTAGCATGTTCAAATTCGACTTCGAGATATTCGAGATATTTGTTCACTTTTATGCTGTAACTATCAATTCTTGGTAGAAAGGTATTATATTATATCGTCGGTGTTCTGGAAGAAGAAACTAACTGAAAAATACTAGTTTTGACTAATCAGACTCTGAAGTTTGTCAAAAATATTTGAAATGGTTACACCCTTTTAATTTAGTTTAAACTGTTTTTAAGTAAAAGCATCTCTACTATATAGCACAAAATACATGTAGAGATCTGTATGTTTGTATGTCTGTCGTCACAACAACTCATCCGAAACGGAGGAAAAATGCGACGTGAAATTTTCGCACTTAATTTTGGCTGAAATTGTTAGTTCAACTGCGTTATTTTCAGCTTTAAACTCTCAACATTTAACTTTGAACCTAAAACTTAAAACGCTACATTTTTGATATTTCAATTCGGGTTGAAAAAGGTAATAATAATAGTCGCCTAGCAACAGCTCAATACTAATATATTCTGCAGGTGGCAGTTATATAGTAACGCGAACGTAGATTTTTGTGTTACATATTTGTGATTTGGTAGAAAGTGAGTGGTAAATTCGTACAACTTGATGTGCATCTGGAATCGTCATCGAGAATTAGCGTATGACTCTGATCGAATGTTTAATTTGTGGCGCTACAGGAGCCATTATTAAATGCAGATCAACAAGCTGTTTATCGGGAAGTTCTGCGGCGTCATAACAAGAGGTTTCAAAATTGTCATATTTTATTTAAGCTGGTTTCAACTCTTAACATTATTATTAATTGGTGAATTATATTTTGTGGATGTAACAAAAGAGGTGCAGTTGACGGTGATATTTTCAAATTTCAACATAAGCTAGCCAACGTTTAAATTTAATAACCTAATATAAGTGCTCATCATCTAGGGCGAAGCCGGGTAAAAAACACTAATAATTTATAAAAATAAGTGTGCCCCGCCATACGGTAGAGTTCGAAATAAGGAACATTTTGATATAACTTACTCATTATGTCATTTTTTTCATTAAGTGTTTTCTTCCATAAATATAATATAATAACTAAACTACATATTTTAAAACCATGTCCGCTACCAATGTGAAGCATAGGGACTCCTAATGGATGTAACTCAACAGAAGTTTTTTATACAAGAACCGCTCGTTACTCAGTTGCTCAACCTATATTTTTAGCGAAATGTAAAATCAAAAACCAAATTATTATGAATTTTCTTTGTGCGAAACGCATGCATACAATTTTCGAATATTTCTTTTTAATTTTATTCTTTCATCAAGTATCATGAAATAGTGGATAAACACTTGCTTAAAATTTTTGCATCGAATTGCTATGTGCTGCAATTCAAAAGACGATTCTCGAAGTGTATTCTCGATTATCATAGAAAACGTTATAAAACATGAGTCGTTGAGTCACTAAACATGCTCCTGACGATTTCTCAACAAAATAAATTTTTAATGCTCTATCAATGTTTCCAGTTGCATGTTTAAATTATTTTCCTATTTCGTCCCTTGTTCCACGATGTCGATTCTCGTTTTATAAGGTTGACGCGCTCCGAGAAAACGTCAGTATAAAAGAATATTTTACTTTTTCTTATAAACACAAAATAAACTTAAAGTATACTTAAAACTATCATACTGCCCACAACAGTTTTTCGGGATTTACTCAAAACTCTAAAAACCTTTAGGAGTGTGTTAAGCGACTCAGTGACTCATATAACATAATTATAAACAAATCTCTCGAAATACCCTTTACAATGTTAATATAATTTTATAGTATAATATATGAGCAAAAGTTGGTATACACATCTGCAAGTAAAAGCTAACATGTTGGCAAAATAATTGCAACGTGCTTTTTTCTTTAATAATGCAATTCCTTCCAAGAAATAACGCAGCACAAGAAAGCTCCCGACAAAAACAAGAACGTAATGGCTAAACGGAGGAAAATAAACGTCCAGCAAAAAATTAAAAACGACATCCACGCTAAACCGGAGTCGGTGCAAAAACAACCCCGCGACGTGTTAATGACACCTCCGAAAAGGCTTTGCGGGAAATGAGAAAACGGTTGATAATACGGGCGGTGTAATGTTTTTCAATCCACCCCTATACCCTTACCAACGCCCGTGGGAAGGGGTGGGAGGCAACTCAATGTAATTTGATAGCCACCAAATTATCGCTGTAAAATGTTAGGAATATTAAATAATCAACAATAAATTTTCCAAACAAAGGTAATAAATTTGGCCAATACAATTTAATTTCATAAAATTCTAGTCAGTTTATTTATATTATTTGTTTATACCTTTACCTATTAAGTATTCTGTAAATAATTCCAACTAAATCCTTTATCGTTTCAGTAAAACGGTCTCAATTTAATTTAATTGATTTTGGATTATTTTAATAACTGATTACTTACAATTGAAAAGATATTTGGTTATATCTTATTGGCGTTTATACATTTTTAATTTGATATATTAAAAAGGTTATTTATTTTTTCAGTGGTAACTTTGTCTTCTCCCTATGTGAAGCATACGAACTCATAAAATTGCATCTTAACAGCAATAGCTTAACAGGAACTGGCTGTTGTTCTTCAGTCTTTTAACGCATTGTCTCTTTTTTCGGAAACGTTTAGAATGTAAAGATGGAATTAGAAAATCACTAGTAGTTAGCATTTTACTAATGTTACCCCCAGTTTCTTCAAAAATTGATGTAAAGGGAGCAATATAAACATCACATACATCCATGTTTTTCAACGTAACTCCATAAATCTTTTTATGAAAGTGTTCACACGGAAATTTCAATCCATGGACACCGCAACTGAATAGGCTAGACGCCCAAGATCGTTAACCACTTGGCTAAAAGGATTCTTAGTATACAACAACGTATATAATGTACGGTGTAGTACCATACATTTGGGTAAGTTTGCCCTTCGGTCTAAGATTAACCCACTATATGGAAAAAAGTTACTGTTAAAATAACATGATAATACTTATGCCATATGAATATTTTTTAGTTAAGCAAAGATGTTGAGTAATTTTAAAATGAGTGAATTTGTAAGGTGTCAACTTGAAATGATAAGACAATTTATAAACATTTCTTGAAATAAATTTTATTAGCCATATTTTCAATTTGTATAACTAATCTATAAAACAAATGCTGTATATTTTTTCCCATCTGAAGTATGTACAGAATATCTGAAAGCATTAAGAAAAGTTACCAAAACTTTAAAATCACTAAATTTATACTAATTACAGTGATTATTTGTATCGTGGGCCAAAGTTACCAGAATTGGATGAAAATTTTTCCCAACTTGTTTTATCTATATTTATATATCAATTATAATAATAAATCTATGTACGAATCGTATATTATCAAAAGTAGAACTATCCCATATTTGTCGAAATTGAACTAATGCTGCCACACTATTCTACGGGTCATAGTGTACGGCTAGAAATAAAATTTTGGTATAAATACGTAAAAGAAAATGATGCTTCCTACCAAAATCAGAACAATTAACAGCTTTGGAAACATGAAGTGAAAGGTTTGGTAGATTATACTTTTGACCAATCACAGAGTTACCCTAAGTGATGTCACAATATGGCGGCTCATACAAATTTAAAACATCAAAAAACTCAAAAACGCCAACAAAACGTTTTTCGTGTTTATCTCGAAACTTCAAAGAGTGGATAGTTTTACTTTTGATACCATACGATACGTATGTCAATTAAATTTCATCTGAAGACATTATAAAATTTCTATGTAGAACAACATCACACATAAATGCAATGACTAGCCATAAAAATACTAAAACCCCCTGAACTGGGTCAAAGTTATCCAGATTGACCGTACTGTTAATACAATTTATTTAAATAAATTTGAATGTATTATAATTGAGCAAATATCTACCACATTTATTTGTGATTAATCAACACAGATAGATTAAATCTACCAAAATAATATTGTTTCATGTTGTATACACATTCAAAATAAAATTAACACTCATATTTATCGCATTCAAGCAATCAATGGCCGTAAAACGTTGATTATTTGCTGAATGTGAAATTTAAATTATTTGATGGACTATTAAAATACAAGTTTTAAAATCCCGACGCAAAATTTACCACACGAATTTAATTCGATAGTCAGTAAGTTGTATTTTTAATATGTTGATTTAATGTCACATTTATTGATGATGTTTAAATGCAATACGTTTTAAGTTAGGCGTGACAACTTTTTCTATTATTAAATGTTCTTTTATATCGATGGTATTTTGACCAATTGATGTAACTCTTAAAATTGAAATTATTCAGAAGAGAGTAAAAACTGTATTTATCGAAAACATTATATGGTGAGTTGCGTTGAATCTTTGAAATGCACTTTTGTATATTCTCATGTTTGCAGATACGAGATTATACGTAGGGAGTGTCGATATAACAGTGACTTACATCAAGTGGACGGGCCAGAATTTCTAAACCTAAAACCAATTTAAAATTATATATGCCTTCCAAAAAGTGGTAAATTTATTTTTCTAATTTACATCCTTTGGCCGAGACCTGCTTTGTCGTCTTTAAAATGAGATCCAATCACTAACTCATTTTTTTTTGCATGAGTTGACTAAAACACTATCGATATATTGATACATCAGTTCCAAAGTTTAACTAGTTAAAAAAAATTGTTTGAATTAAGTATAAGTTAATGCTTAGAATACCGATATCTACCAATTGAAAAATGTGACAAGTAATCTAGCTGTGGTTATTTACTATTAACAGTGGTTAATATTGCTTTAGATCCAAACTGTATCAACTATGAAAGTTCTATGAAAACATCTATAAACTCCTATAATCAATATTAGAAAAAAAATAATTTTTATAAATATAATTATTAAATAATCCAAAAATTTCATTAAAATTTACAAAAATTAGATGTGCAGTTGAAATTAAGCCTACCAAAAATTTTGTTTCCTAATTATCTCAAAACTACGCTTTTTGAGTTGCTACAATTTGGAACTGAGATATCGATATTACAGTCTTCCACTTACAAAAGAGTAAATATGCACACCTTTTGACGTAATAAAAAAGCAACTATTCTCCTAGAACAGTTTGTTCACTGAAGTGCTCTGTAACTGATCATGCTCTTGGATACAAAATTTCTAGTGTAGTTTAATAATATTATACGTTCCATGCGATACTGCAAACTAGGTCAAAATAAAAAAAGTTAAAATCTCTAAAATAAACTTATTGAAAAATCGATTTTATTGTCTAAAATGCAGATTTTTTAGTTTTTGTAGAAAGTTTTTATGAATTGGTCTAAAAATATGTCAAAATAAAATGTAACTTTTTAGAAAAATAATAATGATTGTTTGGTTCTATTGACCACTTAAATAGCGAAAACTTTTTGCAGCTATTTTGCTATATCATTCTACAAAAAATCATTTTTTCAATCGTAATTTTCAGTATTTCTTACTAAAGTTATTCCAGATTTTATTTATTTTATCATAACTGATCTCGCTCAACGAGAGAAATTGCTTGAAGCGGTCGAGGTTCATTAACATAAGAACAAGAGAAGAAGATGAAATTGTATCGTCTATAATGAAGAAATTTGCAAGATATTTACTTATATAGTAAGTAATACCAATTGGTAAAATATTCAGTATCACAAAAAACAGTTTGAAAGATAAGCTTGAACAGTAAGTAACAACACATCTGGTATTGATTTTAGTTTAACCTTTTTTTATGAAAATTTCTAGGTAAAATAAATTATTTAATTCTATATTAATTGTTAAATTTTATTGATAACTATTTCGTCGTCACACTGGTCAGGGTTCTGACCAGGGCTGACAGTATTTAGAGTAAGCTGAAGCGTGATACCGAAATAGCTTGCAATAATAATTCTTCTTAAGTTTAATATTACACACTACTATTTAGTTATTTCAATTGAATAAGTGGGGTTTTAAGGACCTTCTACGCTCATTTTCTCTTACATGACCAAAAATACATAAATAAATGTATACAAATACCTTTACTGACATTTTCGTTTTTCAAGTACTCCGGACTATCTTTGTTTGAAAAGTATACATTTTCATAATTGACGGATTTTATGAAAAGGATAATATAATAATGTGTTTGCAGCTAAAATGTTCTCGCTGAAAACTGAGCTTAAATATTCAACGACGTAACGAAGATTTAAAACAAAACTGGCTGTATAAAGCTTTCATTATGCCCGAGCTTTCAATGAGGAAGGCTGGTGGGCGACCAAACTTTGCCTACTCAGCAGAGAATACATAATGATCTTATCAATATTTTCCGTTTAAATACTTTCCAAGAGCCGCCAAGCTGTTTCGGGCGTCTAAAACAAAGCGTCGATTGTTTTAACGATCGGCCGTTGTTTAGAATTTCACATCTATTTATGGTATGTATTTCTTATTAAAAAGTGAATTTAATATGTAAAATTTGATAGCTATTCCAGCATTATGATATCGTCAGATCAATATATATGTCACTTAGAATAGTAATGGTGTAACTCCAGTTTTGAAGTTTTGAGAACATCAAGGTTTTGTAAAATGTTCTTAGGATCAAATAACAACCTTTGATTACTGTTAACAAATGAAGAACTTAAACGTTAGTGTAGTAGTAAAGTCTGTCCGGACACTTCACTCATATTTTGATATTGCAGGTACTTCACTATTATTCTGAAAAATATCGTTAAATATGAGAGTATAAAAACAAAAGACCGTTTTTTAAAGATTTTAGAAGTATATATGGAGGTGCACCATTATTAAACTAATAGAAGAACATCTTTTGAACGTGTTTGAGATATAAACTCATTTTTCGTAATTTTGGAGTTACACCATTACTATTCTATGTCATAATTTTGATACAAATCTTAACTATAACTTCTAATATAATTCTCGTGGAACATGATACTTTGCTATATTTATCTTACATAATAAAAAATCCATATAGTTATTTCAATTCAAGCAATGAATTTTCAAAAATGCTAACATTATTAAGTACAACTCTACTGTAAAAATGTTACATGCATCATTGGAAAGAGAAAATGTTTCAAGGTGGTAAGCTGGGGTTAACAAAAAAATTTAAAGCATTTCCAAGAATAGTGAGTTCAAATTATCAATTTGTATATGATTACTGATGCATGATTTAAAAATTTTATAAAAGCTACAGTGGTTACGGATATGATTAAATTACATAACATGTAATCCAGGATTGTAAATAAATATATAAAATGAAATAGTATAAAATGTCCAGAATATATGCTTGGTAGTTGTGGAATTTATTTTTAATTTAATCATCAATTCTGTTTATTATATATATAAGAATTTCATAAGAAAACAAAAATGTAATAAGGCATAGCTATTAAATCTGTTTGATGCCAAAATAATTGTTGTTAGAGTATAACTGGCTCTAGGATTTAGGCTCACGGGATCCATACACGACTCTAGGACCCATATTGAGACATACACGTGAATAATTTTAAATATATTCAGTATAATTATACTTTAAATATCAGTCAGAAAAAGTGAAAGAAAACAAACACTTTGATACATTTCAAAAATATTCATAGAATCCTTATACTCAATAAATTGCGAATTCCGCTCGGATGACTTTCTTAAAAATACTTTGTTCTACAATTTTGTATCAGATATCAAATCTCGACAGCCTAAAATAAGCCATAATATAGTCATGGCATAAATCAAATAAAAGCATCTCTGAAAAACAAGTGTCAACTCTTTGCTAGACAACGATTTTCGCGAAATGAGAGAAAAACCTACTAATTCCTCCTATGCTTAGATGATTTTATATTTCACTTTTAAGGTGTTAACTGTCAATTCTAGATGGTAGGACAATATATTTTTAAAATAAAATACATTTTTTTTTTGAACTACTTCTACATGTTTATAATGATCAGGTCCGGTCTTACTCATCACGAGCATTATCAACTGATAAAAATACAATCATCACAGAGTTATAATATAAAATTGAATGTCAACAATTTCAAGGTATATAAAACAGTTGATTCATGAACTAAGACAATAATTTACAGGTAATATATAAATTTGATTTATGACATCAAAATGAATTGCAAAAATTAATATGATATCATAAAAAGAATACAACAATTTTAATCTCAATGAATCCTCCATTTATCGGAATCAATTAACTGAGAGATACTAGGTAATACTGACAGTAAAACTATCTCCATTCATAAAAATGTATTCATTGCATGTTATTATTCAGATGAACAAACATTAAAGACGGTAATACTTTATTTTACAAAAGCTACAAGTTACATTGTACGTTTTTATTTAGATTATTAAAACGCTGGACGGAAAACTCAGAAGCAGGTGCTTCAGAGTTTTCCTTTCGAAATCCACCCAAGAGATATGTGCCTGCAATACTATCCGGACTTGGAGAAACTTTCTTCAACTTGGTTAGCATTTTATGACGCTGCTTTAAACAGATGAGCACCTACAGAAAACCTGGTGAACGTAAAATAGCATGCCAAAACTTTTTTCCTGTTTCGCTGAATTATAATAAAGTATATCAGAGGCATGTGGCGGCTGCGGATCATAAACCTCGTGTTTCATGCCTTGAATAGTTTAGGAAAAGTTGTCTAATTCCCTTCGGTGTGTATTCATTGAGTCTGGGCACGGCTGTAAAAGGAAATACTTAATGAAAGTTTATTTGTTTTGAGTTATTACTAAACACAAAATTTAAGCAAATTTTTAAGCTTCATAAATCTCTTTTGAAATAATTAAAACTACTTTAATTTATTACGCATAATAATTTAACCTATTATAATTTATTTTTTTAAAAAAATATATTATTAAAATAACATAAGATCGTCATTCTTATAACATACATTTTGATTTATAATTTACAAGTTTTATTTAATTAATAACCGTTAGCTGTTCTGGAAGAAAACACGAAAACACGAAATCGAAGAAATGACATATTGAGTTCGTTATACCAAAATGTTCCGTATTTTAAACTCTACCGTATGAAAGAACACACTTATATTTATAAATTATACTTTAACATAAAAACAGTTTTGCACATGCAAACAAAATTAAATAGCGTTTCAAACATTTGACAACTTCAAAGTTTAATTAATCAAAACTAGTATTTTTCAGTTCTTCCAGAACAACGACGATAAAGTATATGCAAGTTGTTTGCTCACTTCCACCCGTTATTTATATGCAGCCGCTGTTTCACGCCCGCTTTTCATAACACAAAAACGATCAAGAAAAGAAACGAATTTACTCTTAATGTTCTCGGCCAGATGCAGAGCTGAACGTGACCGATCTTTCAACCAAGCACTAATGTGCTTGATAAATAAAAAGATAGAGAGAAAATAAAGAAAATGTGGATTGCTCAGCCACTTAATTTATCGTGGAATCTAAAGAGGAATCGAGAATATCCCGATCACCATAATATATAGCATATATATAGAAATGTCTTTCAGTAGATCAAACTCTTTTTTTCATATAGTTAATTCAATGATAATTTGATAGGAACGGCTACTAACTGATCGTTTCTTCATCACGCCATTTTCATAATTGATTTTTATCAACGTTTCATTAAAGGCGTAAACGCCTCATCCAAGGGATTTTGAAATTCTGGAAAGCGTTTTTATATTTCATCATTTAGGAAGCTCAAATCCAAGTGATGGATTATGTCACCTATGTCATTATTTATGATATGGCGCGATCATTTCTTTACGTCAATGTGAACTAGTTCTTCTGTAATAAAGTCAGTTTGATAAAAAAATTCTCTTATTTCAAGATTTATTTTTTAAATTTCGTTTTTATTTATAAAGTGGGGTGGCGCGTTCATTATAATACTCTAGTAAAGAAAATAAGATTGTGCTTTCCAAAATATAAAAGGAAAAAACATAAGTTTCCCCCTGTGCTCAAAAGTTTGCTAATGGGCAAATCATTTTTACGACCCTTAATTCTTGCAAAAATTGAAAAATTTAAATTCAAAGAAATATTTAAGATACGATTTTTGTTTGCGGAAATCAAAGAAGCACTCTTAAGCTATCACTAATATGTCCTTATTTGTTTTGTGTAGATCCCAAATGAAGCTACAAACGAAGTTTTCTAATCAATGGTACTGTCATTAGTCGAATTCTATGCGAGGTAAAAAATAAAACTTGACTATGTCACGTTTCGGTTCTTTTGAAAACTTCAGAAAGCCAATTAATTGAACCAGAAGCCTGATGTAATCTTATAATCTTAGGAAAAGGTAAACCTCCCTTTGTAATTGTTCTTTGGAAATGGTCCAACACTAAAGAGTTCGTTTTATCACTATCGATATAATTACTTCCGTCTTATTTTTATGTCATAAGTTCGGCAATAATAATTGGATAAAGTTTTACATAGCCTTCCAATTTCCGACCTTTACGTGTTAATTTTGTATTTTTATTTCAGATTATTTCACCTTCCGGAACGGTGACTAGTAATCATGATTTTGTATAGAATTTTTGCATAAACTATTATGTTTTTTTAAATTTCCGTCTTTCCTACGTGATATATTTTAGCTTATCGTATTTCATATTCGTGTATATCGAAGCTACTTAACGGGAGCGTAAACGTAAACTTTAAAAAAATCTGAGGATGTTGAATGATGAAATCAGTCACTTCTATCAATCCTGGTTCGACGGGCGTGTTTATTTCTTAACGTAAGTGTATCTGAGTGCATTTGTATTTAAAAGTGCTTATAAATTGACCATTATTTCAAGAAATCTATTGCAGTATTATTAACTGATTATCAGTTGGTATTGCTCGTGATACATGAATTCGGTCGAAAATTGTGTTTTTTTTTAATTAATTGCGTTTCCGCCAACAATTGACAGTAAACATCTCAAAAGTACTTCAAAAATAATGTTTTTCAACATCACTTTAAAGGTGTTAACTGTCAATTCTTGGTGGAAAGAATTTATATTTTAAAAAATAAAGCACAATTCATTTGTACTACTTCCACATATTTATAATGACCAGAACCGGTTTCGCTCCAAAAATTTAAACTTATTGAAATTTGAATTTTTGGAGCGAAACCGGTCCTGATCATTATAAATATGTGGAAGTAGTACATATGAATTGTGTTTTGTTTTTCAACATGTCTGATCCTTATGACGAGCATATTAATTCCAAATATAACATCTCAACAGAAGTGTTCTGTGAGAACTGTTTGTTATTCAGTTGCTAAATTCGTAAAATTGAAATTATTAATCCATCCACTAGAAAACAATAACAATTTGCAATAGAACACTTCTATGAATTAAGATCGATTCGCTCTCCATAAATCAACATAAATTTACTAGGAGTAATTACACAGTTCTGGTAGAAATATATTTTAATTGAGTTCTACTCACTAAATGCAAATTAATATATGATTTTATAAATTTTATGATACTACTAATACTATACACCAGATGACAGTGCTACCTGTCAACTTAAGCTCAACTCTCTCTCTCTCTCTGTTGTTCACTCAAAAACACTTTGTCTGTATTCAAATCATGCTTTGTGCGCAAACGCGTTGCAGGAGAAACATATATTATAATGCAATAAAGTGTTGAATCGTGATTCCTGAAAGCTCTCTGGTCCTGATTGGCTAAATATAGTAATTAATAATTACAAATTCTGCTTAAAGCTTTACATAGTCCAAAACCATGTATGTAATTTCACAGCGAGGTTGATAATAGGTATATGAAATACAGCCTATCGAAACTTGATTAATCGGTGGGTCTGCTCTTACTGTCTGCTATGTTGACTAATTGACGCAAGTTCTGTATCGAAATTGAAAGCCTGTCTGTATCGATAGCAGCATATTTATTATACTATTTGCAACTAGACAATAGATTATCAAAATTCATCATTATAATAATAGAAAATCAAGTAAAATTCTTCGTAAAACAATAATTAAAAATATGAAATTCTTTATGGGATTCCGCATTTAAATTTATGACCCAGTTAGCGATAGTTTTATTCCAAATTTACAAGCTTAATATTGATTTTTTTCAATAAATCAGTACATTGAAATCTTTGTTATAATTTTCTTTTCTTGTCTCTTTATCTTGAGCTGATGGAGGGAACTTACCAGAAATTGCATTGAGTTTATTTAAACAGATTTTTTAAATCACTTTATTTTCTGCATTGCCAATTAGATGTGAAGCCAAATAATGATTTTATTTCATTATTGAAAATTGTCAATTGTGTTATTCCAACACGACGTTGAAAAACCTGTAGCCGAGAAATCAATGCCGTTGAATTCTTATCCATTTGCTCACTGATTCACTGATTCTAATACCGTAATTAAAGTTTTCATACATTAATTCTTCGAGTTGTTAATTGATTTGGGTCCAAATAAATGGACGTTAGTGATCCTAACTTCATTCTTTATTCATAAATCTAGAGCGACTCACATACCTGTTCACGTAAAAATAACTTTTCTTGAAATGCTCAAAAGTCTATATGCTCTACATTAGTGTTCTGCAACCATTTAGTACCGTGGCCAGGTGAAAATGGAAGAAATATTTTGTGAACCGGCGTCAACCAGATATACGATACACATACATACAGTCAGTTCTCGACATACGACGGAGTCTAAATTAGTAAAAAATATTATTTTCTTCAGTTTCTGTCAATTAACATAGAATTTTATTTATTAAATCTAATGTTATAAAATTACACTTTTTTGTTAGAACAACATCTGTTGCTGCTTTTTTGTAAGCAAATTTGATTTTAATTCTTTTATTTTTCACAATCAAGCACCCATGATTTCGTATCCTCCAAAAAGGGATTATTAATCCAGAACCTACCTATACGCTCATTTTAACAACACAAAATTAAAAAAACAATACGCATGAGCGTGATAAAATAAGTGTCGTCAATAGGTGAACTGCCGCAATACTAACTTTCGGTGGCCGTTTACATGTCTGCAAATAAGTGTTGTCAAAGACTTTTAGTGTTGTTATTTTATACGAAGTTAATTGCAACGGTAAGAATTCCTCGAATCGTGTAGCGATGTAGTCAGGTGAAAGTTTTCGCTGACTGGCGCCGGTGCCTTGGACCATATGTTGAAGAACGCTGCTCTACATAACACATGGTTACTACGACATTTGTCATAAAGAATTAAGCCACCTTTATTTTTCAAAATAAATGTCATTCAAACAATATTTGAACACTTGTAGCTATAAATAGAAATCTTCTTTAAACATTAATAGATAAGATTTACTATTTATATTTAAATAAGTGTGCAATAGTGTAAACAAATACCTTGAAAGTGCAATTTTTTATTTCAACGTTTCATATTTTTTAGGCGACAAAAAACGATTAACGATTTTCGCGGAATAAGAATAAAACCTACTTATTCGTCTTAAGCTATATTTTTATTCAGTAAGATTATATTCTTAAAACTCAGACAAAAGAAAGATTCTTCCATAGACGATTCTACTACTTTGAATGTGAAAAATAGTTGAAGTCATCCCAGTCGATTCCAGTGTGACAGGTCTCTATGGAATAAAATATTCTCGAACACTTCGATTCAGACATCTCGGTCTCAAACAATAGTGCATAATAATTCTGAAAAGACAACGTGATCAATCAGAATTCAGAATAAAATGGAGGGTAACGATGTCAAAAGGTTCATTTGCGTGACACTGTTTCTGTAACTATCGCTCTATAGCAAGCAAATTTATCAGTAAAACATCTTGAAAAAGAATAATGACACAAAAAAGTTGTAGTAAAAGATTGATAATTATTACAAAACTTGTTCTCAAGTGACATTTAGATTATAAATCAGACATTGTAAACATTTTAACAACTATTGGCCACTTCTGCATCTTTTTTGATGGCAAAGTTTACTTACCGCTTGCCGGTGTCGCAGTGAGTTTGCAAAAATGATACAGAAGTGGTCAATAGTTGTAAAAAGATTGACAACCTCTGATTTTTAATTTAAATGGTACTTTCTAATTGCAGTATTTTAATTGAAATTATTGCGACCCATCTGTGGCTTAAACTTTCAATAGGCGCTTAAAAGGTCATCTAAATGTTAATTTCCGAAATTTATACTACAAAGATTTATTTGCCAAATCGCTCGCTTCTAAACATTGCAGGATAGATGACTGTGAAATAACTTCATCGGTAGAAATAAGTCGTGTACGTTTGCACAGTACGTAATTAAGGTCTTGAAACTAAATAAGCATAATATCTACACAGCTGCAACTACAGGGTTAATACAAAGTATGTAATACCTATATTTAGAAATAATCCAATTAAAGGGATGTAAACTTTTTATGCGGAATATATCTTTCCTGATCTCGTCAAAAACACAGGATATGAAATGTGTAAAGTCGTGCTTTTATTCACTCAAAAATGTTATTTTTTTCAAGTACAAGAGTTGGCGAATTTAAAATCCAAAACACCCGAATAAGTGTAGCACAAAAACCAGAATATTTTTGTAGAGCCTATATTAAATAATAATTCAAAAACATTTTCTGAAAAAAAAAGGAAAGTGCGTATGTAAAAACATGTCTGTATTTTTATTAAAAATGGATACAATTTTACAGAAAATGACGCTCAAACAAAAATTTATATACATTCCTTGTTTTTTTCCTACAAATTTTATAGTTTAGTAATTCCGATATAATTGAAGAGCTACATGTGGTTTTTCAGCCCCTACTCAAGCATAAAACATGTATTTACTTCAAGTCGAATGAAGCAATTGAAAAAAAAAATGAATTAATAAATTTGACTCACAATATTTTAGAAAAAGTCAGTACACAATCTTTTATTTAACTCAAGATGTAATTATTTTACTTATTAAATATAAAGTTAAAATTTCTAGCTCTGTTATTCGACTGGTTGTGTTACTAAATATAAAAATGTGCTTTGCCTCTTTCAGAATGATTGTCAGACTTCTTCAGCTTTTCAAAGTGGCGAAACATATGTCACACTTAATAAACCCAACAAGTTTATCAATTTTTATATTAAAATTAATCTTCACATAGTTACCATCGAATGCAACGAAAATATCAATTTACTAAACTTGAACAATAAATAATATAAAGTACAAATTTTTGTTTGGTTCACTTGTGCCACTTTTTAAAAGTGTCACTCGTACAACAGTTAATATTTATATCAAGTTTGACTTGTCTTTACAAAACGTATACTAACTCAAATCTACGTTTTTAGCAAACCTTTTCCAAAAATTTTTCGTTAACGCATAATAAAGAAGAAAAAATTCATAAATTTATCCTTCCTCTGATATTAAAATTTCTCAAACATCTGTGACATTATTTACATTACATTTTATAAACTTCCTAACCATTCTGTGTTAGAGGTTTGCAAGGATGCACCGCCGCCAGCGCATCGTTCATGTTTCCGTAAAGTAATTACATTTGACTTGCACTTGTCCCACCCTTCCCCAAGTGGGTCGTTGAGGAGACTTGACTTTACCCCTTTACCTATATTTCCAGTTCCAAAGATAAAATCTCATTTCCATACGCCTGGTGACCGAGTATGATTACTTTATGCATGTTTTTAACCCAGTGCCAAGCTATAAAAAGTTTAATTTATGCACTTCGTGTCGTATTCCATTCTGTTTTTATTTTTGACCTGAAAATTCCACCGTTATGTTGGTTTGCTTTGATTCTTTAAGATGTACATTTTTATCAAATATACAGAGTTTTTCAGTTTTATAAAAATACACTTTTAAATATCCCAATACTTTACACGTTTAATTTCCATGTATATTTTTTAAAGTATGTCCGCTCCCATTGTGGAGCAAATGACCCCCTAATGGATGTATCTCAACAGAAGTTTTCTACGAATACTCAGTTGCACAACCTCCGTCTTTTGAAGAGAGTAGGGATAGAAGGATAGGGCTAGGACAAGACTAGTGGTTAACAAATCGGTCTCCCTACGCCCGATTTTTCAGGATCGAATGGGTGGGAGGGAATTTTAGACATCACAAACATCTATGCCTTTGAACAGAAATCCATAAATCAATTTATGAAACTGTCCATACCGAGACTTGTTCCCGATACATCTGTAACCGTAGCCAATGAAGTCGACTCGACAATGTCTCATTATTTAAACAAATGTCCCAAATTTGAAAACGTAATAATAGGATCTTGTCAAATAAGGAATCAATTTAGCACTATAGCCAGTTGTGCAGGGATCCACAGGCATAATAACCTTAGGTTACCCCACTGTGCTTTGTCACTAGTAAGACTTAGGTATAAAGTAAACTTCTACGTTATATAGGTAGTTACAAATAATTATGATACGTCTTAATGCAAGCTTCGTAAGTTCAAAGCTTCTAAGGTTTACATTACGGTTTAGCGTACAAGCTCATTTCATGTGAATTTCATACTATAATATAAGAAACAAAATCATCATATTATAGCCATGGAAACAAGGATAGTTAAAGTTTAAATAATCCAAATGTATAGCTTATTTTATTACGTCAGATGGTTAATTTTTATTGCAATCAACTTAAATATCTATGTAACAAAAATACAGTTGTGTGAGAGTGGGAAAGCTTTTATCAAGAAGTTTATTGAAATAATATGAAAATAGCGTAGTATTTAATTATAATGCATAAGAATTATTAGGTAAAGCTGATAGCTATTTTGGCTTTACGCTACCTCTCAACTTTGTCATACAATTCTTGTGGAACTATATACTTTGCCATTTTTACCTTTTAAAAGTGAAGTCCCCTGAGTAAATGATAATTAAAGGGCAATTTAAGTGCTAGCGATGTCTCCATTCCAAAGAAATATTTTAAATTTTCATGATTTACTGTAGCGGTGAAGGTTTTCATTTTGAAATACCGCATTTGTTTTTCTGTCATGAAATAAGAGCGCATTTAAAAAACTTTAATTTCCTAATACAATTCAAAATGTATATGCATTGCTTTTTATCGATAAATTGTAATCCTTGCACAATGATTTGTATAATTTTAATAGCTCACCGCAGAAAATATGAATAAAATAAGTAGCTTTCTTTACTTTGATAGGCTTTGTATGATTTATTGATTTATATCTTCACAATAATAAAATCTCAATTCTTTTTTTACATAGGGATAGGTTCCATGCAAAACAGCCGTGAAAAAAACTGTCTGAAAAAAAGATGCAGTGAATATAGACAAATGAAAGATATGTCTTTAAAAACAACTTTTGATGTCGATCATACCGGTTAAAATACATCACATATGAAAACCAATTATTCACATATATTATCAACATTTGTTAGAACGTAATTCATTTAAAGGAGTATGTATCTATATTATAATTAACAAAAATTATATTGCAGGTCATGATTTCATCGTAAAAAAGTATGTTTTTGTTAAAACCATCTAAAAAACAGCAGTGCCTCTTCAACAAATGTTTTGAATGTACTTTTGCAGTTACAAAAAAATCAAACACCTAACAATTATGGATGTACACATTGAATTTATGTATGAGAAATATTATTATTGACCGTGTATATATTTGACCTATATTTATTTCTGTCGTTAGCAATATTAAACATTCACATTTTCACTCTGTAACGCCGATGAAAAGTTCTAAGGATACATTTATTTTTCCAGCAACAGAAAAAATCCAGGCTAAAAATGTCGTTACCTTTGGAATACTGCGAGTCAATACAACGGTTTACAAACACAGAACACTTGTATAGTCCCCTGAGAGGCTTTTTACGTATTTTTTGGATTCCCTTTTCCTATGGGCTCACATTTCCAGCCTTCTCTTGGTATTTCGAGCATGCATTAACTCTACGTTTTTCATGACATTCATATTTATAAAATTAGCACAGAAAACCGCAAAGATAAAGTAATTACTCAGGTTAAAACAGTGAAAATCGTCTACTAGTAATTATTGAACACCAGACTACAAATCAATTTATATTATACTTTTGTTAAATTGCACAGAATAGAGATATAATATAATTTAAATAAAACTAAGCTCATGGATATCAAACAAAACAGGTATAATGCAAGACGATGAGATTCAACATTTTAGAGGAAATATGGTTTTGGTCTCATAAAATTCACATAATAAAATTTTTTTAAATAATGTGAATGCAATTTAATTCTTTTGTAGTAAATTACTATTTCCATAAAATAGTTATGTTTTGTTGGGTGTCTAAATCTAGCCGCTAAATAGAGTACACATAGTCTATACACAGCAATGTTGACAAGGATTGGTTATTATGAACTTTCCAGGTGGAGGTAATTAGCCCCCTTTTCAAACGCTGCGTGGGTATAAAGAGGGGAGAAAGGGTCTTTAAGGATCTATTGCTAATAATTATTCGCTCAACGCCCATTTATCAATGGGAAGTAAAAGGGTCAAGTTAAATTTGAATACAACATTTCTGACCCCTCCGGCGTTCGAACACAGCTCTACTAATTCACAAGCTGGATAGTCTGTTAATAAACAGCGATGGCCTATTAGCTCTTTGAAAAATTAATATATTTAATACATTATTAATTATCAACAAAAAATCAAAAGTTTTCAGTTGATCATCATAGATACATATTTAGGTACAGGAATCTCATATTACAAATTACACTGTACTTTATTATCATACATACAGTATTTAAACTATTAACTAATTAATAATTATCATTACAATGTCCCCTCATAATATGAGGGGATAACATAATATGATAGTATAATGGTAGCCGATAGATGTACACGTTCTGACTTCTGAACTTTAAAAATTTCAGACAACGATATATTGCCAGATTATTTAATAATATATTTATTCTTAGTTGGGTAGATCGCTGGTAATCCAGTGATATGGTGCATTCTATATCGAATTAATTCTAAATCATTCACCATTGTCACTTTTATGTCTCTCCAGCGACCTCATTTTTTTAAACAAAAATAAAAAATAACTACATGCTATTATTCCAATAATAAAAAATGAAAGGCGCACAATTTAAAATCACAGTTATCTTGTCATATTCTGAAGAGTTATTTGTTTTTCGCATTTTAGATTTTATCTCTCCCTCGATTTATACTGAAATAAATTTTCAATACTTTTATTTTTATTTGACACGGTAATGATTTTGTTCATAAATAAATGTTTTCTATTTAATCAAAAAATAAAAAAATCTTTGTTATAGATAAATTTTGTACTTGAATAATAAGAAAATTTGATCATATTTTATATTATCGCAGTTCCAAATAACTTTGTGTTTTCAGTAAGCATTCTAGCGTTTAAATTATCCGTTAGGCTTACACTAAATCCCCCAATAGCACGGTAGGTTAGTATAGCTCCACATTATTTGAACACGCGTTATAGCTGTGCCTGTGCCTGCTCAGCAGTCCAAGTCCGCGCGACATGTCTCATCTTGAATTCCAAATACACTATATTTTATGTACTATGTGTTAATAACTGTGGTCTTCAAATTGAGCCACACGTCATAAGAGGGATAACTGTACTAGTTACATTCGTTGATATAGTGGCAGGAGGCGTTAAGTCAAAAAACCTTGTTTTGAGATAATTGACTTTTAAGAAAATGAAATTTAAGTTTTTCTATGTACATACTTTAACAATTTTAGATCAAACTAATCACTATATGAAGTTTGTTAGTCATTTACGAATTCGATTTATTATTTTAATGATTCTTTTTTCTAGTAATATTAATATCAATTTTTTTCCTCTAATAACTGTGAACGAAATTAAATTAATTCATATTGATTTCTTCAAATTAGGTAAAAAAATACATGGAATATGGTTGAGCATGTTTTTCACACGATAGATTATCCTAAAATCTATCGTACTGCATTCATAACTCAAAACAACTGATTTTCGACTTATTGCTTCTGCCACTGTTCAATATAGGAATAATATTGAAAAAAATAAATCACAATTCATTTGTACTACTTTCACATATTTATAATGATCAGAACCGGTTTCGTTTATCACCTGTTATCAACTGTTGATAATGCTCGTGATGAGCGAAACCGGTCAGAAGATACAATATAAGATTTTTATTTTTTTTCCATGTCCACTCCCAATGTGGAGCATATGGTTTCCTAATGGAGCTATCTTAACAGAATTTGTCTACGATAACTGCTTGTTACTCAGTTGCTCAACCTTTCTTTTTTTTCAAAGAGAGTAGGGATAGAAGAATAGGGCTATGAGAGAACTAGTGGTTAGCTAATCGCTCTCGCTACGCCCCGTGAGGGTGAGATGGGTGGGAGGGAGGACTCAGACTACGAAAATAAATCCATAAATCGATTGAAAGATCAATCTATGAAAACCGTGCGCACCGGGAATCGAACCCGAGACATCCGTAACCGTAGCCAGCGACGCTACCAACTGCGCCACGGACGCCGACGTAAGATAGATGTACAAAATCTCAATAATCCAAATTTGATATTGAAATTCCATCAAGCACGCTCAGTCGATGTCTTCAATTATACTAATAAAATTATTCCATTATCAAAATAATACAATATTTGTTTCATCGATAAAAATTTAAACGGAGACTTTAGTAACCGAATAACTTTCATTTTTGTCTGATACAAAATATTCGATTTTTTTCTCATTTTAAACGCACTGCGCCGCGCCCACCTGGGATCGTCTCGCGGCACACCGGTGTGTAATATTAATGCTTGTTGCAAAGTTTGGACACTTTATGGTATCCTAGTGTTGGTCAAATATAAGCATTGACATACGAAATCAATGGAATGTTTACCGTGCTCGAAAAAATCGTATAATGTAGTAAATAAAAAACAAAATAATTAATATCAGCAGTATGCCATTGTGAGATTGACGCGAAAGAACAACCAGTGGCATACAACGCTGAATAAGTTTGAAACATAAAGCACTTAATAAAGAAAAAAAACAAACAATTTAAGGTTTAACAAAATTCTATTGAACAAGCTTAAAGCACAATTATTCCAAGCAATACACCGCGTCTGAAAGTTGTCAAACTTTGTTCCGTGTTTCTGTATTAAATAAACGTGACACACCAATAAGCTTTCATAACTTTTTTTATTAAAAATGTTAAACACTTCAAAGTTTTCCACTTTTCAATTTTCGTCATTGTTGTGTTTTTCGTCCGTGTCTTTGTCACCCTTTTGAAATAAAATTTCACCCCTGGGCCATTCACAAGTATCAATTATCGGGTAGCAGGTAAGTCGTGAAACACCCTTGTTGCTTGCTGTTCTAAATGAATGTTGGTTTGAAACAGATAAACACGCGGCCTGCGAGGCTCGTTTAAGGTTTACAAGGGCTACCACTGAATTAACGATAATGACAATCCATAGAAATACGGTTATGGCCTGAATAACTAACTTATGATTAACGATTTAAATATCTTTGTTGACTAAGTTATGACATGCTTTTTCATCAAAGTTCATGAAGCTCTAAATTACACTTTAAAGTAAATAATACATATTTAAGGGATATTTAATTAGTAGTGAATTTTATTTTGACACTACTTTTATATATAAATATAATATTTTTTATAATGGGCTTAAGTTGACTCGAAACAAAAAGAGTGGGACAAAATCATGATAATTCAGGCACAAAACATTTAATTTTTTTCAATATATTACACACACACTACCATTTTTATGAGATATGGATCGGATATATGCATGCAAACATTTTTTTGTTCCTTATATCATACTAGCGAGTTTCCGAGCGAGCATGCTTTGCAATGCCACTCAAAGAAAGTGTTAGTGTTTTAATTCTGTTTATTGATGTACTTTTGGTTACACAATATTTTTTGTTTTCCGTCTGATGGGTACACGAAAAAATCAGAAGATTTTCTGACGCGTGATCAGGCCACATACAGCTAGCCGTTCATGTGAGAAGCATGGATTTTCCAAATTTAGTCGACACACTTATAGCAATTATCACTGTGCTTCGTTGATGGTCATTGCAAATGCGAGTCACGGTGGAAACTGCAGACGTTTGAATTCGACTGAAATAACAGTCTGGATCATTGGGATGCGTGGCAACAATACATCTTCAAACTTTCATTTATATATATATATATATAGATGACAATTGGAAAAAAACTAACCTAGGCTTGAATTGAATACAGTGTAGATGTCAATTAATAGAAGCTTATCATTGTAATTTTTTTCATTTCAAGCATATTTAAGTGTTTATTAATATTGTTAAGGGTGAGCATTACACTACTGGTACTTATCATTTAAAAGTGCGTTTAGCTGCTGTATTACAAGATACATCCAGTATAGTTGAAAATTCTATATATAAACATTTGTATATTAAATTATTCTTATGTGCCATTATATTGTGCCTTCTTTATAAGACAGGTGTAGTTTAATAAAATATAATTAATACGCACCACACAACCATATTTAAATAGAAGCAATTTGTTTTAGTTGTCAACAGGATAAAACAAGTGTGAAAATGAATTCCCAAATTATTTTAATAAATCCAATAACATGAAAAAAGCTTACTAGTATAAGTTAGTGTTGCTACACTCTTACACTATTAATTCCTTTTGTTCGTAATATCAAATTCCTGGTTTATATTAAAACTTTATGTAGCGAAGCTGCTTTAGTTTTTTATGCAATACATCGATTCGGTTTAAACTTTTTACCGAAGACAACCCTCGTGTTGCAGGGGTGGGAGCTCGGTGGATAAACTTTAGCCATTAGCAAGATCCGATTCGGATAAAGTAGGAGCAAGACCTGAACAAACTCTCATTACATTCGTAGATGGCAAACACTTGGCGGTTTCGTAAAGTCTCATTTGGATTTTATTGATACGGCATCTTCCGGTTGCATTTTTGTACACTTACGATTTTTTTTACAAAAATGCATAACAGTAAAACTTTATTATAAAACATCGCGTTATTCTTTGCGGTCTTTTCTTCATGTGCATGTGACAACTTTGCTTTAGACTACATGTAACAGTTTCACAATTATTTGTTTCAACTATGGTTATTTATTATTAGCGAACAAGACTTTTTTCGAGCATGAGACATTGATTGATAAATGTACACACATTCGATGAACAATCTTGCAGTTATTTTGACAAAAATCTACATCACTTTTAAAGTGTTTACTGTCAATTCTTGTTGAAAAGATTTAATATTATTATGTACTAATTCAAATGAGTATAATAATCAGGACTAATTTCGCTCATCGCGAGCATTTTCAAATTGATGAAAACCAAACCCAAACAATGTAAAATTATGTATGACTAATGATGTTTTTAAAATGTGGTGCTGGAGAAAGATGCTCCGTATATCATGGATGCCATGCATTTGTCCAAATCCAGGATAGACTCTCTACCGTTTATACAAGACACCTACTCGGCTTTTTTTGCCTAATCACCCGCAAGCCTGCCGTTAATCTTGAGAAGCTTGTCATCACAAGAAAGGACGCCACAGGCATCTCCTTACCGATGGCCTTCAGAACAGCAGAATGCAGGAGCGAGTGGCCGAGGATCGTCAGAGTAAACGTAATTATTGCGATAAGCGGAGATCGCGACCATGAGAAGAATGATATTTCTTTGTTTATTGATAAAAAAATCCCTAAGCATTTAAATCGTAAATAATTGTGTTTATTTATAATTTGTATGATTGTCTATATAAACTCTTGTCACGTTTCTTGTACGAATTGCTTTTTTAACATTGCCTTATAAAAAACCCTATCAGTTGATAATTAGCTCACAATGAGTGAATAAGATTCTGATCATCATAAAAAAGAATAAGTAAAAAAAATAAGTTTTATTTTGATAAAAAAAAACCTTAGTTATGGCTTTATATAGTACAATATATCACTTACGATATTCTAAACAATGAAACTGTTCTCATTGTGTAAATTCAAAATTTATGTAAGAAAATAAAATAATCAAATAGAAAAAACTCGTTTACATTTTACTATTCCATACAAAATAATAATTCATTTGTGCTAACCGCATACTGGCAGAAGATTTATTTTCATTCAATTTTAATTTCGATAGGCTTTTTGAGCACAATTTCTCATAAAACTAACAATTTTATAACTTACCGAGTCGGTTGTGAATTTATTTCATAACGTTTTGTAGCACAATGGAAAGATTTTTAACGCGTTTTCCTTATAACATTTTATGTAACAAAATAATAAACTTTTACTGTACAAAATAAAAATCTGTTGTTAAGTAAGTGGAATTATTTTTCAACCGCAAAACCGTTTCAAGGAAACTTTCTATTAAGACTTTAAATAACATTTTCTTCGAGTTTCAGAAGCTATAAAGTATTACGTAAGGGTTGTTATGATTTATCATTTTTTTTCCTTTACTATTTTTCATGACATCAGTTGAATTATTCTATTACAAATGAAGCAATTAAATGAGGTTTATTATGATTTCGGTTTTTTTTTCATTTCTATTCAAATTTTAAGTTATAATAAAATATTAAAATTATTCTGGAACAAATGCCATAATCTTAATAAAATTAGTAAATATTAATACCTATTAATACCTATTAATAATTTTAATATTCATATATTATCTAAATAATAATCATGCCCATAGGAAACATACCAAACTTTAAATTTGAATTAAAAAAAAACCAAATTTCTATGGTAAACAGAACCGGTGAACTTTTATTTCGATAGTTTACACTTTGGATTAGATATTATTAACTTAGTAAACTCAAACTTTGATTTTAATAGTTTCCACTCTGTCACGGATTCTTTTAACAAAGTGAGTTAAGTAGTAGTAGGTTATGTTAGGGTTGGTGTGTGTAATGTATTTTAACGCGTGGAACAAACACAATATAGGCGGCCTAATATAGGGTATAATTGCAACAAGAATTTTAATGTGATTACAGTTTCGTGTAACTATCGATTTTAAAGTGTAAGTATTGAGTAAAAACTATTTTATCTATGTGAATAATTGTTTTCGTAAGTGTAATATTTATATTTCTTCTATGTTAAAATATATTAGTGGAAGAATTTGTTTTTCGTGGAATGTATTTGTTATAAGTGAAAACTATCTTTATGAAAGTGAATATGATCTAAGCAAAAGTGCATTTAATTGTAAACCCATAATATATAGCTCTCCGCTGTATAGGACAATTTTATATACAACATATTTATACAGTTAGTATTCAACAAATTATCATTACTCAATATAAATACCTGTACTGCCTTTGGAAGAAAACTATGTTAAAATTTACGACGAAAATGATCAATGTTTTATTTAATTACACTACTGGCTGTTAAAGAAATAGTTTTATAAATAATACCTGAATTGCTTCAGGCATTTTCAATATTATAATGAGCTAGATACCTGCAATAATTATACTTATATTCATGAACAAGTCAACAAGTATTTATCCTCATTAAAAGACGTCACTATAACCTATGATAGAAACTTCTCTTTTTAGTGATATTCTCTTGATTTTAAGGATTCTTTTTTTGAATTTTTTTTATATGACATTAAAATTGATAACTGTTATTCAAATGGTTGTGCTTCTTGTTGTGACACGTGTTTGGCCTTTTTAACTTCAGACATAAATCTTTACTCACATCATAAGATTTTGTGGTTCTAATGCTTTACTCATAAATGAAAAATTGTAATGCGAGTTTTTTTCCTAGACGCGGGGAAGGTTTGATACAAACAATAATAGTACGTATTACAACAAATCATTTTTCTATTCTTGTACAGAACCTAATAATTAGCAATCTTAAAATTCTTAATACCATACATTATAAGATATGCTCCTTATTTTTATCTTTGTGGACAGAACCGTTACGAAAATATTTATTTTTCCATAAAACGTGTACATCACGTCGATCATACGAACAAATAGTCGAATAGATGACAGTTATAAGAACGAACTTAATGCATTTTTTTTTACTTTATTCTTTATTTGAATGTTTATGTAAATAATAATAATATTTTTTTGTTTTATCATTATATTTGTAAACTTACTTCAAGACGCATTGGTTTATTAACTGTTACGCTAAATACTAAATGTCCTTTTTTTATAAAATAAGTAAATTCTAGTGAAAGATTTAGCGTCTAAATGATGTAGTTGAATAATTTAGGATAAGAGAGTTACTGAATGATCCATTGGCCTGAACGTGTATATAATGCAGCAAACTTTAATTGAATCAATTAGCATGCACGTGTAAAGGCTGCAAGAAAAGTCATACAAATAGTCAACAAACGGTCGTTTCACAGCTTCGCTGTAACGAATGTGCTCATCCGTCGGCGT
This sequence comes from Himalopsyche phryganea, assembly GCA_022494535.1. Lineage (NCBI taxonomy): Eukaryota > Metazoa > Arthropoda > Insecta > Trichoptera > Rhyacophilidae > Himalopsyche > Himalopsyche phryganea. The sequence goes on along the minus strand of JAGVSL010000132.1, from coordinate 489,059 downwards.
CGTTACAGGTAGTGCCGCTATAGGTGCCCTAACGGCGCAGACCGCAACGGTAGCTTGCGCCGGGAAGCGCATAAAGGCGTAACGAAATCCACAATTCTAATGCTCATTGCTAGCCAGACCGACAGACTAATGAGTCACTATGTGCAATGTTGTCACGGGGTAAGTGTGCCGTATTGTACGTACGGAACAAAACGTAATTTGAGAGGATTATTTTGAGAATATTACACTGCTTCATTACGATGTTCAGTAATAATTAATAAAGACAAATTTAATTCAAATGAAAAAAAAATATAAAGCAATCATGCATGATCCCTCTGTTTCATTTTAATTTTCTTAATATAAACATTACGAACGATTTCTAATAAGATTTTGCTAACTTTCCTTTTATGTGGTTTTTCTTAATTGTTTTCACCATGCACAGAATCTTTAATAAAACAGACTGTAGCGGAATATATGCGGAAAAGAGATACCAAGACTTCTTCAATACCCACTTTAGACATAAAAATAGCTGTAAAAAACTTCTGTCAAACTGAGTCGTTTCATAGGCTCTATATAGTTTCAGAAGGTAGAAACCATATTTCTGTAATCAAAAATGTAAAAAATACAGAATTAAACTCTTAGTAATATATATATATATATAACAAAACAATAATAAAAAAGAAGACCACATATAAAAATAATGTGAGAAAAATGTTATGCGACGCATTGTTTTTATTGTAAACTAGTTAGTACCGGGCATGCGTTGCAATGCCACTCAAAGGAAGAAAAGGTTTGAGTTTTAATTCTGTTTATTGAATTGCTTTTGAATTACAGGTCTGCACGGGCCGAATTTTCATAAAATTACGAGTCCAGCTCGAGCCTGAGTCTCAATAACACACTTGTTCCCCGAACCCGACCCGAACCGCAGATCTATTTTTCTCAGCCCGAAAAATGCCAGATTTTCGTTAAATATTATAATTCATTTATACTTTTCAAACAATATATGTTATTATTATAATTTAAGATATAATTTAAGACATCGACTGAGGGTGCTTGATGGAATTTCAATATCAAATTTGGATTATTGAGATGTTGTACACTTCCATGTATTTTGTCACTAACGACCCGGGTTTCGCCTTTCGGCATCTTCAGGCATTCGAGCACACGAATGGACTCGAACTGACTGATATGTTATTGTTTCCATATTTCTTACGATATTCATAGCACATGTGAAATAAATTATTTATACTGAGAAAACTTATTGTCTTATGGCTGACTAATGCCCCTCCTGAACACAGTACGAAATATTTTTCTTAAATTTGATTTCCTTACCCGAGCCCGGCTCGAATCCGAGTCTGAATTGCCTTTACCTGCCCGAGCCTGTCTGGTGCGTACACGAATCAATCAGAATTTTTTTCGAGATGTCGCTGTGTGTACGACTTACTGAAGATTCATCGAAATCGGTTGAATGGTAAAGGTACGCATAGAGAGCAAACAAAACATATTTATATATATAGATTAATGTTCACGCCAATTATTCAATTCAGGATTTTAAAATTGAGCAGCCCTGTGTACCATGCAATGAATGTTTGAAAGCAGCTATGATGATTCAAATCCCTGTTATGTTATGCCATTACATTTTATATAGTATTTTAGTTGTTTTACATTTTCTTACAATTTTATTAGTGAAATGGTAGCATTCAAATATTTCTCTTATTCAATTAATAAATGCTATCCAACAATTTATTTCAATTTTAGAACTTTATTAATTATTAAAATTTTAACTATAAATTATCTCTTTAAAATATAAGTCTGATTAGCTGCTATATTGAAGAGTATACAGGGGTATACGCCGTATAACTTCTAGTTAAATCAAAATATTCTACCATCAACCTAAAAACAGTATGCCTTATTAGGTAAATGGTATTTTAAAATCGTAAATTTTCATATCAGTTCCTTTTCCATTCAGAGTAAACAAAAGATAAGTACAATACAGAAATATTTTAAAGGGCTTAAATATGAGTCTAAATAATAGATATAGAGTATACAATATCGCACAAAGAGTGTATCGCCGCATACCCTTTGAAAAGTTTACGATTTCAGCACTGAATATATCTAAGATTTTTTTAAATTTACTATTTAATGTAATAAAATGCCTGTCAGTCATAATATATTATTTAAGTTGATTTTCTTACAAACCAGTTCTCAAAACCTTCAGTAGACGCTGTAATGAAATTTGTCTTCATTTTTTCTTATAATTCAGAGATACGGGCTTAAGTTGTTCATTTGCTTCCACAGTTAATTGTATTTTCATAGAATTTCGACGGAAAATATTATGTTGGACATTCTTAATAAGTTATAAAGCTTCAAATGTACTATTCCTGGCAGACATTTGACATTTTTTGCGGAATATTAAAGCATCCTTGTTTTTTCAGTTCCCTTGACACGGCGTTTTAAGCTGGAAGATCCTTTCAAAAATAAACATTTCTTAGTAGAAGGAAAAAAGCGTAGGCAATCCATCATTCGAGCCGCCGTTTAGGGGAGAAAACTTAATTTATTTTCCAATCTGTTACAATATCTTCACAAAACTTATTTATTATTTAGTCATCCGTGCAAGTTTGCAGTCGTGTTTAAATACTGCAAGAATGACTTTATCAAATGTTTTCTACATATTTGAAGTGACAGAAATTTTATGATGACAGACAAAATGTGAACATTTTTATATATGACACAATTACTCATTTCAATTTCAATACATTTTGTTGTACAATGTCATATAAAATTTCCAATGTAATCATATTGTATGACATGTGAACATCTGTTTTTGTGAGATTTAATATCAACTTTTCATGAGAAGAGCCTCAGAAATGATTTATTCAAGCAAATATTTATTTATTTTATACAAAATGATAACAATTACAAAATTGTAAGTTTATTTCTTTTGCTATGTAAAAATGATTTAAACATTGGACAACGAGGAAACATTGTAAATTAGCAAGGAACTCTAACGAGTAAGTTCAGACCAAATCTATTTTAATAAATTTAAAAAAGTACTCGTCTGAACTCACTCACGTTCACGTTGAATATGTCGACATCCGTAGCAATATCGTTGAACAACTTTAAAGCTATTCCTAGTGACACCTTTATCGGCAAGCTGGTTCTACTCTTTGGAAGAAAAAACAATTTATGTCCACGATTTATCAAAAAACACGTAACACAATATAATAAAAAACTTTAAATAAAGTAATGAGATTAAGGTCAAATTGAAATAAGTTTGTTAAAGTAATTATGCATTTTCTTTGTTTAACAAGATTTCCTAGTGCTAACAACGGTCCTCGCTTAAATTTCCATTTGAAATGTATCAATACAGTAATTTAGTGGATAGTAATAATATTTTTCGAATTTTTTTATTTGTTATTTGTGATAAAATGAACATTATTGTTTTGAAATTTGGCTTTAAAAATTTACAAAAAAAAAACAAATAATACCTTAAGACGTTATCAATGAAACAATTGAAATACCAATGTCCGAATGTTTCAAAGTGAATTTACACTGATTCACTTTGATTGAAAGTGCTAACCATTTCTGTCTTTCAACATTTTTTTTTTTCGGAGAGAGTAAGGATAACTAGACATTACTAGTATAGTAAAATTTGTTAACTTATCGGTATTGGTACGCCCCGCTTTAGGATCGGATAGTTGGGAGGGAATTAATAGATTACTGAAATCCATGCTTTCGTAATTCATAAATCGATTGAAAAAATAATTTATGAAACTGTCCGCGATGGAAATCGAACCCGTGAACACCACATCCGAAGACATCGACGTTGACTACTAGCGTATAAATCTGCCACATGCTTACTTGCGTATATAATAATATTTGTAGCATAGAATATAAACCTTCAAAACAGTCATTCTGATCGCTTTAAATTAAATAATTTATTTGTATTTGTTAATTCTATTAGGAGCGCATATATTCTGAAAAGCTTGTGGATTTTATGAATCAAATATTACATATCTAAATACGTTTCTCATGAACTTTAGAAAAGGTATTTTACATCATTGTAAAATAAAACGTATGCTTAAAAACAATTCAAACTATTGTAATTTAATAAAAAACGGATTGATATTTTTAGGATATCACAAAGATTTAAATTCTTTGAAAGATTCTATTGAATTCAATGAAGTGTTATAACGTTTCTAAGCATACAGAAAACAGTTTTCGTTAACAATACCATTAATATGAAAATATTTATATGGTTTGGCGTTCGCAATGTAAATATTAAACCTCATTCCACATTTCTATGGCCCCGTGAAAACCTGTACCAAATAGACGCCGAATGCAGCCTTCGTGAAAGTGCATCGCAGAATAATATATTTGAATGCTTTTACGGGGCGCGGTAAGCTCGCATTATATCGCAGATAAGTTCGCAGGCTGTGTGAGCTTTCGTGGAAAGCTCGCGGCAGAGGTTGCAGCGCTTTTCCGCGGTGTCCAACGGCGGTCATATCTTTCGCGTAATGACGGAAAATTCCATTTGCCGAAAAATTGGACAACCGCCCGTGGCAGCGGTAGAAAATTTTTACTAAACGAGGAATTACTCTTAATATTAAATTTGTGAACACACTTATTTATTATAAATATACTTTTCAGCTTGACTTCCTTTCCTTCATTCTTATTTGTTAGCCATGTAAAGCAAACGGCTACTACAAAAATCATGTTTTATTTGCAGCCATTTTGATTTTAACTTAATTCTGAATACAAAATTAATGAAAACATACAAAATTTGAAATTAGATCTATGTTGGTAGGTAAAGTACTAAATAATTTTTCGTCGCCCTTCATTTCTCCGTAAATCTAAAAAGTAGAGGCATACTATCGGACACCAGGTATACATGGCAGTCGCAAAAACAACAACAAAACGCCACTGTAATGGCAAAAGAATAGGTCAAGAAAATTGGCCTGCCTTGTGGTTTTGCCTATAATGATGGTTATGGATACATCTAAATACAAGGTGAAAATTTTCCTGTTGAGCTTTTAAGATTATAAATTCTTGTCGTAGTTTCTTGAACCAATTGTTTTATATACGTTGTAATTAATTTAACTTAAATAGCCTAGTCTAGATTTATATTGCATCGGTTGATAATACTCGAGATAGGCAAAACTAGTTTTGGCAATTATAGAAAAATGTGGAATAATATTATAAAATAAACTGTGTATGTTTTCTTTTAAATAAACCAGCAACAATTTCAGATATCCTTCCCAGCAATAAAATTATTTACATTTAAATAATACAGCTATTTCATCTTTATTAAGTATCTTACAAAGTTTTCACGTCAGTAAGCAACAATATTTTCATTCATATGTCATATGTTGTCTACTTCTTATTTTTCTACTTTAGACTTTCATATTGTCAGACGAGGTACGTAAACTAAAATACCCTTGCAAGATTGTATGAAATACAATACAAGGCTTATAACGTTTTTCCTAGAGTGGTTCTTTTGGTAAATGTTATCTCAAACAATCTTAAATTGTTATTGCTGATATGTCTTCGTAGATGTATTAAAATTGTACATAACTGTTTCCCGCATAATTACTTGGCGTATTGTTGTTACTGACTATTTTTCCAACGTCGTTGACTTTGGTTACGGATCTCACTAACTCATCGGTAAATAACATTTTAAATACAACAGGTGGCACACCACTATTAAATTTATTTTCCTTGGGATTTTCACTTCCAAACACTAGTAATTGATTTGTAATTAGTACTTTTATGGTAATTAGTCTATTAGTGTTTATGTCCTACCCTCTCCCCACGTCAATTAGAAGGAAGCAAACCCACTCTGCCCATTATTTTTAATGTAAGAATTAGAATCATTGTCTACCTTTGGAATAAATAACGTTGCGATAAGGTTAGTCTAAAGATGCTTTATAAAGAAGCAAAACGCGTCACCTTAGTGAAAAACGAATTGGAATAACTAAATCATCAATTTTAATTTTATATTTTATAGTAAAAAGCCGTTTTCGTAGAAAAAACATTTTTGTAGCTCCATTAGGAAGCCATATACTTCATGTTAGCAGCAGATATGGTCAAAAAAATTGTTAGTGTAAATCCAATTTAGTTTTACTGATAACAAATTTCAATTTATAATATTTGTAAATAAGTTCAACTATACTAAGTCATTTTTACAAAATAATCAAATATATATTTTTAATTATTTTGAAATAGGAAACTGAGATGGTATTTTTTAATCAAAAGTAAAAACTTTTAAAAGAAATGTTTTGTCAGCCATTAGCATCAAATCTTAAAATTGAATGTAATGAAGCATTTTAGTTATCAATAACTGTACTGGTTTGTTAAAGGGTATACGGAATGCGTATTCCAAAAAACAGTATGTTTTAATGTTATCATTATAACGATTATAATAATAACTAGACAATGTGCTATATCAGCCCACTGTGTGTTATCATAATATGGATTGAAATTTTAAATGTTGTAGGTTTAAATTGATTTTATCCTCAATGACAAAGTAATCTGTTTTCTAGAGCCATAGCTAAATTTTGAATTTAGAATAAATTTCAGTAATTTATTGACACTTACTGTAATCGATTAAAAAAACGGTATTCTATTGATTACGATCATAGACAAAACGTTACATCGCTATACAGAAAATTTATTACAAAAAACTGTTCGCATAGACAATTTAACGCGGCAATAGTTGAATATATTTTTCAAGCAACCTGAATTCACACAACGGTTTTAGTGAATGGACAGTCAACTATGAAGAGAGTTAATCGCGGTGATAATTAATCGTCCTCTTTCCATCTACAAAAAAAAAATATTTTATTCAATTAACACGCTTATGAATCTTTTATTTGACTTGAGTAATTGCAGGTATTTTAACATTTAGGAATAAATCTGTTACCAACCTTTGCAGTTGACGGCTAGTGAGAAATTATTGTCGCCTGTTTCGATGTGGGAGGTAGTCCGGGTTCTATGAAGATCGATTGCACTTTCATTTACGGTTTTCAATCATATTTATTCATTTACCCACACACAAAATAATTATTGATCGCATAGATAATAAATCTTGATTTTTTTTGCAATTTAGTTTTTTACCTAATAATACATATTGGCATCATATGTTAGTATCATAAAAACCCTTAATCTACATATGATGCTTCTATACGATAGGGAAATCTCGATATGACAATCTAACTTCCGATAATGTCATTCGTAGCTCAATTCCGTACGTCCGGAGGGGAGGTATGCAAATGTTTGACTTCCGGTTCCGCGTGCCCCCAACAGCGTCCGTGTACTTAGTAAATGTCCCCAATGGACTCATGCGCCGAGTCCACCTATTCCCTGTCTCATTTCGGACACGGATGGCCACGGTGAATTACGTACAGCGCCAGAATACACATCAGCAGACAATAAACACCTACGAAATGAAAAGTTTTCATATTGTTTTTTTTTCAGCTTATTAAATTTACTAGGTATACATTATTTCATTTTGACGCCTAGTTAAATGACATTTCATGATATAAGACTGAAATTGGTTACCATTTAAATTCAAATTTATTTTATGAAGCAGTTTTTCATTCCTAATACTGTCACCGTACTGACAGAAATTGGTAAGTAACATATTGACAGTTTTAAACAGATGCAAATTTTAGCTCTTAGGACAAAATCTTTAGCGATGATATTCTATATTACATGGATAATTATAACATCAAAATATAGATGGATTAATGCAAATCTAACAGTAATTAGGAAAGAGATCAATCAATAATTGATGCACCTACTGAGTTATTTCAAAGAAAGAATTGATATCCAGAGAATTTCATTGTGCACTTACCTAGTTTCTGTCAATTTCGTTACTTACAACGTCTGCCAATACGGTGACGATATCTTCTTTATCATACATTAATCATTGAAATATTGTCTTATAACATAATAAATATAAAATCGTACGAATTTAGTATTTTTTCGCATTTTCTGTATTTTCGAAATAAGTATTTGTTTTATTTAAATTTAACGTAAACATTTTTCAAAGAATAAAGAGTTTGAAGACGAGGAAAAATAAGTATATTTTAAAGACACGTAGCAAATTTGTTATACTTTTTTAGCTCTGGATTCAATTCAGTTGCTCAACATCTCTTTTTTCGAATAGAGTAGACAAGGTAGACAAGTAGAAGGACAGATCTAGAGCAGGACGAGTGGTTAGCTGATCGGTCTCGCTTGGCCCAAGTCTTTAGTTAATCAGATGGGTGGGAGGGAATTTAAGACACTACAGATATCCATACTTTCAAAAAAAAATTCACAACTTAATAAAAACAATGCGAAGAATGTTACATTATAATCTGGCAATAAACTGTCCACGCGAACGAATTTTGTTCGTTCTTTTTTACTTATTGACTTTAAGTGTATTTGAAAACATCCGTAATCAGTATGCACTATTTGCATGTCTACGTTTATTTGTTTATTTATCAGCTGCATTGCTTCCGTGTTGATCTGTTATCCACGATTAGTATTCGTGGCGGCGTCTCGACCACCACAAACATACAAACAAGAAAGCGGCAGCTGTCATAAAGCTAAATGCTAATTCATATAGACCCCGAAAATTAAACGCGCTCTACAAAGCCATTGACGTATGAAATATCAGATGTCAAGTTTTCCATGTATTCATTTATATGTTAAGTATTCAACTTTTTACAACGTTAATTGGTGTCGATTGATTATTACAGTTTACAGATGATAAGTAGACAGATATCCAAAATATTTATTTTGATATAAAAGAAAGACAAAATTTAGTAAAATAGAATTGAAATTAAAATTAAAATAAGGAACAGTATTTACAATGCATGTAACAGTATTAATACATCTACTAGCTACACATATATTCATTACACCATTTCTGTTATGATAAAATAACCGTCAAAAATATTTCACAGTTCATGTTAAAACAAATACGTGAGAACAGGCGAATAGTCGGTTATCGACGTCCTGGAAGGGCTGGAATCTCAAACAAACACCAATTCAAATCTGGTTCAACACTTATTTATTTTTAATCGAAGATGCAGTGGTTTAAAATACACAAAAATATTCTTAACACATAAAATTGAGTCTACATTTACATTTACTTAACACATGAATTTACTTTAAGTTATAATGTAAGTGACACGACAAACGATTTTAAATTAAGTCCAATTCAAAACAAACACAAACAATCCGCAACGTTAACGGTGTCGGCAACTTCTACCATATCTTCAAAACGGACCGTATGGAGAGCGATTAGCTTAGACAAATTATTTTCCTAACTCTTTTGTTATATTGTTGACCCATTTGAAAATAGCGGTTGAGCTACTGACCAATAACCAGTTCTTAAAAAGGACATTTTCTGAAAGACTCCAAATAAGCAGAGAATATATTTTTAAAGTATTGTCTTAAACACATGCACTTATTCTCTTACGAAAAAAGTTTATAATCCGCGTTTTGAATAGCTTGCAGCTGCTTTACTGCATGTAAATAATGATTCAACATTAATTCGATCTTGAAAAAATCTTCCAAATGAAAATTTTTAACAAATGTAAACAAGTCATTGCAAAATGTCCTATGGATTAAAACAAATAAATTATCAAACCATACGGAGGTAATGTCAAACGTTTGACTTATTAACTGGTTTTACAATGTTCCTTGTCAATCCTTAACCCTTTTCAAGAAGGGTTAAAAACGCTCATACATTAAGTAAACCTGTCCCATTACACTCTGTAATGTTTAAAATATAATACGCAGCTACTTAAAAACCAATTATTTCTTTCCGAAATGTTTCTAGTGACTAGTTTTTTTTATAAATTAATTTGCCAAGCTATATTCTACGAATTATCTTGTTTGTTCCAGAACTACATTAGGTTGAAATGAATGATACATATGGATTACTGAAAATCAACCTGATTATTTCCAAAAACTAAAATAATTTAAACTTAAGCTTGATACAAAATACTATTATTCTTGTTAAACACTAACCACGACTCCTCACATAAAATAAAATGATTTGAATTTAAATTGGTGAAGTCCGGGATTGATTTACATACCAAGAAAAAACCTTTTTTTTTAAACGACCAACCATTGAGACCATATTTTTGATTTTATAAATTAATAAGTCATTGACGTAAATAAAATTTGTTCTAGAGTTGGGGTGAAAATCAGAAAGGATTTTAGTGTATGCATTAGAGGTCCGCATAGACTGAAATTTGATAAAATTACCCGGTCCGTGCCCAGTTCATTCAGGCCTGGCCAGACGCGTGCAGTGTTTATATCAAACTCGTAACCCGTCCTAAAGTTCAAATTTATTTTTGCGACCCGGAAAAAGCCCGATTTTTTAAATTTTGCAATAAGATATTCCGGTACTTGCATTATTATGCAACTCGTGAAAATTAATTTTTAAAGAACCAATTTTATTTATCAATAATGATTGATTACCGTATAGCAGGCTCATGACCAGAACACAGTCTAAAACATTTTTCTGTAAATTCAATTCCATACCCGTGCCCGGCCCCGGTCCGAATCTCATTTATCTTTGCCCACCCACCCGTGCAGACCTCTATTTACAAGTAATACAAAATCCCATTAAGATTTATAATATATACAAACATAAAAAAATGATTTATATTTTTTAAATTTGGATTATTGAGATTTTGCACGCTTCCATGTATTTTGTCACTAACGAGCCGGGTTTCGCCTTTCGGCATCTTCAGGCATTTGAGCACACGAATGGACTCGAACTGACAGACAGTTCTTATAAATTCTTCTATATAAACGTTAGACACTGTTTACTGTCTGTCAGTTTGAGTCCATTCGTGTGCTCGAATACCTGAAGATGCCGAAAGGCGAAACCCGGGTCGTTAGTGACAAAATACATGGAAGTGTACAAAATCTCAATAATCCAAATTTGATATTGAAATTCCATCAAGCACCCTCAGTCGATGTCTTAAATTAGATTTATATTTTGTTTTTCTTTGCCTCAAAAGAAAAAGATTGGGTGTCATTTTTTCAGATACTTACTCTCTGAAAGACTCGCATTGTTTTCAATTAAAAATGTGACATTTTATAATGCCGGCTTCATCACGTGTTACAGTTGAAGAAATCTTTTCATTTCGGCATGTTTTTGGAGGTCATTTGCTTCGTTCTAGTTTTTACACTCTTGGCTACCTTTCCAGAGTTGCCAGACTTCCCGGATTGAACGTGACTCTCCCAAACTTCTAAGTACTGCATTGCCTCTTAAAATCTAGATTTTCCAACTATAAACACTTATTTTAAATTTTTTATGATATTATATTTTTTTTTTAATTGAAACAAAAATTTAATTCCTGCTATTGTTTTTCATAAATATATTATATTAATAACTGCAATTCCTGCCAATAATTTATTGGTATCGAATTTGTGCTTTCATTTATAATTATTTGACACCATTCATCTAGGTTTCGTTATTTCTTCATTAATTATTGAATATTCGAAAAGGTGACTGTCCACATCTTTATTTTTGAAAACTCCTTTCGAGCCATATAAATTCCTTAAACTTTAATTCAATAATCTTAAAATATCGCACTTTATTTGTACCTACCAAACTGATAATTTTTTATTTAAACTTAATTAAAGTATACAATTTTTAAACAACAGACGTGTTACCAAACCATATTTGAACAAATCAATCATACTGAAGATAGTATTAATTAAGTATATACAATTATTATTCATCAAGAGAGCAATTAAAAACACAATGCTTATTTTCAGATACAAATTGCGCCATTTACTTTTCCTTTGAAAATATTATTGGAAGGTGTTTCTGTGGACGTTTTCCAGCGTCGTTATTTTAAACGACAGCAATGTAATCATCGCCATCTTGCTACAAACCGCAAGACTTGGCGACAGCTGGGAGCAGCTTCTGCCCTACGCCGAGTATCAACCCTTAAGTACTAACACCCACCCCTGTTCCCAACCCTTTGTGAAGGTTTACGCTCATTTCACCTGCTGCTATTAAATTTCGAAAACGACAAATCGACGCCTTTGAAATTACTGTTCAACACTTAAATTTTGAAGACTTTCTTTAATGTATGACAATTACGTTCAGTAATCCAATTTGCGACTTCATGAATTTTGAATACTTAACAATTTTGTTGAATAGGCACTTATTTAAAAATTATTCATTTTTGACCTTTATTCAACGTCCACGATATCTAACAGTAATAAAATAAATTCCTACCAAAATAAATCGAATCTTCTCAAATAATTTACTGAAAACAGAGCGTATGGTGTAGATTTCATCATACGTATTACATTTTACAATAAATGAAGCCGATAAAATCATTTATCAAATCAAGAGAACATTAATTTTATTCGATTTAAACACTCATCCGTTTTGCTTAATCAATAATTTGGGTCTCAGCTCACAGATATATCATCAAACTTGCATATTGTTTTTTATCATTATTTTTCATGTATTTCTCCATTTTAAAATATTCTAGAATCCAGGATAAATGCTATTACATATAAAAATATTAATTAGTTGTTTCTTTAAAATGATTTAATAGCAATACATATAAATATTGTCAGTGCAAATCTACTGCATACCACTTTTCTCTTAATAAACATTCATCGTCATTCACTAGAAAGTATTATTTTCTTTGTAACAAGCTCCACAGTTTATAAGAATACTTATTTAAGAAAAATCAAAACAGTGAATAGAATTATATAGATAAATTGAATGTGCCATATTGTTTTTTTAACTTATTGATGAATATGAACAATTTAATCGCGTGACCACTTTTACCGATTCATTTAAATATGACAAAAAATATTTTTCGCATTCTAGGGAATAGCTCACTTTGTTGGTCTATTGTCACCAAATATATTTTTCCAAGATGTATACTTCATTCTATTTAACAACACACAATGTACAAAAGCTTACATAAAAAAAAAAACTTTTTTAAATGTAATCTATAAGCTTGATTATATTTTATTTTATCGCTTTGACAATTCAGTTTTTTAAATGTTTATAACAGGTTTATGATTTCATCATACATAATTCAACACACATTTACTCGAAACCATCATTTCTAGTAGTAATTGTTTTAAGAAATCAATGAAACTATAATCGACAGTTTTTTTACTAATTGATGTAACTCTCAAATAATACTATAATGAGTTAATGATTGGATCTATTTTCAAGACGAAAGAGCAGGTCTCGGCCAAATGATGTAAATTATAAAAATAAATTTACCACTTGTTGGTAGGGAAAGATCATTTTACATTGGTTTTAGTTTTAAAAATTCTGACCAGACCACTTGATGTAAGCCGCTATTATATCGACAATCCCTACGTATAATCCCGTATCTTCAAACAGAAGAATTTACAAGAATGCATTTCAAAGATTCATAACGAATCATAGAATCTTCAATAATTCTACAGGTTTTAGTTGATTCATTTGTTGGTTTTGTAATGGGCACAAACCACTAAGATATCAGTTTTCAAAGGTTAATCGTTCATTGATCTTTATAAAAACATCCATCCTCTAATTACACAATAATGGAGAAAACAAATAGAAAAAAACATTAAATACAATTCTATTGTATCTCATACACTTAAATACGTTCATTTCTCGCTATGTTTAACTCTATTAAGCACTTCTCTCAGTTGTTCTGTTACAGAGGAATATAATGGCAAAAGAAAAGGGTAGTAATAGTGCAAGTTTCAGGTAGATTAATGTGTCTGGCAAATCAATGAGCTCGCCCCACTGCCTTCTATCGAGCTCTTTCTATTTACTGTTGCATAATTGAGATGTAACTTGAGTTTTCTCGTTCTTCCTTTGGATACCGATTCTCCTCCCCTTTATTCTTAAACCCCTTAATAGACAGGGTGTTCGTGAATGTCAGTCTCAATGTGGACATGATTTAAGTATTTAAAATAAGTAAAAATATTTTTAGCATTATCTGATGTAACGAAAATTATTCGTTTTAACAATGTTGATTCCTCTTGTGAAGCATGTTTTCTTCTTCTAGAACTTCTGATCTGAATCAGAATCAGAATGTATTGCAATTCAACGTGACCTGTATCTTTCATTCAAGTTTATGATATATATATGCGGTTAGAAAAGAACTAATAACTAACTAGTAGTCCCCTTTATGCTTCAATCAAATCACTTGGATAGATGATATAAGATTAGTGAATACTCATTTGTGGTGTTGAAAATTATAAAGTTTGGTGTATGTTTTATAAGAAAGTTTTATTAATTTTTTAATCACTCATTAAATGCACTGAAAATAGTAATATGTTTCAAACACATAAACAATACATACTTGGATTAGTAACGCATTACATGATAATATTGTCTGAATTCTTTGAATGACTTTTACATTTTTTTACCATGTCCGCACCCAACGTGGTGCATATGGCCTCCTAATAGATGTATCTCAACGTAATTCTTTTATGAAAAGTGCTTGTTACTCAGCTGCTCAACCTCTCCTTTACTAAGAGAGTAGGGATAGAACGATAGGGCTAGGAAAGGAATAGTGGCTAGCTAATCGCTCTGGGCTCCGTCCCCTCCACGTTTTTTAGGATCGTATGGGTGGGATTGTAATTTCAGACATCACAAACATTCATGCCTACCCACAGAAATCAATAAATCTATTGCCAAATCAATTTATAAAACTTTCCGTATGGGTATTTGCACCCGAAACATCCGTAACCATAGCCAACGATGTCGACCACTGCATCACGGACCCCAACTATTTCATAGACCGAAAAAGTTCAATTCGAAACAGAAATTTCAATAACGCAAACTGCAGAACCAAAAAGGTTTTTAACCTCTTGCTTGTCGATTATTTAGACAATGAAGCATGTATTGTATGATACCAGTTGTTTTAGAGTAATCTAACAATTGAAAAATTATAGTTACTGTAAAATAGTATCATACAGTAAGTCTTTCTGTAATAAATAAATTTTACAAAATTTAAATCTGCGAAAGAGATTAAAAAATATATATACCTTTCTTATTTTAGTTTTGAGTGATCCTGTAGTTTGCTGAAATTTATTTCTCTTGATTGGTAGAGTTTGTATACTTAGTCCTTTTTACGTAATTGATTTCTCTCAAATTGAAAACGGTTAATGTTACAGCAAAGCGAAAGGTTTACATTTTTTCTCTCTTGGATATCAAATAAAAAAAGAGAAAATCCTTGGATACACATTTTTTCGCTAAACCCTTTCACGAATTTTCTTTGGCAAGCTTTTTCTTTCGTTAATTCTCTTACGGGAGAAAATTCTACAGATTCGTGCACGCTTCAGAATTGTATTAATCTTCTCACTATTCAATATTGAATTATCGTAGTTCAATAGAAATATGTAACATTTTTATAGCTCCAATGAAATATTCACGAAGACAATTCAGTAAAGATGGTTAGGTCAGCATTATTATTACATTAAATTCGCAATCCAATGACTTTTCAGTAATGTAAATATTCAAAAGTTACACATATTTACTCATAGAACTTAAAATCAAAACTTAGACATTATGTTGCGATTGATCCTTTAAAGTTACATTTATTAATAATTCATGAAATCAAAACCATATTCATTTACCTTAAAATATTATGCAGGAACAAAATATTATATTCATAATTAAAATCTAATGTTATAAGGGTTCCAATTATTCTCAATGATTTTTTAAAATCTTTTATGTACACAGGCTATCACTATTAAAAAATATATCGATACTTCAGTTCTAAGGGAATCGCTCAAATGTTTTAAAAGACAGATTTTCATTTTCTTCTATTAGTATTGTCAGTGAAAAATTTGAAATTGAACTAAACATTAGTCGATATTTGATATATTTGACAGCTTTTTGAGATTATCATACTTTTTCGTCTTATAAAATGACTTGACTTTTATATCAAATTTTAAGCATACGATTAAAATGAACTGTTAAACAAAATTCTTGAAGCAATATGAATGAAATATTGTTTACTATGAAAATCTGTCACTTTCTGTGACACATTTTTTTCGGAATTTAATTATATTTTGAGATTTAGTTTTATCCAACGACTTAATTGCTTTTATTGATTTATCACGACATGAGATTCTAATCTTCACAATTCGACTCATTTTCGAATTATTTGACTATTATTTGTTCATAATTGTATTGTATATTAAACATCTAGGTTACAAAAAATTTCATTCGGTGTTGTGTTATATTCATATTGATATAATCAATTTTCTTTATTTAAACGCCATGATAAACAGTCAAGACACCTCCCGGCAACAAGTTATGTGTTAACAATAACCAATTTGTTTTGCCAGAAATATGAAAAAATAATCAAATTTGGATTATTGAGATTTTGTACACTTCCATAAATGGAAGTGTAAAAAATTACTTCCATGAATGGAAGGTGTATAATGGTGTACTTCCATGAATGGAAGTGTACAAAATCTCAATAATCCAAATTTAATATTGAACTTCCATCAAGCACCCTCAGTCGATGTCTTAAATTATAGAAAAAATAATCATTATTCAGTGTAAGACTTATACGTTACAAAGTTACATTATTCGAAAGTTCAGGTTTTGTTTTCAACGAATATTTGCAATCGCTAATTAGCACAAAACAAAAAAATCTACCATTATCTTAATTTAAGACGATTTTTAGTTACTTTAAGTATTCGACATAAAAAGATATGATACTGTCAGTGAAAATGACACTATTTCAAAGGATCATCGGATACAAAGATAGTTCTATATTGTTTTCTGATGAAATCGCTTTTTAGTTAATGATTTTGATTACTTAGAAAGTTTTTTTTTGCTGTCTTGTAAAGTAAAGAAAAATGAGATACGTCTCTTTGGCTTTAAGAAGACAATATATACCTACACAGCTTCTTCATTACTTTCTACTGTTAGAAGTTATAATCAATACTTTTCGATTTTAAAAATTATCGAAAAACAGTGTATATACAGTTACTCAAACGAAACGAAACACTTATCATTCATAGGAACTGGAAAAGTGGTAGTTACAAATCGATTTGAAAAGGTGACAGAATATTCTTTATATGAACACTTTTTAACAATTTTGAAATACTTTCCCTTTAGCAAATTTGTGTCTTTCATACGATTGTTAAAATTTCAAAGAAATGCATTTCCCCTTGGACATTATTAATGATACAAAGACATTTTATTGAATGGACAGGTTTACTTTTGTATTATGACAATACAAGATACCATCAAGACTTTTTTATATTTTTTGTAAGTATCTATCTTCTCCGAAGGAAATCGAAATTGTATTATTCTTTCCCCTCATTTAAAATCTTTTATAGAAATCGTTTTTGAATATCACTGCTCTTATAAAATATTACATTATTTCAGCGACTTCGAATAAAATATGTTCATAAAACTGTATGTAACAATATAAACTTAAGTATGTCTGTGGGAAAATAATCAAAACGGATGACAACCCAGACGAGATGGCAATTCTAGAACAGAAGCATTAGAGACACAGGCAGAAAACGCACTGCACTACTTTACACATGAACGGATGACAATACTGTTTCATTGGCCGTCGACATACAGGATGAAGGCCGTTTTATTCTTAAATTAAATCTCTGTTAAAATATAAGTTAAGAACACGATTCCTAAGAAATGTATCACCATTTAGTCAAATGCATTTTTTCAACCGGAACTTATTTCCCCAAATTTTCATCAAAGAGACAACGCTAAGATAATGGATGTGAAAAGGAAAACCACCTAAAACACTAACATATTAAAGATTTTAGTATTTAAAATAGTTGGCTAGCAATGTAAAACTTATGGATTTCTATTAAAATATGTTAACCGAAATCGTTGAACGAAAACCAAGACCAATATATAAAAATCTCTCTTCAGGGATTTTAGCACGTCAACACGCAACCGAGTAAGATATAATCAAAGAGCTTGTACCCTTCGGCTAAAGGAACGTTTTATCAGATATACACATTCAGTATTTTCAATGGATTTCACTGGTTAATGGACACAAATACCAACACAACCAGTGGAATAACAATGCTATCAATTTTAATTTTATACACTTTCATATTTGATTATATAACCTCATCATAATAATGACATTAATGTGTAAACTAGTTGTAGAATTAACATTTTTTGTTGTAGAAATATATTTAAGTTTTGTAAAAATCAGTGAAAACAGCGAGTAATTTAAAGTAAACTCAACCCATCTTATACCGCCTGCTAAAGGCCAACTATCATTCAATTTTATTTTTAAGTCACAAAGAGATAAAACTCATTATGAATATTCATCATATTTCGTATCTCAGGAAAGTTTTGAAGATATTCCTTTGGAGGATTTTTTCGCAAGTACCAAATATCGAAAAAGTAATTAAGATTAATGATCCAAACAGCTTTTATGGAGTGATTTTTCATCAGCCAGCATGTAAATTCACAATATTTGATGAAAAAAATAATCCGATAAATTTTCGAGAATTTATTTTCGAAACTTGGCAGACGTCTGTGTATAAATATTTCTAATTGGATTTAAATAATCTTGGCAAAGTTTTTTTGACTGAAATTTGCATTAATTATTAAGAATGGAGACAGCTAAAAAATCATTTTATTGTCTAATTTAGTGTCGGTTTTTATAATAGAAAAATGATAAATCACTCTACAATGTTTATTATTTATCCAACTTCCAAAAGAGATATCTCAACACAAGTTTTATTTAGAATTGTAGAAATTTTGTACATTTCCATGTATTTCGTATTATTAACGACCCGGGTTTAGCCTTTCTACATTTTTTCAGGCATTCAAGCACACGAATGAACTCGAACTAACAGATAGTAAATACTTTATATCCTTTATATATAAGATAAAAGTTTTATTACTCAGTTGTTCAAAGTCTCTTTTTCGAAAGTGGTAGAGGAAAACGATTGGAAAATCAATTTATGAAACTTTCCATACTGAGATTCGAACCCATGAGATTCGTAACTGAAATCAACGACATTGACCACTGCACCACGTACCCGGCATACAGCCGCCTTATATTTAAAAAAAAGAATACAATGTTTCTGTCTGTGACACAATAACTATGCACAACACACGCGTATACACTCTCCCTCTCTGTTTCTCTATGTCTAGGCATCATAAGCACCAAGCGAATTGAGCGAATGATATTGGAATGTAACACTACCATCTGGTAATTTATGTTGCTTAATAATAGCGGTATTATTTGCTAGTGGCAGTTCTATAGTGTAACTTTTGGAATTATATCAAAAATAGGTAATAGGTACTTTATGAATTCTCTTTGAAGTAGATTTCATCTTAAAAAAATACTTTGTCAAAAAACGCATTCTGGAACTGAATTTTAAAATTCAACCAACGATATTGTAGTCGGCATGTCTATTCTTAGTCTGAATAACCATGTTACAAATATTCATTTCTTAAATCAATATAAAGTTTTGTATAAAAATGATCGACTGCCTTATCTTGTTGGCCTAAATATTGCTGATAACGGGTGATTGCTAACAAACTAAACCCATGATTGGAAAACCTTTTTATGTAGGAAGGCAAGCTTGAATAAGATGATACTCAAAAATATGGTCACATTCAAGTTACCTTAATTATAGTTATAGATTTCATTTAAGTAAATGTTACAAAATTGTACTATAATCTTGCTTGTGATGAGTTGTCCGCGATCAATCTCCTTCAAAACATTTTCCAAATATCGAATATAGCTATATAAATCAGTCGTATTTATTCTATAAATCGTTAATTTTGGCAAGCGCAGTGCTATGATTAGAAACAATCACCCAATATTGTAAGTTTCTTTCTCAAGAGCTGTAATAATATTTTTAAGTTGAGAGTCAAACCTGCGATGGTTTTTAAATTTTCCATAACTACTGCCAATGTGAGACGTATTTTCATAATAGTTATTATGATATTAATAAAGCTAACATACTCAAAATTGCGTCATTAAAATATATTGTGACGAAAGTAATATAAACATCTCGCTCATCGCGAGGCAGTGAATTTATTGTTTGACACTCGAATATAAGTCGATACCCTATTTTTAATGAAAACCTTGCCTTATAAGTCAGGCTAATACGGTATGTATTGTAAGATATATATAATATATATTCAACTTCAACTATCGTAATGTTATAATTATTAGTGTTCGATTGCCAAGCATAAGAAATTTAAAATTGTATGGTTTTTATGAATAAATCTTTTACGTATTTTATTCACAATGTTTCCATTATTCGTTGATGTCCCTCGTTGTAAAAATAAAAAAAAACAACGTTGCCAGAATCATAATATAACACAAATCAATAATTCTGATAAAACACGTAGAGAACTCAAAAAACAAATAATGTAACTAAGTCAATCGAGAGTATCTACTCGAGCCGAGGAGTTCCGCTTTCAAAGCTGTCATAAGAGGCATCTCAAGTGACCGTCTTGTCCCATCCTGCCTTAGAATTCGTTCCAGCCCCCGAGGTGTTGACTATGCGCCCTCCAAACATGTAACTTGATTTCCCCTAAGAGCACAAACAACATCACCATTGTCCTAGCGATCATCTGAATCAAAAGGATACCGTCATTAAGACGAAATATTGTGTAGTGAAATATCTTTCGTATTACTACATTTCAATATTTTCATTTCAAATTTGAATTATACGTATAACAGTAAAAATAGATTTTATAGAAGACTAGTGAGTACCCGGCATGTGTTGCAATGCCACTCAAAGAAAGAAAGGGCTTGTGTTTTAATTCTGTTAATTGAACTGCTTTTGAAAATATTAAACATTCGGTACGTTATACAATTAATTAATCTATCCCATAAGTATAGTATACTCGCTATGACATGTAGTATTTATGCTCTAAAAAATAAAACACAATTCATTTGTACTACTTCCACATATTTATAATGATCAGGACCGGTTTCGCTCATCGTGTGTTTTATTTTTTAAAATATAATGTCTTTCCACCAAGAATTAACATTTAACACCTTAAAAGTATTTATACTCGTTGCAACAATAGAGGGGTAAATTATTTGACAAAATTTTGATGTTTAGTTTTGACATAAAAAAATATTGAATATCTTAGCTGTCATTAATGTTTTTATAATATTAAATCTAATTCAGCCCATTTAATTAATTTATTCATAAAATTAGATTATTAAACAGGCTATTATCATTAAAATAGCTTGTAAAATGTATAATGTATGCATTAGATACTTTAAAATTTTTTACAACAATAATAATATTAGCCACTATCCAAATGCAAACGTTTTATTTGCGAAATATGTTAACGGAATAAATGAAGATGCCACTGTCATCCATGTCTTTCAAAGCAAGTTCATTAATCAATAATTTACTGACAAATGTATTCATAAAAATCTTTATTCCCTGTTGAGGACCCTTTAGATTGAATCTGAGTTAGGGGGAGCCCCAGGGTGTTCTCGGAATCAATGATTGATTATTATTGATTTGTAAAAAATTTACGTTATATCCGTGAACTTTATTCATGATGGGTAACTAGTTCTGACGACGGTGTGAAACTGAAATAGCAGAAAAAAATTGTAGAACTGAATACTAAGCTTTGTTATCATTATCTTATTAATCTATATTTAAATGAAGCTGATAATCATTTTTGACTGTCGTGTCAATTTTATTAGAAAAATTAATCTTATCCATATCGATGGCTCAGTTCCATATGACGATAAGTCAAAAATTTGATGTTTTGAGTTAAGTAAGCCATTATATTTTAAAACCTCTCTTCTACAGTTAGACAAAAGGACAGTTTGTAAAATTTACAGGTTTTCTCTCAAAAGGAATTGAAATATGAAAATCAGTAAAATTAAATAACTTCTCTGTTACATACTTATATCGTAAAATATCGTAATGTGGAAAAACATTTTTCTGAATTGCGACATTCGATAAAGAAATACCTTTAATTCTAAAACTGTAAACAATTGACTACATATTTGTATATGAAAGTAATATAAATAATATGCTATCACTTTTTACGAGTTAAAACTTTGATCGGCCATATTTGAAGTCTACCAATTTCTAGTTGTATAACTATGGAATTAGACCTGCGATATATTTAACTTGAATTTGAAATAATAAAGTATGATCGTTTACTTAATTACTGTTTAATTTGTTTTTTCTTCTGACAAAAGTATCTTTTTGCGTAGATGCGAGCTACACTAAAAAAAATACGTATTTCAAAAATAAAACACAATTTTGTTTGCACTACTATCACATGTTTATAATTATCAGGACCGGATTCACTCATCGTGGACATTGCCAACCAATTATGTTGGACAAACAAATTGTGTTTTATTTTTAAATATAATATAATGCATTTCCACCAAATAATTGACAGTTGACACCTTAAAAGTAATCAATAATACATATGAGAAGACCCAAATCGAAGAGAGGTGGATGGCTACAAACAAACACCTTTTCATATCCGGTTCAACACTTATTTATTTTTAATCGAAGATGCAGTGGTTTACAATACACAAATATAATTTTAACATCAAAAATTGATTCTACATTTAACTAACACATGAATTTACTTTAAGTTATAATGCAAGTGACACGACAAACTATTTTAAATTAAGTCCAATTCAAAACAAACACAAACAATTCACAACGTCGCCGGTGTCGGCCACGGCCGGTGGCTAGCCCGGCTCGTAAGCTGGCAAACGACTACTGTTATGTGTCAGATCAAAAGAACTCCCGCATCGTCGGAGCCACCCCTTTCCGTCAAAAATGGACTCATCTTGCGAAAGTGTTCGCAGGCAATGGCAGAGCCCTTCGCGACAGAGTTGGGTCGATTTCTCCGAATTATTGTCATTACCGCTGTGCGATTTCAGTTATGGACCCTAATAAAACTTAAACTTAACAAAAAAAAAACAGGGTGTGTCACATACTTACTTTAAATGCTCGTTCACGAAGTTTTTAAATTCAACATAAAGTTTGAATTATTGAGTCTTGTACATTTCCATGTATTACGTCACTAAAAACCCGGATTTCGCCTTTCAGCATCTTCAGGCATTCGAGCACACAAATGAACAAAAACTGACAGACAGTAAACAGTTTATATCGCTTATATACAAGATAAAATACGACAAATTCTTATCACTAAGTCTAAGATTTACATTGGCAGTTGGATTGATCACAACAATGACCCCCAATCCCAGATGGGAAAATAACACGTTATGGGTGGAATGTAGTGTTTTAAAATGCAATTTGACAAACTACCTACTTATTCCAAAATAATGAAAGTTATGAATTAAGGTTAGTGACGAAAAACATGAAAATGTTCAAAATCTCAACAATTCCAATTCAATATTGAAATTTCATCAAGCACCCTTAATCGATATCTTAAAATATAACATACTTATATTTAACGTTAGCACACCCTTCTTTATTTTTTCCGTTGATCTCTTTTCATCTCGTTTACACAAATGTAGACCGTACAACCGTACAAATCTTTCAGCATTGCGGCAATTTTGTTTCCATTGTACAAACTAGCGATTGTCTAAAAATAAGGTCATCCTTTTATATAGATATTGATTATTTATTATATTGATTTTGGTATTACAAATATGCTACACATGAGTCTCCAAAATTTCGTATCTTTTTTATTTGTATCCGCTGCTTAAGCGGATCATTCAGCCATCGGATCACGTAGAACATCCAGGAATCAATGTCTCTTACTGGCCAATCATCTACCATATTTACAGCGGCCCTACCCTTTAAATCTATCCTTAAAATGTCAATTTCAACAATTTCGCTTACTTTCTATACATCATTAATTTCAGCTTCTGTTACATAATATTTATGTCTGTTGATAATGATGTTCCCATCTTTATTTAAACAACCAATATTTTGTTATTCGGAAAAGATTATTCAGCGAAAATCAATCAATCAGTAAAAGAACAAAACAAATTGTATTATTTTAGAAATTGACTCTCACAATATTTGATAAAGATTAACTGAAAACTAATCGATCAAACTAAAGTATACATTAGCTATATATTGTAGATTTTTCTACGTCCATAATTTTTTTATGAAATATCTCACAAAAAAACCATTTGAAATAAGCGAGACTAAAATTAAAATATTATTATTTAAAATTGATTTCTTTTAAAGTACGGTACGAAATTTAGTTTATGTATTGATTTACTATTTTCCCTGACAAATTTTTACGAATTAGTTAAACTTAATTCATTGTTTTTAATCCTGTCATAAAGAATAATGTCAACATATTTTTTATAATAATAATGAAGATTATTTAGAAAATTATAACATTATCAAAATCACTGTAGAGTCTGTTATTTTATCCAGAAAACGTATAAAAACATTAAGAGCTTGTAATAAAGAAGAAATGACTGAACATAGATGGAGTAGAGCCAGGATTTCTACCATATAAAAACAGTTTATAAATAAACAGGAGGAAATTTTTTTCATTCTGGGCGACACTTAAAGTTTGTTTAAATGTTTTAAAACAATGTCTGTAGATGATTTCAAATGTAAATATTTTTGACAACTACAAAAACGTTGTAATAAACATATTTAACATCTAAAAATGTTTATCAATATACATTATCTACTATAAATATGAGCAGGAGAATTAAATTATATATATATACATACATTTATATGTAATTGAACAATACATCACATAAATCTCACATACACATATACATGCTCCCTGCTGTCAAATCTATCGTTGTTATATGCACTGTAGCCGAGTGGTCAAAGATATTCGGCGTTTGTTCTCTTCGGTAGCAGTGTAATCGAATCGGATTCCCAAACGAACAATCTTCATGAATTGACTTTTAACTGATTTAAAAATTCCATTTCTACCGACCGCTCATCCTTAACCCTTTGGCTGCTGGGCCTTTTGGGATTACTATGTTATGTTGGTAGTAAGTATGTGCTCTATTATTTTAAGCATACTTCACACTCGAGAATGTTGAAAATGCATGCGATATTTTTTAAAGATCAGATTCGACGGATCCGGCAATTCTCGCAAAAGTATCAAAAACCGATATATCACATTTTGTCAGGCAGAGGGTGAAAACGGGATGAAATGAGAGCCATCAGCTAAATACTAACCCCTTTCAATCCCCATCCGTCCTTGAAATCTTACCGTCTTTGAAAAAAAGAGTTGTGTGACTGAACAGCACGCTATTCTCGTTTAATAATTTTTGTTAAGGTGGTCTATTAGAATGTCATATGTTCCATATTGGGAGCGCATAGTTTAAAACTAGTTCAGCGTTTATCAAATTGGGTTGCGCTAGGAAAAATAAACAGCTTAACAAAGAACTTGAAGTAATATTATTTTATGATGTATTGTAGATAAGGACAAATATTTATATAGAGACAAGTAAAGAATTGTTGTGACAGAGATTTGCTTACACCTGACAAATTTTAAATTCATACTAATCATCGTGGATGGCCGTTGAACAAAATATTTGGTAGGTTTTAATCTTACATTATATAATGCAACATATATTCCTTTAAAAATCGGTGATTTTATGTCTTTTCAATTAAAGCCTTTCAAATAGTAGACTGTATACAATATATCGTCGTTAAGAAGACACTAACTGAAAAATACTAGTTTTGAGTAGTTGGACTTTGAAGTTTGCGAAATGCTTGAAATGCCATACGTTTTTCATTTTGTTTGTTTGTATAAAACTGTTTTAAAGTAAAATTATAATTTATAAAAAAAGTGAGTTCCGTCATACGGTAGAGTTTAAAATAAGGAAAATTTTGGTATAACTAAGCCAATATGTCATTTTTCGATTTAGTGTTTTCTTCCAGAACAATGACGAATTCAATGTTGAAAACCGAAAAAATGCTTCGCAAAATTATGGTAGCTGACGAATCGATTTTTTCCAATCGATCGCACGTGTTTCTTCGTGTCTAATGGTTTTTGGAATTGGTCACCTTGTGAACGAATCGTAAATTCATAATTAAATTTTCAGAGGTAACGATGACGGAATTTTGGATTTTTGTCCAAGACGAATATCCAGCTCTTTGCATAAGGGCAAGGAAAATCTTGTTATTGTTTTCAATATCATATTTGTGTGAGCTCGGTTTATCAACAATAACCAATATGAAAACTAAAAAACCAGAAACTCTTACGAATTTAAAAGAAGAATTGAGGGTAGCTATGTCAAATATTCGACCTAATATTTCTGAAATCTGCAAAAGCCGACAAGCTCAGGTTTCACATTAATTGATTTTCACATGAAATAATTTCCATTTTATTAGGGTTAATTTTAGTTTTTCCATATATATACTATGCATATGTATATCTTTTCTTTAATTATTTTTTGTTGTATAATCTGTTAAATTTATAATAAAGCTTATGTTCGCATATTTTTCTTTTTGTTTTTTACTCGTTTGATTTTAGTGCACCGTAATTTTTTCTTATGACAAAAAGTGCACCGTGACTTCAAAAAGGTTAAGAACCACTGTTCGAAATAGTAGTATAAAAAATTTGAAACTGATATAAATATAAATATGGAACATATACCATTTGTTATGCTTAAAATTTAAACTATAAGTTCTTATGAACATTATCTAATTTTACATATCTTAAGATTCCTCTTCAATAAATCGTACTGCTTTCAAAATTAATAATCTGTCGTATCAGTCAATGTCAAACTTGTAACTTAACAAATAAATAATAATATTTATAATGCAGCGCTTTGTTCGAGACTTATTAACATAGTTATTAGTGTATTGGGCTTAAGTCTGGCAAGTTTTAATCCAAGAAAACTTACACCGCAATACACAAACATGGCAACTTTAACGAAATGCGTTGGTAAGATTTAACCCTTTGGATGTTGGATACTGAAAACGTCATAATCACAAGACACAAAAGCATTGCATTTATATTAAAAAACTAGTAATGAAAAATCGATGGCGAATAATTATAATGTACCTAACTAACCACATTATAACATTAGGGAGTGACTCTTATATAAAGACATACTCGACTAGAGACTCCGATTGAATATTCAAATGTATTGTGACATGGCACAATCGTGTTTGGTACGGCCCAATCACGAATTATACCCAGAACTCTTCTCGAATCACCACTCACCAAGGCAATTAGCAAGAAAGATATGCAGCGATATGGAAACATAGCTTCATAGTGTTTTGAAATCAACCAGTGTTATATATTTTTTTGATTATTCGAACATACTCGAGTACTCGAATATTTTTTAAACATTTTGTTATTCGATATTCGAATAATTTATCTAATGAATATTTGGATTCCCTACTCCCGAGTCAATCCCTTATTTTCTTTTAAAGAGAACTTTCGGCTTTCAGTCGCATTAGTTAGTTTAATATAGGACGTAGGTACCGTCATATTATTTATAATATCTATTACGAAATTATCAAAAATTATCGTAGTAGTGGATCAAACGGTACAATGACAGCAAAATTGTCTTTTTATGAGAGATGAAATATTATTGATAATGAGAATTTCATAAGAACTTGTTTGTTTATTGCTGTTCTTGTTGATTTATTCAAATCAATACTGAAAAAACTTTGAGTTTAAAGAGTTCGGTAAAATCTACCAAAAAATGTGTAAATCACAAATGTTGTATTTCTAAAAAAACAATATTAAACAAAATAGAATATATAAGGACTTCAATTTTGATTAATAATGTTTTTCAAAATCTGTGCGTTACATTAATATCGAAAAAGTGATCGAGCAACATTTATTCGGTATATTTTTTTATTAAAATGCTTTCATGAATTTATTATGAGCAAACGTTTTGTATTTTTACATAATTAATTTTATATAAATTGTCATATTGATTACATAATAATATTTTATCCTCCAATTACAAATTTGAATCATAAAAAAAAAACGTAGTACTTTTTGTTATTCGTAACAAATGATAAAATGATAGAAATTCAATGAAATACTGTATAAAATTAATATTTCAATTAACGCGTAGTTTTCCAAGAACACAAATAAAAAGAAGAATATTATGTTATTATTATTCTGCTCACGGAAGTTGCTATGGACTCCAGTAACATATCGAGAAAGAGTTTACTTATAAAACACTTATTCGAACAATGTTGGGCGAGGCCAGTAGAAATGCGCAGACCTAGAGAACAAAATCTATCGGCAATTGATGAAGTGTGGAGTAAGAACTGCAATCATGAATTGTACGCCATTCATAAAGGCAATTACACACCATATCTTGATTTTATTTCACCCAAGCACAGCAGATGGACGATTGTGGCTCATCTAAATCAATAATGATCAAAATAACTTAAGGGATGTTTTTAGACAGCGGTTTTTGATTCCCATAACATATTATCATTTTTTTAAAGGAGAGCTACTCAAACTATAACTATAAGCAGGGCCTCTCAGAATAAATATGAGGGCCATACAGCTGCCTTTCTGCCAGGCCGTTTGTATGAGCCTGATCATGAGTATTGACTTGAAGACATTCGTGACACTTATTTGTTTTTTAAATTAAATCTAATATATCACGGATACTTTAATCCGTAGGAGATGTTAGTGGCTACAATTATTTTAAGTAGCTACACAAGAAAGATAAAGATTCAAGTTGGTGATCGAATGCGCTCGATGTCTAAATTTGACATTTCACAGAGCAAGACCTAAATAGTCTGCTTGAGAACACCAAAGCCAGCAGTTGGATGTGAAACTATAAAGATTTCCATGAACACATCTCGTTCAAAAATCGACATAGTGCTGTATTTCAATGATAAGATAAATATGTTTGCTTTTATTTAAGTTGATTTAGTTTATTATTATAACTTTAATCACAGCGATAGCACAAAGTAAGTTAACAAAATGTGCTACAGCAAGTATTAAATGCTTTCCTCGGGAATTAGCACACAAACATTGTGTATCTACTCCCATTACGAATTGTGCCCCTCTAGACGTTTTGAATAATTTAACTTTCAAGTCCTTGGCTTAAGAGATATTTAGAATGAGAGCAATAACATTGTGGATTTGTTTGTCATACCTAAGACACTAAATATTCCACGCTGGATAAAATCGTCACACGGAAATAGAACGGATTACTTTTCTTCTTAGTTATTGTCTCAAATCACTTTCTATTGTTTATTATATTATGTCTTGCTGTATTCTGTAATCGTTCTACGCAGTAACGTTCAATCGTACGAACTTGTTTTGAGTGAAACTATATCAAACACTTTTGTGACAATCAAATACAATTTTGCGTATTTTCTCGTTTTATCTATTTTGTAATATTTAAATTTGAAGAATGTCAAAAATACAAAAGACATATTTTCTGGAAAGATTGAGAAAATAAAGCTTCAAAAATATCAGACACTGAATCACAGACCAATGCTAAAAAAATACGTATCTCTTATATATTATTTAAATACTTTATATTTCCACTATGTCAACAGTTTTTTTGGCCAATTAATGTAATCTTCAAAATTGAAATTGTTCAGAAGAAAATAAAAACTGTTTATATCGAAAAAATTAAACGGTGAGTTGCGTTATGAATCTTTTAAATGCACTTCTGCAAATTCTCATGTTTTCAGATACGAATTATATGTAAGGAGTGTCAATATAATAGTGGCTTACACCGACTGGTCGGGTCAGAATTTTTAAACCTAAAACTAATGTAAAATGATGTTTCCCTGCCAAAAAGGGGTCAATTTATTTTTCTAGTTTACGTCATTTGGCTGAGACCTGCTCTGTCGTCTTTAAAATAAGATTCAATCATTAAACCATTTTCGAATTTTTTGTTGGTTACATCAATTGGCCTAAACACAGTTGAATAATATTATTATGTTATGTTTTTAGTATTGGTGCTTAAAATATAGGTGCGTCTTAAAGTCAAAAAGATGTGTTAATAATTTACTGTTCAACATAAATACATTAGTACCGTAATCAAGCATTCAAAACTGTTCTTTCTTTCTCCACATTTGCAAGTTCGACGGTTAGAATTTTGTATTGGAGACTTTCATTCATTCGCTATCGATTTATGGATCAATGATATATATTTACATGATATATCTATGAATTCTAACCCACCCCAAATTCAATCTTAGCTAGTATTATTAATTAACTATTTTAGTATTTTTTTCTAAATTCATCATTATTTTTTTACTTAGCGTAAAGAAAGCCATTGAACAACTGATTTACAATCATTTCTCGTCACGCAACTTCTGTTGATATATCTCATAGGGAGTATATATTATGCTTAATAATAGTTAATTAATATGGTATATTCCAATTTCACATTAATTATTTCAACTATCAATCAATGCTTGGTGGTAAAGCATAACTACCAATATAAATAAAACACAACTTTTTGTACTGATTAGTCGATTTTATCAAATTATCGGCAGTACTTACACTTATTGTGAACGTTTTCAACTGATTGGGGTAAAATAAAATATACATGGAATAGTTATTGATAATTTGATGTAATTCTGAACGTGTTTTACTTCTATAAACAACATACCTATACTTAATAAGTTAAATGATTCCAATTTAAGAAGAAAAAAAATCACTGCTTTTCTATTTTTTTTTAAATAGTATGGAGTATTAAGGAGAATTTTAAGCCAATTAATGCTCATTTTTTCAAACAATAGAGATTGAAAATGTAATAATTTTTTTTCAAGCTTAAACACTAAGCATGACTCTTCGACTTTGAGTGATTTGCCAAAACTGGAATAGTACTCATTGCAAGATAAAGTGCACGTCAAAAAATCACATAAATGTTATGATTATCGAGTACCATTTTCAGGTGAATGTTTCTATGGATCGTAAAAACAAAACAGCGATTTTTCCAATCATTTTTAGTACGTATTTTTGCCATGTCAATGTTTTATAATCTCAATTTGGGTTTCAGCAATATTCCAAATACAAAACAAATTCCTCACAATACAATGTTTTTCCAGGCGTAAAAACAAATTGTTCTCCATGACAAACAAAATGCTATCCATCAGGGATCTTACAGTTTCGAAAGTAGATATTTTTCAAATATCCTGAAAAGAACATTATTCAATTATTATTAATTAAATTATTTAAAATCTATCTTTTTATAAATATATATTAAGTCATATCCTGTCCTCATGTGTTTTAATTTTCTACAACTGCCAGTTACATAGTTGCTAAACCTCTCTTTTACGAGGAGAGCAGGAGTAGAAGGATAGATCTAGGACAAGACTCTCACTACGTCCCGTTGTTAGGATTGGGTAAGTACAAGGAAATTTTAGAAAGCACAGATGCCTTTGATCAGAAATCCATTTATGTCAAAATCAATTTATGAAACTATGCGTATTGTAATTATATCTCGTGGGTAACGTAACTGACGCTATCGACAAATATTAAATGAGATTTATTCAAAGTCTATTATAAAACAGCAAAAAAACGACTTCAAACAAAATCCACTTCTATCCTATGTAGAATCTCAACAGAAGTTGTTTTACGAGATCTAGTTGTTATTCAGTCACTCATAA
This sequence comes from Himalopsyche phryganea, assembly GCA_022494535.1. Lineage (NCBI taxonomy): Eukaryota > Metazoa > Arthropoda > Insecta > Trichoptera > Rhyacophilidae > Himalopsyche > Himalopsyche phryganea. The sequence continues at coordinate 457,535 of JAGVSL010000132.1, read as the reverse complement.
TAAAGTTACTTTTAAATTACATTACATTTATACTATTATAAAACAGCAAAAATAAAAAACCTTTTTACTATCTCCACTTCTTATGTGACGGATATGGACTACTTATATAGCATCTCAATAGAGTTTTTGTTACGATATTTGGCTATTATTGAGTCTCTCAATCTATCTTTTTTACTGATGCTCTCTCTGTCTGCCTAATATTGTTATGATATATCAAATTGCGATTTCACCATAATTCAAATAGAGTTTTATTCAACTTTAAAATATTTCCCAAAAGAGCAAAACGCTAAAACGTATCCACACAAATAAATGAATTATTACTATCGCTATTATTATTATTCATATCGACGGTGTATTGGCCAATTGATTTAACACTCAAAATTGTAATTTTTCAGGAGAGAGTAAAAACTATTTTCATCGAAAACATTATATGGTGATTTGCGTTAGGAATCTTTGAACTTTGGAACTTTGGAACTTTCTTATTTGCAGATAATAGTGGTTTACATCAAGTGCCCGGTTAAAATTTTTTAAATCTAAAACTAATATAAAATGATTTTTTCCTTCCATAAAGTGGACAATTTATTTTTCTAATTTACATCATTCGGCCAAGACCTGCCCTGTTGTTTTAAAATGAGATTTTCGTATTTTTTGAGGGTGACAATTGGCAATTGTCGATATTTCGAATAAGTAACAACCATGTTTTGTCCGAATTCATAGAACATTATTTTAATTTTGAAGCAGACAAATATTAATAAATTCTGAAATCATAAATAAATTATTATTTCCTTTTGTTGAATCCAGATCTCTTGATATAACAGTCCCATTCATTACAAGGCGCTGCTTTGAAATTAATGTGACATTAATTTTCATCCCGCAAGCCTTGCATCTGCTGCCTCTGCCCTATTCCTCACGGAATCGCCGAATTTTGGCCATCCGATGAGAGACAAATGCGATAAGGCAAAGAGTTATTAGGGTCGCTGAGGGAGGCGGATTTATATTGTTATGTCCGGTTTGTCAAAGGTCACTCGTCATTCGGGCGGTTAGAGCTATCTACCTCTTCGGTCCTTATGTTTTCCGTGGATTATATACTACACGTTATTCGCTTACCATTTTGTTTTATGTGCAAAGAATCAGTGTTCATTATCATCAACCATTTTCGACAGTGTTGTCACTAAAGAAAATTTATGATACGATACTCAAACAAAATTGAATATAAATATTTATAAAAATAAAGTGCAATTTGTTTTACTTATTTTAAATGTTTGTGCTATAATCGGAATCGGTTTTTACTAAACTTGTGATCATTTTCATGGAATTATTGAACATTAATAATATTAGTGATACAAATTATGTATGAAATTATAATATCACTTTTATTGTATAAACTGGAATTTCTTTGTAGAAATGGATAATACATTTTGGCAGGGTAAAAAGAACAAATTATTTAGTTCAGCTGATATACTTTAGCTATTATTAAGAGTGAATATAATTAAATTTAAATATATAATTACGGAATATTTGTTTGGTCACTAAGGAGATTATTACTTTCAATATATCTAGGATTTTTATTTAAAAAATGCAGGCATACCGGGCGTGAATTAGATGTTGTATGATTCTCTTAATCAACCTCAATGCATTTACATTAACGATTTATTAATGATACCATTTATGTTCCTTTTCCTAGAAAACCTAACATAATTACGACGCCAAACAATTTGATTTTAAATAAAAGTTGTGATGTTGAAATAAGTGAAATGATATATTATTGTCTATCTCTTCTAAAACAGTATATATAGCTACTATTAATGAAGCTTAAAGATAGTTCTGTCGATGACGTGAAGCCGAAATAGTCATCGACAAACTGGTAAAATTCCTGTAGAACTAAATACAGTAAAACCCTCATTTACGGAAAAGTCGGGATCGCGTAATTGGGGAAGTGAATCTCATACCAAATTTAGGGTTAGTTTTTTTCGCGAAAAACGCTAAGCTACCAAAACTAAGAATAAATGTACGTAAATATATGTGAACGAAATATTTAGTTACTGTGTGTACTGTAACGACAATGGAATGCGACCGCGCAATTGGGGATTGGGGGATTCACAACTCATGAATGGTTACGTAACGCAAAAATTATATTTTAGACTTTAAAAAAATGGTTACAAAATAAGTATTATTTAGCAATGGTATGTAAAGTTGAAAAAATTTACTTTTATTAATTGATTAGGTAAGTCCTCAACCCAAATAATGAAAATTTTGCCACATTGTACAATATGGTATTTACTTTCTTTTTTCGAATTATGTCATGATTTATTAATTTTAATTAACCTTGGCTGAAACTAAATGTCGTACAAATATCATTCATACACAGAAAATAAAAAAAGTAAAAAACATTCGTTAAAAAAATAATAAAATTTCTGAACAAGAATGATAATAACCTTTATAAAAAGGGAATTTTTACGGCTTATAACTACTAGTTGAGATAAAATTTTATATATAATTTAAGTTTTATTAAAGCGATAAATAATTTGTTCTGCTATCATTTTTGTTTTACGTTCTCTCTCATAACTTGTTACGATTTTAATTAAATATTTTTTGTAGTCAGGTTTAAAAATGCATTATCTTTGTAAATTGATATGCATACCGACAGTGCTGTTAGAGGAGGTAAAAGTAAATTAGTTTCGCAGTAAATAAAGGGTCTCTGTAAAGTTGATTTAATTAAAACATTTCACTTTATCGTTATATTATTCAAATGAACGAACGTAAACGAAACTTTTATTTTCTTTTATTATTTCGTCCAAATCTATTAAATATAATACTAGCTACCTGGTTTTGCGATGTGAATTTATTATATTACTTAAAATTGGGCAGTATTTCTTATTCAAAAATTGTATAAAAATACTTATTTTAATTAACTGTCAATCTGGCAGTCATTTTTTAATCCAAAAAAAATCATTATTGATTGTGCAGAAGTGAAAATAACTTATATTTAAATAACACTTAAAATTTATATTTTAAGTCAATGTGTTTGATATTTTTCTTTTTGGTAATTTCTTTATTGAATTACCATTTGATATTAAACAAAATATGACAGCTTCATCTAATAATGATGGACTTATAAATGGAAAAAGTGCAATTTTAATCAGAATTTTATATATAATAGCCCAGACTGCTCTGAAGACGTTTTATTATTATCACATATCTCATGTAGGTATGAAATTTTCTGATGACCTATTTAAGTGTTTGCGGTGTATAACAAAAAAATAGGTTATGCAATGCACACATAGTTCCAACGTACTAGCTACTTTAGACATTCAGTATTTCAATTTCAATACCTTCATTTATGACGTGTATGGTTATACTAGTTTTTAAATAACACATACGATTTTTATTTTAAATAAATATATTTTTGTATTTTTCTATTTGGTAATTTGTTTATTGAATTGCTATGTAATGTAAAACAAAATATGACGGCTATTTTCCATCTAATAATGATCAAGGATTTCAAATGGAAAAATGCAATTTTAATGAGAATAGTCAAATAATAAAGTAGCAAATCACCATATAACTAGTGACGGAATGATCAGAACCGGTTTCGCTCATTGCGTCAATAACAACGATCAAGTTTATTCGTTGATAGTGCTTGTGATGTGCGAAATCGGTCGTGATCATAATAAGCATGTGGAAGTAGTACAAACAAATTGTGTTTTATTTTTAAAATATCACGCCTTTCCACCAAGAATTGACAGTTAACACCTTAAAAGTAATCAATGAATCTTTGTTAGAAATCGGCTTTAACCACAGAAAAATTATCTTGACTAGTGATAATAATTGATTTTCAGAATGTATGTGGAATCAAATGTAAAATTTTAAGCATCAAATTAAATGTATTTTTATAATTGATGATTTAATTTAAAAAATTCTATTAAAAGCTTAGATAACAACAAATTTTATTGTGCTAGTTGGTAATCGCATTTATTTAATTATTTATTATAACCAAGTTAAAATAATAATTCAAGTTTTCTTTGGCCGGCTGAGCGAAAACATAAACAAAAACTTTTAGAACGCTATTCATATCTAGGCAACCATCACGAATGAACTATTTTGGTCAAACGAAATGGAAATTTAAACATAGTTACTTACGTAATAAACAAAAACTAAAATTTTCTTGAAACATATTTTTTTAAAGTTATAATATCAAACATTTTTCAGGTAAAAAATCTTCTGAAATGAATGATCGACAATGCATAGATAATACATGCAAAAATAATTAAGCATTTAGATGTTACAGTGTCATTTTGAGAGATGTAAAAAGTGCTGTGAATAATTCAATCAGCTATTTATTTTTCAACTAAAACACGTAAATTGATAACCAGAATATAAATAATAGAAAAATAGTTATTTTTGAAACTAAGCTTATTCTTTACGTAAAATCCGTGGTGTAGTGGGGTGAGAACACATGGAGTCAGGGCTCACTCACCCCCTTTTATAAGAGCGTACACCTGAATTTTCAAACATTCTACTAAAATTACATTATCAATTTACAGAATTGAATCTAAAAATACACTTTTTCTAAGAAAAAAAAATATTTTTAACGAGCACGAAAGTTTATTCTGAGAAAATGATCAATATTGATAGCTATCGAAAAGCTTTCGACAAATTCATGTATATTATATCAGGCTTTTTTTTTAATTTGGCAAATTAATATAACCTTAGCACAAGAGCTTAAATTGTTCTAAAGCCATACACTTGCATTTTACATGGACTATTTGATTTACGTGATTGATAGCAATATAAATGAAAGATAAAAGAATAAATACAAAAATCAAAATAAACCAGCTTTCTTAGTTAGAAGTATATACAGTGATCTCACATTTAAAGGAAAATTTTGACTGTTTCTAGTACAACTGTTTTGTTAATTAGCTTCTCAATATACTCGTTATATGAAGCTACTTCAAATTTCATTTTTTAATTTAATATTTTAAAGGGGATGCGCTTTAAGGACACCTGATAAAAATACGGACTGTTAAAAATAAAAGATCGAAAAGTAACTACTAATTAACTTGTAAGTTGTGCTTCACCCAGAAGCGATGATGATGAGAGATTATAAAAAAAATACGAAACACGCTGCTTAGAAGTTTTCTTAATAAACGAACAGAATTGCGTCTTTATGCTAAACTCCTCCAAAAGCCTGCAGTGGCGTAGCAAAAAAATAAATATTATCAAACACGTTCTTTGAAAGGAGAGAGAGTCCAAAGTCAACCGCTGTGCGAGAGGACAAAGAAAAGTTTAACGCCAGGACTGTGTGGTCGCTCGTTAAGCAGCAGGAAAATGTGCCAGGCTTACCCAAAAGTGGTTCCTCTATTTCAATATTTACTTTTGCGAAAATGAGAAAATGCAAAGCCTAGGCTAAGAGAGTATTTCTGTTGGTAATATCAAAGCTCCTATCTTGGTAAACATCAACAATTTTACGTATTACCTTTCTATAAACAACTCAAATGTTAAACTTCAGTTAAAATTATTGCCCTTGTATCAAATTCTATTCCAAAAGCATTTTTTAAATGGGCAAGGTGCAAGTGACCATGAGACGATGAATATATTCTACTTAATAATTTTAAATAATAATTACTGTATAGGACTAATCTACTAAACAAATAAAGTAATCATTATAAAAATGTACTCAACGCAATACTTTGTGACGCCATGACATTAACAAGTTTTGAAACAAAATTTTAAAAAAATCTCTTTACTTCCAACATGAGTCATATTTTTGTAATTAGTTACTTTAAATAATGCTAGTTCTACGGTCGAGTGGTCAATTCCGTTGGCTTCGGCTACGGTGCTAACATCTTCGAATCCAATTACGGACAGTTTCATTTTTCAATCGATTTATAGATTTCTGTGATATGTAAAGGTCGTTCCCATCCATCCGATCCTAAAAAGCAAAAATCTGTTCACTAGCCCTGTCTTAAACCTATCCTATCCTTTTATCCCTACTCTTTTCGGAAAAGAGAAATTGATAATCAGTTGCTCAACATCTATTTTTCGAAGAGGGAAGGGATATAAAGAAACGGCTATGACAAGACTAGTGGTTAGCTAATCGCTCTCACTACGCGTCGTTTTTAGGATCGAATGGGTTGGAGGAAATTCTAGATATCAAAAAAATCCATGCTTATGAACAGAAATCCATAAATTGATTAAAAAATTAATTTATGAAACTGTCCGTACCTGAACCCGAGACATCCGTAACCGAAACCAATCACGTTGACCCGTCACAGACCCGTACTTATAAATATTGAATTAAATTTCATTTTAAAATAAAATTGTGTTCAGTAGCATATGGCAACGCTATGTTAATAAAAGTGAAAGGTTCCAATATTTTCCATTTTCTCTGTTATAAAACCCCAAAATTCTTTCAGCCTTAGTGACTCTTACTTATTCCAACCATGGGACGATAGTTTCATTGTTCTAGGTCTAGACAATCACTCATTGTGATTAAATTTGCATAATTTATTCCACACACTCCGACTTCAAATAACTTTGCAGTTTGTTTGACTGTAGGTGACAGGTGGGGGCTCGTAAAGTCCTTCACATATTTGATATATCAGACTGCTCTAAATTTACTATCTAAATAGACTTCATCTATCTTCTATGTATTTTTAATTAGAAAATTAAATTAATTAAATCCCATACCTTAGCTAAACGTACGCTTAAAGGTTATAGGATTATATAGTAATTTCGTTTTACAGTGTCTTTGCATCTTCTCCACTTTTGTAAAACACGACAAATTAAAAGACTAGAAATATAATCCTTACAAATTTATGTAGTAAACTGGAATACTATTCAAAGGAACATATTTTTGGATGGGAAATATCATTTTACATTGGTTTTAGGTTTAAAAATTCTGACTCGGCCACTTTATGTAAGCCACTATTATATCGACACTCCCTACGTATAATCCCGTAACTCCAAACATGAAAATTTACAGGCTGCATTTCAAAGATTCACCATACAACTCACCATATAATGTTTTCGATAAAAACAGTTTTTACTCTCTCCTTAAAATTTCAATTTTGAGGGTTACACCGTCAAAAAATAACACAAATCTATAGTTCAAAAATAACAAGTTCAGGGGTGCGGTGCCTTTTACTGAGGATTCGATATTATTATAATATATTATACATATGAAATTTCATGCATCGATGATTTCTGTTTGTAGGCATGGATGTATGTGATGTCTGGGATTCCCTCCCACTTATCTAGCCTCTTTTATATTTAGCTAATCGCTCTCGCTACGCCCCGCGAGGATCAGATGGGTTTGAGGGAATTTTTTAGACATCACAAACACTCAGACTACGAACAGAAATCCATAAATCGATTGAAAGATCAATTTATGAAAACCATCCGCACCGGGATTTGAACCCGAGACATCCGTAACCGTAGCCAGCGACGCTACCAACTACGCCACGGACGCCGACAAATATAAACGATGTAAGCTATTTACTGAATGTCAGTTCGAGTTTATCAGTGTATTCAAACGGTTGAAGATGCCGGAAAGCAAAACTCAAGTGACGAAACGTATGAAAGATACCAAAATTTAGACGATTAAAAATATATTTTGAAATTCTATCAAGCCCTCGAAGTCGATATCTGAAATTAAATCAAATTTTAAGGTGCTTTAAATATGAGTAAATTTAGACACAGACAACAGACGTATCTGTGTGAAGAAAACAGGAAATTCTTGTGACCCATTAATTATTATGTTATATATCGATGTTCTAATGTTATAAACCCGTAACTGATATTTTGACAAAAATGATTTTATAAACCGGATCTCGTTTATTTAAAATAATACGAAGTATTTAAACTTTTTAATGATTCACAAGTACTCTAACATAAAATCCATTTAATATTTCGATGAAAAAAACGTCTAATATACAAATTAACGTAAAAATTCAGTTTCTTTTAACATCCTGTAAAATTTGTTAAAAGTCACTTACGGGATTATAACATTAGGCCATCGATATGGCAAATATGTTAAAAAAGGTGATCGACCACTTTAGTAAGTGCTTCAAGATTTTATATAAGCCACTTCGATAGTAAAGATGACTTAAATAAATCCGTATTATTTTATACAATGTATTATCTCTGACATATTTGGCACTTAAAGTTAATGCTATCGTATTTCTTTTAAGGCAATTCAAGTGACCTTCCCAAACTTAATTAGCAAACTTTTGACCTTTTATATAAACTGTTGATCTTATTTAAGGATCAAGTTTACTTTTCAATCGCTTTTATAATCACCTGGGGATCCAAAGCCTGTAAAGGCTTAACAAGAGAAGAGCCAATAAATTCTGAGAAAACGTTTTTGGTATACACCTATTAAGTTTCACTTTAGTCAACCCAAGGTCACATAGGTAGATAGATTTCATTGATTTTGTCAGTATACCGGCCAACATTGAAACTATTATCTTTTAAAATGAAAAAATGAAAAAATAATAAATTCCATAAATACATATTCGTTAAAAGTTTTAGACTTGTAATAACTTGTGAAGAGATAAATATATTTTTTAATGACGTAACTGTAAATCTTAACTTTCCTAAATTATTCCTATACCTTTTGGAACCTTTTATTCGACTTGTGTAAATACAGATATTTTGGAATAGTTCTGCCGCCAACCTTTGCGGTCAACTGCTAGTGAGAAATAATTGTCGCTTGTTTCAGAGTGTGAGGTAGTCCGGCTTCTATGATATTCTAGTCTATCGCCCGTCTCGGTGTATGGTATGACTTGTTCTGTTGGTGTCTCTGTTTTCTTCAGTGTTCAATCATATTTATTCGTTTCCTCACTTACCAATAAATGAGACTATTATTATTATTTTTACTTTTTTCATATCTTTAATTACCGACTGAAACTTTACCGAGCCTGCCCAGTGGGCTCTCAGTTTTCTGACTTATTTATTTACACTGTGAGTGCCGACTAAAAAAGTTGTCATATCACTTTCTGGTATGTTGTATAACTAAGTTATTGATATAACAGGCCTGTAGCCGAGTGGCCAACGTCATTGTCTTCTGTTGTGATTGTCATAGGGTGAGATAGACACAACAGACTTTTTTTATTATTTGTGATTGAATGCATAGATGTACATAATGTTTTTATTCACACCCACACACCAAAAAGTCAAAATTAAATCCATATTAATGGAAAAATGTCGCATGATATTTAATGATTTTCATCCACCAAATTGATTTGTTTCTGTTAAAAATTTATAATGTAATCCTTTATTATAAACGAAAGACTTGAAATCTTCAAAGCTCGTAAAATTGTATAGAGATTGTTCTAAGTACTTTACGCTTATATCGGGAAAGAATGAAAATTGTCCGGTTTTTATGCTGCCATTCTAACAGAATCCCAACCGAGATCCTGTCATCGAATAGAATAGAAATAAAGTAATTCCAAATTCATTAGTTTGCAATGGAGTTAGATCAAAATGGAAATGGAAGGAGTTACGATAATACAGCTCAATACGGACTGACAGAAGGTATGTCTGTATTAAGTCGTACGGGGAGAACTATTTGAATTGTTATCGGATATAAAGTAATCCGCGTTAGATCTCTTTATCCGGGGTTCTTTATATTCGTGCTTCGGCAAGCGTGGCGAAGGAACGAAAACACGAATGGAGAGGTAGGTGCATTCAAACGTTTGGACTTTAAAGTGTGATCATTGAGTAATGGCAAGGTGGTGACAAATTGATTAAATATTCACCAACGATTTTAAATACGTTGTCTCCAATTTGATTGCAATACATTCATTTAATATATTTTAATTAGCAACCGCAGAAACCGTTTTAGATTTGCTGCATGATGGATAACTTCATTTGTCACACTTCTTAGTCTACGGTCGTTATCTGTGAAAGTATGTCACCTATTTAAGTATGTCACGTGTTTTGCCTCTTTAAGAATCATCTTCAGAGTGTACGTGTCACATTTAGTAACACAGCCAGTGGAATAGCAATGTAATCAACTTTAAATTATATTAAAAATTAATTTCGGCAGAGTTACCGCTGAATCCATCGAAAATACTTTATATTAAATTCCTTCCTTATTTCACCAATCCAGCAACTATTAAGTCACCTTCACTTTTTGCTAAGCTATTTTCTATTCTTTGCTTACCTGTGATGTGCAAGTCCATATTAATTTAAAATTCTTAGTGACCTTGTGTATTTCAGAATATTCACTTGTTCATGTTACTAATCTTACTAAATATCATTATATGTTTACTAAAATATTTGTTTTAAAAAAACCTTATAAATATAGCCTACATCGATTGTTTTCACAATTCTGTTTTTCGATTTTCTAGTCCTGGACATCTAACAGTTCTCTTGAAATCATTAATTTTCAAAGTTTAGCCGATTCAAGAATAGTTTTCATTTAAAAGAACTAATGAAATCTTTTCAATCTTCACAAATTCATGTTTTTTTATTTGGAACAATGTCAATTAATAAAAGGTGTTTCTTGAGCTAAGACAATGTTTGAAGACTTTCAAAAAAAGTGGTATGAAATTTTGTGTTAATATCATAAATGCTAAATGACTTTTTATGTTATATTATGAAACCATACATTGTTTTTTTTTCCATTTCAAGAAAGCACATATAAGTGCAAACGGGACTAAAAAATATAAAACTGTTTTTAATTCATCTATCATTATTTTATATGAAAACGGTAGATGAGTTATTAACTTTTCTGTTAAATATCCTTAATTTTAATTCAATGAAAGGTTTTGGTACCGTAAAATCCGATATAAAATACAACAAAAGGCTGGATTGAAAAACAAGCTACGAATATATAATATAATTCAGTAAATATTTTTACATGAATTGTCACTGTAAGACTGAAATTGTAAGAACATAAAAAATAATTTATAGGGAAAAATACAATTATTGGCGTATTTAAACTGCATACTTTTTGCATTTTTTTTATTCTGACAAAATATTTATTTTTTCGCTTTCAAAAAGCCTGACGATACGAACAGATCACTAAGGCTTTAACGTTGACTGTGAAAAAGCGTCTCAAGGGAGTGCAATAAATCCCGCCCCTAACCTTTCGCCCACCATCTCCTGGAGAGTCTTCCGGTTAGTGTATAGTGAGGCTCTAACCATTCCGCTATTCACTGGAGTAAAACGGGTCCACGTAACGACATATACACCTGCATTTACAGGTGTCTGAATCAACAGAGCGATTACTTCATTGTTCATCTTCTGCATAGCTATTTTTTAAATAACTTAAATACATTCTTGTTATAATTAAACATCTGGATGGACCTTTTCAGTGAAAAAATGTCACAAAAAACAAGTCACTTTTAAAGACAAAGATTGAGATTGTTTTAAAATGTAGAAAATTTTATTAGGTGCTTTAAAAATACATCGAATTGATTATAAAAATAAAAATAATTGTTTGATTGCATTTCCTCTTTAATACCCTCAACCTGAAAACCTTTGAACATTACTAGTAAATACAATTGAATACATGAGATTATGCAAGGGTCAGGTGCAGGTAAATTACAATATATATAAAAATTCGGTGTTTGTTTGGATAAAGGTGCTATATACCTATATTTCATTATTATAATAGACGAATAAAATATCTTAAAAGTTCAATTATATGTCTTTGCGACAATAGATAAAGGGAGTATGTTTTTTTGTTGTGTAGGTGAAAATGTATCATGTATGTCAGTGGTTTCTAACCAGGGAGGCGCCAAAATTTCGTAATTGAAAAATAATTTTCATACCATAATATCTACAAATAAATAAAACTTCATATCGTAACGTAACAATAAAAAATCTGTAAATGAATGTTTATTTTACTCGTCGAAAAAATATACTCGTAGTGGCAGCATTTTTGAACAGAATATTCCATAGGTTACAAACAATTAAAAAAGGATAATCAGGAAGCCTCAATATCACAAAATGCTGAATTATCATTTTGTGGTTGAAATTGATAAAAAAAAATTTTAAATCGACAGTGAGCAATTTACGATTAAAAAATCTTGCAAATCTTTCAATAAAACACCAACTGGCAGATGAAAAAGATTTTGATAGTGTTGCTGACGATTAGCAAGGAAAAAAAATTTTGACGCTTTTTTTGCCAATAGTTAAATCTGCTGTGTTAGTAAAATCTGCTGAATATCTTGTCCTAAATTATTTTACGCTTTTAATGTAGAATATATTTATGGATTGTACATCAACAATTTTGTATTTTTTATATAAATAACAAATATAAAAATTATTTGAAAGACTAGATTTTTTGACATATTTCAAGAACAAGCCTACGGGACTTTACAATATTAAAATTAAACATAACATATGTAAATGACAAATTTTAAAAATTTAGTTCATAATTTTCAAAAAATTATATTTATAGATAAAAGTTTCAGGGGAGGCGTTGGAGCATAAATGTTAGAAACCGCTGATGTAAGTGAAACGGGTATCATGGATTGTTAATGCCTCAATTCCCTCACAAATAATAACGATATTGTTTTATAAATAAATGACGCATTGGAAGTTTTTAACAAGTATTTTTTTTTATCGTTAAATTGTACGTACCTTCTTCTTTGATCATATTCCCTTTTTGTAGAGCATATGGCCACCACGTGGCGCCTCCATGATTCCCTGCCATACGCTAATACCTTTACTTACTTGCGTGACATGCCAGCATACTTCAGCCTCGCCAAGTATATCCTATAGACTATAGATAGTACCCGACAGGTGGAAGAATGGTCCTTAGTTACCACTAAAACACATTACAAGTTAAATTGTCCTCAATTTAATAATCAAAGAATCTTTAATCTTAATTTTCTAAAAACATTAAATTTGTAACAAATCTCCTTCACACACTTGTGTCTTCAATTGTATATAAGAAACAACTGTAGAGTTGAGTCTATACACTGTTATCTTACTATAAATTATTTCACGCTTAAGTGTGGAGTGGTTTTTCTTTTTGTAAATCAACTAAGTCATTTTCGCAGACGTACAATAAAACGCCGCAAGTTTACCCGGCAGGTACAGAGCCAGTGGGTCGACAGGTTTGACCTCAGGTGTGGGTTTGTGTACCTTTCCCTAAACACATTACCGGTCCTAGTTTTGTTTCTGACTCGGGGTACATAATGTCTTACTCGGGAATGTAACAATGTAATTCAGAATAAAACGTACCTTTTGTACACTTCACGTGAAATACTGTAATAATTATCACATTATGAAATTGTCGGCTTATGTAGTTAAGTGGAATATGACTTAATATAAAATATAAAAAGGTTATTATTCCGTAAATTGTTTTTCTAAGCGTGACACGTGTTCCACTTTTTAAAGTATCTTCAGTCAGACAGTTCTATAAAGAATAATATTTACATTAAATTATAACTCCCCTAGGTATTATAATAATAATCATATACGTTTTTGGTCGCTCTGTAAAAAACTTAGGTAGTTGAGATAACAAACGCTCTTTTGGATTCGTTCTATTCGGTTTCGCCGTAACCGAATAGGACATAACCGTTACTGTTTCGACATGTTTTGTCTGATTATTATAAAAATTTGAAAGTAGTACAAACGAAATTGTGTTTTATTTTAAAAATATAATACCTTTCCAGCAATAATTGTCAGTTAAACCTTAACCTGATAAACTCGCTGGACATGTTTACATGTCCAAGACTTTACCTCGTTTTTCCGGCCAAACTATAAAGAAATACTTGTGGAAATATGTTTTAAAAAGTAGCTCAAACGTTTAGGTAGAGAAATTAGACAACAAATCATAAAAATTTCAAGTAGAACACATACATTGTTGAAAAAAGCTCTTGGTATTAAACATACTTATGCGGCTACGGGCTTGCTTGTGTGCGACTTAGCGGTGTATATGAAGATTGACCGCAGCCATTTTGCTTGCAAAATCTTAGATTAAATATTATTCAGCTTCTAATTTTCTTTGGTGTATTTTAGCGAAAATGCGACGAGTGTAGTTTACTTCTTGATGTATTTAGGATAATTAATACAATAAATATTTCATATAATTCTCCATTTTTTCCTTTTGTAATTGATCTATTTTTAGCCGTAGTGAGCGTTTTAACAGATCAATCGACTGAAAATAAATTCGTGCAAAAACGGCTTGCGTTGTAAGGGTTAAAAGTAATTATAATAGCTTATAAGCAATATTTTGTTTTTGACCAACTATTATCTGTAGTCTTCCTAACTTTGGACAGATATCAGACTTGACATTGTTGTTAATGCGAGTAGTCTTAATTAAAAACATTTTGACGTCTGTTAGTTTTATGTGGAAGTAGAAAATAAAATATTATGAAGTAACTTGCAGGCTCGTCGTCTCGTTAACGGGCACGGTCTCCGTACTGTTTACACTCGAAAGATTTTCATTTAAATGTTAATTAAAGTAATGCACTTGTCGTCAAAACGGGGCAGTAAAGTGTGCATCTCTCTCTTTAAATAATTCCAATTGAGTTTCCTTCTGGAGCACGGGAAACCAGCTGCCGGCGGTCGCTCTCGAGAAAATTTGACATGCTTTGCTTCTGAATCACTCTGTGAAATAATTTTCCTATTTTTTATTTCGCCATGAATGCCTTTCTGTGTTTTTAGCACAAAATTTAATTTTAATTAACTCACTTTACAAGCTTGCTTTTCATAGTGGAATGTTTTTAATAAAATATTTAACCTACTGTTCTATAAAATTAATTTTCCAATACTTAAAATATAGACAAAAGCAACGTTTCCTATATCACGACAAGTGGTGCTTGGAGCGGATAAAAAACAAAAAACCGAACAAGCCAAACCAACAAGTGCGAGGCATAATAATTATTATAACCTCTGTGGAAACTGCAGTATGTCATATTTGAGTATCTGTTAAGTATTTTTATTATACTTTTTTTTACGTTAGTAATCGAACTTCTATTTTAAGATATTCTAAGAATAGAAAAAGGGAGGGATTTTTTTAAAACAAAGCCCGCTCCCAGTGTTGAGCATATGGCCTCTTAATGAAGGTATCTCAACATAAGGTTTTCTACGAAAACTGCTTGTTACCCAGATTTTTTTTTAATTCGATGAACTTGTTTGGATCACACCGAAGATCATATCTTCTCAATGATACATTTAGTGTACAAATTTATAATAGACAGTGACAATATGGAGTATAATAACAAGTAAAATAATGTAACTAGTAAATAATTAAAGTAATCAAACAACAATTAACTTAAATATATAAAATGGCGATTGTAAAAATAAGTAATATATATAAATGATTTCAAAATTATTGATTAAATGGTGAGGGGCAGAGAAGGTGAACTTTTTCTCCAAAGGAGTCCGGACATTTTTTGAATTGATATAAGACCATCGTGGTTATTTTATATCCTTTTCGATGAGATTATGGATAGAAGAATAGGGCTAGAACAGGACTAGTGGTTAGCTAATTGCTCTCGCTACGCCTCGTTTTTAAGATAAGATGGGTGGAAGGAAATTTTAGATTTCACAAAAATGCAATACTACAATAATTATAGAATAAATTGTAATTGTTTTGTCATTTTTAATTTAGTTATATTAAAAACCATATAAGTACTACTTTCGATATTTAGTGTTGAAAAGTTTGTTTCATTAATTAATTTAATATGTTAAACCAGCGGGATTTTAAAACTTGCAAGTTGAGCACTACTTGGATTTAAATTGAAACCAATGTATAAATTGACGTAATTCTATTTACTAGAGGCTGGACCATAATCATATTTAAAAAAAAAACAGAAAAGATAGAAGCAGAGATGAACTTCTCATGGAATATTAAAGGGCTTATTAAAAAAATGTGTATACATACGCAAACGCAAAGTAGTTAAGTTCAGTTCATCAGTATTCGCAAGTGCTTTTCAACATTTGAAGTTTGAAGGTTAGACTGATAGAATCTTTAACAATAAAGTGCTTAGCTGTTTGAAGACTGCAAGGGCAAAGTGACAAAGAGTGTGTACCTACTCTGCAAAGAAATGAGCGTGTAAACCTTTATTTAAAGTCATATCCACTCTCGATGTTGAGCAAATAGATTCCTAATGGAGGTATCACACCAAAATTGTTCTCCAAGAGCTGCGTGTTACTCAGTTGCTCAGCCTCTTTTCTTCGATTCGAGTAGGGATAGAAGAATAGAGCTAGAACAGAACTAGTGGTTGGATACATTACTTCATGGTGTACATTCACTAATAACAAGTACCGGTGTTGCGGTTTAATATTATATTTTAGCGGGCCGTGTGTTGTATGCAAATAATCAATTAACCTGTTTATTACACAAAATGGCTACTTATATATATAAATAAATAAATCTAAAACACAATTAATTTAACAAAGGCTGTATGTAGAAGTACTCTACCATTTTTTTTCACCGAGAAGTCACCACATTAGATAACAGGTCCGACCATCCCTGCTGTTTACCGGCCCTTTAGCCGAAAGGTCAACGTCGTTGGCTTTGGGTACAGTGCTTACGGGTTATAATCGCAAGACGGACAGTTTCGTAAATTGATGTTTCAATCGATATATGGATTTGCGCTTGAACGTATAAATGTCTGTGATGTCTTAAATTCCCTTACAATCCATCCGATTCAAAAAAAAAAAAGCGTAGTAGGAAGCAATTAGCTAACCACAAATCAAGCTCTATCTATAAATCATTACTTTCTTAGAAAAAAAAATGTTTGAGCAGCTTAGTAGCAAGCAGCTCTCGTTGACAAACTCGATTAGAATTCCACATGCTTCACACTGGAAGCGGACATGTTTTCAAATAAAATACCTGCTTTAATAATAATAATTCAATCTACCGTGAAACTAAATTATAATATAAAGCTTAAGCGACATGATATAGTAATAAATTCTTTTTGATTTTACTGTGAAATTATTCAATTACCCAAAATGAATTACATCAACTCCCGCTCGTTGCGCAGTGAATGCATCCCAAATTCCAACATGTTGCATTTATTAAAATATGTTTTCCATGAAAATTCATGCTTTTCAGCGCAATTTCCATCGTGGGACTGTCACGTGGCAATAAATTCTCGATGTAAACGTCATTCCGCGTATGTTTTTTTCTCTCAGATTGTATGGCAGTCAAATATTTAATACAGAGCTCCTGACATATTTAACATTCTGGGCGAAATATAAAAGAACACTAAAGCTGCATGGAATCCGTAAATTTCAATTTTTATGTCTTCTGTTTTTAGTGCCTCCCATACGACTTACTATAAAGAATTTTTCTTACATAATAAACAACGAATACTTTGACATTTCCCTGTTTGAACCAAAGTATAAAAATTACTTAAACGACTTTTCTTTCCAAATCGTGTTAAACTGTTACGTCACGATGAATATAAAAATATAATTGATTCCTTAATGCAATGATCTTGGTTTAGTATTCAACCCTGTAATCCCGAGATTTCGGGATTCACCGTAAATGCTAAAAAATAATTCATACACCAAATTAAACCTTCCTGATTAACTTCAACGTGTAAATCAGTTTGTTCATGTGCATAGTTAATAGTTTTCCTCCTTCTCATATTTCATAACAGCCGTTCTTAACCAATTTGAAACGGAGGACAAATTAAGACCGCTTCTTAAATAAACGGAAGACAATATTTTAAAATCAAATTGAAGGACATATCCTCTTTTTGGATACTATTTGGTAAAACCTTATTATTTTGATTATTAGGTTTTTTCTTTGAATACTTATTTTATGTAAATGACTGTCTGATTTTAAATCAACAAAAAAAACTATTCCTATGCTCAAAAACAATATTTAATAAACATTACAATTGAAGCAGAAATAGCCAGAAATTAAATTGTAAATCTATGATTTAACACACATTAAATTACACATAATGACTTAAACAACAATTACACAAATTCTGAATCCCGAAATCCCGGGATCGTAAATAGGGTCCGGGATTAGATGCCCTAATTGATACAACCCCATTCTGAAGACTCTATTTTCTTCTTTGTATTTATGATAATAATAATTAAAACACATATCGTCGACTTAAGTAACAAACTACGTGTCTACAATTCAGCAAAATATTTAGGAGAGTTTTTAAACTCAATAAATTTTCTTTTAACCAATGTTATTTTACGAATTATATAAATGTTATATGAATAATGTTAAATCATCATGTGAAATTCAAAAATAACATTGTAAAAAACTGAATTTATTGAGTTTTAAAACTCTTCTGAACATTTTGCTGAAACGTAGTTATGCAGCATGCTATTCTGTTAAGTACTATTCTGGATAAATTATTAAAAAAATGGATTAAATAATTGATATTAAATTTTCAAGCATTTTCAACTAATAGATTACTGTTTTATTTTGCATCGATGATGGATTAAAATTACGTGATATCGTGTGTTTTAATGCTTGGTTTCATTCAATAATCTTAACACCTTAATTCCTTATAAATCGTTATGTTTTCTAAAACAAGGTTTCTTTAACATATTGAAACTTTCGCATCATGAAGATAGTTTTCTATAAAGAAGCACTTAAAAGTACAATTATCTGTACTGAATATGATGTATTGAACAAATTAAATAGTTACTCTTCAATCAATACGGCCCAAGAGAGTCAAAAGATTTGACACTCATGTTCTAAATCAGTGTTCACCAAACTTTTTAAAACAAATATTTTCCATGGCTCACTCGAAAAAATAATTTGAAAAACACTGGTTCAAGTGTTAATTTATGAAAAAAAATGAAGTTCAGCTTAACTGAGCTTTACAATTAATAAAAAAGTCATCCAAAAATGTCTGATTTAATCTAAAATGGCGGTATGTGTTAGCTGTGTGGTGAATCTAAAAAAAAAGGAAATCGTCAGCCGAATATTATTTATGTTACGTCAGAGATTACGAGTTCACAAATTTAACGACGATGTTTTTTAATGGCCGACTCGGCGAAAGCGGCTTGCCAACCGTGCAATTTTCAAATGTGCCATGTCACATAAAACACAGTTTGCGAGCATGCCGCCGAAGTGGGGCCCTTTATTTTTTCATGGGCGCAGATAATATTCAATTTGATAGTCCATAACAGGCATTTAAGCGGTCACGGAGTCACGACAGCCGTTTCGGCGATAACGCATGCGTGATTCCACTGTCATGCTGGATTACCCCACCCCTAATTCGTCGTGTAAATGTCGTAATTCCGCTTATTTATTCAAATTCTCACAAAATACGTCAAAAATCTGTGTTTGAAATGACTACATGAGAACAACACTACACAAAACGGGCTAATTATTGTTTTTTGTCAGTGATATCATAATAACCAAACAAATTCTTTGAAGGCGTTGACTGTCAATGCATGGTGGAAATGTATTATATTTTTAAAATTAAACACAATTCGATAAATAACGCGAAACCAGACCTTGACGTTGAAGTATTTTAAAATAGTATACAAATGCTTGAATCAAATTTTGTTTTGTTTCTTTTTAGCTAGTTCTTGCATCAGTGATTCTAAGGTTTTCTATAAACCAAAAAATGCAATTACTCCATTTCAAAATTGTAATAATGAACAGGCCATAATCTTATAAACAAGTTATCTAGTGAACTGGATTCATCGTGAAGTACTAATCCTTATAACAACCACGCATTTTTGTTAAGCGTGACAGTTCTGAGAAAATGATTTAAAAAACGGATAAGTTGACTAGGAATTACTTGATCGTACCGTAAGATTGAAATTTCCATCAGGTAGATATGGAAAAAAACTTCGATAAATTAATGTAAATGGTTCAAATAGACGAATATTTTTTTATCCATGTCCGCTCCCAACGTGGAGAAGATAGTAGGGATAGAAGGATAGAGCTAATCCATGAATCGATTAAAAGATCAATTTATGAAAACCGTCCTTACCGGGATTTTAGCCCGAGACATCCGTAACCGACGCCGAATTATTCGTCATTCCAGACGAATAATTAGTTCTATATATTACATGTCATCACAACTGAGTAAGTAAACCGTATTCAACCAACAGTTAATCGTATAAGCCTTAGACGTAACTACTTGTCCGTGCAAAAACAAATAGTCGAAATCACTGTTTCTAAACCTTTTTACATCCGCGGACCACCAAAAATCAAAAAATGTTTTGTGGACCAAAAACATTGGAATAAAATATTAAATACTTATGTTTTTGACTTTTTATTCGCAACACCGTATGCTCATATGACAATATTTAAGTATATTAAAACAGACAGTAACAAATTTCGGCGGCCCTATGGTCTAAATCGAGGAAGATTTGTGTGGAATTTAAGATTTCGCTCTATCATAAAATGTAACAACGAATGTGCTACTTTAGTGTTCTGTCAAATTTTTGATCGGTTAGAATTATGGTTATCAAAAAATTAGCAAACACAAATAAATGTAAAACTCCGATTAAAATAACATAAATACTGACTCCTATCTCCATGGTGCCAAAAATCAATAATGGCTTTTTTTCGCTTTACAAATAGTACTTATAAATACAAATATTATGAAAATTAGAAAATGCTAACCCATATTTTAGTTAGGTAGGAAATAATTATAAACTTTCCACAAAATACGACTACTCATCATTTCGTGATATCGTAAATTATCGGCGGTTCAGGTTGAAGATAAATTGAATTACGACAAAAAAATCAATGCTGCATCCGGGTCCAGGAACCCGGATAATTATTTAAAATGAGAACATAATTGGTCAAATAAAAATGCTTCCTTTCTTGATTAGCCCGAACAAAAAGTGTATGGAAATAATTTATTACCGGACAGGAAATGCAATCAGGAAATATTTAAATTTAGAATTTCCTCTCTGCGGTGCTTTAATTTGAATAAAATAAGAATGCCCGCCTATTCGAAGGAGGTCAATCTTTTGGGAAAAGAATATTTTTTTTAGAATTTGAATAAATTTTTTCTTCTTTCAGTTTAGTCATACTTACATGTGGGATGTTGATCAAACTTTTATACTCTCATCCGATGAAAGCCCGTGATAATTAAAATAAATAAAGGGAATAGGTTTGTGGTGATATTCATGACTAATTTCATTTTTCATGCAACGTGTGCGCTCTGATTGGTTCCAATGGATTTGACAAACTTTTATTTGAACTGTAACATGGAGAAAGCGCACTTTGAACATTTATATTTTATTTATAAGGACTATAGTTTACTTCAAGAGTAGTGGGATATTACTATAAAGAACATCTGTAGTCATAATGAAGTATTTCAAAAGAATATTCTATTAACGGAAACAGTCTGTGAGTCAGTTTTTCAAGATCTATGTGCGTCAGTAAGGTTACAAGAGTGTTCAAAGAAAATGCTTGATGTTAGCTAATCGTTTTCTATACACTACGCTTTCAAGACTCGATAGAGTGGATAGTAAAAGTTGAAATTCTGGATTGTTGATTCAATTTCATTATTCTTAGTGCTAACTTTGATCTATGAAAGTCAACAACCCAGGATTTGAACTCTTCACCTTGTAACTGAGTAAGATGTAAGCACTAGAACGTAATCACTCAACTACATGACTGATAAATAATTACTATAAATAATAATTCTGATCTCTTTTGTCCTACTCAATTATATAAAAAAAAAACTTCAACACTATTTTTTTAGTCAAAACCAATGCACAGAGAACTTAAGGTGTTTTACTATTCGATAAATAAATTTCGGGTCCGTGGTGCAGTGTTCAACGTCATTTGCTTCGGTTATGGATGTCTCAGGTTCAAATCCCGTTACGCGCAGTTTCATGCATTGGTTTTGTTTTTCATGGATGTTTTGATGTCTAGAAGTTCCTCCCACGCTTCAGATCCTAAAAACAGAGCCTAGTGAGAGCAAAAAGCTAACCACTAGTCATGTCCTACCCCTGTCCTAGCCCTATCCTTCTATCCCTACTCTCTTAAGTTAAGCAACTGAGTACCAAGCAGTTCTCGTAGAAAACGTATGTTGAGATACCTCCATTAGGAGTTCATATACGCTCCACATTGGGAGCGGACATTCTAAAAAAATGAATATTCGCATATTGAATATTCGATTGCAGTCCCTACCGAACAAGGTTACTTTTGTTTTTTAAACGTTGTAATTTACTGAAATAAAAAAAATACATTTATAAAAATCCTACAAAAAGTTTCAAAAAATTTTTAAATTTGCAATAATTGATAAAAACCCGAAAATTCCCTCGTAGCAAAGGAAAAGATCACTTTTAAAACCTCGAAAGTTGAAACAGTTCATTTATCAAACCGAGCATTCGTTGAAAGGTTATGAAAATATTTTCTCCAGGGAAAAGAAAATTTTCCTTAAGTTTCTTCCTCCCCATAAGACTGCGCTCAAAGTTATCCTTCATCGCTTCTGCCAGCCTAATACACTAATTCTCACCAGGAGAAAAGTTTCGTACACTTTTCCGTAGACTTTTCCGCTTCACTTTAATTATTATGTCATGATATTTGACCGAGTAGACTTCTCTTTATGTACTTGAGTAAAACTTTCTTAAGATATAAGACTTCTTATTAATATCTATAATATATTTATTCAACAGTCATAAATTGTCTTAACGTACAAATCTTTATGAATAATCAGTTTGGAAAAACGTATGGAACACTACAAGCAAATAGAGAACAATAGCTTAATTTGGTACATTTACATTCTACTATACTATAAAAATATTTATTACCAGGCTTGCCAAGGATATATTCAAACAAAAGCGTTGTTTTTTTTTAAGCAAAATAGTTATCAAATTATTATTGTGATTCCAGAAGCAGTTTATTGGAAGAGATTTGTCATTCCATTTCCGATTAACATAAAGATATTCAGAAAAAAATTTCAGCCAATAGATATATCTTAATATTATAAACCCACTCGATTATGAAAAGTTTAAAAAAACGTTTCTTCATATAAAAATATTGACAGATGATTTATTTCAACAATGGAATAAAAAAACATTGATTTAGTGAGCATATTTATTTCTGCGAAAAATGACAATAACCATTGAAAATACGATAAAGTTAATCATATTTGTATGGATAAACCTGAATAAGTTTTCCGTTGCAAAAAAATACTTCCAGTGCTGATAGACGGCCGGAAAAGTTTGAAGCTTTTGGTTTCCTGGATCAGCGCTTCTCAAATGCGTCCAATATTAATTTGGGCTTAATTCTTTAGTGTAAAAAAGAATTCGAACACTATAATGGTTGCATTAATATTTTCATTTTTCAATAAAATTATGTATTCGTATCCAAATACTGCATTCGTTCTTTAAGAAAATGAGGCGTATATCGAACGATTAGTTAATTATCACTTACTGTTTTTCTAACCCTACGTCGAGTTTGTGGTGCAGTGGTCAACGTCGTTGGCTTCGGTTACGGATTTCACGCGTTCCCAGTACGGTCAGATTCAAGATATGACAAGTAAGAAAACAGCTCTTTGTGATGTCAAAAATTCACTCACACCCATCCGATCCTTAAAACGGGGTAAAACTGTAAAGCGAGAGCGATTATCTGACTACTAGCCCAGTCCTGTCCTAGCCCCAGCTATCTTTCCCTACCGTCTTTGATAAAGAGAGGTTGAGTTACTGAGTAACGAGCAGTTATAGTAGAAAAACTTCTGTTGAGATACCTCCGTTAGGAAACCATATGCTTCACATTGGTAGTGGACACTGTTCAATAAAACCCCTCCATTCTCCAATGATCTCTTAAAATAGATATCGAGTTACTGACATACCACATCAAAACAAAAACAAAAAACGATCGATTCATGATATTGACAATCGAACCGATCAACTTTTTAATTAATATTACTATATTAATTGTCTACTATTATTTGTTTTCAAATAATTAACTACCTTCTTCCCCAGTGCTCAGGAAAAACTTTTTTAACAAAAACATGCAAGGCACATTTACTTTTAAATAACCGCTTTAACCGTCCGCTCACAGTATCTAGTACATAGGTGAATAGCCTTCAGTTTTTTAGGGTCTCAATTGCGGCCTTTTAACTTAATCAAAATGCTCAAAACTTGAAAATTTGAAAATTTTAATCTAAAATTAAAATTGATAACTTAATTATTCCACTAGCTGTGATACTAATGTAACGCGTTTCGTTTCTTTAAGTAGCATCTTCAGACTAACCAGTGGAATAATTATGTTATCAATTTAAAAAAAAAAAATTCCTTCATTTACAAAATAACATACAAACATTTATATGATTCTTTTAGTATTGCCTTATTTGATTTAATGTAAATGAATAAAGCATTCTGACAGAAACAAACCCCCCTGATCTAGTCTCTAGTACATCAATGGGTATTACTCCAATTCAAATTGATTGGCATATACTTTATAACAATAAATTGAAATTATCCTGGGTTTAATTTCAAAGATCGGCAATTAAATGTATCATACAGTGAATAACTTTTTGGTACTTGGCATATAAACTCAACAAGAACTGAGTGAAATTCATTTTTTAAACTTTCATTTTTAGAGTGGGCTTAATGCGTATCGGATTTTATCCTAAAATTTTAGAAAGGTAATCAGGTGGGAAAATCAATTTAAAAATCAATGCTTCCGTTTGAGGATTCAAATCAGTGGTTCCCAAACGTTGTGTCTTCATGGAGCACTTCGTAAAATAATAATCTGGAAAGATAAATGTAAATAAAATATATACATATTGAAAGTATGATGAGGTTCATCACAGCACTAAATCCACGTTCTACTAAAAATGTAATGCAGGTTATAAATTTGGGATCTATTTTTGTAACCAAAATTTGTGGTATCCTTGTTCAAACATTGGTTTCCGCCCCTCATTTGTGAATAATAGAATAAATTGCTACAGTATTAGTATGGATTCATTTAAGTTTGTGGGTCTGCTGGCAAAAGCGTTCAACATCCAAAAAATCTCTATCAATTTATTTATTGCTATTCATTTAAACTTTCATAATAGTGAAAATGTTTCGCGGAGCCCCCGACGTTGTCCACGCACCCCTAAATTATTTTTATTTTGCCACAGATCCCCTCAGCGGTCACAAAGAACCCTGGGGGTTCATAATAACCACTGATTTAAATCCTTGACTGTGCAACCGAGAAGACGGTGAAAAAGTTAAAAGATGACTACCCAGCCACGGGAAAATACGTCACCATTATTAACTGTTTAGCTGATAGCATAATATTGTCTATTACAAAATAATACTTTGGCAATCTTTCTCGCAGTTCAAGAGGAAAACTTTTATTTATCAACTCGTTAAAGCGGCACTGGCGTTCAGTTGTTTTTTTTTTGTTGTTCGTTGTTGTTACTTCCATCGTTGCTTTTCGCAGCTTTGTTTGTTGCTGTTTGTTGTTCCTCGTTCACTTCACTTGGCTACACTTATATGAATTTAAATTCGGTTTTCTCACCCGGCCCGCATTGTGTGACATAGAATTGTTTCGAATACCCCTACATTTTGCAAACTAAATGCTTTTTATCGAAAACAATTGTAGAATTTTTTAGATGCAACCAAAATGCACGTTGAAAATGTTAGCCCACTAAACGAAACCGATCGTTTATCCTTAATAAATAAGTTGTTGGACATAATATTTGTATCAGCTGTTTCAAAACAGAATAGACATATCTAAAGTTAATCGTCAGTGTGCCAAAATATATTCAAACTATTTGGGACAAATCCATGACTTTTTTTAACAATGTCACTCAAGATCAACTCAGGAGAAAAGAAATCATACACAAAATCTCAAACATTTAGTAGCCAACATATACATTGCCACGACTTTAACTTATTTCTTTTTAATCACTAAGTAAACCTTCTTACATTCAGCTACGGTGTATGTCAGGTAAGAATTGGCATTCATGAGACACAATTTTAAGTTTATATTATTATAATATTTTTCATTGAAAACGTTAATTTTGAAACTTGTAAATTTCTTTAACTTTATTACATGTTATTTAAACATATGTTCAATATTTATATTATACTTATGTAGCAATGTAATTAACAAATCGATGGTGCTTTGGCCAATTGATGTAACCCTGAAAATTGAAATTGTTTAGGAGAGAGTAAAAACTGCTTTTATCGAAAATATTATATGGTGAGTTGCGTTATGAATCTTTGAAATGCACTCCTATAATTTATTATGTTTACGAGATTATACATAGGGAGTGTCGATATATTAGTGGGTTACATCAAGTGGTCGGGTCAGAATTTTTAAACCTAAAACCAATGTAAAATGATGCTTCCCTTCCAAAAAGTGGACAATTTATTTTTATAATTTACATCATTTGACCTGCTCTGTCGTTTTTCCAATCATTAACTAACTTTCGTATTTTTTTGATGGGGTTACATCATTCGGCCAAACCACCATCGATTATTCTTTTGCACTTATATAGTGGATCAATTTATTATTGAAGTACATATCCATTTAATTTCTTTATTATTTGTCTTATAATCTGTTGATTCTTTCCATGGTCATACCTTCTCATAAGTCCAAATTATTTCAATTTTTTTAAATACCTTTGTTTCATTTTACTTTTCACCACTTGAAAATGAAACCGTTTCCGATAATTTTATAAATTTGAGGAATTTCTATTTTCTAAATATTATTTTGCCATTCAAATTTGGTATTAAGGACTATTTATTATTAAAATTATTATAATAAAGCTTAATTTTCTTGGAGAAATATTAAATTCTCAAAATAATTCATCATTTTACCACAAGTCTTGGTTACCTGGACATGAAAACGGTCGAGATATAAGAATAGCTAATTCTTAAGCAATATTTATCTTCTCTCGAGTCCAAACTTTAAAGCTTAGAACTAGAATTACCACATGAAACTTGTGTATGTACATTATATTATGCAAATATCCTGTTTGATTTAACACAAATATTTGGACGAGCATAATCTAAGGTACATGGAATTATATACCTTAAGGATTATACACACCCAAACATTCCTAATGTGTCCAGCCTTCTAGCTGTTATCTTAAATGCTTAAATATTTACGTGGGCACAATATTACTATATTTAAAACGTTGTTTATTTTTTGTAAACTAGTAAAGTGATGTTAAAATAAACTTTTTAAACAAAACATTTAATTTAATTTTGCCGGGAAACGTTCTGAAAGTTAGATCCAGCATTAAATGTATCATCGCAAACGAGTAAAAGCAATATATTATTGAAAAAAAATTGTTTCAAAGGAAGTCTAAAAACATTTTAAATATCGTAAATGCTTATAAATGATACAATTCTAATTCTCAAATATTTACTCTGCTACTTATGAGTAAAAAGACAGCTAACAGATTATTCTGTACAGTGAAATATAAACTTTGACTTAACTATAGTAAATTTTTCAATCATTTTATCGATTGTTTTATTTCAAGGAATCCATTGTTTCAATTAAGTAAAAACAATTACTTAAGTATAAATCACATAATCACGAACCCTTATTTAATATTGATTACAATAAATTTTCTTGAAATTTTTCATTGGCGTTCAATATGCTTAATATTTCTGGGAGTAAGGACGTAAATGTACGTCAGTATGGTAATATGTATTTGTGTGTCTGATTTAGACTTGAAAAAGTATTACAATGTTATCTGTGGACTTTTTGGTATATTATTTCATTACTTTAAAACAGGTTTGAAGCTTAGAAACTGCAGAATTCTACTTTTTCTGAAACAATAAAACGTCGATATTGCATTAATCAAATTAAAAAAAAAATTAAAAAACTCACTCCTCGTAGCACGGCCATAATAAATTAGTTACTCCTGGAAAGGTTAATAATCGAATCGGAAATTGTTACATAATAAAACCTTTGTAATGTCACTCTTTAAAACAATATTGTATATTATATGGAATTTAATTCATCGTTAATGATGACATATATTTAATAATTAAAAATCTTCACTTCACCAATGCACTTTGGAGAATTATCATTTATTCTATAACTTGAGACTAAACCAAAATATTTCGAATACCATTAAAGTGTAATGCTTCCAAATCCACTATCTACAACTTTGCAAGGGAGGATAAGAGCGCAATCAAGATATTATGAGATTTCATACATAGATAGTAAATAGGTCAACTCCTTGCGTTAATATGTATTTGTTTTTCTCTGTGGTATAGAAATACTGTAATTTATTTATTGAAGTTTTATCGTTACAAGATATGATGAAAAAATATCATAGTTAATTTTCTTTTTTATGTACTTCGTGGTCGAATAGATATATTTTATGAATTTGACTTAAATATTGTGTAATGACGTTACTATGATATATTTTGTCAGTGGCAAAAAATAACTACCAAAGTTAATGCAATGTCGTCAACTATGTCGAAAGGAGTATTGAACCAAGCAAAACCATGTTTTATATTAGACAAAATGATAGTAACTTTAACAGTAAAGATTAAAAAACTTTATCGTTTCTCCTGTGATCTGTAATTCATACTATCCCATAACTAGACTTCTTATCTTGAAGTATTCTCTTATTTCGTCTCAAAACCTAATCTATAATGTTTTCAAACTCTCTAAATTTAAGATATTATTCGTATTCTTGGAAAACCTAAAAAAATACAATCATTCCTATGATTATTTATCTACTTATTGATTAATAGATTACATAAAAACCTTAAATATTATTATGTAGTTGTATTCTTTTATTTTCAAACAACTGTCAACAATAATTACGAAAATTTTTACTTAGTCTAATATTAAATCGTCGTCATATAAATGCAAGCATTTATTTATTTTTATTTTTCACAGCACACAGCGTTGTTCATAAAATATACTATAGCCCTAAAAATAGGCTTCAGATTGGCATTTCAGTCTCATTTTCAGTATTTTAGGAGTCACGAGCATGTCACTCTAAGGATTACGAAATGCTTTCAAGTTTTAGGGAAATTGTGTCCTTCACTTTGGTCCTGTTTCGCATCAGAGAACATATTAACGGCAATCCTTGGTTTAGCACATCACTGGGTGGAAACCATTTAGTACGATAAACTTAATTGTACAATATTGTTTCTCGTAAAACTGTTACGCTTGACCGTGCTTTACTTGAAACAATGGTTACCTTTCCCGGGACAATATTAATACCTTACAAATTCATTATACCGGCCCACCTTTAAAGGTCACAAGTCCAGAAGCAAATATGCAAAGATAATATAAATATGCTTATTATATTTCAGATTACAAAATTATTCTCACGTTTAACAATTAACTATTTTTATCCTAGTATTTTTATCTTTTAATTAAGTACTTATCTCTACTACCCGGGGTTACATAATATTTAGATTCTGTTATCATCTTCATCTATTCATATCTCAGGGAGGAAACA
Source organism: Himalopsyche phryganea (assembly GCA_022494535.1). NCBI lineage: Eukaryota > Metazoa > Arthropoda > Insecta > Trichoptera > Rhyacophilidae > Himalopsyche > Himalopsyche phryganea. Next base: position 428,223 of record JAGVSL010000132.1, on the reverse strand, counting down.
ACAAAGCCAGTGGAAAACAGTCATATTTGTACAGATTTTTCAATAATTATATGATGTATAAAGTGTATGATGCCGAAACTCATTGTATCAGAGTTATTATGTCATGGACATGGAGTATTTTCTAACGAAATATGTTAAAACAAATTAGTTTTAATGACAGCAATTCCAATTATTTTTAGACAACTAATTATTTATTCCGTAACTCATTCCATAAAAGGTCAGTAAGAAATAGTAAATGGTCGGGTAATAATTATGTTTGGTCAGTAAATAATTGCTAAATAAATAATGGATAGGTTAGGATTAATCAAAAAACTGACAGTTTTATATAAATATCTGACGGCTTAATTTAATAAATAACCATTTTATATAAATTACTGACAGTTTATTTTATTAACTGATCACGTATATACTGACCATTTCTTAAATTAGGCACTGACCATTTATTATTTCTTACTGACTAAAAATTTAAATTGTTACTGACCCAATAACTGCAGGCTTTATTTTTATAGTAATAAGCAAAAAATAAAAATGGATATTTGATTCAACTACTTTGGAATCTTAAAGCTAGTACTTGATGCATTATTAAAAATAATAAAATAATAAATAAAATAAAATAATAAAAAAATAATTTTATTGCCACTGTTAATCTTAGAGTACAGTACTCATGATATGACTATACATTTCTTTTTTCTAAATATTATTTCTGCTGTCTGTCAAAGTTTCTGATAGTTAAAAAAGTTTCTCAAATAGTTTGTTGTTATATCATATAAAGAACACAAACTGCACAAACCAATATCCCCCCTAAACTATCAGCTGGGGCTAAAACAGTTACATGTTTTGCACAAGAAGTATAACTTGTGAAAAGGCTTTGGTACAAAACAAATGTAAGGAGATATTTTCTTGCCTGTCGGAAGCTGTCTCGGTTGTAAGTTGCTCAGTGGGTAGTGGAAACTTTCTTCTCGAAAGCGCTTCTATGACAAGCGGTCAGCTATGATTTGCTGCAAGGCCCTGACAGCTGGCTTTTATGGCTGAAATTTCAATTCCCCACATTACGCCTTTTGAAACCATTTTTTTTTTTAATATGATGACATAAATGACAAGAATATCTTAGTTAGAATTTTAGTACGAATAATATACATAACATTTTTACTATACCTATTCAAATTTGGTTTATTGAGATTTTGTACACTTCCATGTATTTTGTCACTAACGACCCGGGTTTCGCCTTTCGGCATCTTCAGGCATTCGAGCTCACGAATAGACTCGAACTGACAGACAGTAAACAGTGTCTAACGTTTATATAGAAGATACAAATACGACAAATATTATTTACAAGGTAAAATATTAAAACACCTAACAGATGTCACTAAATGTGGAATGATTGTACATATTTACCCTTTCGTCGAATTGCATCCCGTCGAAACCCAAAATCACTGGTAATTCTAAAAGAAGTTGGAAAGCGGCAATTCGCCACTCTGCTAATGTGTTGTTTACAAAATAAGGATTCAGGCAATTCTCGAAATGTTAACTCAGGTATCAGTGTGGCTCTCTGACGTATAATATTTCACCTCGTAAATAATATTTGTCGTATTTGTATCTTCTATATAAACGTTAGACACTGTTTACTGTCTGTCAGTTCGAGTCCATTCGTGAGCTCGAATGCCTGAAGATGCCGAAAGGCGAAACCCGGGTCGTTAGTGACAAAATACATGGAAGTGTACAAAATCTCAATAAACCAAATTTGATATTGAAATTCCATCAAGCACCCTCAGTCGATGTCTTAAATTATATACCTATTCATTTTAAATAAATATTTTTTTTACCATGCTCGCTCCTAAAGTGGGGCGTATGAACTTCTAATGGTGGTATTCTAATGGATTTTTTTGAGGACTAGTTACTCAGTTGCTCAACCTCTTTTTTTTTAAACGAGTAGGGATAGAATGATATTGTTAGATCAGGACTAGTGGTAATCGCTCTGGCTAAGCACCATTTTTAAGATAGAATGCGTGGCAGGGAACCTTAAGATATGACAAACATCCATGTCAACTAACAGAAATCCATAAAATCCATAAATTAAATTAAAAATCAATTTATGAGACATCCGTAACCGAAGCCAAAGACGTAAATAATTAAATAATAAATCACTCAATTTCGATTAGAGTCATGATGTTTTCACACCAACCCCCGTTGTGTAACGCTTTGATCAGAAATAGAAGAGTATTCTCTTTACAATCAGCGGTAGAGTAACGTGAGCAATAGTTCAAAATCTTCTTAAAACCACTACACGTCGTGTCAAACTTTCGACTGAAAAAAGAGACTTTTATTCAAAATTAGCCCTGGATTAGAGCTGCACAGGACTGATTTTGAACCTTAAAAGATTCTTTGTAACCATAGCCGCTCCCAGTAAATAGCATATTGATTCTTAATGTAGCATATCAACAGAATAGTTTTACTAGAATGACTTTTTATTCAATTGGTCAACCTGTACATTTAGAAGATAATAAAGACTGGTGGAACCAGGACAGGATAGTAGTCAGCTTTCGGTACAGGACGCTTTTAGGATCGGATAGGAGTGAGAAATTAAGACAGTACAAACATCCAAGACGAACAAAAATCAATAAATCAATTAATAATTAATTTATGAAACTCTCTGTACTGAGATTTGAACGCGTGAACACTTTAACTGAATACAACAGCGTTTAAAACTCGGTTACAGACTAAATAACAACGAGTTCGCCGTAATAGAAAGAAATGTTAATTTAAAATTGAATAACGTTATTACACTCGCCGTGTTACTTATTGCGAAGCGTATGAAGCATCTTTAGACTTTAGGAATACGATTCCAAAGCTGTTGCTTGACGTGATTAAGCGGTAGAGACGGACGCTGGTGATGTTGACGATTAATGCTGTCCAGAGTTCAATCGACGGGATGACGACAGGAACACGATGGGAAGGTTGTTGCGTCGCTGACGGTGGTCGATTCGGAATCCTTTTCGTTGTCATTTGCTTGCCTATTTATACTGTATTCTGTGATCCAGTTTCGACAGACATTGATTGTAGTTGACCTCTCATGTGATATCAGCAAAATGACGGACATCAGTCAAATATGATTGCAAGCATTCCGTAATCTGCAACGTCTTGTCTTATCATAGGTATATTATGCAGGCGAGTATTCATATTTCCAAACTTGCAGCGTCAGGTCTCCCCATAAAACTATTCAGAAGAAGCCTGAATTATTGAGTTCCGATTTCTCAAGGAATAATTTTTGTTTGCTTCATCCATGTCTAGCCAAATCCATATATTATATTAACCTAAAACTTTTGACTCGTCGTGTTATTAGTTGAGATCAAAATAATAAATTTTAATTATATATCATTTCACAATTACATTTTAAAACGTTTTTACCAATTGAAGCTTACAATCTTCAAATATATCGTTTTATTCTGAGTGCATATTCCACTTTCACATGGCACAGCCCTGGCGGAAAAGCGATTGTGGAATTTTAAGCGCTTTGCGAACACATTCATCGCTATTCTCCGGAAACGCAAAAAGCCGCGAAAAGTTCGGCATTCAGATGTCCGTGGATGTTCGATTAGGGAATGCTTTGTTTGCTGCAGAGGGGTGTAGCTAGGCTAATATTTATTGTCCTAGCAAAGGAAATAAAATTGATTTAAGTGCAATAAATCATAAAACTACTATAAAAAGTTCACCATCATCATTCGGTGGAGTTTGTTTGCATATTTTGTGAAAACTCTCAAATATAGACATAGCTTAATCATTAATATTAATTATACAATGAATTGAATTTTGAATTTCTCTAATCAATTAATCTTTTATTAGCCAATCGATTTTAGTTACTTATTAACACACTTGCAACAGCTACATTTTCAATAGAGAAAATTTAAAAAAATATAAAATTATCTTAATATGAAATTTCAAACAACTTCACTTTTAATGGTACACAATAATTGAACCGCGTATCAATCACAATATAAACAGCTAGTTTATTTTATTTTATATGTAAAGTTTGTTTACAAATATATTTATGATTCTTTTTTTATATACATTTTTTTAACATACCCTCTCCCTATGTTGAGGCTATGGCGAGCATATGATATGCCAGCATCCTTCAGTTCCATTTAATAAATGCTATAGAAAACACACAACGTCTTCCAATCTCTGGAATCACACCATTCGGAAGAAGACGCAATGAGGTTTGAGTTTCTTCGAAGGCATCTGTAGCAAGTAGTCCAGCCAGTTCCAATGTCTTAGTGTGTGCTGCCTTGTCTGTTTATGTAAACGATACATAGTTTAATAAAAGGATTCCTTATTTACTAAATAAGTGAAACAATGATTTTAAACAAGACACAGCACATCTGACTCATAAATGTCATCGTGCTGACTTTTGTTCTGCTGTTTTTTAGAAAACAAATCAATTATATATATTGTTTTTATGAACAATTTTCTTGGTTCATTCAGTAGACATGTGGTAAATATCATGGAAATAAAATCCACACACCGAGAAGTAACAACAATGCTCATATCTTTTCAAAAAATTTAAGTAACGAGTACCAATAACAACGCAAGTTACACAAAATGCTATGTCAAATAAATCAGCCAACAAAATAGTTACTTTTCCGATTTCCCCGCTCTTGCAGCATGACACTATTCTTTCCTCTCCCGCATTCAAACATGAAAACATTCTGGTGGACACCGGATAGGAATGGGGCGGCAGGAGAGTATACAACGCGTTTTCCTTGAGGTTTGGTTACACGATGCCTCTTTTGCGCATCGTGAATCGTGAAGCACAATAAAGAATATATATAATTAAAAATATAAAACAGTGAAACGAAATTTCCAGAATTTTATATTTCTTGTAAACAGATACATAAATTTTTATTCAATAAACATGCAATGACGTCAGCAAATGCAAAAATGTCGGCTGTCTTTTTTATCCAGTCCACCTACACTTCTTTAGGAATATGATTCCAATGTTGAATGCTTGACACGATGTAGACAGTAGGACGGATGATGATGATTATGATGACGATTATGCAGCGTAGAGGAGATAATTGTCATTCGGCGAGTGGTGACAGACTGATGATCTCTTTTCTTTCCGTATGTCACCTTAGTCGCCATATTGTGTTTCCCAAATATTGCATTTGATAATTCTCACACTTGCAGACGGTTTTCTTTTACAATTAAATATTTAAGAATAACACATTTTGTAACTCTGTTATGTGCAGTGATGACACGATATAAGTGTCATTTTATGGAATATTTTTCTCTTTAATAAGTATTAAAAATTTTATTTACGCGACGTTACGCTCCGGCACAAACATAACTTTTCCTCTAATATCACATTTCGTAAATCCTGCAGCGTCATGTATCACTACACTTCTTACATCATGGGTCTCGGTTATATTTCAATATCAAATTATTATTGTTTTTTTTTTCAAGTTAACTTTAAGATGTTAGACCTGTGTTGATGTAATGTATTTTCACCTTAATTGATCTTGAGTGATGGAAAAAAAATTCGCCTTCTGTTAGCTGTTTAGGAATATATTTCCGATTGTTTTATGTTTGGCACGATTAGACCGTAGGTAAAGAATGACAAATATGATGATGAATATTATACAGTTAAGGTTAGGTGCGTCCAGTTTGACGGGTCACGACAGAATGATCATCTTTTTCTTTATCTTCTCTCGTGTCCTCTTCACTGTTCGTATCCCACCTTAGTTGTAGTATTGTGTTTTCCAAATATCGCATTTGATAAATTTCATGTTTGTAGAATTTTTTCTTTTACACAATTATTTATTTTTTCATTTAGGAATATCACGTTTCGTAACTCTGCCGTGTCAAGCTGATGACTTATCAGAAGTATCATTTTATCGAATATTTTTCTTTTATAATCACTATCAATTTTGCTGATAATAATAATGTTATATGAATACTTATTAATTGTCAATGTTGCTCTTTCTACATTGCTGACGCGACATAATACTCTGACATATAACAAAACTTTTCCTCGAGTATTACGTTTCGTAAATCAGAAGCAACATATACTTTTTTAAATTTTAAATATGTATAAAATATTGCAAATCAGATATTATATAAAACAGTCCCGTCGAATCAACGCATTACCGGAAGTTCCCTGGTTAGCGGGTGGGTCCGCATAGTTGAGCAAATCTAAAGTTGTTTGCTGACGGCCAACTTTCAAATGCTGTTGTTGTCTGGCATGAACCTCCAACGGATACCGACGTCCGATCTTCCCTCTTCTCGGATTCAAAAACATTATTTGTTTTGTTTGTCCTTCTTAGCCTTAAAGTTAGTTGACGCTATATTTATACGCCTTTTAGAATTTAAAATCTGTTGAGAACTTTTACGAACTATAAAATTAATTAAGCATATTAATTTACAAAAAATATTCAATATGATATTATACATCAATTGTGTTACTAGGAAACCCTGGTATCTCTCAAATCATTACAAAACAAATTGTAACTACTACAAAACATTATCCAGGTTTTCAATCGAGTGGTCAATGTCGATGGTATCTGTTACAGTGCTCACAGGTTTGAATCTCAGTACGGATAGTAACATAAATTATTTTTTCAATCAATCAATGGATTTGTGCTCTAAGGATGAATGTCTGTGGTTTATAAAATTTTCTCCGAACATATCTGATCCTAAAAATGAGGGTTGTTGTGGGAGCGATTAGCCAATCACTAGTTCTGCTCCAGGCCTATACTTCTATCCTTAGTCTCCTCGAAAAAAAAGAGCAGTAAAAAAAAATTTTTTGAAATAAGCTCCATTAGGAGTTTTTATCCTCTACATTCGAAGCGGACAAGATGATGACTTACTTATACAGAAAACAATACAGCCCGACGACGGATGGACATTAAAAGACAACCGTAGAAAAGAACCGATATTCTGTCGTCATGCCTCGAACTGAAAGCATCTCTTCGGAACCACATAATCGTCACTTTAAACTAACATTATATTTTTTTTCCAAGTCCGCTCCTAACGTGGAGCATATGATCTCATAATAACAACAAGATGATGCTTCCAGTATTGCACTATCGGTTTTTTTTACAATAGTGGTACACGTGCTTTTGACTGTGATGGCAAATGTTCGTCAAGAACAACAGACTATGATAAAATGTATGACTTGACAGCAGCAACGGCTGAATGGAGTCGTACGTACTTCTGAGTGGGATGATAAATGTTCGACAAAAACGATGAGTTGGGGTTATATTTGTGACGGAGCCATAATATTATATATAACCGGTACAGCGACAAAAGCGATGGATCGGAGAACGAAAAATGCGGAGCTATTTAACATTGTTGTTATGGGTGTTTTGCTGGGATTATATAAAATGAACAATACATGTGAGAAAACGATGAATACAAGAGCGACAGATCGGGGTTCTAATGTATTATAAACTAAAATACATTAATACGTGAATGTCCTTTAGTCAACTAGTCAAAATGTACCAATCCCTAGACAATCCTTTCTATGTCTTATTTCACGCTCCATGTAAAGTCTTATTTTGAATACTCTTCTACACATTTCATCACTCTCTTGCCACAAATATACGAACCTCTTGGGGTCATGTACTACAATTTTGTAGCTTGGACACCAGTGACGTTACTTACACTAACAATAAAGAGGTTATATTATTAAGTTAGAGATAAAATTATACATGAGCATGCTGGTGAAGAAACGAGCCATGAAAACAATATCCAAATGGAATTAATAAATCAAGTTTGATTACTGATCGTAATAACATCGTCAATCTGGAAACAAAATATTCTTGCAAATAATTCAAACTAAACATTATTAAACAAATTAATAATGGCTATGAGGCGTCTCTTATAGATAGTCTTGTATCAAAAAAAACAACGTAAATTAGCAGAAAAGATGCTATATTTTGGGAACTTGTCTAAAGACATAGACCGCCCCAGAATCTGGCATAGAATTAGTTATTTAGGTTGTACAAGCTTTAAAATTAAAAAACAACTCGCTGATAGTGTTAGACCGGCGTTCTATTGCAAAAACTCTCTAGGCAAATTACTTATTAACAATAAAGATAGAGTAAACTTTAAGAACAAATCTGGTATTTATAAATTACTATGCAATGATTGCCAACATTTCTATGTGGGTAAAACCACACGTACATTAGATATAAGGGTATCAGAACATTTAGCTGCCTTTAGATTAAAAAAAGAAACTTCGACATTCGCAAATCACTTGCTAATGGAGAACCATACGTTTAATGCGGATGATGGGGTTAAACTGTTGCATAAAAAGATGGGGGATCATAAATTATTTTATCAGGAAATTTTGGAAATTAATAGAGCCCAGTTAAACTCATTACCAATCTTGAATGAGCAGCTGAACCTTCCTAATTCTCCGCTATTATATCCGATACGTTGAAACACCTAACAGATGTCACCAAATGTGGAATGATTGTATATATTTACCCATTCGTCGAATTACATCCCGTCAAAACCCACAATACTATTATAATTGTAAAATCACTGGTATTTCTAAAAGAAGTTGAAAAGCGGCAATTCGCCTTCGGCAATTCGTCACTCTGTTAATATGGTGTTTACAAAATAAGGATTAGGGCGATTTCCGAAATTTTTAACTCAGGTATCGGTGTGGCTCTCAGACGTATAATGTATTGCCTCGTAAATGATATTTGTCGCATTTTTATCTTCTATATAAGCGTTAGACACTGTTTACTGTCTCTCAGTTCGAGTCCATTCGTGTGCTCGAATGCCTGAAGATGCCGAAAGGCGAAACCCGGGTCGTTAGTGACAAAATACATGGAAGTGTACAAAATCTCAATAATCCAAATTTAATATTGAAATTCCATCAAGCACCCTCAGTCGATGTCTTAAATTATACTTAAATTATACATATTTTTTAATTAATCGATATTAAATATTTACGACAATCACATGCTAGTAAATAATGTAGTATTCGCTAAAATTTATTTTCAAAAACTATTTCAAGCCTAAGCATTAGTTTATGATAATGTTTTGTACATCTGAATCAGTGAAAATTAAATACCCTTTAACCTCTAAAGTGCTATGAGCGAGTTAAACAGACAAAGATTTTATGCCGGCTTTTATGTCAGGCCATCGAAGAGTTAACTCGCGAGTTCTAATCATCGTCATAGAACGCCATCAAATATTTATTTTGACTTTTATAGTGTAAAATTTTATAGCGCTATCTATTGAAAAAAAGTTTTTTTTTCTCAGGTCAAATATCGATATTATCGACGTAATCTGCAATCTTGATAAGTGTTACAGCTTAACGCCTCTAGATGCCACTAGGCTATCTCAAATTTGTCTGCTCATAAGGTACGCATACAAAGAATTTTATGTCGCATTATGAGAGGAACCTTGTTTTGAAATGCAACAGTCGTTAAAATACTACAGTGCGTAAAAAGTGATAGTGGTTAGTTCTGTAAACTGACTTAAATTCTGAGGTTGTGACAACCCTGTTTATGTATATTTTTGAAATAGTATTTATAGTTTTTGTGAGAAAATATTTACAAAAATCGCGAGAAACTTGTTGATTTGGTAAATGTATGTCTTTTTTTATACTTTTTAAGCGATTTACATTATTCCAAAAATAGATGGCCTACAATTGTCCACCTAGTAAAATTTTCCCGTAATGTAAACAGTTGCATGTAAAAAATCCCTGATATAACCCGAACAGTTTTTATACACATAACACCGACAGTCAGTATTCGTAGGGGTTTTTTAACAGACTCTACAATAAGACAGAACTTAGCTCGAATTCACGTGGAAGAGGAATTGAATCAGGAAACGAATTTGCTATTTCATAGGCACCACATAGTTTGAGTAGGTAAATATAAGTAGGAACATAATTTAATATATCGTCATTAACGATCCGGGTGTCGTCTTTCTTTAGGCATTCAAGTTCACGAATGAACTCAACCTGACACAGTAAGTTAATAGTTTATATCGTTTAGATATAAGATTACAATATATATTATGGTGTGTGTAAGACAATTAATATAGATGACCATCAATATAGTACCGAGAGTCCAAAATAGTACAAAAAAGTTTTGTTTTATTTTTAAAATATAACTCCTGTCCACCAAGAATTGACAGTTAAAACATTGAAAGTGATGGTTTTTAGAATTAGTGATAATATTTTTTCTTAATTCTTCCTATATAATATCGACTGTGCTTTGGTCAATTGATGTAACCCTCAAAAAATACTAAAATGATTGGATTTCATTTCAAAGACGACAGAGCAGGTATGGGCCAAATGATGTAAATTAGGAAAATAAATTGAAAACTACTATTATATCAACACTGTCTACGTATAATCGCGTTTCTGCAAACATAAGAATTTCTAGGAGTGCATTTCAAAGATTCATAACGTTAATCACCATATGTTTTCGATGAATAATTTCAATTTTGATGGTCACATCAATTGGCCAAAACACCGTCGAATAAATGATTTAAACTATTTTCAAAATATCAGTTTGAGCTCATTCGTGCACTCTAATGGCATTAGACAAAGCCCAGGTCGTTAGTGACAAAACGCACGGAAGTGTACAACATTTGATCAACTCAAATTTAATAAACGTAAATTTATAAATAATATTGTAGGTTCCGAAAATGAAAAAAACCCTCGTATCTAAAACAAACCTCGTTCATGATACTAATTTAATAAGATTGTCTTTATGTTATGCCGGGAGATACGCTACTGTCGGACATATTTTAGCTCGAACAAGGAGCGTGTAAAAAAATCCACACGAGTCCTTAATATTTTTTACGGCGTGGCAGTTCTGAGGTCGCCAGAGGATCCTCGTCCTCCCCAAGCGAAGCCTTTTACGAGGGATAATTCTGTACAACATTTACAGGGCGGAGCACTGAGTCGACCGACCCTCTACTATGTAGAGACATTTTTATGGACGACATCAACACCCCCAGCTGACGAGCCGCAGACGGGGCGGCCAATGTGTTTATTGTTGACCCCTTTAAACCAACATGACACCGATATATTGAAGACGTAGCACATTATATGACATGTTTGAAAAATTCAATTACTTATAGGTTCTGTTGTTAAATATTCCGGGTAAAACTTTAGACTATTGTTTTTTGTCATAAGTTTTGGCAACTCCCAATATTTTGTACAATTTGTTTTTTAACAAGAATTGGCTATAAATAATAAACGTTTGTTTGATTTTAGACTAAAAAATAATACTGAACATATATTATATTATATTTTAACCATGCCTAATTTATTCAAAATCTAGTCAATTTTTTAAAAAAATGGTTGTTTGCCAGTACCTTAACCTTTCTATTCGTAGAGGTTAAGAAACATAAGTGGTGTTAGTAAAGAAGAATCAGCCGATCACTCTATCTACACCTCGATTTTCATTATTGGATAAAGAGTAGAAAATAGAGAGAAATGAAAGTAGCCATACATGTCTTTGGATAGAAATCAAAGAAATATTGATTTTTTTATGAAGAAATAGTTAAAGAATTAAACAATTTGACATAACAATCGCAAATAACTGCGAATACGCCTTGAAACTTGACATAAACTGGGGGAGAAAAGACATTACGAACACCTATGTCCATAGACATAAGCGTTCAATTAAAGAAAAGGTATCAAATTTGATATTCACATTGCAAAGAGTTAAACCAGGAACCATTGTTTAATCTTTTAAGGTCAACTGTCACTTTGTGGAAAGGCATTATATTTAAAAAAAAAAGCATAACTCCTTTTGTGCATACTACTTCCACATTGTCTATAATGATCTGGACGAGTTTCGCTCATCAAAAGTATTATCAACAGATGATATACTCTTATAAGTAATACCCAATAATTATGTATCATTCTAAAAATTTGCTATCATAGATGCTCACAGAAAAACTTCAATAGACAGAAGAAATACTTCATTAGATATTAAGTATAATGTTGTATAAAATAAAATTGTGTGATATATAATTTTATTTACGAATATTGACAACAAGAACAAAGAAAAACAATTTCGCATAAATGTATTGATATTAACAATCCTAAATGTGAAAACTTTCAAATTGTACAGTATCACAATAATATTATAAACTAGTAAGCGATTTAAATTTATTGAAACTTTCGGAACTTTGCAATGTTATTATTATGCTCACACCTATTCTTGCGAGATTAAACCGTAGCAATAGTTTAGTTTGGTTACTTAAATCACTTTATGGTAGTGAGAAGAAACATTTTTATCGGAAGATTTTCTTCCGTGTTTCAACAATTCAACTAATATATATATATTTGAAAAAAATTTATCATTATTTACACCAATTGAGGCGTCTAAAATCAACAACCCATAAGTATACATTTTGTCAAAATTACAATTTTGTAAAAACATAAGAAAAAAAATTTTGTACTCCAAATGTCATCCAGAATTAGACAAATTCAATAGATTCAAGCAAATAACGCTATGTCCAAATTTACTTTACTTTTTTTAATCAAATTGGTGATTAACTGTCGAATAAAAACATGTTTTGAAGGGAAAAGTCTGTGAGAGCGATTCAGTTCTATTTAACATGTGTTTCTATAGAAAAATGATTAAAAACCGAATCCGCGTAAATTGGTTCTTTCTGAGGCATGTCAACATACACTTGATGTGGTTTTTCGAATGAATTTATTTAACAAAAACTGAATGAAAGTTGGGAGTATTTATTCAAAAAATATACAGACTTAATTTTGTAAAAAAAGCAAGGTTTTAGCACGATCTTTGCAATCCCCATAACCACCCGCCACAGCCGTAAGTCCTGGTTTTAGCGGACGTTTCCCGTGGCGTAAACAACGTGAAGCGTATTATTTCAGTTTTTGTACTGGGATTGTCTCAGGAGTAGCTGCCCAAGATTCGATGACTTGTACTGTACTGTGCTCGTTTAAGAAATGACGAAGCGTTATCTGTATACATATATATATATATATATAGGTTCGCTCACCGTATAGTTGGAGGTTTATGTTTTTTTTTACTTTGGTACATTTTATTTTGTTGTGTTCTGTTCTTTAACTCTTCGTACCAGAGCCTCGAGTCTCACATCGAAATGAGCTCAGACGCGAGCACTTCACAGCTTAGGTTGCCATCTCGAGTGGAGCATTTTTAAAATATCGAAACAGGCCGTTACAGGTTTCTGAAAAAAAGTGAGTGTAGGATTATAACAATCATATTATTCAAGAAACAAATTTTCAATTCAATTCAAGAAGATTTGGCACAAAATGAAGTTTTACCAATACTAACTTTAAATTCATGAAGTTATGAAACTCTCTGCATTAATATATTACACGATATTTACGTTTAGTGTATTATTTTGTCACAATAAATATGTATCTTGTGTTGATATTTTTTCTATTTCCAGTTTTGCTTCACTGCTATAAAGTGTAATCCGCCATTACACACTTCTTAAGTTGACCGCAAATTGTTTCGTGGTTTAAGAGACTTCCGTTTCCAGCGTATGTTGACAAGTGCAGCCACTGCGACTTGGAAACATTTCTCTGTAAACTGCATTTAGTTGAGTAAAACACAAACACTCACTACACTTCTGCAACACGAGCAAATGTAGGGTGAAACAAAGCTTAAAGAGTGTGTAAGTACTTGCTTTTTATTGTGTTAAAAGTATATTCAATTACACCCATTTCGCGATTAACGCGGAAGATACGTTCCACGATCAACCGCGAAAATGGAAACCAGATAAAAAAGTCATAAAAAAGAAGCCATACAAAAACATGGGATATATTCCAATGTAAAAAAAACTTTGAACTAGAGATATTAAACCCATATGATATAGGAAGATAAATTCCGGTAAATTTCTGTAAATGTTTTCAATTTATGAAAAGAAATTTAAAAATACTTTAATATTAAATAAATTATTGAAAATTATTATTGATAGTATGTTAAAATTTATTGGTCATCGCTTAAAACTAAAATAACATTCATTCATCCTAATTTTGGCTGCTGATGGAATGACATTATCTAGTTTCTTGCACTCACTTCCAGCTAGGGCTTACAATACCTGGATCCCGGTCAGTTGATCAATCACTGTAAATGTTAACAAAATAATCAATATTTTATATTTCACTCGGCTATGAGACCAACTTTTAAAACTAATAATTATGAATATTATATTCCAACGTGACTGATACCTATATAGTGAAATTACGATGCATAAAACATGTGTCTGGATTCGCAATATCTTGGCACACTGTCCGACCTTTATAAAAACAGGTTTGATGACAGCAACCTTAGGAGATAATGGTGAAATAGGGGAGATGCGGTCGATTCTGTTAATTGGCGAGACCCGCAGTTTCCAGAATGCCTCCTTCCCTCTTTTCCTACCATCCCCTTTCTATTACTTGCCCATCTTGGCATCGACACGACCTCAGAATACCGATTACGAATTTAAGACCTTACGGAATGATAGCTATAAGCCGAAGAGTTGAGTGACATTTTAGTTTTATTCTATTAAACCTAAAGACAATACGGTTTCGTTATAAAAGTTCAAAGGTAGTTATGTTGTAAGTATAATTTTTGGTAACGGTTAATATCTGAAAATTAAAGTCACGTAACTATTAATGATCAAGATTCGTTTGACAAAGTCTACAGTAAATATTATTTGACACGTCCTGATATTTTTGCGAACATTTATTTTTTTTCTTAGAAGGTTGGAATGATCCATAACGGTGTTTGAACACTTTTAATATCGCGATTCTCAGAATCATTTCTAAATAACGTTACCTGGCCTGACCAAGTAAGGGCCGTTAAAGAGAAAGTAGCCGGTATCCGACCGGTTAATTGCCTCGTTTGCCTGACAACAGTAGTAGCTATTGATAAAAGGGAGGGGGGCTGCAATCTTGAAGTTTTAATTTTCAATTCTGCAGGCAGTCTGTTTTTGGAAGCCTCGGCCGGTGGGTGAACTGGCCGGGGCGTCCGCCGCATCGCTGTCATTATAAATTGTTTTTGTTTGTTTTGAAATTAGATTTAATTTGCATTTAAAATCGTTTTTTGTGATAATTGTATTATAATTTAAAGGTAAATTCATTTGCTAAGTAAATGAAAATGTAAACTCAATTTTATATTGTACTGGTAATTTTTGTGTGTCAAACCACTGCATCTTCAATAAATAAGAGATTAACCGGACTGGACCGGTGTTCTGATTGAGATCCTTTAAATCCTGGATGGTGATAACCAGGAATTCGCCCCTCTTTGACCGGGCATTCTCATATTACACACTTAAGTTTAAGATCAGTCAGTAATACATTCCCAATGCTACTCGTATTAATTGAAAAATAAGTGTCATTTCCCAATACTAAACAATGTAATAAAGTAAATATATATAACAAAGTATTAAATCTTAAAAACTATGTACTTTAATGGATTTTAATCACATATGTAATTATTATACTGACTTAAATAACTTGACTGTTTGGGTCCATGGTGCATTGGTTAAATTCGTTTGCTTCGGTTACAAATACCAATACAGACAGTTTCATAAATTGATTCTTCAATCGATTTATTGATCTCTGTTCGAAACTATGGATGTTTGTGATATCTAAAATTCTTCTAATTAATAATTATAATTACCTTAATTTGCAAAACCTGACAGAAACATACGAAATAAAAAAATTAAGGTTTGATGACATGCAGAATCCAATAAGGGTTGTAGTTAAAATCTGATATCATATTTGCTTTCTCTTTTACAAATAAAATACATTCACTCTCAAATGATAAATATTTTAAATGAAACATGTGTTTATCAAAGTAGGGTAACATAACGTTAATGCTGAAAAAGATGGTTTTAGAAACATGACTTACAAATGAAACATAAATTAAAAAGTAGTGATATGTTTTTAGTTAAGCGGTTTTTCACGGTTTTCACTGTTTCTTTTTTGATATAACTGTTTGTAACTACATAAATGAAAAGTAAATTTTATTCTTAAACGGCTGAATCAATGATGTTTTACGTCATGTTACCATTCAGAAGATATCATCGTCGTTCTGGATGAAGACACTAACTAAAAAATACTAGTTTTGAATAATTGGACTTTGAAGATTGCCAAATGTTTGAAATGCCATACCTTTTTCATTTTGTTTGTTTGTACAAAACCGTATTTAAGTAAAAGCATAATTTTTAAAAATAATTTACTTCTTTTATACTATAGGGTTAGAAATAATGAACATTTTGGTATATATAATTCAATATGTCATTTTTTCGATTTAGTGTTTTTTTCCAGAACAACAACGATATGTCAAATTTTTTTGCCGCATATTTATTGAAATTTTACAGGCTAGTAAAAATATGCATGCTTTTCTTAATTGGAAATATAATACAAAATAATAATAAACTGTCTCTAAAACTAAAAAAATTTCATGAAACACTAAAATGTCATAGGATAAAATAACAAAGTATTTACCTCTACAAAATTTTTATCAGGTAGTTGATAGCTATTTCAGCTTTACGCCATCGTCAGAACTATACTTAAACTTATGTTTGCTTAGCTATATATACTGTTTAGAAGAGATAGACAATATCATGTCACCTCATGTATTCAAACATTATAATGTTTATTTTAAAATTAAAGCCGAAATAGCTACCAGATTAAAATTGTTTAGAGCTAAATACTTTGATATTTTATCCTATTATAATGGAGTTCTACCAAGTAAATGCCAATTCAATCAATACACTAAAATTTCGTTTACTACTAATATTTCAAAATGAACATATCGACTTTTGCTTTTAAGGACCTCATAAGTAATGATGTTTTATTAGAATTTACCACCACTGAGAAAGGATTAAAATCATTTGTTTAACGTCAGGTGACTTTATAAAAATAATAACTTTCTGAAAAAAAGAGATTAGAAATCTAAAAATCGTTCACTTTTGATTGAGAGGACTATAGACATTTCTTATCATTCCTTCATCGAAATTCTAACAGATGTCGGCATCAAACGTACATTTTGAAAAGTGGGTCGTTTTAATAAAAAGTTATCGACAAATTCAAATTTTTTGTCTGAAGTTTTTCAGGGCAAAGATAACTTTTGTTCTCTATGGTTTAAAAACATACATAAAGGCAAACGTGGCAATAAAATTTCTTATCAAGGGGAAGAAAACGTAATTCTTTTTTTTCTCGCTTTAGACCTTTTGTTATTATTCTGAAATTTAATAATGCCTATTGTTCATATTATCAAAGGGCCTATAAGATACTGTTTAAAATGCCTACTTAATCTTATTTATGTAATGATACCTGTTAACTTCATTTCATAAAAAAACTACTCCAAATAATTCTATATATAATAGCCCGGACCTGTCTGCAGGCGTTTTATTATTATCACATATCACATGTAGGTATTTTTTTCCATGTCTGCTCCTAATGTGGAGCGTATGGTGTCCTAATGGCGGTATCTTAACAGATTTTTTCTATGAGAACTACTTGTTACTCAGTTGTTCAACCACTGTTTTTTTTTCAAAGATAGTAGAGATAGAAGGATAAGGCTAGGACAGGACTAGTGGTTAGCTAACCGCTCTCGCTACGCCCCCGAGGATGGGTTGGGTGGGAGAATGTTTCAGATATCACAAACAGAAATCCATAAACCGATTAAAATATCAATTTATGAAAACCGTTCTCACCGGGAAGTGTACCCTAGATATCCGTAACGTAGCCAACAACGCCACCAACTGCGCCACGGACGCTGACGCAGGTATACATTTTGATTAAAAATACGGAAGTACTACAAAACAACTTGCGTTTTTTAATAAATAATAATATAGGTAACTTAATTGTCACATTTTTATAAGTTTTAATAATATGTTACTTATTTAAAACGATATGCTGTGAGACACTATTCCTGATCATTTTTTATAATTGTGTTTTATTATTATGAATATAATGTCTTTTCACCAATAGTTTCAGTCAAAAAAGAGCAAAAGTAATTTTTTATTTTAGTTATTATATGCCCTTATCTCAATTAATGTTAGTTTTGTCGATAATATCTAGTGCTAATATTTTTATTATTAAAATGAAAGAAAATTCGGACACGATAGTAAAATAATACTATAATAAATTTGATTACCTTCACTGCCCGTTTTTTAAAAAAAATTCTCTTCTGCTCAAATTACTAATTTGTTCGAGAAAATTTTCCAATTTTGTTACCCGTCCACACGTTTACAATAATCTGCGATCGCTCCAACTTTGTAATATATTTTCAACTTTTTAAGAGGCTTTGTGTCTCTCCTCCATTTCTTTATCCTTATCAAATTGTTTTATTATATTCGCTAAATTAAACTTCACTTTGACAATTTTTGAAACTTTCTGTCCTTTTTCCTGAAACATTTTACACAACACAAAACAAAATATTTATAAAGAGAAAATGTTGCTGTCTGATATTTCAGGAGAACCATAAAAATCCTTTGTAATTATTATTACCTATGAATATAATACTACAGTTTGTAGATATGTATTTTAACACAAAAACAAATTTATTTGTCGCAACATAATAATAGTATTTTATAATAAAAACATTTTCATATAAGAACCAGGGTTCAAATTGGACGGGAGTACAACAAGCAGCCATTTTGTGAAATGTGCTACAAGTAGCACACCGTTTTGTAAAAAACATAATTTTCCATTCCGGTTGATAACAAAATACATAAAAAAAAAATAATTTCCGAAAAAATATGGTTAATTTCCATGAAAAATATTTTCTTTTAAACTAGCGAATGTTTGAGTTCTTGAAATTGTATTATTAATATTAATTTAATGAATTTTTATCACTTAGCTTTTTTTTAAATAAAACACAATCATTGTTTAAGCATGTCCGTACTCAATGTGAAGTATATAACCTCCTGACGGAGCTCTCTGAACAGAGACAGTTTTTCTACGAAAACTGCTTACTACTCAGTTGCACTAGCTATATTTTTTTTTTGAGAAATTAGGAATATAAGAATATGACTAGAACGTTCTTGCTGCGCCATTTTTTTAGGATTGGATAAGTGGTAGGTGGAAGCGAATATCAGACATTACAAACATCCATGAATTTGAATAGAAATTCATATATTATTGTAAAATCAGTTGACCATTGCAACACGAACCCACAATTGTTTTTTTAATATTTTGACATTATTTTGTAAAATGATCAGAGTCTGTTTCGCTCATCGCAAACATTGTCAATGTATCGCGGAATGCGAAACCGGCCCAGCTCTATATAAAAAGAATGTGAAATTAGTACAAAACAAATGTTGCTCTATTTTTTTAATAATATATACCTATCGCTTTTCCACCAAAAAATGACAGTTAACACATGAATGAACTGATGAAATGTTTGTTAGTGACATAATGATGTATACCAATGTAAAATATGAGTAAAGTTCATCATGTATTTTAATATTTAACAGTGAATTAATTGTTCCGTGATGCAGTCGTCAACGTCGTTGGCTTCAGTTACTGATATCTTGGGTTCAAGTAGGGACAGTTACATAAATTCACTTTTCAATCGATATATAGATATTTGCTTAGACATGGATGTTTGTGTTGTCTAGAATTCCCTACCAACCATCCGATTTTAAAAACGGGGCTTAGCAAAAGCGATTCGCTAACCACTAGTCCTGCTCTATCCTTCTATCCCTACTCTTCGAAAAACAGAGGTTGAGCGACTGAGTAACTTGCAGTTTTGGTAAAAACGCTTATCACTTTTAAGGTGTTAGCTGGCAATTTTATATTTTTAAAATGAAGCACAATTTTTTTGTACTACTTCCACATGTTTATAAGTCCATATGCTCCACATTTCAAGCGAACATGGTTAAAAAATTTATCATTGAAAGCTATTTTAATGTAGGTGTTTATTGTATTTTGTTTTCTTTGTCTCGCGTATTTCAAAGTAGGTCAACCGTCATTTAGGAGAGAGAAGTGAAAGACAGTCTAGATAAGGCAGACTTCTGAATAAACTATAAAATATCGCCATGGATTCTTGAATAATGATTCATATATCTATCGACATCGTTACATGATATCGACTGTGTTTTGGCCAATTGATGTAACTCTCAAAAAATACAAAAATTAGTTAATGATTGAATTTCATTTTAACGACGACAGATCAGGCCTCGGCCAATTAATGTAAATTAGGAAAATAAATTGACCCTTCTTCGAAGGGAAACGTACATTTACATTTTTGTTAGGTTTAAAAATTCTGATCCGGACACTTGATATAAGCCACTATTATATCGACACTCCCTACGTATAATCCCATATCTTCAAACATGAGTGCGTTTCAAAGATTCATGACGCAACTCACAATTTAATTTTTTCGACAAAAACAGTTTTTACTCTCTCCTAAAACAATTTCAGTTTTGAGGGTTAAATCAATTGGCCAAAACACTACACCAAAACTACTATTATCTATACAAATGGGCGTTGCTAACAAAACAAACTAAATACTTTGCTATTTTATCCAATTAAAAACATGACAATTGCAAATGCGCTTGCCAAATCAAGTCTGATACATTCAATAGAAATTAAACATAATAATTTAGAGAAGGGCCACACATATATAGAAGTATACTATTTCCACAGTCTAATCGAAAGGAAATTTAAAAAATCGAGAGGTATGTTTGTCTTAAGATTACATAAGTGTCTGTAGGTAGCTCGTACAAAACCTTTCGTCAACTATTTGACATTTGGCTAACTTCCTTAATTTTGATAAGATTGATTTGTATAAATCTACCAGACCTGGGCAACGAAAAAGAGATCCAACAGTTTCAAGATTTGATGAAGGTAATTCCACAAGTTTGCTGAGAATATTACGATAAATTTCTTCATTGATAGTTATTATACGTGTATGAAAACAGTTTTTTCTCTCTCCTGAAGAATTTCAATTTAGAGGGTTACATCAATTGGCCAAAACACCATCGTACTTTAAAAAAACATAAAACTGAAAAGAAAAATAAAGCATTCCATTTTAATGACGCTAAAATTTAAATATAGAACAATGCTAAGAGCGACAATTTAATAAAGCAAATAAAGTCATCTGGCCATAAAAATGTTCCCCGTGGCAAATAATGTCGTACAAATGAACACAGTCGTCTGCGAGGTTTCCGCAAAGCTTAACGAATTATGGGGATGTTTGCATTAAAACAGTATGTGGGGTTAAATCCGGACATCTGCCCAGTAGGGGACTGGATTCACTGGATACTGTGTATGTAATTGGAATTGTACCGAAGAATAACAATGCAGTTCAATTAAGGGCTACAAGAAGCTTTATCAGGTATCGGGTTTACTGTTGGGTTCACACATTTGGGACAGGGTTTGTTCACACTGTGCGCTCTGCATTCAAATCGATTCATATTCTATGAACTTAGGAATACAGTTGTTTTAAGAGACCCGAATTAAACTTTCGTTATTATTCGATTAAGTAAAATATTGTAGCCAAAAACACTTTGAAGCTTAGCTTTGTTTTATGCAGAGCGTAGGTATATTGGAGATATTCAATCTCGGAATAGAATATTTTATTTATTATTTTTTTATTATATTTCGAATATCAGATTGAAAAGGTATGGATATATGTGATGTTTCTCTACCGCCCTACTCGCCTCCTATCCGATCCTTAAAATGGAGCCCAAGAGCGTCTAACTAACTACTAGTCTCTTCTTTTTTCCTTACCATCTCTGAAGTGAGCAGTTGAGCGACTTTATTATTATAAACAGTTCTTGTCAAAACAACGTCTGTTGAGGAGCTTAATAAGGAGTCAATATGCTCCATATTAGAAACGATCATAGTTTGATTAAATAGTTAAAATTGTACGCTTGTGGATTCAAACCCGTAACCCCACAACCTGATGGAACGGATACCTAAGAGCGTTGGCCAATTATTGGGTACAATACCAACTATTAATGGAAATTTATCAACATTTCTAAACACCTGTTGAATCGTTATATATACAAATAATTAACTAATATCGAGACAGAAAATTTGAATTGTGGTGGGGAGCCTTTTCATATTGGAACTGTATTCATTTTTCTGTAATTTTAAAACATTCAAGATACCTCAATAAAATATATTTACTTCGAAATTTTTGTACATTATTTTGTAAATAATGAAGCGTTGAAAAGAAAATTTCGGATTTGGTCAAAAGTTCACACTTGAGAGCACAGAGATCCGCAAGTTTCCTATCCCTGACTTAAACTCCATATTTCGTAGGCTCTTCATACTCCATTTGCCTCTCCGTATTGTGGTAATACACTCACACGAAGAATTATAATAACAATGCTAAGCAATGTCAAAAGTTTGCGAAATGCTGTAACTCTGATTGTATGATTAATAAATAAGCAATGAATTAAATATTTGTTATGCTTGAAGTAACTGACAGTTTTTATAATAAAATCCGAAAGAATTGATTCCTAGAGTGACGCCAAACGACAGTCTGTTTTTAAACGTGATTTTGTTTAAAAGAAAATTACACCCGCTTGATGTTATACAAACTACAGCAATAAAGCACTGAAAATTCACAATAGTAAACCATACATAGGAGATCTAATGTTGTATCAAATCCGATAAAAAATAGTATAATGTATAAATTCTTATTACTTTTTATTCAGTAGGGTAGTTATTAATTTTTATCTTTCACATTTCCAGGTATTTCCAAAAAAGGAATTCGTCAAATTTAAGATATAAGGGAAAAAACATATTCCAGAGCTTATCTACAAATTTTATGTGTTAATGACTTTTTTAATTATTCATTACTGTCCTAATTTCGCTCTCTTTATAATTTGGTTTCATACAGCGTGTAAATTAGTCTCAAAATTTTATATAATTCATTCTTAATCATTGGAAGATGTCAACTTATTGAGCAAATTTTGATAAAAAATCTAAAATATAATACTATTTACTGAACATAATTTTTTGCAACCTTACTAATTTTCTTGTAATTTTTAATATTCATATAAATTTTATACTACTCTTTTATATTTTCGACGGATTCGGCAGTAATTTTTTATATAAAATTGATAACTTTGTTCCACTGGCTTTGTTAGTAATTATGCCACGTGCTTCGCTTCTTTAAGAAACTTCTTCAGACCAACTATATCGCTAAGTCTATTTATCTCTAAGGTAAACAATGAATCTAATTCTCATCTTAAAAATGAAGGGTAGAGTGAGTTTGCTTCCTTATAATGGACGTAGAGAGGGGGTAAGGGACGAACGATAATAGTACCAATTACGACACACTACTAATTACAAATTAATTACTAGCGTTTGTTGGTGAAATTCCCAAAAGGAAATAAATTTAATAGTGGTGAGCCACCTGTTCTATTTAAAATGTTATTTATTAATAATCGTTTATTGTTGATGGTTTTATTAATTTCTAAAAACTCTAAACTATTCATTTTCATGCCTTTTTTATTTACTCGATGGAGTACTTCTACTAAATTATTTTTTCAGTTGGAAACGAGGATTATTTTCACATTTAATGCATTTTTAAAAGTTTCAATAACGTCATAACAAAACTTATTTACGTTGGAGAATATCTAAATGTATGAAGATGAAACAGGAATCTACTGGCAAAATAGTTGTTTTATTTTTACAAGTGTAAATAGACACTATCGTCTAATCTTTTAACAGGTTGATTTTTCTCCATAAAAAAATCGCACCGTATCACTTAATGACTCCTTGGATAAGCCCCACGGATAATCCTCTCAGTGTATGTCCACTCGGCGACGACAGGAAACAGGGTGGATGTATTGAATACCAGCAGATACGGTTTTTGGTCCAGAACACGTAGTGAGTAAAACTTTTAATTAGAAGTATGTGTCTGTAAGTAATTTGCAGTTTTAATTGGCTGCCGTAATACCGGAATACCGGCATTCGTGAATTAACTTCCCGGCAAATAAAAACAATGCGCTCATCGCGGCAGCGGGAACCCGGGAACGTGTGGTACAACTGTGACGAAAACTTTTCATGAAATACAGTTTGTTTTATTTGACATTTACATACTTTTTTTATAATTGAATAGTTCACTATAACTTTTTTACATCATTGTTTTGATATTTTTAGTGCGGTAAAATGAAAATAGAATAAAAGAACAACAGATCTTCAAATGCATGGAGAAATCAGCTATGTTACGTTTTTAAATGTTTGCCAAATTCTTATTTTTTCTCTTCCATGTTTTATCTAAAGTTTATTAAAAGCAATTGTATGGATTTTAAAGTTACGTAATACATTTTCCACCATACGCCATATTAATATTTTCTTAACGATGCTGTAATTTTTCAATCGATTTATGGATTTCTGTTCGTAAGCATGGATGTTTATGATGTCTATAATTCTCTCTCACCCATTCCGTCCTAAAAATGGGGCGTAATGAGAGTGATTCAATAACCACTAGTCCTGCCTTAGCCCATATCGTTATATCCATACTCCCTTCGAAAAATAGAGGTTGAGCAACTGACTAACAACTAGATCTCGTAGAAAAACTTATGTTATGATACCTCCATTAGGACTCCATATACTCCACATTGGGAGCGGTCATAGAAAAAAATGTGTAACTTGTTTTTTATCTATTTCGTTATTATATTTTGGAAATTACGTCACACTCTAACAACGCATAATTACTCTATACTAGACAATTAAAATACTCTATGTTCAAAATATTCTATAATTTCTTACAGAAAATAATGTTTCTTCGAAGTAAACATATGATTAGCAAATCTTACTTTAATAAGATTCAATTTACCATTTTTACCGGTAATATTATGTCGTTACGCCTGCAGTTCTGAATTCAACTAATTACAATGGTTGTTAAAATGTTATATCTGTTCTAAATGCAAAATCTGATAAATATGAGATCTTGCATTTGATTTTTCATATTATCTTGTCTCTGACTTGACTTACTTTTAAAAAACTATTACAAAATCATACCACGGAACTCGTTTTGGACAGCCCTGTTCTAAATAAAACAAATTTTAACTGAGCAAACCCCAACTAAGCCTGTTACTGAAGTGTAATGTAATTGACCCTAAGAAAAGCTAATATTACATTGAATATATTTTAACATTTGTAAGAATTTTTAAAAATAAAACACAATTTTTCTACTTCCACATATTTATAATGATCATCACGAGCATTATCAATTGATCAGTAGATAATGCTCTTGGTGAGTGAAACCGGTCCTGATTTTTTGATTGATTGAACAAATTGTGTTTTATTTTTTTGAAATATAATGCCTTTCCACCAAGAATTGACAGTTAATTCCCTAAAAGTGATTTGTGAGAATAGTGAGAATGATCCGTTTGTGAAAATAGTGCATGGCAGTAAAGTATGACAAGCTTGAAGCGTGGTAGAGATGCTGACGATAATGAAAAATGCTTCCTCTTCTCGATCAAGGGTTCTTTTCCATTACAATCAATCAATCAAACACCCCTGATGACTGATGTACGACTGATTTGACTGAAGCTAACACATGATTCTTGGGTGTGAATTTACTGCACAAATTTACTAATTGCGTCTAGGTGTGCCTTGCTACGGTTATACATATAAATTTGGGTCTCGCAAGAGATGATCGTTGACGATTTTGTGCGCATTTTAACACATAAGATTTGCCTGATATGAAGGGCCGTCTCACGTTACAATCACAAACTTTACGAGATACATGACGAACATACAGTATATCAAAAAATAAACTCAAGAGAATCGCCAGTTGGTTGGTAATTGTTTTTGTTGTCTCGTTATATTCGAGTACGTGGTAAAGTATTATCAACATGAACATCTATATAAATTTCTTAATCGAATTATGGATTGTTTTCAAAGGCACGTTTATTTGATAACTACCTGCTCTTAGTCACAGCCTTATCTAATCCAAAGGACAGGTTATCGACTAACTTACAAAAAAATTTATAGAGCTTCGTTACACTCCACATTGGAAACAGACATGGTTATAAAAACATCAACAGCTAACGTGAGGAACTATTGGACTATTAACGAAGATTGGAGAAGAAGCAATCTTTAAACTGGAGAACTGTATAAAGACTGTAAGAGTTTCTTTCCGAATACGATAAAGACCCACCAATCACAATAGAGATCAAAATTTAAAAAATGTAAACTGTTAAACGTATTTGAAAGAAACCAACTAATTCACTCTTGAAAGCGTTTTCAAAATAAGTTTGTTTTTCCTTCAGTCACGTGCTTGCTTTACTGTTCAAACGGATGTCAATATTGAGTTTACTTCCCTTAAATAACATTGGGGTAGGACTACCCTGCCGCTGGACTGCGACCGGAAGTTCTATAGTCTATTCAATCAGTCGCTGTATTTCCTTCTCATAAAATTTATTTTGTCTAACGCGTCTAGACGAGGAAAATAGATATTAAACACAAATGCTTTCTAACAAAAAGTTATTATTATCATCAACGTTTCGAACATATTTTTTAATTAATATTCTCTGGAAATATGTTATAACTGAAATTCCCCAAAAACTAAGCTGAAAACATACGAAAAAATCATTCGCCATTTTTTTGGTACAGGCATTAACTCTTACAGTCTTTTGTTTAATTCGATATATTTACACTTTGACGAAACTGGTCTTCTGAAACCTAAACTGCTTTTTTTATTTTAATTTCAATGTGATCCTGTTCTTGCCTAAATTGTTCCAAACAACTTATATTCTGAAGGATGTTAAAAGCTGTTGAATTTAAAATATTACTATACTAACAGCTGCAACAGGTTAAACCTCAAATTACAACGATTATCGCAAGTATGTAGATTTCCGTGGATACGCAATTTAAAAAACCAATAAAGCACTTGTTTTATATATTTTTGAGGGTGGTTTTGTCTAGGCGGGTTTGTTCGGGTGGTATTGAAAAGCACTGGTACGGGCGGATTCAGCTTGGCGGCAATGTCCGGGTGGTTTTCTCGGGGTGCCCTAAAATTTCATTATCTTATATAACAGCGTTTAAATACTCAAATCCCACATCTAAAAACACTTCTTTGATTGTAAGATGACACATATTTCGAACTTTTGATTAGTTGAACTGCTTGTTTGACAATGCGTCAACAAATATTTTATAGCGTTTTTTTCCTTATCAGAAACCTTTTTGTCGGTCTCCAAAATAAATATAATTTATTACTACAACAATCTTCACCCATTATTTCTTTAATATAACCTTATAGACAGTTTGTAAATTACAAAATCTATACAAACGTAGGAAATCTTATCGGTCCAAATTATGATACTAGTGACGTAACAGTACCTTTTTAATAACATTAACTCATATGGTAAGTCGTATTTCAAGATTGCTTCGTTTATAGGTCACAAAGATTAAAGAGCACTGCATCATAAATGCTCTCTGAATAGGAGGTGAAGAATTCAGTGGAGGGATAATGCACCATCATGCAATATGTTACCGCGAGGTGCTCGCTCCTGAAATTTCAGCTCCCAGGCTTCGTCAATGTGGAATCTTCGTGTGGTTTTGAATGGACTGTAAGGGGTAGAAAACATTCTTTTTATTGATGAATATTTTATTATTTTATATCTGTAGCATGTATGATATTTTCATCATGTTCACTATCAGTAGAACTTTTTTTGAAGAAAATATCGATTGCTGGCATCGCTATTAAAGAGCTCGACAATGTGAAACTGAAAATACATTTGTCTGTATGTATGTCTGACACAACAACTGCTCCGTAACGGAGAACAGTATTGATGTGAAACTTGAATACTTTGTCGTTCTGGTTGCCATTTCCAGGCCAACTGTGATATTTTCAACTAGTAACATTAAAATTAATTGATAGACTATATTTTGTGGTGTTCATGTACTATATTTTATCAACTAATTATTTAGTCAGCAACTAATTTCATTAATGGTCAGTAACTAATTTAATAAATGGTCTGTAATAAATAATTAATGGTCAGTTAATAGTTATGTTTGATCAGTATATAATTGCCAAACAAATAAAGGTACTGTTAGGTTTAATTAAAAAACTGACCGTTTATATACATATCTGACCGTTTAATTTAATAACTGACCCATTATCGAATTAGTTATTGACCATTTAACATTTCTTTGTGACGAAAAATTGAAATAGTTACTCACTTAATAAATGCAGGTTCTATATTTTGTAAGTGTACATGGAGTACAGTCCACGGTAATATTTTCAAATTTAAACATTAGCTAGCACCAAAATGATAACAACGCCAACGCTTAAATGTTAAAGCCGTATATGCCTAAATAAATACTAAGGGTTAAAAACACTAGCATAGAATAGACGTATTTTTTTATTCAAACCAAAATTTAGGACATAACTTGTTTTCAAAATCGGTATTCTCTACTATAGATACAATACATGTAATGCATGTAAATTACGTAAATTAGATCAACACTCAATTGATTAACAAGATTATGTTTAAGAAAACGGCGTATCACCGATAATTTTTTATGAGTTAAATTTAGGCTTGGTCATTATGCTCGATACAAAACTTACTTACTCTAATATAAATCGGGAAGGGAGAGACGAAGCGTACTAAGCGTAATGTCATGTCACTAGTGCTCAGCGTTTCAAAAAAAATGTGAAGCCCTCATACGATAATTTTCTTTTTTAAAGTTAACATAACAAAAACGTCATTGTACTTGTTAGATATATATATCAATAAGATGTACTGTTTTTACACATAGCATCAAAATATCTACTGTTTTTATATTTTTACTTTCTATTTATATTATGTATTCACATAGTGGCAGACGGCGATAAGTCGAAAACTGGCTGTTTTGAGCTATGAATGCAGTTTGATAAAAAGGATTGTCTATCGGCTGAAAAAAAATTCTCAGCCATATTCCATATACTTTTTACGTAATTTAAAGAAATCAATATGAATTAAGTCAATTTCGTTGACAGTTATTATTGGAAAAAAACGGTAATTAATGTTTTTTTTTTTTTTTTTTCATGTCCGCTCCTAATGTGGAGCATATGGTCTCCTAATAGAGGTATCTTGAGAGAATTTTTTTTACGAGAACTGCTTGTCACTCAGTTGCTCAGCCTCTCTTTTCTTTTTCGAAGAGAGTAGGGATAGAAGGATAGGGCTATGACAGGACTAGTGGTTAGCTAATCTCTCTCGTTACGCCCCGTGAGGATGGGATTGGTGGGAGGGAAGACTCAGACTACGAACAGAAATCCATAAATCGATTGAAAGATCAATCTATGAAAACCGTCCGCACCGGGAATTGAACCCGAGACATCCGTAACCGTAGCCAGCGACGAAACCAACTGCGCCACGGACGCCGACAATAATTAAATTAATGTTACTAATAATTAAATCGAAATCGTAAATGATTAACAAATCTCATAAAGCTGTAAGTTTAATAAATATTGGTTAAGGTCTGTAAATAGAAAAACTTTAATTTAATGATTTTTTTAAAAGTCGATTATCTATAAAACAAGGTTTTTTAACTTAACGCTTTCTGCCGCAATACCAAATCGAAATATGTAATTACCTAATTAATTATTTAATGGTTGATTTCTATGTAAGTCGACTTTTGTTCCACTACTAATAAAATCAAATAATTACTACTACTAAGAAAGTGTCGCTTCCTATTTTCTTTTAATGTATCAAAATTTATTTTAATTTGTTACGACACTAAAAACATTAAGTGCTCAAGCTCCTCGCGTTAAGTCTCGTGTTTTTAAGAAAATCACGATTCGTTTTCTGATAAAGAGCATTTTATTATGTCATCGTTTTTCGAAACAGTTTTTTTATTGACTCCTTGAAATTTATGTCTAAAGAATTTTATTTTAATAATGATTTCTATATTTACTTCTGCGATTTAGGAAAACAGAAGAATGTTTATGCAAACTGTAGGCAAACACCCCTTTAATTATCAACAAATCTTGCACCCTAATAACCTCTTATCTATTTAGAAAGGATACGTTACATTGCGACAGTTCTAAGGATCTTCGTTTATTTAGATAATCGTATTTTATTTAATATTTTCAAAAAATAATGTTTTCATACATCGCGTATAAATGAAATAATAAATGTAAATGATTTTAGATGTCAATTCAAATCAGTAAGAAAAATAAATCTAGTTTGTGTCGCTTTCTGAAAATAAATAAAAATGGCAGGCCTGCGTTACTGTCTCCTAAAAAGAGAAGTTGGTGGTTGGTTGGCACGCAGTTCTTGTAGAAG
Organism: Himalopsyche phryganea; assembly: GCA_022494535.1. Taxonomy (NCBI): domain Eukaryota; kingdom Metazoa; phylum Arthropoda; class Insecta; order Trichoptera; family Rhyacophilidae; genus Himalopsyche; species Himalopsyche phryganea. The sequence continues at coordinate 398,001 of JAGVSL010000132.1, read as the reverse complement.
AAGTTTTATTGAGATATGTTACAAAGGATACCGCATCCTTACAAAACGGTACGGACACGGTTACAAAAAAAAAATTATAAACAAAATATCTGGCGTTACAGCCAACAGCCAATACGTAAAATATTTTTTAATTGGAAAATCTCACTAGATAATCTCGATGAGAATTTTTATAAGTCGGTAGAGAGGAGAAGCACCGATGTCCAAGATCACAAATTTATATTGAAATAAAAATGATATTGATCTTGCTGAAAATTTAACTCAAGCTCACCTGATCGATAGGGCAAAGCTCTCACCACTAGACCATAGAGGCGTCATATTATCTTTGCAACCGTTTTGTAACCAAGTAAAAAAATGTGCTCACCCATTTCCTTACACATTGTTACATCAAACGCGATTAAAAAGTCTTCCAAAAAGAGAATAAAATGCATTACAATTACAGCTAGATATTTCAATGTGTTACCTACCAGCATTAAATAAATAAGTTCTTCATGAGAAAAAATGCAATCTTTTACAAAAATGTTTTTCATCTCTGTCCAATGTAAATGTTTTCACGAAGCTTTATCTCACGCGGACATTCTATTAGATCCACTATTTATTGTATGCATAGTGTTCTAATTATTTTAATACAAGACAATTATGGTTTATTATAAATTGTAATATAATATATTTATACAAAAAAATAATAGTTACCTTATTTTAGTTTTCAATATGCCATCCGCATTATATTCATAGAAATCATGCCTTCTCAACCGATGTGCCGTGATACTCTGGTGTGTCACAAATAGATTTTATGTGTTCAGGGATAAATTATGTTATTCATAAAAAAGCGGTCGATTGTTATTAATATAGTTGTCAAGACGCTATATTAAAATCATGTTTGTGAAATATACTTATATTAGAGTGTCGTTGATATATTTTCATAAATATGTCGTGATAGAAAGAAACTTTGAGAAGGTCTGGTATTATTTAAAAAAATCTTCGGTTGTGAAAGAGCAGTAATCTAGTCGATCTCTCCGAGACCTAATTTTTCTAGATTGAGATAGGTTATAAGAGATGTAAACGTCAGACATACCAAGCCTTTGGATAAAAATTCATAATCCAAACAAATTAACTTACGAAAATGCCAATTCAAGGAAGACAGAAGTCACCACTTGACCATGGCAGTGGACTGCTAATATATCAATAGTAGTTATTTTGTGTAGGTAAGTAACTGAGTATAATTCAGTAACATAATATCAATGTATTTAATAGAGCAGGGTTTTCCAATCTATGTTCCGCGGGATGTGAATAGGTGTTCCGAGCAAACCTGGAATGGTTTAATATGCTGATACGGCTGCAACAAATTCATACATGCTTGACTTCATGCTCATAATATTGCCTACTCAACAAAATAAGCAGAGTTTTCCGGTAAAATTTCAGGATTTTCGAAATTTTCTAAAACAGGGAAAGTTTAGGAAATATTGTCATGAAGGCTAGAGTTAGAACGATAATCATAAGAATGTTAATACCCAATCGTTCCAGGCTTCATTTTAACTATAGCTTAGAGAAAAATTGGTTATAAAGATCACGAATATCATGCCGTAGTTAATGAATTCCCCATTTCAATTTTTTGACATTTACATTTTAATTGGAACCCCTGACCGCAATAAAAAAGTCAATTGTATAAGAACAGCTCCTAATTATACTTCTCACATGATTTTCGCGAAATACATCATTCCGAGGAAAATAATCAATAAAATTTCCCATCATTTTTCGTGATATCACAATAATAGTTCCGTACTGAATACATACATTCCAGTATAACTAAATAACAGCCATGTTTTCTCATACGAATATGTTTGCGTCGTAAGTTTTTAGTGCGTTCTCCTCGACTGCAAACAAGGGTACTGGAGCAATGCGTAAAGACGGCAAACCGACAACTGGTTTAAATATCTGAGCGTGCTCTCGCCATATTGGATATTTGCCGCGCGAATTAGTTTTTACGACAATAGTGTGGCACTTTGCCAAAGACGACAATCTCAACTATTGATATAGGCTAGAAGCAATAATATAACAGACGAAGGAAACAGTTTTTATTTTATACCATTGCTAGATATTGACAATATTGATTGAAAAATGGTTCGAATATTATTTATCTTTTCTTAGCTTCAGAATATCAAAAGTAAATGTTAATTTTATTGTTTTTTTATCCATATTCCAACTATAAGAACTTGGTTTAGTGATACCATTTAAACTTTAAACCTTGCCACCGTTTCTTTATCAGAGGGGACCAAAGTTTTTTGACAATTATTACCTAATTATTATGACACTGAGTAACATAAATTTTGACAATATAAAATTCCATCACTAAAATCTTCCTTATCTCACTTATCTTATAATATATTGTCTTTGTTCTAGAAGAAGACACTTGACTAATTGAAAAATACTACTTTTGAGTAATTGGAATATTTGAAATGCTATACCTTTTTCATTCAGTTTGTTTGTACAAAACCGTTACAAAAAATTAAGAGTATTATTTATAAAAATAAGTGTGTTTTGCCATACGGTAAAGTTCTAACTCTAACTAAGAAACATTTTGGTATAACTAAATCTATATGTAATTCTTTCGATATAGTGTTTTCTTCCAGAACAGCAAATATATGTTTTCGTCAACTTATAAATCGTCGCCTTGGAAGTGAATAAAAAAGCCAGTCCACACAAATTTCAAAAAAAAAAAATATTTGACCCAACGATTTTTAAAATACTTAAGAACATTATGATTTAAAAAATAACTGATTTTTTAATATTAAAATGTATTTCCCTCAAATTTTCCAAACGATCTAATGCCCAAAATACATTTGTGAAAAGATTCATTTAACATAGAACTGTTCACCTCCAATCAATTAAAAATTATTGTGCATCTTCTATTAAGTGTTGAATAGTCTCAAGTGGCATAGATCCCTTCATCAAAATATGGTTCTGAAACATGAGTTTAATTTGATTGTATCTCTGAATTTTGAAAATGTGGGCTAGCTTTATTCACTTCCAATGCAATGAAATGGGGGTCGTGACTTGAAAACGTTTCAGAGTCTGAGCAAAAAATTCGAAGTACGCTATGAGAAAGAAACGTCAATAATGTAATGCAAAAATCAATATTATTTTTCTTCTGTAATAATGGAGCATCTGAACAGAGCTGGTTTTTATGGGAATTACTTGTTATTCAGTCACTCAACTTCTCTTTTTCGGAAAATGTAAGGGAAGAAGGATGGGGCTAGGAAAGGACGAGTAGTTAACTGATCGCTCTCTCTACATGCAATTTTTGATATCGAAGGGGTTGGAGGAAAAGGTAAATACCACAGACATCGATGCTTTTCATCACAAATCCATAAATTGATTGAAAACTCAATGTATAATACACAGTGATTGTTTGGGTATTCTAGCTCGTTGACAACAAATGTTGAACAACGGGCCAGTGTTGACCATTTGGTTACAGGGCAGGCATTACCTAGCCATACAATATGATTTGTAATTATTTTATATTTCTATCTAAAAATATTTGTCACTGTATTATTTCGCAAGTGTATAATTATTTTGTAAATTACATAATGACACAATTATTAACTCATAATAACATGTCAATTTGTTAACTACAAGGGTAAAGAAAATTCCTATTATTTCTGTAATATCACCCAGCAATTCCCCATAATTATTTTTAAACTGTCATTTATAAATCTTACTTAAAAAATCTATAAAAATGGTTTCCAAACTATTTTAAAACATTTATTTGCATTTATTATTATTATTCTACATCAATAATTGTAAACCTATTGTTAACTTTTAATCTCTCAAAGTAAGCTCAATTTCTATTATAATAAATTCACTTGAGACGAAGTCAAAAATTAAAACTTATCAATTTTATTTGAATTGATCCAGCTGAGGATGAAAATTGTTCTACACGTTTCAAATCAAAAATGGCACTAATTATAAAAATATTTCGATTTTCATTTGGAACAAAACATGCAGCATATCATTGGCTGTTGCTTGGTTATAATTATAATCATTGATTATTTTACAATGAGTGGATAAGGGTTATTAGGACGAAAGTTACCAGAATTACTGAAAATATCACACATTAATGCCATTAGTTAGAGAAACTAAAAAGGGAAGCTTCTATCATAGGTTATAGAGACCTCTTTGATGAGGATAAATGGATAGAGATAAGCAAAGGAGAACCAACTGCAAATTTGCCAAATGGAGATATTAAGCCTCAAAGTTTGCACATGTTTTTAAATACTTTTGACTAGTTTTGTGAAAGTGAAAACTTTTTAACATTATGGCTATTATTAACAGAACTCTTTTAATACTGAAAAAATGTAGAAAACATTCATAGATTTTAAGATATTAATCAATAATTCAGTTGGTTCCTTTTTATTTTATGACAATTTACATACAGACAGTAGTTGCAATCGTTTTGCATAAAAGAACCAACTGTTTGTTGCAGTTGACCCAGCGGTAACATTGTGGGTGTTTATTTTTAATATAAAATTAAAATTGATAGTGAGTCAGTTATTCCACTTGTTTTATCACTAACGTGACCAACGTAACGGTTTAACTCCAGACTGTCAGTTGGTTTATGAAAGCCATCAATAATTTATTTATCATAAGGGAACCAAGTGCAAACAAACATTTTTATGTTTTGAATACTCTATAAATAATTACGGATTACAACGAAATATTTTATTTTATAAAGTCACCTTTGTGAACAATATGTCTGAATAATGATATTATAAGACACAAAGACTTCGTAAATGTACCGACGCTGGCAATAGATAACAAACCTTTATTTTTGTTTAAAGAAACCAACTGCAACTTAACGATCAACTACTTGTTATGCATAACAGAAACTTTGCAGTTGGATCTTTTATCGTGACAGAAAATTTAACGTTTTCATAAATTTTTTAGTTTAACAAAAGGGAAATAATGTAATTAAAATGAAAACTAGACCGAATCCAAATTGGATATCTTTAGCATGTCGAACTTTGGACTTTTTCTGATCAGTTCCCATCCATAACTCAAAATACCTAAAAACGTCAATTGGTTCCCTTTTGCTTATCTCTATCCAAATAGTTCATGTTCATGAATATAAGTATAATTATTGCAAGTATTTAACTCACTATAATATTGACAATGCCTCAAGCAATTCAGGTATTATTTTTAATACTATATTTTTAACAGCCAGTAGTGTAATAAAATAAAACATAGATCATTTTTGTCTTGAATTTTAACATAGTTTTCTTCCAAAGGCAGTACAGGTATTTATATTGAGTAATGATAATTTGTTGAATATTAACTGTATAAATCTGTTGTACATAAAGTTACCCTATACAGCGGATGACTATATATTATAGGCTTACAATTAAATGCACTTTTGCTTATATCATATTCACTTTCATAAAAATAATTTTCACTTACAACAAATACATTCCACAAAAACAAATTTATTCACTAAAAATAAAGAGATCCCACATAATAAAATATTTTTTAATATTGAAAAACGAAAAAATATTTTCACATAGATAAAATAGTTTTTACTCACACTTTTAAATTGATAGTAGCACGAATCTGTAATGAAATGTCACTTATTCTTCTACCCTATAGTAGGCCGCCTTTATTGTCTTTGCTCCACACATTACAATATATTACACAAACCAAACCAGACCAACCCTAACATAACCTACTACAACTTAAACTATTAAAATCAAAGTTTGAGTGTACTAAGTTAATATTATCTAATCCAAAGTGCAAACTATCGAAAAAAAGTTTAAGTGTACCAAGTGAATACTATCTAACACAGAGTGCAATTATTAATAACCCTATATTATGTTATGTGCAATAACCAACTTTTCTCATCAATAGATGTCACTATCGTAGAAGCTTAATTGTTTCTATTCAATCTATTAATGAAATTAAAAGGTACTCTTGTGTCAACTGCAGTTCCTAATAAACATGTATTGAGCAAATACAAAAATAGAGGCGTAAAGGTGTTGATCATTACCGACCAAGCTCTATTAGTATCTGGATTCTTAATTTGCGAATAGGGATATTGATACTAATATTCTAGTTAATAATAGATTCACTTTGTTATTGGTTGTCCTTTCCTTTTCATTTTAAAAATTCTTTGATTTCATCAAATAAGCTTTGGAGTAACCAATGTAAAAAAAACCTTTGGACAGCCGCTTAACTATTTGATTGACACACAGTCATCAAAGCATTTATCCAAATAAATGCTCTATAAAAAGAATACACGCAGAAAGCTCAGACCATTGTTTAATCTCTCCATTTAGGTATACCTTCTACATATTACTAATTTCACTATTAGTTTTATGCTGTTGTGAATTATTATTTGCATTATGAAGAGACTTAATTTGGAAAACTTTTTTCCAAATCCATGTCTGCAAAATCAATTGAAATTGATTTCTAAAGGCTTACAAAATATTGGATTGGATACATATAAAAACTCTTACAATGAAGGTGTGTTTGAAAACATATTTATAGATTCAATTTAGATCTGTTCATAATTCAGGTTTTCTCATGATATTGCATGTATTACTATTTCGATATCTTCTCCATCACAACAGCAAATGATTCTGTATGAGGATCCCAAAATATAGATGAATTTGATCAATGAATCTGGTTCATTTCCTAGTTTTCAAAAAACTTTCTTGCACATTGACCTTCTCTTCAACTGTGTTCACCTACAATGTAAGAACTTTACTAACATTGAAAAATATATTAACCCCTTATAATTCTGTTTAACTGCACTTTAGTTTTGAACTGAGTTATTCAAGATATTAAATTAATTGTAACCATTTTCAACATAAGTGACATTGATAAATTTAATAGTTTTAATGATATCTATAACTTTTTGTGTGTGAGCTGTGCTACAGATAGACAGATAAATCAAGACAAATGTGTTATGTTTTAATTATTTTATGATGTATATGTGCGCATATGAGTGTTATTGTCTTTTGGTACTTTCGTCATTTGTTTTGTATGCATAGTTCTTTGAATATAAATCAATAATTTGTTATTACACTTTCACATTTACTATTGATTTATAAAATATATATTTCTAAGATATGCTAAGTCATTTCCCAAACTGCTTTTATTTCAGGAAAATTTATTTACTCCTTATTTTGCATTGGCCTGGTAGCATACTTTTTTACTATTGCGGCAGTTTTAAGAGGTTTCGACGTTTACCGAGATCCTGTTAAATTAGTTGAAGTTCTTGGCATGATAGTTGGATCTACAGGTTGTCTTGCTAAAGGAGTTTGGTTCATTGTGCAGAGGTATACAACATTATGTTACAAAACAAATGAATATTTTTTAAGGTTTATTTTTATGAAACACATCAATACGAAAAAGTTTCCAACATATATGATAATTGATCTAATACATTTGGACAAACAGGGTAAAATTCCTTGCTAATCAATAAGGAATATGTTAAAGCTGTTCACTGCCCATCATGGTATGTTTTGAGCTTAAAAAATTTACTAAATCAATACATAATTTAAAGAATATTGAATTTCGGGCTTTTATTTTTCAAGTAATGGGAATTAAGACTAGCAAACAGCATGGTTTTCCAAAGAAATATTTATCAGGTGGTCTCAACAGAAAATAAAATCCCCAAGTGTTCATATTCTATTATATGTTGATTTACATGAACATTTCCAACAAGGTGTATCACAAAGTTTAGAATTCAATTGATATTTTGCAATACATATTGTAGTAAAAAATTGTAATGTTTTTAGTTTCACAAGAATAATGTGTTATAGTTTTTAACTATTTCGACATCATGTTTGTCAAGATTTATATATTACATAGTTCTTGTAGAACTACATACACTACTATTTTTAACTTTATTACAAATGCATTCTACTAAGTGAATTATAATATATGGCTTCGTATTATCTTACAGGAATAATTTGAAAAAAGTTCTCAAACTAGCTTTGGATCATTTTGACTGTATTATAGAAAATTCTCTGGAGGATAAAAGCATGACTATTATTTTAAAAAAAGGCAGAAATTTTGTAATATTATATGTGCTGATTTTAGTCATTGGTATTCTATTTCTTTTGATTGATTTTTTCATGGCACCTGTCAGAGCTTTGAATGGATTTCCAGGTAAACTGGCAGGTATTGTTAACATTATTTTTAATTAATTAATAACTTAAAATAGCTTTAACTGAGGGGTTTATTATCATGTATTAGACCTCTCAAACTAACTAATGGTTATGAAATGTGTTAATTCTTCAATGCTTCTGAATTGTACTTATGCTCAGTTCAGTCAATAATAGTGCCATATATTTTACGCTTGGATCCGTTATTTATTACCTTGAATCATGTTTCATTATTTCAAACGTTTAATGTCCCAAACAGTTTTTAAACATGTTTCATATTGATCGTGTTTACATTATATTTAATGTTGTATATCAATATTAGTTCAATATCTAACAACCTCACCATTACAGATTTAACTGCACTAATCGAAAACCTTCAAGGGTAATAGGCCTTCAAATACACGGAAACTGACAATGTTTATTTGAAACAAGCACCCTCAGTGGATATCTAAAAAAATATATATATATATGAATATATACAGTAAATATTATTTTCTGCATGAATGCATAAATCATAACAAGCTAGTTGTTTCAAGAGGTCTAATAGAAGAGAAAAGCTAGCTGGTATATTGAAGTGATTTAGGAAATTCTATTTTTAGGACTTCAGCCTCCTGAAAAACATCCTTATATGGAAATCAGTTTAATTATTCTGACAGCGACTTGTTCCCGGGGATTCTTTATAATTTCCTGTTACATTGGTCTATTTATTTTGATGGCAAGTTATGCTGAAGGCAAGATAGTATGGCTATCTAAAGTTGTGACATCAATAGAATCCAAAAGCCAAGCAGAACTAAAAGATCTCTCAAGGATAATTAGCAAATATAATGAAACAGTAAAAAAACATCCGAAAACTTCACATAGAATAACTATATCTGATATGATTGGCTATTTTATTGATAAGCATTGTGACGCGATGGAGTACTGCAGAATTGTGAACTTTATTTACAGAGATATTATGCTTTTGGAATATATATTATACGTAGTATGTTTATGCACAATATTGTGTCAAGGCGACAACCCACGAGCAATAAACGTATACTTGGCTATTATAAATTGTCTCGGAAGTTTGTTTACTTACTGTCATTTTGGTCAACGCTTGCTAAATTCATTTGTAAAGTTAGAATACGCCATTTATAACAGCGGTTGGGAATCCTTGAGTGTCAAACACCGCAAGGCACTTTTGATGTCTCTTAGGATGGCTTCAACACCTTCACTTCTGACAATCGGTGGATATTTTTCATTATCTTATGAACGATTTGGCTTAGTCTTGCAGTCAGCTTATTCTTTTTACACTGTGTTTACTAATTTAACTAAAAAAACAGACAGGGATGAAATATCATATGGTCTGTTTTGACTCAACAAAACTTGTTTCTGAGATTTTTTACAAAGAAGTTTTATCCACAATTTTTAATAGTATCAGAAATGGACTCACTTAAAAATGCGCATTTCAAATTGAGAAATACAGTCAAGCTCATACAATCATTTTTCGGGTCCGTGGTGCATGCTGTTGGCATTGTTTTGAATTCCAGTAAGGATACTAAAAGACAGACAAATTATGGATTTCTGTTCGTAAGCATGAATGTTTGTGATGTCGAAAATTTCCTCCCAACCACTGATCCTAAAAGTGGAGTGTAGAGAGGGCGATTAGCTAACCACCAGTCCTGCCCTAGCCCTATCCTTCTATCCCTACTCTCTTCAAAAGGAGAGGTAGAAACACTTCTGTCGAGATACTTCCATTAGAAGGCTATATAAAACCCAGGCATTGGACATCTCTTTCACTTGCACTCCTATTCATTTCAATGAGCAAGAAAGAAAAAACTTGCTACACACTTTATTACAAGTGTGTCTTTATCTAGTCTTAATGATTAAATGAATTAGGAGTGCAGATTTATCAATTTTATGACATCATTATCATTGTCCTGTCTGAATTACTTAGAACTTTTTTCATATGTAGGTTGTTATTATGGTGTACTGCATGCAACTCTACCACTGCCATCCAACTTTCTTTCAATCCACATTTCAACATTCATTTTCTTGAGCTATTTTTATCCAAATGTTCATAACATAATGTATAACTGTACTTATAGTTCTTTATATAGCTTTACAAAGAATTTACTCAATTATGACTTTTGACACAACAAATTCATTTATCACAAAGCTTGATAAGATACCTTGGCATTTGCACAGTTGCCTGTTCGCATTCTGTTAACAATGAAACTGTTATTCATTTCCCAATAAAAATTTTATGTGTATATTATTTCTAGTCTTATCTTATTCTAAGCATATCTTGTATAGTTGATCATCTTTTCAGCGCACTAAATTAATTTTAAAGTAATATTCTTAATCTTAACTTTGTAAATCTAACATAAAAATCACACTCCAGAATATCACTAATTCTGGTGATTATATAATATAATATTATAAAAATAATTTCTTCAGCTTCTACATCTTTTGCCTGAGCAAATGCAAAAGAGTTATTTTGTGCGAATTATTATTAAAATACGACATCTTATGTCTGTAAGTTTTACACCTCAATATCATTATATTGCTGTCTCATGTTTTGTCATATAATAAAAATCGAAGAGCAAAAGAAAGAGAATGGTTGACGAACATTTCAACATTTTGTTAAATTTTAAATAATGCAACAGAAAACAATTCAACAATTTGTTGACAAAGCAAAATTGTTTCATAAGAGTCCGCATGAAGCTTTTAGAAAGTAGTGCCATCTCATCGCACATAATAGAGAAGTCTGTCTAATTTTGAAATAGTATTCTAGGTTTCAAACAGGTTTCGAATTTCATAAATAATATGTTTTCATCACACATTGTTGAGTGGACTAAGGTTCTTTTATATTTAACAATATGTATGTCAACTGCCATAGCTAATTGCTTTTTTATGTAATTATTACACTGATGATTAGAAAAATAGATGGTATTGTAAAAATAAAAATAATGATGTTTATTTTTTTATTTAAATCTTGAAAGCATTTTACACAACACACATACACACATCTTACATACAATCATAATTCATTAAAATTACAATGCTTACAAGTAAAGTGCTTACAAATTAATCTTATAAAATAACTTAGATTTATTCTAAGTCTATAATAAATTCTTTATGTTTTATTTACATCGCTTTGTACACTAACAAGTTTTTTACAGTTTTCTTTTCTTTTTTATTGAAACCATCATAAAATATTTAACGATCCAAACCAAACGTAATGTTAACAAACAGACAAACAGAACAAAATTAATAACAATCGAAACACCTACATTTAGTACCCAAGTTCTTGAATAATTTAACTGTAAGCAACAAATTCTTCGAGGATATTGCCAAGTTATAAAAATGGACATGGTTATCATATTAGTCTATCCTGTATTTTTTGAAATCCCGATATATCCTAGAACTGTCATTTATTATGTCCAAGCAAGAAATGAAATATATATTCCTATATAATTTGATTTGAAAACTCTATTGTGATACTAAACATAAGTGCTTTACCAACATAATAATCCAATAACAACACATGTAACAACACAACAAATAATATCTACTACGAGTAGCAGTAAATATTACTGAGAATATTTTTCATATTGTCATATATCACATGAGCTGTTTAATAACGGATAACTTTCTCATTCCAAACCAGAAAAAAAATAACTTAACACAACAAACATCTTCTGAAGATAAAACCAAAGATTAACCCTCAATCTAACAATCAATACTTTTTAACTGATGTCAACAATGAAAGAATTTCGAGATTCAATCAGGAAAATTATTGTCTTCTACGGATAATTTTTATCTTTGAATTTAACTGCCCATAATTACTAAATATTTAATTCTAAAATATTTTTTTTGAATTACGAAAATAGCATCATGATTTGGTTATAAGATCATACAGCTCATATAATGTATAAGATATAAATTGATTTGTAATAAACAAACATGACAAACGAGACAACATGAAACAAGAAATAAGAAACATAATGTGAAACAAGAAACTTAACATGAAACAGGAAACATAACGTGAAACAAGAAATTTAACATGAATCAAGAAACTCAACATTAAACAAGAAATTCAACATGAATCAAGAAACTCAACATGAAATAACAAACTCAACATGAAACGAGAAATTCAACATGAAACAAGAAACTCTGCATCAAACAGAAAATACAGCAAGAGCCACAAAACTTAACGTGAACAAAAAATGAACAAATGAAAAAAAAAATTGAAATTATAGTTTTAAAAAAAAAAGATGTGTGAAAACAACAAATTATAGTATTTAAACAGTAATTTTGAAAACCAATAAAATATAGCAATGGCTATGCAATAAAAGTAAGTTTTGATTTAGTGTATGACAATTTGTGTGTAGTAAAAATGAAAATAAAATTTGAAAGAAGAATGACAAAAACTAGAAAAACATGGAAAAAGAAATAAAAGTTTATAAATAATTAATAGAAAAGAAATTTAGATGGAATATTAAAAAAATTTAATTGAAGGCGTTCGATTTTTTAATATTGGATATCCTTTCATAATAAAGGATAACATATGAATCAAATGAAGTAAAATAAATTCAAACATAAACAGAGACGATGTAACAAGAAATTAGTAACAAGAAAACAGTAAACATAACAATAATAGTTGAAGGTAAGGTAACATAACAGAAAAAAACGTAAACACAACAGTGAAAATCCGAAATGTCAACCAGTAGAAAAAAATTATTAGAACACAGATTTTTATTATTTCACCATTTTTTATATGAAATAGACAGATATTAAAAACTCTGGAAATAATATTAACAGTCATACTTTTGTGGTTATTTTAATGAATGGGAGGACTGTTGCAAGACCATGTTTTAATAATTTTGAGATATATTGAATTTAAACTGCTAGGAATTAAATCTGATATGATTATTTCGATAGATTATCAAAACATAAAAGCATCAAGTGTTCATTGGGAATTAAGAAGTGAGGCTTAATTTAACTTTTATGGCTTACGAAAAAGCAGAGTTGATTCCAAAAATGATGGTAGAAATAACAAAGAAGTTAATGGGTGTATGATATGCAATAGTGATGAACAATTCAAACATAGAAAGATTAACAAAACTAAAAATCAACAAAACAAATGGAAAAATCAACAGAGATAACAAAAAATCAACTTAGTCAACAGAATGATGGCAGAATAACAGAAAATCAACATAAAAACTGACAACGAGACATCAACAGGAATAGAAAGTGTTTAGTGGTAGTAACAGTAATCAACAGTAACAAGGTTAACAGTTATATCATCGTTGATAACAATAACTAATAAGATGGTAAAAATTATGGATTATCATAATAACGGAGATAACAAAAAATCAACAATGCTAATGAGAGATTAGCTTCAGTAACAATATAAAATTATAGGTAAGTTATTTGTAACGGAAACAAGTGCAACATTAATTTGCAATTGTATTTTTTTCTGATATAAGATGGGATCGAATCTTTTAATACAGATTTGAAAATAAAAAAAAATGAGTTGCATGATAGATTTGTATGATAGTGGTGAACAATTTGAAAGACTTGCTAAGAAGAAAATAAAATGAATGAAATACCAAATAAATAGATAAAAATTAAATCAGTAACAAAAAAAAATTCATTAAATAAGTACGTTTTTCAATTTAGTACGATAGATTTTGTGAAAGTGATCAAAGATTGTAGTGATGTATGATCCTTGGGTGAAAAAATGATTAGAAAATAACAAATAATAAAATAAAACCAGATAAACAAAAAATTTTAAAATTAAAGCAGTACGGATTTTTTTGAAAGTACGGTTTTCTATATAGTACGATTGTTACATTTGTTAGTACAGATAATCTGGGCAAACTAAAAGAAATATATCCTAATTACTACTAATTATTCAAGATTCTCACAGCCGGTCTGAATGATATTATGGTTAACTTAAAAATATTTGTAGGGTAAAACTAACAATCGAAAAACTACAGATTAATTATTTAAAGATCTGAGATTCATAACTAACTGATTATTTAAAAATTTCAAATGTGTTACTAAAGTTTTTGAAAATCTTATCAATCATAAAAGAAGAAAGCATTTAAAAGTCTGTTATAAAAATAATGCATAAAAACTCTTATTACGTAAGGCACTCAAAGATGTCACTAGTAACTAAGCTTAGATTTTATTATTTTAAATCTTATTATAATGTAAGGCACACAGAATGCTACTCTACGTGATAAACTGAGCAAAGATTCAGATGAAGAGAGTATTAGAAAAATAAAAATATGGTAGTTGAAATTATTATTAACATGTTAGTAATTTATTTATTAGTAGCGGTGATGCGAACCAGGTTAGTATTATTGGAATCAATTTGACATTCATATTCGATATCAATAAAACAACCGTATTAATTAAAAAAGTGAACAGAAAAATTAGAACAATAAAATATGTAATTGTGTTTTAAATTGATAAAAATGGTAACTGAAAAAGAGATTCAATTTAAAATTCAGGTACTGATTCGTTAATTTATATATAGCTGTACGTTAAAAACTTATTCTATCAAAGATCATTATTTCCATCGCTCGGTCAGATAATTTCTACATTTAAAAGCTTATCAAAAACTGTTTTATATTTAAAAGGAAATACTAAAAGTACTTAATGTTAATTTTCACACAAAAAAAAACCAAAAAAATCAAACCGCATAACCTATGAAAACTAAGAAATTTAATTACTGCTAAAAACGTTAAACTAAACCTAAGCTAACTAAAAATTACAAACTTTTGAACTTAAAAATAAAACGTTTATAATTTAATCAAAATTTCTTAATAGTTATGTTTCTTGTTTATGATTACGTCAACATAAATATATTATGCCCGAATAAAAAATACATACACGCGAGATTATTGTCTTACTTACTAGATTGATGAAGAGCGAACAGAAGTCTTATCCTGTTGATGATGGATGAATTTAAAATTATGAATTTCTTGAAACTGTTCCGGTCTTACTGATGAGTCGTGATAATGGCTTGAATGTGTAGATATCAGCTGATGAACGAGAACCGGTAGATTCGGTGATTTCTTCATTATGTTTTTTGATTTCCTGGAGTATCAGATTTTTGTTTTTTGTTGTTTTATGTTCCATGTTTAATTTACCAAAACACGTTTAATATTTCTCGGATATTGGATCTTTTTTATTTTAAGGTGTTGTTTCTTCAATTTTCATTGTTCCTCATTTTTCAAGATTTATGTACTTGAAACTGACAATAATATTAATATTTACCCGTTATTTCCATGGCTTCTACGCCTATAAATAATCATTAGAAGGTGCTATATTTAAATGATCAGGTATCGTAAACTCTTGTTTTCAACTTATTCGAATTTTGAGTATTATTTCAAGAATGAGTACATTGATAAATGTTTGTTTTTTTGAAGTTCTTTCGGACGATTTCGACCATTTGGTAATTTATGTTTAAATTTTTAAAATAATGTCCAAATTTAAGACGTGCTCAGCAATGTTGAAATTGATCTAGAATAAATAAATTCAAATCAGTATACAGCATATCTAAAAAAATCAATAAAAATGGATTACGGAAAAACGGAAATTAACCATTTCACTACACCAAAATTTTGAACTGTATAAATCTTGTCAAATGCTCACATGTTTTCATAGGTATGATAGCGATAGAATTAAATAAATAAATGAAAATATTCCAGAGCAATTAAAACTGAGTTTAACGACAACATAATATTCAGAAAATTCATCTATCAGCATTATAAATAAAATATACGTACAGGTTTATTATATTCTTCAACTGAATTGACCAAAATATAATAAAACAATCATAACACTGTCAAATTATTTCTTATTGAAATTTTTCTGCTTTAGAATATTTCAGTCTTGGAAAAAAATATGGATATTTAAATTATTTCCAAAAAGAAATTGAATAATTCTTTAAGTCTTTAAGGAAGATTTACTAGAAAAGATCATAAATACTAATAAACAAAAATTATTATGAATCATTGAATTCAGTAAAGTTATATTTTCTTTGAAAATCTTTAACTGATAGCTGATCTTAATAGTTAAAATAAAAAATCGATTTTATTACTCTTAAGCATTTGATTACAATGAAATAACTACTAGTAAATATATGCACAGGACCTTTCAGATTAGGTATTTTCAAAGTACATTATTGAACACATGATTGAGTTGAAAATGCTAACATGCTTACCGTAAACAATCCTAAACACAAAACATACACAGTTGTGCAATATGTAATTTACATTTATAAATTATTACAATTAATAATAATAAATCATTAATAATACCGGAAGCGCGCTAATTTCAAAAAAATTATAGTTGTTACCTGAACTTTTTTGTCCTGTTGTCTGTAACTCCGTTTGAAAAGGTCTTCTCGAGTATTTTATTCTTCAAAACTAAATAATTAACAACACTTTAACTTTAAAATTGTACACTTATCAATAATATTCTTCAAGCTTTCTGCCATAAAGGCAGAAGCCGGAAGAGTTTTTAGTATATCTCTTGTTGCTTATCGTAGCACTTCTGACATATTGGGCCCAAAAGCGTAGTTTATATAGGGCCGTAAACATCCCCTCCATGCGTGTTTTTTTTTCAAATTTCTAACCTTTGTGCCATTCGCGACCCTCCGAATTGAATTTCTTTGAGAATAATAATGTTCTCTCAGCAAACGGGTATTTTCTTCGGACCCCAAATCCATGACAAACAACGATTTTATTCGTATGCAATAATAACTCCTTGGAGGTTTTATGACGTCAATCTGGTTTGCTTTTAAAAGCTTTGGGGGAGCTTTTTAAAACCGTGTGAATTTTAAAAACTGCTTCGCAATCAATTAGAATATTCAAAATGTTATCGTAGAGAAAAATCATACGTCAAAATATCGTTTTTGAAACCTTGTTTGTTAATTGAATTAGGAATTAAAAAGTTTACATATAAATTAAATTTTACAGATTTTCAACTATATTAAATTAAGCCTCATGAGGATTTTCTATTTCCGTTTATAAATATA
The DNA here is from genome assembly GCA_022494535.1 of Himalopsyche phryganea. Lineage (NCBI taxonomy): Eukaryota > Metazoa > Arthropoda > Insecta > Trichoptera > Rhyacophilidae > Himalopsyche > Himalopsyche phryganea. The sequence continues at coordinate 380,802 of JAGVSL010000132.1, read as the reverse complement.
CATAACAAAAAAATAGCTTCAATTAAGAAGTATATATTAATATTCTTTTGAGATGGCGTGTATTTTTAACTCAATCGAGATTTGGAAACCATTGCAGGATTCATTTTCAAATGTTCCAGATCATTAGAGGTTCTGGAAGAAAACACTTAATCTAAAAAATGACATATTGAGTTAAACAACATGTTATTTCAAACTTATTTCAAACTCTACCGCAAGGAAGAAAATGGACTTATTTTTACAAATTATACTGTTACTTAAAAACAGTTTTGTACAAACAAGCAAAATGAAGAACGAATAGCATTTCAAACATTTGAAACTTCAAAGTCCAATTACTCAAAACTAGTATTTTTCAGTTAGTGTCTTCTTCCAGAACAACGACGATATTATATTTATGAAATTTTAAGAATACCCTGAAAAACTTAAAAAACGCAACAAGGACTGACTATAATTTGTTCATTACGTAATACTAAAGTTGAAACGATTTGTATATAGATTACAGTTGAACCGTAAAGAATAATAACCAGAAGTTTAACTACACTCGGAGGTTCTAGACAGTCCTGCATTTTGAGCGTATGCAACGTCTAGTTACGCCACTAACAACAATATTTACTCTGCATACATTAATATTAATATCGTTAGTATTCCATAATTTTGTAAGTAAGTGACGTGTGGTGATTTAGGGTTTGAAATTAAATAAATATAACATTTTTAATACAACACATTATATGAAATTTTTTATTTAATAACGTAGGCTAATGCATTTTTTTAACTTCTCACCATATCTACGAGAGAATGGTTGGCTAAAAAACTGCGGTTTCATCTTAACTGATAACGAAAAATAAACGACTACATTAAGGAAGGTTTTTTGTACGTGCTATTGCATTTTTATATTTTCCACGTATTGCTTAATTACTAATTTGTTTGTTTGTACTACAATATATTTTCATGTCTTGTATTTAGCGCTTACAATTAGTGATAATAACAACAGTATCATTAGAGAGTATTTGAAGACTTTCATTCAATTTCGGCCAGGTATATTTGTCCAATATTTACGGAATTACTAACAATCTTGAGTAGCTGATTTTCCTTCAATCTTGGAAAAAAAGATGTCTAGTAAACATTACGATGGCCAGTGGCCACAAGGGCACAGCAGAAGTTAATATCAAGTAACCATACGTATCGGAACGGGCTGGAATATTTTATATTGGAATATGGATTCAAGGTCAAAATACGACCTAGATTTAGTGAAAATCTCTTCTTAATCTTATGTAATAATATTTTTATTTAGCCATTATAAATGATTCTTAATAAAAAGGAACTACTCTTCGTATTGGTGGCTTGCCGGAAATAAATACTTTAAACTAATTAAACTAATCTACATAATAGATACTAATACCAATGTTCAATAACATATTAATCATTTATGTGCGTTTCTTTGTAAATGAAGTTGAGTAACTGACTTACAACTGTACACATTAAAATAGTACTGTTGAAATAATTAATTCAGAGTCAATACCAGAGTGAATCAGCACTAAGTATTTCCATCACAAAATACTAGACGTATCCTGTAGTAGAGAAACGTTAAGCGCATTCAAATGATTGCCAGGAGTGTCTTAGTGGAGTAACAGCCCAACACTTGTTTTTATGCAGCAAAGTATTCATAGAGAAAGATGGCAGCGTGTGACGAAAAACTTCTCATTTCAGATACTGTTAAATTAAATTACCTTTACCTGCGGCTCCATATTGGACAAGTCGACGTGGTTGACTGTGGATCTAACTCATGGTGTAAGAAGTATAGTTGAGCTGGATAACAAATGACAGTCGTCATTTTTTAATTTGTTGACTTCATTTTGTACTTATTGAATTACAATATACTATGTTGAAAACATTGGTGACAGTCAAAATTTGGTTGGTCTAAGTGACATCACATATTTTACAAAAACAACGATCTGGCTCACCTAAACTTTGTACACTGTGGGTCGATCTAACTTTAGTAGTTCTTCCAAAAACAAAACACATTTGTACTTATTATGAAAATAAAATATTGTAAGAGCATGGTGTTTTAGTGGGTTCATAAAGTATTTAAAATCGTCATTTAACTTCGTGGTTAGTGCAGAATAAAGAAAGTTTTCTTCTGAAAACTTTGTGCCAATATTTAGATGAGTGGTTCCCAAACTTATTATGTCCATGGACCCCTTCTCAAAGCAAACACCTGACGATGGCCCCCAAGTAAAATAACTCTACAAAAGTGTTTTGTAGAAAAAATATGAATTTAATTTTGATATCTTGAATGGTAAATGATGATGTAAACATAAAATTCAAGGTTGAGGTTCATAACTGCACTAAATCCACGTTCTACCAAATAGGAAGACGGAAGAGCAATCGACAGCTTCTGTACAGTGAACCAAAATGGAGGATGTAAAATTGGTATCTGTTTTTGTAATCAGAATTTGTGGTATCCTTGTTTAAACATTGGTTTCCGCTCTTCATTTATGGATTATTCAAAAAATTGCTCCTGTATTAGTATGGAGACATCTGACTTTGTGAATCTGCTTGCAAACGGGTCCAACATCGTACAAATCGCTAGCAATTTATTTATTGCTATTTATTTAACGTTCATAATGATAAAAATGTGTGTCAAATTTTTTTTTATATTAAGCCTTTCGTGAACCCCCAGACGTTGTCCACGCACCCCCAAATTATTTTTAATTCGCCACAGACCCCCTCAGCAGTCACAAGGAGCCCTGGAGGTCCGTAGGAACCACTTTGGGAATCACTGATTTAGATTAACATTTTCGTGTGTCATCTAATATTAAAAGGAAGTATAGGGCGTTGAAGAAACGAGTTCTTTGTGCAATAAAACTGGATATGCCAAATAACAGTAATTCTAATCTTGGTGTGAAGCGTTTCTCTCGCGATTAAAATAAATAATGGTTAAGAAAGGGGGAGATACTTCGATTTTCAATGGGAATCAAAGTCTCCCATGATAGGGTCCGATATTTTTACACGGTGGTGATTTAAAATAGGGGAACGACGACACCTTGTCTGCAGGTCATGGGAAAAAGCGAAACTTGTGGATTATTCCAGGGGGAGGGCTTCCGTGGATTGAGAAAAATGAATCAAGACAAATGTTTAAAAAAATTTGTAAACTGTTAAACGAAAATAATAACATGGTGGAGTAATGGAAACCAGTCATTATAAAAAAGGTTATACGAAGAAAAAATCCTAGTTTTTGTATAAAAAAACGAATGTCTTGGTTACCAAATGATTTGAATTTGAGACTTATTAATTGAGCGTATTTGGATTATTATAATCTTCTTTCTTTACTTTGCATGAAGAAAACAGTTGCACATTACAAAGAGAAACATTTTCTTCGGTAAGGTTTCATATTAGACATTCTTATGAAGCATTTAAACTTTGGATCCTTATCTTAATATAACATATTATATATTATAACTAAATCTGATTCCATTGATAACTTCCATACCCAATAAATCCTTATAACATAGTGATTAAATAACAGCAATCCCTCTATAAACATCATAATTTTATATATTATTAATATCCGATCTGTGACCAGGCTAACATTGCTATTTCGTAAACATCAAATGACCATGCGATAGAAATAATGTCATGTGGATGAAGACAGAAATGGGAGGATAGATATTTTCTAGATGGCTGACTTACAATGAAATATCACCAAATAATGGATGATTACTGAAGTATTGATTTCTCTATTATGATTACTCTATTCTTAGTCAAAATATTCAATGTATTTTTTTAAATACTGATAATAATGTTAGCTTTGACAATAGATACTATTCATACGGAATAATAACATTACAGATGTCTTCAATCAGCAGTGATTTAATTCGAGTACTCTTACAGATAAAATAAACAATTATACATAAATCGTTTCACCCGTATTGTCCAATCAATTTTTAGTGCAATTTTCTTTCAGTATTTTAAGCGGTATTCTAATCTGATTTTGAATTTTATAGGGGTCGCGTGCTAGTAATTCGCGCCACACAAATATTTTTCAAAATACAAACAAAAAATCACTCCCTCTGCCAAATTCAATCAGGGAATCAATTTTTCAAAAAAAAATGTCGCGTGTCGTCGATGTAACATTTTGGCTAATGATGCTGGTTGGCATATATTATGTTAAGCTATTTCGAAGCTGTGTATAAAATAATAATTGATAAATTAATGCGTTCTCTCATGAAGTTTAATTTAAATTGTTCAATCACGTTAATAGTTATACTAAACTATCTCAGTATTCCATAGGAAATATCGTCGCTGTTCTGGAAGAACACACTTAATCGAAAAAATTAATTATTGAGCTAGTTATCTATCACATGTGATTTAAAAAATCTACATATTTGACACGTTCGCAATTATTAACTGTCAAATGCCAAATATAATTATCTTTTTATCCTTTCTATTCAATTCTATAATACAACAAATTAATTAGTGTGGTGATTCTTGATACGTGCATAAAATAAGTTTATAGATTCTTGACTTCAATGACGCAATCGCTCCGCGAACCACCAAAATGTTCTAGCAGACCACCGGTTGGCGAGCGCTGATTTAAATGATACTCAACTGTTTTATGACCACGATAAGGATCAATAATATAGGATGTGATTCTTAACCAGGGAAATTTTAATTATTTTGATAAACATGGCCAAAGATATTGCTTAAGAATTATGTACACGACGGTATTTACTTTCATTCTTAATCCGTATGGCGATAAAGATTCCTAATACGCGATTATGAAGTAAATTTTATTTTATTTCTTCCTACGCTACCCAATTCTCAAAAGCAGCATTGACAAAGCATTCGGCTATTACTGAAACCTCTTTATATATCTCAAATATTTTCTATGCACAACATTTTTTTAATGACTGACTTGTTAGCGTTTCTCGTTAAAATATCTCGAATACTAAAATATCTTCTGTTAAAACAATCCATTGCCAAAAATATTCATAACAACCAGTCTTCGCATTACAACATCCTGCAGTAAATCTCTGCTCTTAAAAGGAATTTTAGTTGTTAAAATATTGAGAAATCTGTATTTCAAATATGATTAAAAGCCATCTTTGATTAAAAAAATGGTATCAGTTTCTAATTGAAAATATTTAAACTGAAATTTATGTTTGTTGATGATGATAAAATGTAAAAATAAGAATAAATCCTTACAAGTAACTTAATAGTGGTCTTAAAAATATTTATCGCTTACTTAGACAAAATTTTATTTTAAAAAGATAATAATTTTCAAAGATTAGATCAAATTATGTGTCTAATTGACATCCCTTAATAGTTTAGCGTTATCGTCTCCAGACATCAACATATTCGTGTGTATTGCTTTTTTTCAACGTGTGTTTTGGGATGCCGTACCCTCAGGAGACTCTGCGATTAGATAAGGTGGTAGGAAATATTATGAAATATTCTCAGCGATACGCAAGGACTCTCAAAGCTTCCCCTATTTATGTATATTTGACCCTAAGGGCGAAACGAAGATAAAAGTAAATATTATCACATAAAACATAAGTGATACGGACTTTGGTTTTGGTAATAAATATTTTACATCTGTTAGAAGATAAGCCTAATAACACTAGATTATTGGTTTCAAACGGAGCTTTCAAAAACTAATAAGAAAACACCCGTTTAAATAATAAACACCAGATAAGGATCATCATCAGCCACGAACTATGAACCCGTTTCTTTTAAACCAAATTTGTAGCAAGTGGACTCCCAATGGTGCTTATTTCAGCAGAATATTTTAACAACAGCTGTGTGTCGTTACTTGGTTTCTCAACCTCTTGCAGAGATTATGCATAAAAGGACACGGTTTGAATTGTTGAGATTTTGTACATTTCCATGTATTTTGTCACTAACGACTCGGGTTTCGCCTTTCGGCATATTCAGGCATTCGAGCACACGAATGGACTCGAATTGAATTTTATATCAATATTGCTAGTACATCAAGATTGATCGAACTCTACAGTAAATTAGTGTAAAAATATCGTATATAAACGTTAGACACTGTTTACTGTCTGTCAATTCGAGTACATTCGTGTGCTCGAATGCCTGAAGATGCTGAAAGGCGAATCCCGAGTCGTTAGTGACAAAATACATGGAAATGTACAAAATCTCACCAATTCAAATTTGATATTGAAATTCCATCAAGCACCCTCAGTCGATGTCTTAAATTATATAAACTAGTGCCCACTGGATTATATATTGATATATACTCAATCCTTTTTTTACAAATGGATTACTTTGGATTATTGATATTTTGTACACTTCCATGTATTTTATCACTAACGATCGACTGAGGGTGCTTGACGGAATTTACAAAATAAGGATTAAGGCGATTCTCGAAATGTTAACTCACGTATCAGTGTGGATCCTAGACGTATAATATTTTATCTCGTAAATAATATTTGTCATATTTGTATCTTCTATATAAACGTTAGACACTGTTTACTGTCTGTCAGTTCGAGTCCATTCGTGCGCTCGAATGCCTGAAGATGCCGAAAGGCAAAACCCGGGTCGTTAGTGACAAAATACATGGAAGTGTACAAAATCTCAATAATCCAACTTTAAAAAAAATAGTTTATATATTTGTTAACATCCTCATATGATAAAAAAATATAATTCCGATAAACAATTTCTTTCATAGATATTTACAGCATACAGCATGTTTAAATATGATTAACATGTAAAATATCCAATTTAATTTATATTATTATCTAAATCGAATCTTTCAGCGTGAATATACTTCATGGATCTGAGCAAGAGGGTAATTTTTTTAAAATTAGGTAATTAATAAGTAAGATTTATTTTTTAATCATAAAAAGGGCCCGAAATTTTAGTCAGTTTCTTTTAAAAAAATATAACGAACAAAGCCTCTCTATTTACAAACTATAATTATCAGTCATTTATATTTCGTTAATTTTATCCAATCTATCATTTTAGTGATATAGGTATGATTATAATATAACTAGAGGAATTTTTGTACAAGTTTCATATAGTATTATGATTTTCTCAGCCAAGAAGTCATTTTCTTCTAGCAATACAAAATAAAACCATTTCAGTAAATTAAAGTTAATTTTAATTGATAATATGAAACTACTTCTCAGGTACGCGAAACCGGCTTCTACAATAATTTCCGCATATAAGTTAGCTATGTAATATCTTTCTTAAACATTCTCTCGATGGAAAGATTGTGACGGAAAAACACTTTACAAACAACCCATGGCGAAAATAATTGTAATGTCTATAAGTCGTAAACCTGTTTAAAAAGTACTTTAGTATTAGTGAGGCTCTCCACCGCTTGCTACGATCACACCATTGCTCAGTCATATACGACTGATTATAAAGACAGAATTTATTTCAAGTTCTTATCTTGAATAAAAATGGCATCCCAATTAGTCAAAATTGCATTCAAACCCAAGATGAAGCTTTCGCCTGGAAACAGAAAGACCTTTAGCAAGAAGAGAAAAGAAAGTTACGCAACTTATATCTACAAAGTATTGAAGCAAGTCCATCCTGATATCGGTGTTTCGAGCAGAGCAATGGTTATTATGTCAAGTTTTCTTGATGACTTATTCGATCGTATCGCTTCGGAGTCGTCACGCTTGGTTTCTCATAACAAGCTGCGGACAATTTCTGTAAGGGATATTCAGACCGCGGTGAGAATTCTCTTACCAGGTGAACTAGCCAAGCATGCTGTCAGCGAAGGTACGAAGGCCGTCACCAAGTATTCAATCTCTAAATAAATATGGCTAAATTCTAAAACAATTGATATGATTCTTGACCAACGATACCACATTAAAAAGGCCCTTTTCAGGGCCACCAGTGCTCTCTTTTCGAAAGATTTCAAATTTGTAAATCATGCAAAAAATATTACGATTAATTTTATTAAAAAGTCTAGAATCATTACACTATAAAAAAATAGTATCTATTTCATTCTCTATATCTTGAAAAAATTATTAGAATAGTGTTGCTTTTTACAGAAGTAATTATTGTACCAAAACATATTAAAGTCATAACTAAATGAGAATTTTAAATATGATAAATTAATTATTTTAAGTTTTCTATAAGAACTTTAAAATATCTAAATACATCATTGGTTTCGCTTTTATGTGACTATATAAAAATATGTTTTTTTAATCTTATTTTCTATGGATTTGTCAGTAATTTATAAAATTTTGAATTGATAACTAAGCACGTGTCACAATTATTAGTACCATAAACAGTGGAATAATAAAGTCATCAATTTTAATTTTGTGTTATTTTTAATGATTTTTGCAGCATTTAGGATGAAAAAACTATCTTACAAATCGCTATTAAGTGGTATCTAATCATCATTACGTGCAGTTACGAGTAACAAGCATTGCACATTATAAAGCTGTGAGATTTTAGATCTTGTATGATATTTAATATATTACAATATATTCACTGGATGTGTGTATTGTTTTCTTAATTACAAGTCATAGTATCCAGTGACTAAGCAACTGCATATTCTATCGCAAAAAATGATTGACAAGAAAACTGTCATAATTTTACTTTCAAATACTTTTTAGCTAACACTAACCGGACGTGCGTGGGAATGAACAAATCACAGGTGGGTATATTGTATAATATATTAGTTTACCTTTTAACATGAGACCTTCCATACGCCCATGAAAGTTAATAAATGCACCCTTAGTATGACGACCCCCTGTTGCATATTTATAAGTTTTATATCTGGAACTGTTTGTAAAGCTAGGGTCGCTGTAAAAAAAGTTTTATCAGGTATTACCAGTGTGCAGTTATTTTCCATACTGTGTGCTGAGAAATTTCTTTGGGTAAAAAAATGTATTGAAATCTACTACGGCGGATCATTTAACCCTTCTGAATTCATTGAATAATGTTTGTAATAGCAAAGGCGGCTCGTAAAATGTTCCATAGTAATAGCTTGTTTTGAAATGTTGACAAGCGATCAGCGGTCTTGGATAGGCTAAAACAATCATTGCCGTATTCTCAATCAATTTTATTATCCACCATTCACCATTTTACAAAAACTTTATTCCTTTATTCCTTGCAATCGTTATTGTATGCTTAAAACCATCAATTTGTCTGAAATTACGAAATGGATAACGTTATTTTAAATATTTTAGATGACAAAATTTGCCTGCGACGCTTTTGCGCAAAAAACGCAACCTTGTCATTCAGAAATATTTCAGTCATCGTTTCGACAGTAATTCTACTTTTATTTAAATTATTCAAATATACGTTCAATCAATTTCACTCTTCAAATTAATCTTTTTCTTCGTAATAAAAAAGAGTTTTATAATTTCAAGCAAGTACTTTTGATCATAAATAGATCAATCAAAACAGCGAAAAAAATGATAACTTTTGTGCATGTAGTCTCTGTAGTCCAGCAGTAATAGATGTTACTCTAGCCATCAGCACATAATTTCGGGGTCAAGATTCGGCATAGTCAATATAATATTTAATATTTTCATCACTTTAACATCTTGAGCATCTTGGACATGCGTGTTTGGGATATCTTTTGTTTTCAAGCATATCAATTATGATATTAAAAAATTGAAAATGTTTGTCGCATTGGTATTAAGCTGTAATGCCAAATACCAATACAATTTTTAACTTAAACCTCCCAGAAAAGCTGTGTGCAAAAACAAGGGCCGTCAAGTTTGTGGAAAACAATGTTTCTCATTGTTTACGTCATATAAATTACTTATTATTTGTAACTTATGTTAAATTAACACCATACAATATGTGTTTGGTGAATCTGATTTTTAAAAAAATGACAGGTCATTTGACGCGATTGACGATACGTATATATAACAAAAAGTATCTTGGGGCAGATTGTTGCGCCACTGCGTTGCAAATTAAGGGACGAGGGGTGTGACACTCCCCTCGGATTCAAACATTGAAAAGTTTGTGAGGAAGTACCGAATCAAGATCATTGCGGTAGATGATAGCGTGAGAATTTTTATTTTTGTAGATTGTGTGTTCAATTATTCGTAATTCGTAATAATTTATTGGACGTATATTGACATCGTTTGAGTCTTTAACTAATTAAACTTCCTCTCGAATTCAGAATAGGCAAGCTATACAAATTTAAGAATATCGTTTATTTCTTAACATGATTTAATCTTGTGAATTGTTGCTCATGATCTCGAAAGAAATCATCAAACATGAACTTTATTAACGTTTTTTGTAATAATTAAACAATTTTATTTTATCAAATTATCAGAAAGCATTTTCGAATGAAATGCTCACGTTGGGTGAACAGGCTCTGATCATTCAATAAAAAGTAAAACCGCTTTGTTTTATTTTTATTCAATCCTTTTTACCGATATATATCTGACAGTCAACACCATAAATTGGTTCTTAAAGATGTTTAATGGTAATAATAGCATCGCAAACAATACTGGTACTTTAAAGATCAATGTTTTATGTCTCTACCTACTCTAAGAAAAAAGATTTTAAAAATACAGATATCTGTACATTTTCAAAAATAAAACGCCCCCAAATATGATTTCATTGCCACCAAATTACCACATAGCTACAATAAATGATTTCGGTATAGGTTAAAAAATCGAATATCTGGAAGCATTTTATATGTATTTTCATTCTATTATTTTGTATATAACCCCGAGAATTGACAGTTTACCTAAGAGATTTATCTAGCATATTATGCAAAGAATTTCAGTTATTTATTATTTTATATTGATATTTGTTTTATTTAATTTATTGAGATATCTTGTAGCATAAGTATACGTATCGTTGGGTTTTTTCTTCAAAGACGTATTTCATTTTTTCTCGTTTTCATTTTATTTGCTCAATAAATTGCAGAATTTTAATACGCACATAGTCATTAACACGTATCTCAAAATGCACCTGGTAATATTAAAAATTTAAGGAATTACTTAAAACACGTACCACAATAAAACTTAAAGAATATTATAGAAGTTTACAAAATATCCAACTTTTTCTAGCAAGTCAAGATACAAGTTAACAGAAGCATGTTGCGGAAAGATTGTAGGTGAAGTTTTTTTCAGTTAAGATGTAAGAGAATAAAGTTTATTTTTCCCTCTTCCGAACAGTTGTAATTTTTGAGATATGTGGTTGTAGAAAAAAACGCGACGGTATGTAGTTTAAGGTAAGCATTAAAAGTGTAAAATTAATTATTAAGTTACAATTTATGTTGAGAAATTAGCTTTTAAATAAGTACAACATTAAAAAAAAAACAAAACCGATGAAGATTTTTTTTCTAAGTAAATGTGTTATAAAATACTAACATTTGATTATTTGACCCTTATGATGCAAAATATTAAATTCAGTTACGATAAAAGTACCTAAACCAAATCTGATATTGATTTAATAGCTCGTAAGTAAACAAAGACTTCAATTTCTTATTTCATAAATCAAATAATAAAATATCAAAGGACGCGTTAGTAATAAATTTCGCCGTAAGATTTTTCTTAGCTGCCGAAGGGGGACTAAACAATGAACACCGCCAGGACTTACTCCTTAGTTAGCGAGCAGTTCTTTAGTTTACCTTTGCCCCTTTATTCTTGGGACGTCAAGCAGTTAACACGTGTCCTTTATAAGTACCTATAGTATGTACATTACGATGACTCACGTGGACTTTATCAAAAGGAACTCGTGTACAAAGCAACGTAAGAAGTGTGCTAAAATTCTGACCATTATTTGGAAGAATTAAAATGCTATTTCAAATTATATTTATAAATATTCTGTAAGATATTATAATTTGAAAAACTCTTTTTTACATACATCGCGTTCTATATTTTAACTTAGTGTTGAATATGTAACGAGGAGTAGCAGTTATCCAATCAATTCAATGCATTATTAATTTTAACGGGAATTTGTTCCAGGACAGGTAAGAAAAAAAAATCTTGAGACTAAAACATACACCAATTTAAATCAATATTGATTACACAATATTGAGCTGTTTCACTACCAATGAAGTGTTTATCCAGGTGGTTTCAACAATGCCTGGTTGTAAATCAGTGATTTAGTTTTTTTTGAGAGGATTTATCAGAATAATGATGTTGCTTAGTATTAAACTAATTATTAACCAATCGCACCACACCGTAAGAGTTACTACACCGTAAGAGGCACTTAACCGTAAAGCAATACCGCACATTGAAAAATAAATATTAATTTAAATACGAAAATGTACAAGTGAAGCAGTCATGAAAACATATTATATTAGAGACTAAGGATGTTTTGATATCTCATTATAGACTAAAGATATTTTTACTAGATTTTAAGCCAGTGTTTCAGCACGAAAGAGGCTTTGAAATAAGAGACGTAGATCTATAATCATTTTCCCTGCCAACTAAAAATTCTCCGACATACTTATTTTACTACCCTTTTTCATTTAATTGCAATCAATAGTTTAGCTTTGGATGTATAACGACTGTCGGAACCTCTCTATATTGTATCCGAATAATCATTGTATCATTGCGAAGTAGGAACAAATCGCAGACATACATGGCACAGACAATTTACATAACATTACAATATAATATAAATTGTAATCGACGAAGATCGAGAAGAATATATTATATTCTAGTTGATCTTTGTCAACAATAATTTCACCATTTTTCAATTGTGACCAAAAGCTTTTTTAAATGGACTTCTACTTCATCTACAATAAATATATTTTTTATCAAGATAATATCAATATCAACTAAATATATATTTTATTGACACTGCCTTAGATATGTGCAGACAACATAATATGTTTTATTATGAATAAGTACATTTATATAGTATTAGTTAAGCGTGTTACAAATATCCGCAGCTGTAAAGAAATTCCATTTTGATACAATAATACCTAGCAGTGTTGTAATTGAAAATGAATGATAGATAATATTTATTGTATTAGAAATATTTATGTAATATAAAAAACCGGCGATTTATCTGGATTATGTTAATATTCGATTGAATGAATTTGTACAAAAAAACATTCAAAGTATTGTGCTAATCAAAGTATCAAGTATAGAAAATGAAATCTCCTGAAAAATGACACCTGTAATCCGGATAGAATTATAATATAAAGAAGTGATGTCAAATGAACTACATACTTTAATTAATTGTACAAACGATTAGAGAGGATCCTTTTAGAATTAAATATATTGATATTTCTCCCTTATACATTCCAAAAACAAGGAAATGGCAATTGAATTAATAAGAAGATCAAATTTGGATTATTGAGATTTTGTACACTTCCATGTATTTTGTCACTAACGACCCGGGTTTCGCCTTTAGCCATCTTCAGGCATTCGAGCACACGAATGGACTCGAACTGACAGACAGTAAACAGTGTCTAACGTTTATATAGAAGATACAAATACGACAAATATTATTTACGAGGTAAGATATTATACGTCTGAGAGCCACACTGATACCTGAGTTAACATTTCGAGAATTACCTTAATCCTTATTTTGTAAACAACCCATTAGCAGAGTGGCGAATTGCCGCTTTCCAACTTCTTTTAGAAATACCAGTGATTTCACAATTATAATAGAATTGTGGGTTTCGACGGGATGCAATTCGACGAAAGGGTAAATATATACAATCATTCCACGTTTAGTGACATCTGTTAGGTGTTTCAACGTATAGTATATAATAACGGAGAATTAGGAAGGTTCAGCTGCTCATTCAGAATTGGCAAGGAATTTAACTGGGCTCTATTGATTTCCAAAATTTCTTGATAAAATAATTTATGATTCCCCATGTTTTTATGCAACAGTTTAACCCCATTATCCGCATTAAACGTATGGTTCGAAAGGCGAAACCCGGGTCGTTAGTGACAAAATACATGGAAGTGTACAAAATCTCAATAATCCAAATTTGATATTGAAATTCCATCAAGCACCCTCAGTCGATGTCTTAAATTATACTTAAATTATAATAAGAAGATGTTCTTTCTGTTGTTTGCTTATATATAACAATTCAGAATAAAACTCATGTTACGATATTTATGACGAATAAAATAATGGAGAGGGACCGTAGTGAAGTTTCTCTAAAAATGGCTGGAGAAACGCCGGTAGCTATCATAATATTATGGATATTGATAAACAGTTGAAGCTATTTAGATGACGTAATGAAATTGTAACACGACATCGAGAGCTTAACAGGAATGTACTAGTATTTAAAATTTAAACGGTATTTTCGATTTAGCAAATAATATGTGTTTGTTTAACAAAAATAATGAAATTATATATTGTATCGTATCAAGGCGATCCCTGTTTGAGAATATACCTAAGTGATTCATATTATGTTGGATAAGCTCTTACTATCATTTACTGTAAAGATAAGAAATCCTAGCGATCCGGTATGAGATTAAATATAACAGCAGCTGCCATAAAACTACAATCGATATTATTCTTATTTCTCAATCTTGGAAAGCTCGTGCCGAAGTTCCATTTTTTTGCAATCTTCTGTCAATAGTGTCCGTATGCTCTATTTTTATATTAATTTTCGTGTTTCACTTTCTGAACATCTGCCCCATAAATTCTATCAAAAGACGTTATGTTTTCTTCGAGCAGACAGAAAATCTGATGTATGTACTTTATAATTCTATTGTACGTATTGATCCAGATCTAGTTTTGTACAAAATCTTCACAATAGGATCACACCTGAATGGGATATAATGCAATATTATCTAAGAAAGCGCCCTACAATGAAAGCGGTGCGGTAGTCAACGCGAATAATAATGTATGGGTAAGTAGGGCAAATATACCGGTTCAGGAAGCGGGGTAAAAACTGTAATTAAAATTTTGTAAGTATTTACTAAAATCAGCAGTGAAGCAAATACAAATATATTCTAAGGAAAGCAATTCTAAGTCATTAATTAATGAACTTGTATGTGCACAGCATTACAAGTTCAACAAATTTTTCGATGTATCTATCAAACTGGTATATATGTCCGCAACGCATTTATATTTTTAGTATAAATCGGTGAAATATGAAAATTATTTTTATTGAAATATTGTATTCATTTTTCGTTGTTTACTTACAGGATTGAATGTAATATATTGTCAAATCAAATTGAAATATTTATTGATTAAGTTTAAATGTGATTTGGTTAAAGTACTTTCTATTACAGAACGCACAACACACACTCTCTCCCTCGCTTTCTCTCTCGCTAAGAAAATATTGATAGGTAGCAATGCCGTCTCGTACTAATATACTATCTTTTAAATTTGTACACACGCAAATCGACGCAGCGAATTTTATATGAAAATCAGGCTTTTACATAAAACTACTTATATTTACGGATTCGGAGAAACGGTCATTCTCTAATCTCTGAGTTATATGTAAGTGGACTTTTATAACTGGGCAGGACTTTTTATAATACTTAATGAACAAGGCATTTAATGAGCAACAAGATTTTTGTCACTTTATTTCAGTCCGTTATTTCTTAATGGCTGAAAGAATTCAGCATTTACTTATTTGCATCACATATTAAGTAGGTTCAAGATTTTACTTAAATAAGTCTACTCCTTTTTACGGAATATTAGTTGTTGTTATATTGTATTTTGCAGTTAACAAAAATATTTCAATTGTTTTACGTATTTCTTTAAAACACCCCTAGGTATATACTTGCCCCGATTTACCCCCAGGGGGAAATAAGCAGACAGATTCCGTTAGATATCTTTACAAATCATCTTCAATGAAATCAGACACAGCTAATACATCCGACCGATATATGAAGAAGAAATCCATCCTTGCAAAAAATAAAATGTAAATGTAAGTACTTGCACTTTTATTCCTTAGCTTTTTACGTAGGGTAGAGAAGACCGTTATATTCCCTTATTGAAAGAGGGACCGGAACTACAAGGTCAATATTTAAATATGCGCGCATTTCAATATTGACCTTGTATCTTATAAATTATCTACTACAAATCGTACATACAATTGGTGGGTTTATTTTATATTGTTATAATAAAACTTTTATGAGAAATACTACTCTTAATTTTTTAATTTTTATTAACATCTGATATGTTTTAGTAATCTACCTTCCATCCTATTCTTAAAAACGGGAAGTAGCGAGAGTGTTTAGCTGACCGCTAGGTCTATCCTAGCACTATCTTTCAATCAAGAGGAGGTTGAGAGACTGAGTAACAAGCAGTTCACGCAGAAAAAAATATTTTGAGATAAGTTCCACTGTGAGTAAATATGCTCTACATTGGGAGCGAGCATGGTTTCAAAAAAATCATTTAGTGATATTGCCGACATTAAAGAGTTTGCTGGTTAATTCTTGATGAAGATCAATGGATACGAATTTTATAAGTTGTGAATATTCAAACATAATTATTTATTTAATTTAAGCAAAAATCCACTTTGATACTTCGTACTGAAAATTGACCTAATTATCATATTGTGATTCTCATTTTGTACGGCTTCTAAGAGTAACAGGTGCATGGTGGTGAGTTTATTTTATATCGGATTGTATTTCATGTTAATAAAAATGAATATTACAAAATTATTCTATGTACTTTGACCACAATGTTCAATATTATCTAGGTACAAAAATACACTAGGACTGAAGATAAATTTTGTTAAATGGTTAATAAATTTTTATAGGTAATAAGTCGTCTAAATGCCCTTCAATATATCTTTAAAAAAAACAGATCAACGTTTCTAGAAACTTCCGTCGAGCTTAATATATATACTACAATCTATAGCGTTATTTCGCGTTTTTTATTTATATATAGCAGGCGCGTGCGGTGGTTTTATCTCTTTCTCGCTCAAACACATGAAGAGTGAAGGTGCAAGCGAGATGCAAGGGCATGCGGCGCATGCTCTTGTATCCTTTTTGCTTATACCCAAATTAGGTTGTGCGATAGAGATAGTGATAAATCCACCGCACGTCGATGATATAGCACTTTTCTCAGCGAGGTTAAGTTCTTCTTACATTTTTAGCTATAACACATGTAACTTAGTCAGGAAGTTAGTTTATGCTTAAATAATTTCATATTTCACTTTTCTACACTCTATTTTATCTGAGACATTAAATTTAAATTAATGTAGCGAGTGTAAAATACTCTAGTCAATAATTTTTAATATAACTTTATTTGACGTTTAAACGTTTATTTATTTTGTATGCTATTTATCTACATTTTGTATATAGAAAGTTTCAATAATATGGATTCTGTTGATCTAGCGAATAATCGATGATAATTATGTCTTAATATTGAGTATAGCAATCACTATTAGCTCCTAAAACAGTTTTTCCTGAGGGTATTGCATAACACATTCTAATCCGGGCTTGATCATTCCGATTATTCCAGCTTTTCTCCATCACGCTGACAATAACAAGTTTTTCTAGACTCTCAAAGCCTTTACGACGAAGAGCTGAGGAATCCATATCCGGTAAATGGTTGTAAGCCTGACTTTCGTCTTTGCCTTCCGAAAGATGAATTATTCAGTTCGTTTGACAGTCCGTGGAATCCTGATTAAAGACTTGAAAACCACATCTTCAAAGTATCGAATCGCTTATTTTAATTAATCTTTCCGTCATTACAATTTATCTAACCTTTCTTTCACAATATGTTCGATCAGCAATGAGATAAATATTAATGAAGTCTTGGTTACAGTGGTAAATATAATATTTAAACTCATTCGCTTTCTCATTGCTTAACTTTACAAGATTAGCGCTTGTATAATGTGTTCCGTCACTTTTACGCTTAGGAAAAAATGTGATTTAGAAGAAAATTAGCAATACATCGTGGAACACTCGTTTATAATTTTAAACAAATTTAAAATATTCGAATCATGTTCGTAAAACAATTGAAAATAGCTTTTATAAAATGATCGATTTCAAACTGACTGCAGTTGTTTTTGGATTGTTTATTTATTTGTATTTAACTCCAATTGGAATCAATAAAAATCGAGCAGTAGTGGAACGTGTCATTTTTAATGTTTCACGGAATGACATTTTTGACATAGTTACAAACCCGGATTGCTTTGATAAGGTAAATAAAGTTATGCAAAGTCGATTACATAATGGGTTTATATTTTTTAATTTCAATCCATGCATAAATGTTACTTATAATTTGTTGCACGTGTATGATAAATAAAATACGATGAAGCAATATCAGATCGGTAAAATATTAACTGCAGAATAATATATATTTATTTGCCATTATGATATTAACTAATGATAAATAATGTGACCTTTTGGTGTTATAATTGTATTGTTTATCCAAAGAAATGAAATACCTAGTATCCATATTGACTCGAAAAGCGAGATCGATTCTAGGATTAAATGATAACATTTATTTGGTATTTTATAAATGATTAGCATCTGCATTATTGTCATAAAATATTCAGTTGATTGGAATATAAAAGTTTAGGCAAATAATAGTGATTTCAAAACATCTAATTTTATACAAATTTAGATGCGTGCGTGATTTTTACATTCATTTGGGAAGTTCACTTCCGTTAAAAATGAAAGGGGGAAAGTCGGTGGGTGCATAATTAATAATGAATGTTGAGGAACTTAATTAAAAATATTAAGCTGTTTTTTATTTAATTGACACAATCACCTTTAAAATTAATTAAGATTATAAGATATTTATTTAACTATTGCGTTTTTCAATTGGGGATAAAGACGTTTAAGAAAAATAAAAGCATTCATATTTATGTTTACTTAAGCCAATAATAATTATTTTAATAACCATAATAAGTTTTTCGTAAGATATATTTATATATTACTATAATATCACAACAGCGCAATATTGAATTACATTGTAAATAAAATATGTACTTTTTTAAAAGCTAAAACATTGTACTCAACTCACTATGTTTACAAATTTAATTCTTTTGCATTAAAATTATAAGTATCAATACAAAGCAAAATAATTCATTACAGCACTTTCTCTTTCCCTGGTAATAAAAATTAATTTATTTTGGGTTTCATAAAATTGCCCCCAGGCATTATTTAAGAAAGTACCTAACAAATATTAACAAATAGTTTTCAATTCATCAAGTTTACGATGTAATTAAGTAGATGTTTACTAATTGAGCTTTATCTATTGAGAATCATTATATAAACAGACAAAGTGTTTCATGGAAAAAATGAAATGATTTGATTTCTAATCTAGATTTAAAATCGCAATACAACATTATTTAATGCTTTGAATTTTGTTTTTCTGTAAACAAACTTAGTATAAGTCAATATGGGATAATCATTTTAATGTTATAAACGTATTTTATTTTCAGTGGTTTCGATGGATTTCGAAGGTGTCATATGCTGATGCAAAGTTTTTTGGAGAAGGGAAAAAGTACAGCGTGATTTTTGTTAGAACACCAATAATTTTCAACACTACAGAATTGTCTGCCAAAGAGAACGAATTACGAATGACGTTTGAAGCAGATACCGTTCTGCGACCTACATTTGAATTGAAATTGTTTAAAACATGTCCCAATCTGAATTATCCAAGAATAAAAGTATCATTAGTGATTAATTTTCGACGAAATTCGCAGCTTTTTCATATATTCATGGGACAGATAATAAAATCGGTTGCCAAAGATCGCATGAATGAAGCGCTTTTCAATTTGGAAAACATTTTGAAAGGCTTTCTACATTTACCTATTCATAAAATGCTGTAAAATATAATATAAAGAGTTTTACATTTTAGTATGTAGTTTTACTTTATATTTTTTATGAGTACGTAGTAAAAACAAGTTTTCCAATATACTTGTATGAATGAGAGAACTGTATTTTCTGGTAAAAATATGGTTTGGATATTTGATCAATAAATGGTTTTGGTAGCTTTCCAAAGATGGTGTTATTATAGAATTCTGTTTTATCCACAGAAAACATTTTAAATTATTCTCTATTCTGAAGTTGGCAACTGATGCTTGATGCATTTATTTGACAACTTTTCCATGTGCGTTCGTAAGTTAGGTTAAAAACTGTAACATTCTACCAAACTATGTAGATATTTATAAATAAGGTAAGTTATAATTAATTTGACATTTATAACTGTTGTTAATTTTGTATTCTGTATTATATTGTAACTTTTGTGTTTTCCTTTTCTTAACCGAATGCTTCGAGCATGGCCACTCTTAAATTTAGTCCATTGAATGAAATTATATTTTATAGCATCACTTCTGAGGCAATTATGGCTAGCGATGATCTGCCAGGTTTTGCCGCCTATGGAGATGATGATGACGTCATTGGAAATGGAGAAATCGCCAAGAAGAAAGCAAAAAAGGGTGGAGGGTTTCAAACCATGGGGTTTGATCCCTCCATCCTCAAGGGGATAAAGAATCGAGGCTACAAATTGCCCACACCTATTCAGAGAAAGGTACACGTTCTTAGCCATTTTTTTACAAGTTATACCAACTTTATATTTTTACAACATGTGCTTTTGGTACAGGTGTTATATTTGTCCTGATGCATTAATTACATTCTACAGATTTTATCGGTACACGCAATCTCTTTGTGGAAACAAATCCTCCATGCAACCAGCTTTATATTTTGTTAATAAAATATCACTTTTAGGTTAAATCTGAATATTAGGTGTTTTTGTCATCATTCAAACATCAGTTATATTACATTAAGTGTTCTTTAGGATATCAAGTGCTGTATGTTATTTATCTTTCAGAGTATACCCCTCGCATTGGAAGGCCGAGATGTAGTCGCTATGGCTAGAACAGGTTCCGGAAAGACAGCTTGTTTTGTTCTTCCGATGTTAGAAAAGCTTCTCTCGTCTCCGGGAAAGACTTCATCAATCCGAACAGTTCGAGCTCTCATTCTTACTCCAACTAGAGAACTTGCGCTTCAGGTAATCTTAATAAATTTTATGTGTCTTGTTAATGGCATTTTTGAAATGTGCCAGTAGTACACTAACTTCCACTCAAAGCTTTGCTGATAATCTTGGATATGATGGAGGTTCCTCTGCACCGCACTGACAATTTTATAACATGTGGGTAAATTGTCGCATTGGTAAAATGTATTGTGTATGGCAGAAATACATACTGTCGTGTACACAACAAACAGAAGTGAAATATACTGACTGAACTTAGTAATCTTGCTTAACGAAGATTTGCGACAGCATCCTAAAAAATCATTTCTGGTGTAACAGGTGTACAGTGACTCAGGTACATTTGCACCATATATTATGTAAGAAAATAAATAGTTAAAGAACTCTTAAGCCCCATTAGATATGCTAAGTATGGCAAGGAGTAAACATTTGTAGCCATTCTCATTATCATGAAAGAGAGTTTAAAATTTGTTATAAATTGATATGACTATGCTACTTATACATAAATCACATTTTAATTATTGCAGACCCTGAAGTTTGTCCGTGAATTGGGAAAATACACTACTCTCAAAGTAAGCGCAGTTCTTGGTGGTGATTCTATGGAGCAGCAGTTCAGCACAATGCATATGGGGAAACCAGACATCCTGGTGGCAACACCAGGACGATTTCTCCATTTGTGTGTTGAAATGGATTTGCAACTCTCCAGCGTCGGTATGTCTGAATTAGATCATGTTTTGATTTCTTTTTGATTCTTTAAGAATTGAAGAATAAATAAATAATCTTATCAATTGCATGAATAGAGTCAGACATGTATTTGTACAAAGTCCTTAAGATACTATCAATTTAATCTGTCTCAAAACAAAATCTTAACTGCACATTTGTTTCTACTGTAATGTACTAAAATTAATCATTACGTTTTTCAGAAATGGTGATCTTTGATGAAGGCGATCGTCTCTTTGAGCTTGGCTTTGGTGAACAGCTTCGAGAAATATTGGCTCGGCTTCCCACTTCACGTCAAACTGTCCTCTTTTCTGCCACGCTACCTTCAGCACTTGTAGAATTTACCAGGGCAGGATTGTCTGACCCCATTCTTTTGCGGTATGTCTTTATAGTCATGATTTAATATGTTCTTTAATTTATTTTTCAATTGAAAAGAAAACTCACCAAATCCTATTTGCACATTCAATTAAAATCATTGTAACATTTGTAAAGACTGTAAATTATGATTCAACACTTGGTGCTCAAATAATATGTGAATACACTATGAATTCTGTTCACAGCAATTTGCAAAAAGTAGACTCTATGTTGTAAACTTTTCCGAAAACTAACCATTTTTTTATTTGAATTAATATCATAATGTATGATATGAATCTATGTCTTGATTTGATCAGATGAATAATGTACTATATATATAATCGTTCTGTTTCAGACTTGACGTTGAATGGAAGTTGCCCCCAGAATTATGGTTGGGATACATTTACTGCAGAGGCGAGCAACGCGAAGCCACTTTGCTACTCATTCTCAATCGCGTTCTGAATAAAGCTTCCCAGGCTGTTGTGTTTGTCGCCACCCGACATCACTGCGAATACCTACATCTAGTAAGTTTAATAATTTTTTTTTTTATAATTATAATTCTTATTGTTTTTAGTCAGTTTTTGTTCTTAAAAATATAAAAATTATGATCTATTTAAGGGATACTTAAACCAAGAAATCAAGAAATTTTACAAAAATCTTCTTTTTTTCAGATACTCAATCGTGCTAGAATTGAATCCGCCTGTATCTACTCTGGACTCGATTCGTCAGCAAGAAAAATTGCAGCCGCCAGGTTTACCACACGCAAATGTGCTGTCCTACTTGTGACAGATGTCGCCGCCAGAGGTCTTGATCTTCCCGCTTTGGACACAGTTATCAATTATCACTTCCCTGCCAAGCCAAAGTTATTCGTCCACAGAGTTGGTGAGTCCGGTTACATTTATTGTGGTGGCTACTAGCCTCATATAGTCTCATTTATTACCACTAAATAATTTTTTAAATTCCGCTTGTAAAGTCATAATATACATCTGTTAGATCATTTCAAATAGAAACTTAAGAGCCTCATCACAAAGCAGACTCTTAGCATGATTTGACAACTAATGCTTTTTTAGATTGGAATATTCGGTAGTTATTTAGTGCCATCTGATTTAAATGGAGTGTGCAACATTAGGTAGTGCAGGGTTAACACTTGTGCATTTTACAACCTAACTATACAAGGCTTAAGATAAATATATTACAGTACCCAGTTGAAAAAATTCAATCTATATAAGGTATGTTTGGATTGTTGTGGTCTGTCTTTATTGAATTAGTAATCACAGCAATTTATTTTAAATCCTATACCTATCATACCACTGTTGCAGCATAAAAACAATGTTACAACAATTAAATACATCGTATTTTTGTTTAATCCTTTGCTCAGCCTATTATTTAAAATATACATTTAGCAATCTAAAGTTTTTTTTTTTTTTGATATCCAGGAAGAAGTGCCCGTGCTGGTCGCTCAGGTCGTGCAATCTCAATTGTCTCACCAGAAGACATTGCCCATTTATTGGATCTTCACTTGTTCCTCGGTACAAATCCCATCGCATCTGATTGTTTGGATAAACCTGCCCACGTCGATGACTGTCCATCACTAGTATGGGGGGCTCTTCCTACAGACCAGCTAGACATGAGGCAGGCAGATGTGCTCAATTGGCAGCAAGATTCCTCTGATATTGTAAGGAAAAAATTTGGCAATTTTTAATCTATGATTTGAATACGATTTATAATTATGAATTTTCATAACATATCAATTATTCTGTATTGTTGAATTGACTTATCACAAAAAACGCTTAAGAAGAATAAGTGAAGAAGTATCAAATACATAGTTAGATTTGAGTAATTTTTAATGTACCATATTTTCACATTTCAGACTGACATGCAGCGTGTCTGCCGCAATGCTTGGGGCCAATATCTTAGATGTCGTGAAAATGCATCCAGTGAATCAAACAAGCGTGCCAAGCTTCTCAAGCCACCCGTCAAGATTCATCCATTCTTTTTGAATAAAAAAGATCCTAAAGACGAGACGCAAGCCACCACTGAAGATTTTCTTTCTCAAATGAAAAACTATCGTCCCAGAGGAGTAAGTTACATTATTAAACGATAACATTATTTTTATCTTTTGGCTGTGATGTAATGATTCTCTGTTTATTGTTGATTAATATATCTAATTGATTGCTTTTCCAAATTGCAGACTATCCTAGAGCTTGGAGCGAGAAATGATGCACCTAATTACATCGCAATGAAAGCCAAACGACTATGGCACAAAGATAAAATTAAGTTAATCGTGAAAGCAGAACTCACTGGTGGATCTCTACCGTCTCGGCCGCAGGTAAGATAACTATTTTTATTGTCACTGCTGACAATTTATAGCTGATTCAATGTTGACACAGCTAATTGGTAACATTATATAACTCTAAAGTGACAGGACAGGTAGATAGTCCACTATGTAAATGTGGCAATATGATCCAGGATGCTGATCACATCCTTTGGGAATGTCCAGACATGAACAACGAACGGGAAAAATTGCTCAAGACGATACGACTATCAGTCGGATCTGTCGGCCCCGTCGGTCATGCCGACTTGGTTGCATCTCTGACAAATTACAAGGCATTTAAAGAGTTTACGGCGTCTTATGGAAAGCGATTGGAACGCAATTCCTTAACACATTAAACCCCTTGTTTTACCTTTTCTTTTTTTTTAACACTTATTTTAAACATAACCTACTGCACACTAGAGTGCATGCAACCAAGTCTTGAGGAATTTCTCCTCGGACATTCCTGGCAAACATTTGAAACACGCATAACGTTGTTACGCTGCGGAATACACTCTGTAAGAGTGTGAAGCCGTAGTGGGTGGTGGTGGGTACAACGTTGAGTACCCTAGGGCATTTAAAAAAAAAAAAAAAACTCTAAAGTGAGTTGTGTTACTGCCTAGCCTTTCCCACTCGCCTACTGTTTCAAACCATTTCTACTGGGTACAATTAGTGGTAATGTCTATTGACTAACATGTATTCACAACCAGCTTATAAAAAGAATAAATTATTAACTTTGAATATACAGTGATTTTAAATATAAAAGCAATTTTAATAGGTGTGTTACCCATAATTTATAACATTAAGATTTAATGCCTTGTTGGTAACACAGTAAAATATCAGCTTTTATTAATTTATAAACAATATTAAATGAAGTATTGATCTTTCCTCGCTGGCCAATATAAAAATTACCTTTGAATTAATTTGTCGCATGATTTGTTTACCTCAGCACAGACTCAATTTATTTGATAAAGGATTAATGATCTTTTATATTAAATCTTCCGAGAATAACCAGAATGCAAACTTGTATGTCGAGAAATATGTTGCATTAACATCCGTTTTATTAAAAATTCATCCATAAAGTATTCATTACCGTGTGTAATGAGTCTTGACTAAACATTTAAATGTTCTGGTATTTTTAACAGTACTCCAAATTTTTAATCAATCTACCTTTTTCTCTACGATTTCAGCCTTCTAAGAGTGATGAAAACACAGAAGAAGATCTAGCGAAAGCCTTCCCTACAATAATCGGAGGTCATACCAAGTTTGATGAAAATAAAATATACTCCAAGAAGCGGAAACGGACCAAGGAAGTTGTGAGAGATCCAAATTACATTCCTCATCAAGCTAGCGATAGTCATACAGAATTGGGGTACATAATTGTTTTTACATTGTTTTAAAAATTAATTAGATTTGAATGTAATTGTAATACTTCGACAGATATTTATCTTGTATGTATTCATAATCGTTCGTGGTATTTTAGGTTAGCTGTTAACTTTGGCTCTGAGGCTCAAAAGGCGCAGATGGAGTTGGCACCTGATACCCATGAAGATTTAAGAAAGGGCCACCAGAGCATGAAATGGGACCGTAAGAGGAAAAAGATGGTTCACGTTGACCCTGTAAGTAAAAACTGCTGACATTTTTTAAAAAAATAACTTGACAATATTTATCAAGAGATGTTTGTGAGCATTGTGTTACTTATGACCTCAGCACAGGTTGATTCCCCATCTTGATAAGTTGCCTAATGCATTTTAATTCAATTAGCAGCGAATTTGTCAAGTTATAAAATGAAATTATATAATGGCAATGAAAGGCGATAAGAGAGTACACAGTAATTTAAAATCATGAAATCCTGTGTTCTCAAATTATTTTTATAAAATGTACCTACAAAAACCTTGTATGATAAACCCTTCTATGCTTAAACTAATGTCCACAGTAAAATTGCTACATGTGTCCCAAGAAGTTTTCTATTAGCCACTCTGCATTACTGATGATTGTTTTCTTGCAGGATAATGGCAAAGGGAAAATGATCAGAACTGAATCCGGAGGCCGCATCCCTGCTTCATACCGCAGTGGTCGCTATGAGGCTTGGAAGGAGAAGAATCATCAAGCTGAAGAGGATGTGGGAGGCGATGATGACGATGATCCAGGTCCACAGTCTCAACAGCAAAATAGACCAGGTAAATATGACACTAAATTATCTTTTTATAAAAATATTCATCATTGAGTAGATTTTGTGAATTATTTTGCTGCTCAACTTGTTCCTAACTTCAATTTGTTTTAAGATTGGCATGAAAACAATATACACTTTTATATATTCAACCTACTCAATTGGTGCTAGTAAAATACGTTACAAGATTATTGTTATAGACATGAAACCGGTGAAATAAACAAAAGAAAACGATAAAAAACATTGAGATTACACATACATCGGATAGCCATCCCACCAAACATTTAATTTTTGTAGCAGTACGAAAACCTTATGTAGATATAATGAAAACAAACTTATTCCGAGGATGTAATTTTAGTAATTGCTTAAAATTCATAAAAAATAAATAGATATCTATTTTTCTACATATGTCATTAATCAACCTTGGCTACTAAAGTAAAATCTGAATATAAGTGACAAAAATTTCTAAAAATACTTTTAAAATAATAATACTAAATAATACTAAAATAAAAATACTAAAAATAAATTTCTAAATCAAGGTTAACCATCCTTTTTTTGTTTGAAAACAGAATTTATTTATGGAGAATTCCTTATATTAAACTTGTACTGAAATGTTTTCTCACTGAAGCGCATTCAGAAAGTTTTATTATATTTTCATAAATGACACTTTGAAAATTCTTATGCACTCGAACTATAATTTATTTTGTTCTTTTTGTAGTATCTGAATTCAGACCGCAATGGATTAAACACAATGAGCGGTTGGCTCAGAAGAAAGCAAACAAATCCAATAACGAGCTCAAGACCAACCAACAGATTCTGAAGGAGAGATTG
The DNA here is from genome assembly GCA_022494535.1 of Himalopsyche phryganea. NCBI lineage: Eukaryota > Metazoa > Arthropoda > Insecta > Trichoptera > Rhyacophilidae > Himalopsyche > Himalopsyche phryganea. The sequence goes on along the minus strand of JAGVSL010000132.1, from coordinate 353,581 downwards.
AAGAAGCAAAAAATGAAATCTAAGAAAGCTAAAGGAAAGAAAGGGAAAGGCAAAGTTAACAAAGGCAAAAGCCGTGGAAAGAAGCGGTAATCCACGAAATAGTATTTTCAATTTTGTGTAAATTAAAAAAAAAAATATAACTATAAAATACACGAAAGATACTTGATATAATCTTAAGTGATTTTTTTTATAAATATGACAAAGTTCCAAGCTTTACTATATTAGAAAAATGCCTATTGTTTCAATTGAAATGTCACTTATACATTTTGTTAAATATCCATTGTGAAATTTCTCTGAAGATTTATATTGTTTTGCATTTTCGATTGATTAAAAGGGATACAAATGTTATTCTCATAAAGAATTTTTTTTTATTGTTCCAGTATTGTAAATGCTTTCAAGGTGCTCTTCTATAAAATAAAAATTATTTTATATATATAATTCATTGTTTTTTTCCTCTAACCTTATTCCTGTTAAATAAACTCCTGATTTATATTTAATCTGATAGTCGTTGTGTACATATCATCCTATTGGCTTGAGCACTACATGCAATTATATAAATTTCAAATAAATGTAGTGGATTAAATAGAAATATAAATAAACAAAAAGTTCTAAAAATAGAACTCAATTTGTTTTGTACTACCACATTTTTTATAATGGACAGGATCGGTATCATACATCAGTTGATAATGCTCGCAATGGACGAAACCAGTTCTGTTCATTGTGAAAAAGGTGAAAATAGTACAAAACAAATTGTATTTTATTCTATAAATATAATGCCTTTCCACCAAGAATTGACAGTTAACACCTTAACATCATAATGTTTTGGAAGATGCTAATCAAATCCTATGGGAATGGGTCTAGTCAGCATATTGCATTTAATAACATTGGGTCAGTAAGAAATAATAAATTGTCAGCGATCAGTAATTTATATGAAATGGTCAGTTATTTATATAAAACATAAAGAAATTTAACCTAACCTTTATTTTTTGGCAATTATTTACTGACCATTTATCGAATTGGATGGGACTAAAAAAATTATATAGAAAGTGCATATCTTTTCAATGGCATTATTCATGTTATTTTTTTAATTGGTTTTCTCTCAATATGCTCACTAAAGATAAGTCCGTGCAACCTAAGCTAGACGTAATTATGCAGGAAGTAGTCAATCCACAAAAATTAAATATGATAGAGATCAGGTCTGTAGGCCAGTGGCTACCAAACTTTTTGAGAAACGAGCTGGATTGAATTTTTTATAAACTTGACAAGCCGGACGACAAATATATTCACATTGGGATATCAATTTATATTAATATCGGCTCCATGGCACAGTTGATAACATCGTTGGCTATGGTTACGGATCTCACGCGTTCAAGTCCTAATATGGACAGTTTCATAAATTGATCTATCAATCGATTTATGGATATCTGCTGGTAGTCATGAAAGTTTGTGATGTCGAAAACTCCCTCCCACCTATTGAGCAACTGAGTAACAAGCAGTTCTCATAGAAATATTGTGGATTGGCTACATTCTACAGAACTACATTAAATTACTATTTTCCTGTCTATCTAATATATATTTTTATTAGAAGAATCAATTCAAATAATAACTAAGTAATCATTTTCGTCGCTAATATGGCGCCGCCAATAACAGATTAAAACTTTTCTAGAAGCTTTGAAAGCTCTATTGCCTGTTCACGAATTCCTTTTTAGGATTATCATATACATGGTGTATGCAGTATAGGCACCGAAAGCTTTGATGTTTAAAATAACGTTTCAATGAGGCAGTCAATGATTGCAATCCTGGCCAGGTTTTTCAATTCCAGGAGTTCACTTATTCAATACTAGACCTGATGTATTACATAATTATAATTGTATACTTACCATTATTGAAAACATTGGTGAACGATGAAATACAGTTTGATGAATTGAATATATTTGAATATCGTAATAAATAAAACTTAAGAAACCCTAGCAATTGTAATGAGCAGAATTTATCAGAAAATACCTATACGCCATTTTGTAGGTACAAAATTAATTGGAACTAAATGTATTTTGTAGTATATAGTATGTAAGTTATTACGCTATAAACAATTAGTAATCTTCTATTCAGTCAATTAATGCATGAAAGTATTAGATAGTAAATCATATTTTTTTTAATAATAATGACTCATGCTATTAAAGTTTGAAGTTTCCTCTTTCAGCTAATCTTTTCACGAGAAGTATCCACTTATACGTAGTTATCGTGTACCATATTAAAATGATCGTAATCGTAAAATGTCATTAATAAAAGAAGTTTCCTCGTCCTGTGGTGTCACTATAAATTTTGGGCCCCGATGCAAAATCACAAATGGACCTCTACTTATTTGTAAACAAGAGATGTTATAATTTCTTTCCGTTGATTAATAAAAAAGATATAGGCCCACAACTAAAGATAATAGTCGCATAAAAAGTATTAAGCATTTACGACAATTTTTTAAATTTCTTGTTTCTCGCTCCTTGCTAAAAGATCTAGAACTCCTTGTCCAGCTGGGCCCAAATGCATACTCATGCGACACGTTACGTTTAGTAGAGTTGCCACTTTATAACGCTGCACTACGGCACTAGGATATACGATCACGGAATACATACATGCTAGTATACACTGACACGTTCTGTGTTTTAGACACAAAGCGTATCAGTGCAGTAAAAAGTGCAAGGTTACAAATCTTCTCTGCAGCAACTATGCTACTACTGTGCGCATCTGATTATCGATCCATGAAATTCAATAGAGGCAACCAAGACCCGATCGAAAATGGTTACTAATAATTAATATCTATGAAAAAAGAAGCAAGCAAATAATTCGATTGTACCCTATTTCAAGACACGCTGTATATCATGGCATGCCGATTCAATAAAGGCGGCACACAAGTTTTCCGATAAAATAAGCCATTAATGACAGATAATTCTGCGGTTCTAAAAGTAATTGTCAGCATTTTATAAAGGCATAACTGCTAGAGCTTTGTTTGCAGACAATGCATGGAATGAAATAAAAATCACCTACAATTATTAATGTTTCAAATAACATTATTAATAAGGCAATACAATCATGTTATTTATTTATTTTCACAATTAATAGGATTTTTATTAATCCAATTACTACGAAAACAAATATTGAATACCTGGGTATACGTAATATTTTATATAAATATTATATTATATTACCAGGCCCATACAGAGGGGGCAGTTGCCACAAGCCTCTATTATTTGGGAGACTGACATTTGAAACATTCACAAGTCCATAAAAAATAATATTTATATCAAAGCAAAAATAATAATTTACTAATATTCGTTTAATGATAAAATTACTCTAATTACAATTATCCGAATTAAGATATCTCTTTTATTTGACAACTAAAATAAATCGTGTAAGGTCGAAATAATATATACAATAGTTTTATATTATGTTCTTCCTCAAAGATCAGAAAATTTAAATGAGGAAGAGGTATCCTGTTAAAAAACCCATGTCTTGGACCTTACAGAGGTCCTATATATTTTAAATTTAATATATTATATTCATTACTCGGACATACAGGTTAATAATTACAAAAAGCTTTTGCAATAGTATGGCTTTATATGATAAAAACATTCGAATATTATATGGACTTAATATTCAATATTCGAATATTAGGAATCATTACGATATTACGTCATTACGACAACAAACGTTTTTAGAGTCCCACAAAACATATTGTCAGATAGTGTTAAGTTGGAAAACAAAACTATCATTTTCAAAAAAAACACTACATAAATCTGAGTGATGGCAATATAATTATACTGAGACATCTATTAATATGCAGAAAGCATTTAATGTAATGCTTCATGTCTAAGTGATTAAGAAACTGTTATCTTATATAAGGCAGTAAAAAATAAAATAATATTATTTACGACTAGATTTATTATAAGAAACTGTTTGAAAAATATAGGGTGAACATTTATTCTGTCACTAATTTTTTTAATGTTTAACTACGCCTTAAAAACTATAACACAAAACAAGTTATGTTAAATTATGAGTAATTGGTTAAATAAATAATTTCCACGTCTTCGTAGTTACTGAACTAGATGTGATCGAAATAACCGTTCAGAGAAGATAGAATAATGATATTCAGTTAAAATACTGGACAAAGTTTAAAGAATGTCTGAAGACGAATTTTAAAAATCATGTCCGCCTCCAATGTTACTCAGTTGTTCAACCTCTCATTTTGAAGAAAGTAGGATAGGGCAAGGACAGGACTAGTGATTAGCTTATCGCTATCGCTATGTTACGTTTTTAGGATCAGATGGGTAGGATGAAATTCTAAACGTTACAAACATTCATTTCTACGAACAGAAATCCATAGATCAATTGAAAAATAAATTTATAAAACTGGCATTTGAACCCGAGACATCCGTATTCAATGAACATCTTAATGGCCGCATGTTTTTTTATTGAATTTCACCTGGCGGCCGTGCGATTTTGCAAAAAACTCGCAAAGAACTATCATTTCACCAAATTCACTATAATTTGTAAACAAATTAAATCTTAACCAAACTAAATTTGATGGCTTCCAGATACTTCGCCGCATAAATCAATTCCATTTTAGCCGTGGTTTTATATCTGTGGGTCGCATTCTTATGAGGTGTAGTGAAAAAAACTTAAATCTACTGAAAGGTCTTTTTGTTAAATATGTGAAATCTTGCAGATGTTATAGGTCACCCCGGGACGGGACACGGTTATCATAATGACTTGAGCAACATAAAAATGCCATATGGTTCATTGAATAAATCACTACGCAATGTGTAAGTAATAATAACCAATAATACGAGAGTGAGAAAAAAGTAAACGTGTACCATCTAGGGGTAGTTTTATAAAACCATTTAGTAAAAATTAAAAAAAAACAGTTTGATTTTTGTTAGTAATGCGTTGATGTGTATACTACCATCTCTCGTTGACATTTGAAACTCGATTATAACCCAGTACTTTTTCAATAGAATGGAATGTATGACTTAGGACTCATATATGAGTCTACGGACAGCAACCAAAGTTCTTCAAGGATTCAAATATGAGTCCGCGGCCATTCAGCTAAAGCATTAAGTAGCAAAACATGTATAACACCCACATAAGAAGTGGAATAAACAAAGTTTCGATGTTACATTAAAATATTTGTTTTAGTTTTTTGTTAATTGCTTACTGTTTGTTATTCATAATTATGTTGATTGAAAAATCAGTATTATCAAATCTAAAGTTGACCTTAGCGTAAAGTATAATCACTAGATAAACGATTTTAATGTGTATGTTTCGTATTCTTAATTGAATTTATAAAATAACGCTAACAGAATATCATATCAATGTAAGACCACAAGTGTAACAAAAATATTAGTATAATTTAAGACATCGACTGAGGGTGCTTGATGGAATTTCAATATTAAATTTGGATTATTGAGATTTTGTACACTTCCATGTATTTTGTCACTAACGACCCGGGTTTCGCCTTTCGGCATCTTCAGGCATTCGAGCACACGAATGGACTCGAACTGAGAGACAGTAAACAGTGTCTAACGCTTATATAGAAGATACAAATGCGACAAATATCATTTACGAGGCAATACATTATACGTCTGAGAGCCACACCGATACCTGAGTTAAAATTTCGGAAATCGTCCTAATCCTTATTATCTCCAAGAAGATATACTAACGCGGATATATTTTATCAATAATTTATTCTCCACGAAGCGAGAGATGAAATATGTATTGAGAAAGTTTTTGAGATGAATCGTCAGCGACAATCCAATATATATTATATTGTATGATGAGTTTGTATTTAAAAAAAGGACAAACAATGAATTTGATCATAGCAAGAACGGTACTCCGTAAAGTAAGTAACTAAGGAGTTTACTAAAGACATGGAAAAAATTAAGATAAATATTATACATTAATCCAACGTTAGATTAAGGAAAGTAATAACGATCTAATGACAAAATCGGTATAGGCCCGTCGTCAACTTTTGGACAGGACGTATATCCTGTAAGAAGCGTCGAAGCGTTAGACACTGTTTACTGTCTCTCAGTTCGAGTCCATTCGTGTGCTCGAATGCCTGAAGATGCCGAAAGGCGAAACCCGGGTCGTTAGTGACAAAATACATGGAAGTGTACAAAATCTCAATAATCCAAATTTAAATTTAAAAATATTAGTGTTGAAATAATAATTGTGCAATACGTATTAAGTAACGCTGTTGAAAATTAGTTGTAGCTGAAGGTAACCGGCCCAGTGCTTATATGAAAATCGTGGAATATACGATAAATATTTTAATACTTTTTGACTTTACAAGAAGATCTAAGAGTGCACAGTATTGAATTAAAAAACTCTTACTGGCGTTTTGAAAACATATTTTAATACTAATATTTTGATTAGGCACGTATGCTATAATTTCCGTATACTTAAGGTGGATTATTGTACAATATGTTACTCGTATCAAACCCTCTCAAATGTTCTGAAAATATGGTTCCCAGAATGACTAAGCACGTCTGAATATGCCAGTAGAAAATATAATTTCAGAACATCAGTCGTAGAGCACTTTGTTTAATGAGCTGAATTTCGCTGCATGCAGCTTGTATGATAATATTTATGGCCAGACATAACCAATAGTTTTATTTACCTGACTAATAAAATACCGTTAAAATTTTATTGTTCTTTCAACCATATTTTCGTGATATAAAACTTACAGTTTTTTTAATGTGATTTGTCATAGTTTTTAAACACTTTCCGACTGATATTCTTTATCATATTATATCGCTGGTAAAAAAAATAGAAATTAAAACACCCGCTAGCAATAAATTTATGAAAAAGTTGAGAGTAATTATGACACTGCTTTTAAGTTCTTTTCCCAATACATTTTTTTAAATGAAATTTTTAAGTGTACTTTTAAGTATGTGGTATAATTCACGATTTGGTGTTTATGATTGGGTTACACGTATTTATATAGCTGTAGGACATGTCCTATCTATTTTATAAAATATTGATGTTGACTGTAATATACATCAGATCTATTCCAAGATTTACACGGTAAATTGCTTACACAAAAACATCATGCAATAAGAAACAGTGTACTGACATTTGTTTGAAAAATGGAAGATTGGTTCCAGAAAAAATATTTATCACAATCCAGTTGATCTAGGTTTTCTATTATCACTGAAGTAATTATGAACATGCATCATATTTTATTTTTCATCAATAATAAGTAAGTAAATAGTATTTTTTAAGTCGTGTTGAACTGAAACTTTATCGTGTAAACAAAAACGTTATCGCAAATACTTTACCGTGTAAAACTGCGATTGTGCTCATTGAGTGACGTATAAATTGAGGGAGAGTTGTTTATAGCTTTTCACTATATAAATAAAAAATGTGTAAAAGTTTTTCATACAATAATTCTGTTAAGATGCCTTACTGTGGCCTGGATATCCTGATACATGGCAACACGGAATAGATATAAATATTTTTAAATAGTTTTTAATTCCCTGGAAGTGTGTTCTGCTGTTGAATAAAAATGCATATATTGCAAATTACATAGAATATAAATATTATACGCAGCTTTCAAAGTAAAAATTGATTATCTATCCCTACCATTTAGTATAAAAATTTTGCTATTCTCAAGCACACTCAAATTATTACTAAAACCAAAAAAAATAATATACATATCTAGCAGGGTCGTGTAGTGAATTTTTCTGTTTCTCGCTCAATCACGTGTAAAGTAAAGGATGCAAGCGAGATAGAGATATAGATGCATTCACCGCACGCCGATGATACCTATTTCAATTTTAAAACTGTTGATAATAAAATTAAGAAAGATTATGTTCTCCTCTTTTTGTAAATTTATTTAGCGAAATTTACTTTATATTTAAATAAAGTTTCCCGAGTAAACATAATTTGGTTTGCGGTTAAAATAGGAACATTTTTTTTTTCAAACATAATTTATTTTACTTTCTACTGTACTATTGAATACTCCTGCCAATCTGACGGATAAACGTATTAATACTGTACTTTTCAGAGTTTATAGACTACACTCGATGCATTTTATGCTCTTATAATTGTAATAATAATTGAAACTGGAATTTACTGCTTCAATCAATCAGTAAGCTCTTAATTAAAACCACTTTTTTTTAATTATCATTAATAAACCTCAACCTTTATAAAAATTTCATGTATGTATTATTATTTGGACGATCAGTGCTCAGATATTTTCGTTTCACATAAAACTTGAAAATTAATAATTTTATTTAATTCATAATTCACGGTGTTTTGGCCAAAAATTAAATTGAATTATATGGTGAGTTGCGTTATGAATCTTTGAAATGCACTCCTGTAAATTATGATGTTTGCAGATAAGGGATTATATGTACGGAGTGTCGATATAATAGAGACTTACATCAAGTGGTCGGGTCAAAATTCTTAAACCCAAACCCAATGTAAAATGATGTTTCCCTTCCAAAAAGTGGTTAATTTATTTTTATAATTTACATCATATAGGCCGAGACCTGCTCTGACGTCTTTAAAATGAGATCCTATCATTAACACATTTTCGCATTTTTTAGGGTTACATCAATTGGTCAAAACGCCGTCAATATTATGTTTTTATACATAAAACATTAATTATTTCAATTTCCAAGAAGTAATTTTTAGTCTTTGACATAAGCGACTACCCTCAACTAGGCCACCTTTAGTTGTGCGAGATAACTACACCGCTGGCTTTGTATTATATTTAGATAACGGATATTACAGCACACAGAAATTCTTTAGGGATTCGGGGGACATACAGTCGATAAAGTAATGTATTATATACCAATGTACCGATAAAATATAAAAGTTATTCAAAGATGAATAACACTGATAAAATCGTTATTTGTTTTTTAAATATGTTTTAGAGGTTCAGCTTTTGTTCAGCTTTTCAAAACTAAAAACCATCTTCAAAAATCCATTATGATAAAAACTGTCGGGAAAAAATTCGAAAGTTACATTGCTAAACGAAAATCAATTATGAAAATTCTATGTGTGCGTGGTAGCCACAGAAAATGCTTTTGGGAAAGATTATTTTGTAGATTACAGAGGTAATCCGAGAGCGCTGCATGAACATGCTGCGTAACTTTTTGTGCCAACAATGCAAGACTCAACAAGCTTGAAGAAAGAAGAAAATGCAATTTAGCCGGATTTAAATACATCTTTTCCTAATGACGTGAGTCGTCATATTATGATTAACCTCACCACACTTTTTCATTTTATCCTTGGATATTTTTAAGATAAAACATCTGTTAATAATAAGCCATAGATCCTAGTGCAAATTGAAACCATAATTAAAACTGAAAATAGTGTCCTGATCAGAATAAAACCGTCGAAAAAATATACTGATAGCCAGGTAAATAATAGCAAAGTATTTAGTTCCACAAAAATTATGTTTTATAATTGACAGCTGTTTCGGTAATTGTCAGAGGTTCTGTCATAGTTGTTCTGACGATGGTGTGATGATGAAAAAGCTGTCAATTATATTGCATAATTGCGTGAAATTTTTTTTTAAATATTTTTATTGTATTTATAATAATATACAATATATTTACATAGAGGCCTCTGTGGTCTAGTAGTAAGAGTTTTTTCCAAACGGACAGGTGGGTCTGGGTTCAAGTTTCGGCAAGTTCAATATCAAATTTAAGTTTTTGAACTTGGTGTTTGTGATGTTTTTTCTCCTCGAGTTGATCTCGAGTGACTTCCAATATCGGAATATTTCACGCATTGGCTCTTAGCTGTAATTTCAGATATTTTTATTGTATTTCTATTTAAATTGGCTTGCAATTAAATGCACTTTTGTTTAGATTATGTTCACTTTCGTTAAGATAGTTTTCACTTATAACAAATACATTCCACAAAAAACAAATTATTTCACTAAAAATAAAGTGATGCCACATAATAAAATATATTTTAACATTAAAGAAATATGTTGCACTTACGAAAAAATATTATCACATAGACAAAATAGTTTTCACTCAATATAAATACTCACACTTTGAAATCGATAGTTTCACAACGCTGTAATGAAATGTCACTTATTCTTTACTACTTGCAACATAGGATTTTCCACCATAGACTAGTTTACTTGTCGCAACTCTATATTCGGCCGCCTTTATTGTCTGCTCCACGCATTAGAATTTATTCACCAGTATATTATAGGAGTGGTATTTATGAAGAAGCAGGGTTCTAAGTGGACATGCAATATGTTAATATAAGTTATTTCAATGTCCATAACATACAAAATTAAAATTATCCGTTTCAAAGTCAAGATATCAAAATTATTCTGTGGTACTCTGTTAAAAGAATCCGTTTCGAAGTGAAAACTATTAAAATCAAAGTTAAAGTGTACCAAGTGAATACTAGCTTACACAAAGTGCAATTATTTATAACCCATTTAAATTTAAATTTAAAATAAAATGAAGTTGTGTTAAAAATGTCTAATCAATTAAGAAATGGTTGTCATATTCGCATTTGTTTTTTAATATCACAAGAGACTTAATTTAACGAAAAACTCTATTGGATTTTGTTGTATAATAATATGTGAAAAAGTAAAATAATAAAAACTATTAAAGTGACTTTTGGAAGTCTTGTTTATACTACGTGACTACTAGCAACGTGAGATTCATTTTTGCCTAATATTTCTGCTGAAAGTGTTTCATTCCGCGCGCAATTTGTTCTGCTAGGTAAAATTTTCAATCACTCTTCTATTTTCCTCGTTGTTTTGTGTAACAAAAAAATATACGAAAATACACCTTTACGTTTTCATTCCTTTCCACCCAGAACAGTCAATGCCGTGAAATTTCATAAATATTTTTTCTCAAGATAAAACATAATATATTTTTTGAAATATCATTATGTTCTTGTTTATTTTCAACGCAACCTCGCATTTCAGGCGTATGCACTAAATTAATATTGGCTTGTATTTATTGGGTCAGTAATTAATCAAAAAGGTCAGTAATTAATTCGATAAATGGTCAGTATACACGTGATTAGTTAATAAAATAAACGGTCAGTAATTTATATAAAATGGTCAGTTATTAAATGAAACCTAACCAAAACTTTATTTACTTGTCAATTGGTGCATGGTATCTGGTATATGGCATTGAAATCATAAATAAAGTAAACATTTCTTAATGTACAATTTTAAAACACATTAATTGTTTACCAATCAAAATGGTTTAATGAAATTCGCACGTATATAACCTAAATCACATTTATTATTTTATCTTTTTTTCTTAGTTAACCTAGCCTAACCTTCCTTTATATTTACTGACCGTTTCTTTAATATTTACTTACCGTTAATTGAATTAGATACTGACGAAATAATAAGTTACCATTAATATTCTCGCCACTTAATGATTTAAGATTTCAACTGTATGATTTTGATAAAATACTATTCAGAGTCTTCCTAATTTATCTATAGATGTCACCATTTGTGCAATTTCATACATAAAATATACTGAAATAAGCAACCGAAACGTTGAATAGAATGCATGTAAATTACGATTTAACCCATTTAGCTACTATATCCGCTCCGAATACCATGGACTTCCAAACGCACAAACGCATCTATCCTCAACGAGTTACATATCCAGGATACACTCTCAGCCGTATACACAAGACACCTACTCGGCTTTTTTAGCCACATTGACCACAAACCTACCGACAATCTTGAGAAGCTCGTCGTCACAGGAACAGTCGATGGCAAAATGAGATGCGGAGGCCGCGAGCCTCTCCTTATCAATGGTCATCAAAGCAACGGAATGAGTGGGTTAGGATTGTCGAGAAACACAGAGTTGTGGCGATAAACGAAGGTCGCGGCTCTCACCAGTGAGTACAATGACCACTAACAAGAAGAACTACCATCTTAGCGAGGAGATTCTCATAGATCATTCTAGCATTTTTAGGTCAATATTTGTGAGACCATGCATGAAGTTAGCTGCATTATGTTTCCACCTACGGACCAACAAAAACTTTCAGCAAATTTTTTTAACCTACTATCTAATCGATCGGATAGTGAATAGATAATTAATATCATTCATAGCCTAATTAATGGCCCGACAAAAAAACCAGGTTGTATTAAACATACAAAAGGTAAATTATCTTAATCTTAAAACAAAAAGACGTTAGATTGAAACTTATTAAGCATATTTGAAAAAAGAAAATTCATAATGCAAATCATCGGAATATATAAAAAACAACGGTAGGTTCGCCTATATAAAATTTCTCATTGATTTCACATGTTGTGCAAATACGGGCTACATCACTGTATAGATTAATTATTGTCTATACATACACTATACAGGGCGACTATGGTTGTGTGTATATACCTATACTATACAATACCTATACTATACTATACAATGCCACAACTTCTCAACAAAATATCAGAGAGGAGATCTGGAAAAAAATTCGTTAAATTTAAATTACACTATCAATATAAATAGAGATATTTTAATTTAATGTAAACTTTTGGATCAAGATCTCACTGTGCAAGCATTCATCTGTGGCTCGTTCTCTACAAAATATAATGTAAAGTAGGATTGTAAAAAAGAGAGTTATTTTATGCTTTTTTTTAAATGATATATGCATATAATTATATTCAGTAGCCGATGATTTATAATCTGACATGACTCATTATTATCCAGTGTGAATCGTGCCCAGAACTTTCATCGGATCATCTCTCCAATGCAGTCAAAGAAAAAAATACGTTATAATGAGTCAAGCGCATCAGGTTTTGACAAGGTCGGATGAATTTTAGAAAGCGGCTAGGACCTTCTAGGTCACATTCCAAGCCCTTGGCAGAGAGCGGGTAGAATTTTTTTTGTCAGTGTACCGCTGATTGCGAAGAGGCAAGGATGTACGCACGACACTGCGCCTGCGTTAACCTATAGAGGCCGTCGCTCCGTGACGACTGGAAATATTAACCAATAGCACTTTGGGTACCAATTTTTTGCTGGCTAGATTTTTTTGAAATTCAAATTATTAATTTTAAACTGTGTTTTTTTGTATTTGTTTGTATTTTAAATTGTAAGCTATTAACTGGAATAAAGTGAATTCGACTAGTAAACGAGCGTGTTTGAGTGTACACTGAGAAACATCCTCATCATCATCAGCTCGCTGGACGAAAGTCTTACAAATCACATAATAATTAGTCATATTTTATAGATTCCAGGATTCTTTGTTAGCGCTTGTTTGTCAAATCTCATAATAATACTTCTGAATCAGAAAAATAATTGAGGCTACTATTTGCAAACCTAGCTCTTTCCAATATTATTGAAAAATAATCCTGAAATGTTATTTTGTTGAGAAAAATACACTCTAAAAGTATTTCTAATAAAAATCCCCAAGCTTGGCATGTTTATATACAAAAATATCATTCCAAAATATCAACAAACTATCAAACGGAGAATTATACCGTAAGAATTCATGTTAGCCAATAGGAGCTCAGCTTTGCGGAGATGTGATTAAGATGTCATTAATTTGGTTGCACATTTACAAAGTCAGATCAATCTAAATTGTTAAGTTGCAGAACTGGCCCATTCCAATTGTCACTTTCAAGCTCGGAATCAACATTCAAATTAAAAAAAAATCTTTATTCAGATAATAATGAATAGTTTTCCTATTTTTTTCTGTTTTAAATATGCTACACTACAACTTAATTTAAAAAATCTTATGACATAGTATTTATTATATTTGCTTGTAAAACAGTTTATTGCATTTTGTCGCAAAATATGTTTTTTGGAATGAGCCATGTTTGCAAATAACTGTTACAATTTTGCAATTTTCGCAAGTGTTTTCCACACAAAAAGTGTTCAATTGACAAAATATTGTAGCAATACAGTACCTAGTTGGTCTTTATGCGGGACAAGGGTATTAATACGACGGCTGCTGACGGAAACATTTTGTATGTTAAAATGACGCCCATGCACGTGGCCTAAAGTCATTGCGTTAAGACTTTGTGTGCACCAATGTTGTCCTCCCATCTTATGCGAGGGTGGCCAAGTATCATTCATATTGTAGACGTAGACTCTGTGTTTAGATCTGGAAGTCAAATCTGACAATGTTAGTGATGTATGGCTTAAAGAAGAGCTAAGTATTTATACAAATACTACACTTTTCGCCTACTTTTGTGTTTCCTTTCCCGGTTCAACTATTCATAGGCTATTTCTTTTAGTATTTTCGTTTATTTTTGCATAAACAAATTATAGTTGATAATCTCAGTCAATTACTATGTTTGCTATATCTGTTTCTCGCGACTTAATGCGACGCATTGTTTGGGAGCATCTGTATTGGTGTATCATTGTTCCAGTGGAGTGGAAGGATAATAATTATGGGAGGGGAATAATTGTCATGAGTAACCGATAATTATTATGACCATGTTATTGTTATTAGGCGTATACCAAAGGAGTAGGCGTTAGTTGAAAGCGATCTATTGACTTGGCAATGACGAGCCCAGTACTGTACGGGAAGATGATTTCGAACAATAGATGGCGATAATAATAATTATCAATTCTCAACATACTGTTATATTGGTGTTCAATTCATGAATAAATTAATGATTATAACAAGACACAATTTCTCCTGGCGTATATGAGGTATAAAAGCCACTATAGCATAACTTTAACATTTTGTAAAACATTAATAATGCTGTTTCTAAAGACTCTGACAGGGGTGAAGAGGGACTGTCAACAAAAGGTTATCGATGGGTAACTGAAAAAAGTAGTAGATATTTTGACACTCTTTACGTATAATCCCGTACCTGCAAACATGACATTGAGAAGACCCCGGATCGAAGAGAGGCGAGCGGCTGGTTATCCAGAGTCCTGGAAGGGCTGTGATCTCAGACAAACACCATTTCAAATCCGGTTCGAAACTTATTTATTTTTCCATCCAAGATGCAGTGGTTTACATTACACAAATATATAAATCCTAGCACATAAAATTGATTCTATATTTACATTTACTTAGCAACTGAATTTACTTTAAGTTATAATACAAATGACACAATGATTTTAAATTAAGTCCAATGCAAATCAAAAAGAAAACAAACAATTCACATCGTCACGTCACCTCCGCCACGAGAGCGCAGCTCGTCCCACTCGGCAAATCGTAATCGAATGTGTACAAATACAATTAAAAAAACTCCCTGCATTGTCGGAGCTATCCCTTTCCGTCAAAATGGACTGGTACAGCGGGCGTAACCGGCGGCTATTGAACGCATGGTAACAAGAAATGGCCGATTCTGCGAATTATTGCTGTTGCCGCTGGGTGATTTCAGTTCTGGACACTAATGACACTTATACTTAACAAAAACCAGGGTGTGTCAACATATTATAGAAGAGCGTCTCAAAGATTCAAAACGCAGTTGCAAATTATCGGCTCCATATGTGTTCTTCAAAATTGGAACAGTGCTATTATTTTAACTCTTATTTCTTATTTTATATAAAATTTTGCTGAAAAGTGTATAGTTTTCGAAATATTACAGATACGAAATTGGACTTTTAAGGAAAGATCTTTCGTATAATTGGCTAGTTACGTGTTTATACTTTACGAAAAAACGGTGAAGTAGGTACTTTTCCCAATGTTTTTTTTATGCCTACCTATAGATTGTTGACAACGAAAATGTACAAGACGTTTAATCACGTTTGTAGCACTTACGTAATTATACGTAGGGAGTGTGGATTTTGTAAGCTGAATTTTTCAACTTATTAATAATTTATTATTAGTAATATGATATGCGAAGGGTCGTCAAGGGAAATGGAGTTGTTGCAACAGGCGGAGGTCGTGACCATCACCAGGAAGGAAAACGACTAAACAGAAGAATAATTTGTATCTGAAAAAATATCAAATGAAAACATGTACCGATAAGCTGATAAATCAGAAGTTATTATACTCATTGAGTTGCATAAAGTTTCAAAACAACTCGCCAGATTCACTAGTCTGATATCGTAAAATTTTTGATCTCGAATATTTTTGAAGAAACTGGTACCAGTAAATAACAAACTGCATTTAGCTTAGTAAATTTACGTATCATTTATAACGTTTACATTAATTTTACTTAAATATAAATCGAAGGAATGTTACATAAAAAAAATACTTGCAATCAAAAAATATAATGCAATGGATACACGTTAAATAATCTTTAGTAATGTACTGAATTTCCCCTATACATCTATATATATATATCGATTGTGGAAAGGAAAAAGGACGTAACCATCACCAAAAATATTGTGTATAGCTCACACAAAACGTGCTATTACACTATATTTATATACAAATATACAATATAACGACTATAGAAAGGCAAAATAACTTGTCCCTCCATCTTTTCCAAACATTGTTTTTCGATAATTTTGTGTGTGGGTTACGTCCTTTTTCCTTTCCACGGTTGATATATAAACAAATATTTGTTTGTCATCTATGCGTACCTTTACCATTCATTCGATTTCGATGAAACTTTGGTGAATTATTGTGCCCACACTCGTGAAGGTTTCTGAAGAAAAAAATTTAAAATCTAAAATCTAAAAACAAATACGGACAACTAGCGAAATCTCTGAACCAAACGGAAAAACAGAAAATATGGAAACAATGACGTATATTGTTTGAAAAGTATACATGAGTTGATATATTAAAAAAAATTGCGCTTTTTTCATTGAGTGGCATTAAAAAAAAATTGAAATAATATTCAATAAATGTCAAGCCCCACCACGAGGTAACCCTGCACCTCGATAATTTCCATCTACGAGTCATCCCCGAGGGTATTTAGATGCTGTTGTAATTCACAGCTTCATTATTACCCTTTCTCTATCTGAGACAATCATATTTTATCTTGTAACCAAACCCAGATAGTATTCTATGATATTTACTAAAAGAAAATTTATATGATACCACTAATGAGAAGCTTTATTTGTTAAATATATCTATATATAAAATTCTTCTTGTTATTTTTTGACTCTATAGTCCTGGTTAAACCTCGGTCGGTTCAATCAGTCTGTTCCAATCCACTCAATCCTCCGCCTTCCTACGCCAATCGCTCACATCCAGCTCTCGTAAGTCTTATGACGCTCCATCCAATAGTTGAAAAATCTTGATAGCTATCATAAGTATTATTTTTTTTTCCGAATGAATAAGATTTTATGAATTTAATAGCGGAAATATATTATATTGTTATACTAAGTGACGTTTGTATATTATGCACTTATCCGTTCTACGAAGTGGCTTATGTGTTTTTTTAAGGAAAGTCTTTCAGAAAATGCCTTCTTTTCAGTGCAATAAATAAACAATTAAAAGCTTTTCAGCAGCACTCTAGATGAAGTGGAAATCGCTGCTTAAAATAACATTGTTAACAGGGTTGCCATAAAAGGCTAAGTATATTGAAAACATTTTTTTTAAAGAACTGTATTATTATTGATACCATTGGTGTTTTTTTAGGAAAAGCATGTCGAATAAAGGTTTAAAAATTCGCAAAAGCCTTTGTCTCTGGATATAATTGGATATATTTATGTAAATATATGCAAATTTCCTTTTTCGAGATTCAAAGCTGGATTACGAACAAAAAATAACATTACTACTCGACCATGACGATCAGCCATACAAAACATAAATTTGAATGCATAAAATTTATTTTTACGTTCTTTAGCCATCGGAATGAATTAAACAAAAATGAAATGTTGAAATAAAAAGTTTTTGACATGTTCTGACAAATACAAACAGAAACTCAAATATGGACAAAGCCATTTACTGCAAGGATCATTGATAATGTTGCAAAGGATCAAAAGGTTAAGAAATCTGGGCGTTTCAGGTTCTACAGATCAGTTACATTGCTGATATCTCATCAAATGGTTAAAAAATAATAAAATATTTTAATTGGCAATCTACTGGATTATTAAATATTTTTAACAATATTTTTTCAGATGAAAATTCAGCATGAAACTTTTTTCAAATTTCTTGATATAATAATATTATTACAAATCTATTTTAAAAAATAATGAGTGAGTTCATTAGTTCTGAAGAGTTTCCCGCTTAAACGTATTGACGATTCGCGTATTACGATTTATCTATCATTGTGAAAATTAGTGTCACCCTGAATCAAATGCAGGGCGCACAAATCCTTGGATTACTCTGTAGATACGGAATGATAACACGGCGTGTTAGTTCGCTCGCCGTAACTTAGTTATAAAAGCGCTTATTTTAATCCCAGATGAGTCGTAGAAACGTCATTGAGCTCGGATTGAGGTGAATGCATTGCATCTCAGCGCCACCTTCATTTTGCGGACGCTTCGCGAAGCTCTTTGCTTTCAACTCTTAACCCAACCACCAGGGGCGCTTGAATAGCCGATGAAGAAACGCAAGGTTTTATGAATAATTTATGCTGTGATACATTTTAGCAGTTGTTGCATGATTTATCTCTTGATTTTCTCCCTGGAGATTGCAACAGAGTTAGCTTATGTCGTCATAGTTGTGTCCTACTTACCGTTGACATCCAACAGCGGAAAGTGAATCTTGGAATAATATTACAATGCATCATTACGGATTGAGGTAATGTGACACCGATTTATAAAACATATACCATTTGGTTTATTTTTTAGAAATCACAGCACAGCAATAATGCAAGTAAAATTTTTTAATTATAAGCGCGAATTTATTTACATTAACCAAAACAATTTTTTAGACCCAACATGTACTGATTCAATTAAACGCAATTATTGCCAATTTCAGTGAGACCTTCGATGTAAACTATTAAAAGAGAAATTAATTTTATTTTAAATTACAATTATGTACTAATTTAAATTTATTTATCTCTTTATTTATCTAACTGCAAAAGAACGAAAACAATAAGAGAACAGCTATGCTAATTGATATAAAATAAAAACCGTTTTAGAAACATGTTTTTGCTGCTCCTGTTAAGTTGATAAAATGTCCATTTTATCAACTTAACAGCCTACAACTATTAGCCTCTCAGGTAGGTACAGATATGTACTAAACAAAAATGAACACTTACCGACTATGTAAGACGACTGAACGGTCTGTATAATAATATTTAGAAGGTGAGTCATCAGGGAAAACATTATGGGTTGGCATCATAACAAAAATACGAAGTTGCAGACTTACTAGCCTCGGTTTTTTTACGAGTGGAATAACAAACGTTCAACCAAAAGAGTACATCGGAATAAAATCTGTGAACAGCAATAAAGGATGAATGAAGTCGTACATACGATTCTATAACGATAAATATTAAATTTTCGACAAAAACGATCAATCAACGTTTTATCTGTGACGAAACCATCATATTTAATCGATAAATCGAGGAAAACGATGGATCAGGCAACAATAAATACGCGATAAGTTAACATTGCTCTTATGGGTGTATAGCTGAGAACGAATGAAAAATAAATGACATTTGCGGGAAAACAAAAAATGCGAGAACGACAGTTTGGTGTCCCACTGTGAATCAAATTATATGAATATTATTTTGTCTATGTTAATATTTAATAATAACTCTACTCTTCAAGTTGCTGTTTTTTCAAATCTTTAGTGTGTAGATAATACTTATAAAATTTAATATAAAAATTATGCGATCCAGCATTTTATAGCTTCTACCTCAGACAATGAAAAATACAGCGTCGAGATTGTTTTTTATTTTCGAACGTGATTCCACCTAAGTTATTTGAGAAGGAATATATTTATTTCGCCGAGACGAAAGAAAGTAATAAAAACTTTTCTCGCCTTCAAAGAACGATGACTAACGGAATGATTCATATACAAAGTTATCTCGAGCATCACTCAATTAGAGAATACGAAACAAGACTGAAATTTTTCCCTGGAAGATGTTTCGTATTTAATTGGCTTCTTTTTCACAGACCAGTTTTAAAATAACTTCATTTAATTGTATGTTTTGTTTTCTTTTTAATTTGAAATCATTTCGCAATGCTAACGTCATTCTGTTTAACGTTATGGCAATTTTAGAGTTTCTATGCGATCTGGGTGTTGCCTGTTTGTAATTTTCCTTTAAAAATGTTCGTTAATGATCAATATGTATCCAATGGATCATCGTAACAGAAGTTGTGTTTCGGGAACTGTTTGTCATTCAGTTACTCAGTCTCTCTTTTTCGGAGAGATGCTTTTTAGAATCAAATGAATGAGAGAGTAATCAAAAATCTCAGACATTCATGCATTTAAAAACAAAAACATTAATCGCTCAAAAAAATATTTATTGAATTGGATCCTTGAAATGGAACGTAGCGAGTGATAAGCTAATCACTAGTCCTATCCTCTTTTTCCTACTCTTTCAAAATAAGAGGGTTTGAGCGATTGAATAACAAGCAGTTCTTATGGAAAAACTTCTGTCGAGATAAGTTCGACCCGGAGTCCATATACTCCACACCGGTTACAAAAATGTTCATACTGGGATTCTAACCCATGAACCATTGCAACCGAAGCCAACGACGTTGATCACTGAGCTTAAGGTCCAAATGTGTTAGTGTTATTATTAATCAGGTAACTATTGAATTAAGCATTTTTTGTCGAATTGTGTTTTTGAAAATGTATATAAAACAATTTCATTAGCTGATATTGTAGACTTACATATCGTCGTTGTTCTGAAATAAGACACTAAATGAAAAATACTAGTTTTGAGTAATTGGAGTCTGAGGTTCTTAAAATGCTATACCTTTTTCATTTAGTATGTTTGTACAAAACTGTGATAAACTAAAAGTATAATTTATAAAAATATGTGTGTTCTTTCATAAGGTAGAGTTCTTAATAAATAACATTTTGGTATTACTAACATAATACCTAATTTTTTCGAATTAGAGCTAGTCTACACAAATTTTAAAAATATTTTTATTTGACCAAACGATTTTTAAATAATAAAGGATATTAAGAAAATACTAAAGAATATTTGGTCGGCGTCCGTGAAGCAGTTGGTAACGTCGTTGGCTACGGTTACGAATGCCTCGGGCTATATTCTTCTATCCATACTCTCTTCGAAAAAAGAGAGGTCGAGCAACTGAGTAACAAGCAGTTCTCATGGAAAACTTCTGTTGAGATAACTCAATTAGGAGGCCATATGCTCCACGTTGGGAGCGGACAAAAAAAAAGAATTTTATGATGATTAACTCAATGTGTAATTTTTTCGAATTAGTGTTTTCTTCCAGAATAGCGACGATATAAATATAGAGGTCTAAATAACTTTTCCGTAGAATGGGAAAAGATGATCATGTTTCTGACGATGGGACGCACAAAAAACATCTGTAGCTGTACTCATTATTTTTGTTTCAAATGAGATTTCAACAAAAAAATATGACGAAAATAAAGAAAGGAAAAAATTCCTGCGAAAATAAAAGCGATCTATCAAAAAATGGCGCGTGGAAAATATGAGCGAATGTATTTATTCAGAAAACGAGGAAATACCAAGGAAAGCCTACTTTGTCTTGGTTGACAACGTATTATTTCATTTCACATTTTTTGGACGGAATATTATACAGAGAGTCCCGAAAACTGTCAGTCGAGATCTGGTAACATATGTGTGATTACGATGATGATGATAGATGGCGCCACAGTGCGTATTTCATAATATTACTATTTTCCTACGAAATCAGTATGTGCCACAACAAAATTGGTGTATTCCATATTTTACTAGTAAAATGAAAACAAGTTTGTTTATTATTTATTTGATGAAATAAAATTTAATTATTTATATAAATTACCAGGTGAAAGTCCCCAGGTATCGAAATTCTTGGATGTGACTTTGTTTTACATCACAAACTATTTCGATTAAAATCACATTTAGACTTTATTTAATTAATATCTAAATTTGAAAAGTAATACAATAAACAAATTTAAATATCTGGTGCTACCATGATGTTTAAAAAATGCATTTTTATTTGCTTAAAAATTTGCACTCAGAGATGTAAAACCGTATAAGAAAACTACGACAAAATTTCCATGAGAAGAATTTTCATACTGCACAGTTTTTTACCAAACACAATATTATTATAGTATTAAAAAACGGGTTTTCATTGGCATTGAAAGATAAAAACGTAAAAGTAAGTTAATAAAAAATATTGCAATAATTAAATAAAAACGTAGGTATTCATATTTCATGGCTTTATACCAAAAATGTATTTAAATGCATTACAGATAGATAGACAAATAAATCAAGACGAGAATGTAAATAATAATATAAGAGAAATAAATTACATTATAAGTAACGTATATGATTAAAAAGATTATAAAATTTACGACAAATATATTTTCAAAATTAGTTGAGAGCTTTAAGGTTAAAGAAAATGAAATAATTTATGAGCGCAAACGAGCTTTAATATGAGATGAACTTTCCGTCAAATAATAACGAATCGATGACTTGTTCCCCTGCCCTCGTTAAAAATAAGCTTTTGTGAAATTTTCGACAAGAGCTGTAGCACAAACTATTCATTCAACTCGAAATTTCAGCTGAGTTCATTATGACGTCAAAGTATCTTAATTCTTATTGAACTGAGAGACAAAAACGTTGAATTTTGACAATGGTGTTAGAAGAAACTTTTTATCTTATAATTTCGTAAGAGTTTCTGTTTTATGACGTCATGTTTCAAATAGCGGCTTGATGTAAAATTATCAATTACATCACATTATGTGATGGATAATAGCTGTAAAACAGTAGTAACAACGCCAACTAACTGTCTAGCTTGTTTCAACCTAACTTTGATCAAATTGAAACGTACATTTATCAATAAATAAATGGTAATCTGTTTATACGCATAGTTGTTTGTAATATTTATAAACCATCCTACCGTACCTAGCACTACCTAAAGAGCGTTTGGCATAAAACCAGCCCACTCAAAACCTTATCATTTTACCTTTAATCATCAGGGCATTTTACACTTGGCTAGCGACCATTTTCATTTGTTAAAAAAATATCCACCGCCATGGAATCACTTAAAGCGTTTAGAAATTGTTTGCGCCAGTAATTTACAATAATTATTGCTCTCGTTTAATGTCTTCTGTTTGAATTGTTACTTTAGGATCAAACATGATTGGAAAACACATGAAAATCAGTTTCACCAATAATAATATATTATAGTTGTCTCTCTGGAACGCAGAATTCAAGCACACACATTTTCTGTCTGCTCATCGTTTACATAAAACGTTTTGAATGAATACTGACAGGTGGAGCTGCCACCACATTATATAACAATTGTAGTTAAGTAATAAACGGTAAATATTTCTGTACTCTCTGAAGACACGAGCTATTCCAAAGATGCTCAAAAAAATTATGATGAATATAATAGATTAATAGCTCAAATTAAAAAAAATATGACTAGAGGGGATTTCAAAAAACATAGGAAATCGTTGCAAAAATACGACTTTATAATCTTCATTCGATATCCAGTAAAAAAGCGAAAAAGTATTAAAAAAAACTTACCTTAAAGGAAAGGAAAAAACGTTAGTTCGACAAATCAGGATTACTCTATCCTGTTTATTCCAAATGATTGTGTTTATCAAGTGTTAACGATTTTTTCACAGCAGTGGCAAACTGATTCCTGTACAGAAATTGTCATTTATAGGGGTGTATAAACAATATGTCAAAAAAATACAGCAGTATGTCATTATCTGCAATACGTATTCGACATAAATCCATGTTAAACAACAAGAATATATCAAACTGCCAGAAGATATGACATTATATATATTATCTTCACCGTTCCATGGATCAATATATTTTCGTATCATATTCTTTAATGGCCATGGATGTTGTTTATCATTTTGATTTTTTATACAATATTCAATTCCAATGTGGAGCATACGGAGTATTTTTTACGACGATTTATCATTATACGTGAATAGCAAAAAGACAGTAAGTGATGAAAAAGATTCCTTATCAACAGAACTTGTTTCAACGAGAACGACTGTAAGTCAGTCGCTCGATCCCATTATTTGGACAGGTTAAGAAAAGAAAATGGGGTAGTTGGGTTTAGGATTGGATAAAGGGAGGGTCGGGATGTGTGAAAGCATTACATTTCATCCATGTATTCGGATTCAATACCAGAAATTGTCTGAAGCATGAATATATTAGAGTTCTTATTTCAACAACGTTGTCCACTCGGTTATAAGTCCGCCGGAAAGTATTTAACCGAATGGCTGCCAAAAGCGTCTTAAGACGCTCAACTTTCCGTGAACGGTACGCCGCTCATACAAAAATGACGTCTTTGGACGTTCCGTTTTCAACGGGATTTTGCTAATGTAAATCGATTATTTAAAATGTACAAATATGTTGAACACACAACGACATTATGACAACGATAAAGCTAAAGCAATGAAGAGCTGTGTGATGTGTTCATCGAAAAAAATTCGCGGAGTGCAAGGTACCGCCAAACATACACCTGCCGGAATTTAAATGGTTAAGATACATATAATTATTGGGAACATCAAATTTGTCATACTTGAAAACTATTATTATGTATCTTAACCTTTTAACTGTCTGCAGGTGTATGTATGGCGGCATATTTTTTAAAAATAATTATTACGTATTATAATGGTAAGAAAACATATGATTTTTTTGTCATATTTTGAAACATTAATTAATTGTTTATTTTCTTAATAAATATGTAAACGGCTGTAAAAAGATTTGAGTCCCGGACCGCATTAAAAAGAAAACAAATGTTAGGTATTTCTTTCATTTTATTCTCATGAAAAAATGCGAATTGTGTATACTTGAATAATAAATCTATCTTTTTAACAATGAGAATATTTTTAACCGTCTCTACCTGCATTTCAATATATAAATTTAATATTGCTGAAACACTTCAACCGTATTTTACGGCTTCACACTCATCGCGACATTTTCGCTCTTTTTTTAAACCAATATTTTCCCAGGATTCAAACCGAAAAAAATGTATTTTCATTTGCGCTTCCACGAAATTTATTGTAAACAATGTAGGTAGGTTTTACACGGGTAGGTGTTTCGCGGTTCTTTGTTTAGCATTCAATATGGAGGCGAGCTCCCTCTCGACGCTAAGCCCGCTGAGCAAAAGCGATAGACCAGAAATCTCATTTCGATAAACGGAAATTGAATGTGATACCCTGCCGATAATGCCAGAGAATAAAATGATAATTTATAAATCCGCAAGAGTTGTTTTTTTTTTTTTTTGTATCGCACCATCTATTGGTAGATGTTTGAATTAGCATATTCAAATAAAAAATATTATGATAAACAAAACACGTTCGATGAATCGATTTAAATATCGATCTCTAAAGATTTTGAATTCTTTTGTTTATTCATAAAAAACTTCTACCACATACAATACAATTAAATTTGCGAGCGTGTAAATAGTATACAAGCCACCTCGATCCGTTGTCCTACCCAGATACGCGGCCGAGGGCTCGAATCATTTAATCTACAATGGATATCTACCCAGAGGCATGGGTGTCTGTGATATTTTTATTTTTTCCCACCCTCTCCCAATCTGATCCTTAAACTGTGAAGTGACATACGCAATTAGCTAGCTTCTATTCCATTCCTAACCCCATCCTTTAATCCTTAACCTCTCTGAAGAGAAATCTTGAGCAATTTACTTAGAATCATAACACATTAGCCAAATTATATAAAAACTAGACACACCATAAAGAATTCATGGTTACAAATATGAAATAATTATCGAAGGTAGACACAATATTTTGTGGACATGTTTCACGTTTTCCTATACTCCAAATACCGATTAAGTGTATGTATTATATTTTGGTAAAACTCATTTTTCAATGACGCTCACACCAGTTAATGTTTAAAAAATGTATTTATATTTATTACTAGTATTTATTACCCAGCTTGATCAGTGATAGAGGGTGCTAACATAAAGAAGCTACCGTTATTTTGGAACAAGCTAATATTAAAAGTTGACAATATCACCGTGGACCGTAGCGTCCGTAACCTGATGTTACAACTAAAAAATATAGTAGTCCATAAGTTAATAATATGAGAGAGTAGGAAAGAAACACGTCTTTCTCGCCGCTCGCTCGAGGGTAGGTTGGAGAGCGGGGAAAAGCGGGGTGCGGGGTGTCAATACACTGACGCTCGCTTCCGGCGAAGGACAAAGGACGATTCAACGGTTCCTTCGTCTCCCATTAAAACCCGGTCGTTTTCAGTATACTCTCTCGTTTATTGCAGTTAGTTTTTATAATTTTCTTGAAGACAGTTACACAAACAGATTTATACATTTTTAATTTAAAACTCTGTAAGTGGTTTTACTAGCAAACAGTGGACTAAGTCACCGTTTCGCCGGCGGACGACTTCTCCCTGGAAAGGTCGAGAGGCGACTGAAGGCCTTGCAGGATTGCAAGCCCTTTGCCCACTTCTAACTGTAAACCAACAACAGCAACCAAACAAATATGACACTACTCTTAAACGCCTCAGGAGGGGTATTACATTTTAAATTTGCATTAATAGAAAGAGTCTGCAGATTGGTTTTGAAGACCCTGTCCGCCCCATAAGTACGGGGCGGTGTCAAATAATGTTAATAGTTGGGAATGGCTGCCAGAATGACATGTGGAAATGTCACGCCCCTACTTACTGTTTACCGTTTGGGAGCAGTTCTTGTGACAGACAGACAGACAAAAAGTGAATTTTTTCATGAATTTACGTCAATTAATAATAATATTAAAAGTTTAAAGTAGAAAATATCCTGGCGAACATCAAAAAATATAGTTCATCAATTAATAATAATATTAAAAGTTAAAAGCTGAAAATATTACAGTTGACCAAGAAATGGCAGCCAGAATAACTTTCACGTCGCTACTGTTCACCATTTGGGAGGAATTCTTGTGACCAACAGGCAGACAGATTGACGCATGTATATTGTGCTATATAATATATACAGCTAAGCAAATCTGTTTGAATTCTCATAAGAATAATTGTCAGAATCAATATATATTTTTTATTGATTGCTTAAAATAAGTGTCTCATGAATATTCAATAACGTGACATTTAAAAAATGACGATTTCAATATAAAGTAATGAAGATTGATTGGTTGTTTCACCTTCCCTTACATATGACTCATAAATCACCCTTGAATGAAGTATAAGGGTGTCTTTGTACTCTTACGCGGAAATGAAAAGCGAATAAATTGAAGTGTAATTATTTATTTAGATATAGGTAAATTTTTAATGAATTGAATTTTTTTAGTAACAGCTTAGTAAGTTTGATAAAAAAACTAATATATTTTTAAAATAAAAAGCAATGTGACGATGCTGTACTCTGTTTAAATATATTATGGAAGAGCAGAGAATCTGCACATATTTTGATTTATCTTTTATTGAATGGAAGTTTTTCATCATGATTGTATTTCTATGGCTTTGAACTCCTCTTGCAAAGTAAGAAAATTCGTCAATTTTGTTTAATTAACATATAAATTATAATAGGTTTCGTACTTCATTTTACGATTGTGTAGATATTCTCTCTAACACCATTTATTTTAAGACCATTTCTCGCTCTCAACATGGTGCGTATACATTCCTTTTGAATAGATTTTAGCATGTTGATATGCAATTTTGGTGTTTTGTAGAGTTTTAAAGGTCTAATTTTAGCATATATTTTAATGCGACATACATTTAAAATCTCCATCAATTTAGAAAACATTTTACCTGATTTATTGTGTACCTACAATTGTAAATACAATTTAAGAATATACAATCATATTACCATGTCCTCTTCCAATGTGGAGCATATGGACTGCTTATGCAGGCATCTCAACAGAAGTTTTCTACGAGAACTGCTCGTTACTCAATTGCTCAACCTCTCTTATTCGCAGAGAGTGGGAATAGAAGAATAAGGCTAGGACAGGACTAGTAGTTAGCTAATCTCTCTCGCTACGCCCCGTTTTAAGGATCGGGTGGGTGGGAGGCAGTTAAAGACATCGCAACATCCATGCCTACGAACAGTAAGTCGATTGAAAAGTCAATTTATGAAACTCTTCGTACCAGGACTAGAACCCGAGACATCCGTTACCATAGTCAACGAAACCACTGCACCACGGACCCGACTATAAATATAATAAAATTGAATAAAAAATTTATCAATTTTTATCTAAAATATAATAAACATCTTTTTTAAATAAAACAACTAAGCACGGCACATGCTTTGACAAAAAATTCATTCAGATTAATGTAACTATCGATTATAGTTTAATGGGTTATAAATAATTGCATTTTGTGTTAGAAAGTATTCACTTAGTACACTTGAACTTTTATTTTTATAGTTTGCACTTTGGATTAAATAGAATTAACTTAGTGCACTCTAACTTTGATTTTAATGGTTTCCACTTAGTCACGGATTCTTTTAACAAATTGATTTCAGTTGTAGTAGGTTATGTTAGGGTTGGTCTGGTTTGGTTTGTGTAATGTATTCTAATGCGTGGAGCGAAGACAATATAAGCGGCCTAATATAGAATAGAAGAACAAGTGATATTTCATTGCAGCTTCGTGCAACTATCGATTTCAAAGTGTGAGTATTTATATTGAGTGAAAACTATTTTATCTATGTGAAAATATTTTTTCGCAAATGTAATATATTTCTTCAATCTTAAAATATATTTTATTATGTGGAATCAATTGATTTTTAGTGAAAGAATTGGTTTTTTGTGGAATGAATTTGTTATCAGTGAAAGTGAAGATGGTGTAAACAAAAGTGCATTTAATTGTAAGCCTAATTAAAATACATTTGCTGAAGAACCTTCCAACATCTACGCCATTTCCAAGACACGAAATCGATTTGATAGCAGCACACGGAAACTCTTCACATTGATTTTTTGTGGCCATTAATAATTGCAATGTATCCGTGCTTAATGCACTTTTTAAATTAAGTGAAATTTGCATCAAAAAATGCACCTCTATTGATGATTTTGGTAGTTAAATAATGATAAAGTTTCTTTCACATTAATCTTACATTATTTGAACCCGCTAAAACTGGATTTAATGATTCACCTATTGTCTCATTTAACGTTGATTATATTATGTGCTATGATGTTATAAATCTTAATATTTTATTAAAACAATAAACTAATTTTATATTAATATTGCAATGTCTATTTGAATTTTCGCATACATTAGCAACTATCGCAAAATGATCGAAATACGTGTCTCTACTTATGAACAATCAGCTGCCAATCATTTTTTTTTAAGAACCGTTATGATAATACTTGTAGCCTACTAATAAGTCTCCCTACGCCTAATTTGAGGATCGGATGAGTGGGAAGGAATATAAATATTACAACTTATGTCTTTTGACACACAACTATAAATCGAATGAAAGCATATTACAATTGACACGGTCTTCGGACAACAAACGGAGACAATAATATTGAAATACTATTTCAACTCATGTTGCAGCACTTATGTCTGCAACGATACATTCAGTAATACTTTATGATCACTTTTAAGGTGTTAACTGTCAATTCTTGGTGGAAAGACATTATATTTTAAAAAATAAATCACTTGATAGTGATCGTGATGAGCGAAACCGGTCCTGATCATAATAAATATGTGGAAGTAGTACAAATGAATTGTGTTTTATTTTTTAAAATATTTTATGAGTCAATATGAGAGACAGTCAAACTTTTCTGAAAGAATTTAAGATTGTTATGATGTTAATATAGAAGAAAGTATAATATAACTAATAAAGCAACTTTAAATGATTATTACAGTCAATTTTTGGCATTTTTTATTAACACATTCGTTACGGATGACCCACCAATAAGTCATTGCATATGTCATGCTTCGGGCTTGAAATAAGTGCATTCAACACAATAAATGTCTTAGAATCTTTTCAAAGATGTCAACAATTATACGTTTTTTTTTAAAGTATCTAATGTTATGCCAAATTTCGCAAATATGCCCCGTAATGAATGTGTTTATAAAGTTTTTACGATGATTTTTTATTAGTATTTAATAATAAGATTGACTTATAAACATTTGAAAATATAATCATTTGTGGGACTAAAAATAATCAAGTAAGATACATTTTACTAAGATAGCAATCCTCAGTAACGATTACAAAGAGTTGAAATAGTAATTTAATTGAAATAATATTAAGGCAATTTAGTTTAGATACTAGTAATCTAAAAAGCCTTTAAAAGAAAAGCTTCGAAAAACTGCAGTGAATCTTTAATAAATTTTACTGTGCACAGATTATATCTTCGGCCGTCCAAGCTTTCCCTGATAGGGGTTGTAATTTATTGTTTAGAGATTTACATTTCACCGGCTTGACAGCAAGACTGGTTATCTCAAAAATACCCCCATTATTTTTAATTAAGAAACGTTCAATAAATCACGCAATCTCGATGTTCGTCAGTGAGCCAAAATCGTTGATATACCAATAATGTTTTCGTTTAAGATGCCAACATTATTAATATATGACATTAATGAACTGACGCTAATAAACGATATAAAATAATTGTTATACACATCATATCGTGATTAAAAAAGATTTTGTTTTATTGTAAGAATTAATTGATTTTTAAGAAACATTATGTTCTTTTAATACTAGAACGATATTTAATGTTACAGATAATAATTGCCAGGACTCCAGATTTTCACTGTAATATAATAATAGCTTAAATATGGAATCATCAGTTTAGTTTTTATTAATTAGAATAAATTTAATATCCTATTTGCCGTAAATCGTCTTTATATTTTTGATAGCAGTGTAGTAAATATATATTATTACCATTTTTCCTATATGTCTTGGTATTTATCTTTAACTGTGTTATTTATATGATATTAATACTTTTGGTAGCTAAGCGACTTAAGCAATGTTTGAGTTGTTACGACGACATCATAGTCGTCACATTTAGTAACTTCAAGGTATGTGCACTGAAATAGGGTTTTGGGAATTACAAATGATGCTCCTGGTGGTTTCCCTTATATGAATCAGAAAGTCCAGTTCCAAAGAGTAAAAGTTCCATTTTGACTGTTATTATCAAAAAATATGAATAGCTCTATCAGATGGTGTCCCGTGTTTCCAGAGGGAGCAATACCAGGCAGATGATGCAAGAGAAAATGTATTATACTGTTTATGAGTAATGATAATAATTCTAATTAAGTCTCCATTAAGAAATATCTGTGAATTTCTTAATTCAAAAAGCTGATATCAGGTATCTTAGAAAATCCAAAATGGCATCACATCGGCTGCAAGAAAAATAACACCGGGACGAGATAAATAATATATTCATGGAAATTTCCATGATGCGTTTCTTTTCTTTCCGTTGACGTCGACCTATCTACTTTCTTCTTAATAAAAATTTCTCGCATACTAAGAACTTTATCGCAGTGTGTTTATTATACATGACTTCAAAGAAAGTAGGGCTAAGTATATTATGTAGATTACAATAATTACTTAAAAATGAATACTTTATCTAACTATATTTATATTCGACATTACTTTATGTTAGTACACTTCCCATTACAAAATTTAAATATCGATTTCTTAATTGGTAAACCGGTTAATTCCGCTTGAACCTTTTTTTCAGAAAATAGAAAAAACTTAATAATTTAACCATGAAGAATTTAACTTTTAAATCACACTTCGTTACTTATTACTAAGCTGTCGATATGTAAAAATATCCATTTTTTTAAATTAGCATGATACAAATAACATGTTACATTTTTGTATTTAAATCTATTGATTCTTCTTTTTTAATTTTTGAAATTGGTTTTTAGAAGTTAAGTTAAGCTTACCAGATATAAAGGAAACATATCATATGTTCCAAACAGAAACCAACTGGTTTAAGACAAAAAAAGTATTTTTCCAATTGTTTTTCGAGATAAATCTATTTCAAAAAAATAACATTTACACGTATAGTTGCCTTATTTTTACATAAATAGCAGCGATACAGATAGTTAAATAAATATGGAATATTCATTAAAAAAAAATAAACGAATTTTATTCAGTGTATGTGCAATCTTCTTCTAAAAGAAATTGTATGAAATTATTTCATATCTATTAGCTGTACACTTTGTTTGTCGACCATTCAGTAATTTTTTACCATAAAAAAATATAAGCTGGGATCATAATCATTCAATAATGTATGTCTTAGTTCGTTTTTTTCACAATAAATGTAAATTTATACATGTTTTTGCCTAGAAGATATTGCAGCGCGTCAGCTCGTCATTTGATATTAAGCTTCTACGATTTTTTGTTGATTTATTTTCATTTCATGCTATACGTCATAAGAACTCAATTTTCTGTTGAGTTTGATTACAAATCAAACGAATAACGTGCTTCAGTAAAAAGATTTTTATTTTTCAGTGGGAAATTGTAATTCCTGTATTAATAAGATGATATTTAAATTTCTACTAGACCAATTTGATCGTGATTTGTTTGTTTTTAGAACGACTTTTTACTGAAATCTTTTATTTGCTGACGATAATAATGATTGAATGAAATATAATTTTCTAAAACAGTAGCTGAATACCATAGTGTTCAGCGAAAATATACGAGAGTCTACGAAGCGTAGAGGGGATTTGCTACGATCCATAACGAGTTTATTTTGTATTCAAATACAAAGCGTTTATTTTGAAACTGAATCCATTCTCTGTGCATAAAAGATTCTTCTTAAAGCAATTTATTACTCCTGTCATAATAGCTTGACCTCTTGGTTGCTTATTCAAGGACGTAAAAACACTAATATTGCTTTGGTAACAATGGAAGACAAACTAAAGAATATTAAAATAAAAAAACATTTTTACTAAAAGTATTTCTGTAATATGAAAACCGCATTTGAATAGAAATTAGTGAATTTCTTTGTATTACATTTGCTATTTTCCTAGCACGAATAAAAACTCTGACTTTACTGCAATATACTACAGTATATTATACCGTATCAGGACTAGTTGTGTTTGTCATAATTTTCAGTTTAACAGTTAGTTATAATGTATTTTAAGATATCATTTTTTGATTTATATTTTTGTCAAGATTTTATATTCAGACATTCATATTCTCATCAAAAGACAAGAATGGGCTGTCGCTTATAGCTGTCAAATATAAAAATTTAAATATTAAAAAAATATAAATATCTCTAATAAAATAACAATAAAAATAATAAAGCCTTCGGATACCCAATACAAAAATCAATAGTTAAACCATTTATGCTTGTATTAGTTTTTTCAATTATATCCAGATTAGAGTTTGTAAAAAACTATAAAAACATTAGCACTAATCAATTATAAGTAAATAACATTATAAATAAAACTGGCAGCTCACCAATATTAAATTTATTTCTCTTTGGACTTAACCCTCCAAATATGGTAATTATTGCTATTATCGTTGTGTCTAACCCCCTTCTCACGACCAGTAGGTAGCAATAATTCCACCCCATCATTAGAATTATTG
This sequence comes from Himalopsyche phryganea, assembly GCA_022494535.1. NCBI lineage: Eukaryota > Metazoa > Arthropoda > Insecta > Trichoptera > Rhyacophilidae > Himalopsyche > Himalopsyche phryganea. The sequence goes on along the minus strand of JAGVSL010000132.1, from coordinate 320,132 downwards.
TTTACCTTAGAAATAAATAACCTTGTGATACAGTTAGTCTAAAAATGCTCCTCAAAGACGCAAAGCACGTGTCAAATTTAGTAACACAACCAGACTAATAACAAAGTTATCTATTTAAGTTTTATGTAAATAGTCACTAGTTATCAAAAAAAAACTTTTCCTGAGCTGCTTTCTTCTTCCATGTCATAGCGAATATTTAAGGTAACGAACTCTAAAAATTCTTCAGACGCCTTTGTATTATGAAGTGGTGTTCTAAAATTTTAAGAAAAAATGTTGCTTTCTAAGTTTTTCTTAAAAGATTCATATTTTGTTAAGTGAACATTAATTTCTTAGAAAATTTCATCCAAATGAGGCATTTGTAAACAGCGCTAAAATCTCCCATTTCCTTAGGCTAGCAAGCTCACCGCTTAGCATCTATATACATAATTGTTGAATATATATGAAAATTTTGTAATCCCGCCGTAACGAAGTCGACTTTACTTTTTGTGATCTTCTATTCATTTTCTATAAGTTAATGAAACCGCGGGAATGAGAGTAAAACAAAGAAAATGAATTTTAAAAAGCAGCTTGAAATAATGACCAGAGCCAGTCGGATGCATACCCGCCCGCAATAATATTATTCATGTATTCATCTGGGAATCTTTTTTAATAATGGGCTTTCATATTTCTCGCTGAAGGATCGCTGAGAGGTAAATTAAAAAGTTGCCTGCCATCAAATGAGAGAAAACTCATAGAGTCTTAGGAAAAAAAAATATGCTTTTCCACTTAGCTTTCACTATAAATAGTTTATTATATGCATTACGTTTGATATTACACAGTTTTATATATTTTTTCAAATTATTAAAAGCAGTAAGTCATTAAAATGAAAAATATAGAAAGACATAAATACATTATATCAGGGTTTCTCAAACTCTGAGTAAATTTTCCATCAAAATATCTCAAAAGTTTTCATATCCTGCTACGACTGCAACATATTCAAACATTTTGTCTTCATATTGATATTACCTACCCAAACGGATGAAATAGTCTTCAGTAAAAAATTTAGGATTTGCAAAGTGTTCCATGACAGGAAAATTTTGGGAAACCCTACATTTTATAATATCGGTTCTATTAAATAATAAAATACAGTAGTAAGTCTGAATAAATTTGTCATTTAGAAGAAGAGCCATAAATACAAGATAGCTTTTGATGCATAAACTATCGTTTGTTGTGATAGGCAAAATAAAATATGATGTCTCTTCAACTGATTTTTTAGTTTTTTATGTTGTAAATATTTTCATCTAAAGTTGAACATGTTTCTTTGATAGTTGAATAATAATGAAATATGAAAAAGGGCACGAGTGACGTTTTGGCATCTTGTAGTTATGAATGCAGTTTTATTTGTTATTTTTTTCGGCATGATATGCAAAAGAAAATTTGCGAAAAAAAACCTACGAAATCACAAATGAAATAAAAAGGTAAGTTGTGTATCTGTAAACTAATCTCCAATTATTCATGTATGTTAAATATGTTTATTTAACTCAAATATTAAAAGTTCACCGAATAAAAGATACCTCAACCTTCAAGAAAAGATAGAGGTCACCCAATTGATGAAATGGCGGTGGGCCGGACATGTCGCATGGCGAACTCACAACCACTGGACAAATGCAGTCATTCAGTGGTACCCGAGTGGCACTAAGCGGCCTCAGGGGCGTCCTAAAACCCGCTGGATTGACGAACTTGTCAGGTTCGGTGGAAATACGTGTCAGCGCATAACTAGGAACCGAGAAAAGTAAAGGGAGCTGAGGGAGGTCTTCATTCAGCAGTGGATCGACCCCGGCTGAAAATGATTAAGAGTTAAAACCAATAAAATAATTGAGTATATTAAATTTGATTTTTAAATAATAAACCTTAGTAAATGAAAGACGATATTTAAAATGATATGAAGTTTGGACATGAAACTTCTTACAAATTCAAAAATTAAAGACATTTAGAAATATGTGGTTCCAATGTTGTATGCTGGAAGTGATTAAACCGTAGGACGGATGATGATGATGACGAGATCGGGAATGCAGTCTGGAATAGATCTTCACTGTAGGAAGATTGGCGAGAGACTATTGATTCCTTTTCTATATTTTTCTCTCGCTGTATCGCGTTTTCCAATAATCGCAAATGATGATTCTCACGCTAGCAGAAGGTCTCCTTTTACAATCACGTATTTACTTATCTTTGCACTCAGTAACTTCACATTTTGCAAGTGCTAATGATGACTTGATATCAGTGTCATTTTATGGAAATGTTTTTACTTTACAATTATAATTTTCGCTGACATCGGTAAGTGAAACATTTCTAAGGTCTCACATTTCGCATTCCGCGGCGTTATGTATTCCTACAGATAATAAAAAAATTTAACATTGTATTTCAATCTGCATGTCACCTGTGATCCAATTTTCATTTCAAAATACGAAGAAATAACCTAAATACGGTTTTTTCATTTCAAAAACACTTTATATGCTTTTTTCTCATAACTCAATTTTTCCACCCTTTTGCTTTTGAGAAGACAATATATAGTTTATACCATAAATAATTAACGATCAAAACTGATGACCACGTAACATGCTTGACACGTCAACTTAACCAAGCTCGAACGCTTTAGCGTATTAAAGAATATCCTTAACTTGATAGCGAAAGCTTTGTTTTGAGAGGCAGTATTCTCGTATGACAACATCCGCCTAAAAAGCCGTCGGGACGTCGCTTGGAAAATCCGATCCATTAAACCTTTACTCAGTATTCTATGATATTATAATATGTACTCTATGTTGATGTCAAACTCCTTCATATTTACATTTATTATTTCCTTAGTTTTACAACCACTTAAATACATATTTAATGGCTGGTGAATATTATTTCATATAAAATAAAATGTAAGTAGCCTATTCAATACATGTGTATATATTTTTTTACTCATTTGTTTTAACTAATCTTCCAATTTGATTATTTCAATAAACAAAATTGCCGGAATCGGAGCGACGAAAATCCACAAGCCATTTTTGAAACACCGTCACATCCACAAAAATTAAAAGTTTGGTGTGCTTTATAGGCTGGTGGAATCATTGGTCCATATTTTTTCAAAGACGATGCTGGCCAGAACGTTATTGGCAATGGGGAACACTATAGATCTATGCTTACTATGCCATAATGTAAACGAGCTTTGGTTTCAACAAAACGGTGCTACATGCCATACGTCGAACACCACAATCAATTTGCCAAATGAAACTTTCAATGAGCGCATAATTTCGCGGATTGGACCTGTGAATAGGCCACCGAGATCACATGATTTAACACCTTTGGACTTTTTTCTGTAAAGTCGCTAGTCAACGTTGATAAACCAGCAACGCCTAATGACCTTGAAGCCAACTTAGCCAACAGTGCTTGAAAGTGCTTGAAAATTGGACTTAGAAATTGTGCTTTCTTCGAGCCAGCCGTGACGCCCACATGCCAGAAATCATTTTTAAAAGCTAATAGCATTTAATAAAATGTTCAATAAATCCGATATAATGAGCATAAACACGATTTTTAATTTCATTTTAAAGTTCTATACCTAAAAAAAAAACACCCTATATTTATTTACAATTAACATCCATTTTTGCAATTGCTAGTGATGCTTTGCTGTGAACATCACTTTCTGACATGTGAGTCTTTGATATTGTGAAGATAAACATTTTTATTTATTTTTAACATGAGGCATATTGCAGTATCAAGAACGAAATATGGAAATTGTTTATTCATATTATACAATACAAATGGTTGTATCAGGTAAAAACAATTCTTGTATCTATATTGTATAGCAGAAAATAAATCTATTTTGAAATATGGCTGTCTGTCTGCCTGACGCAAGATATTCTCCCAAACGGTGAACCGTAGTGACGTGAAATTTCCAAATTTCTTTCTTGCTACCATTTATATATCAACTGTGCTATTCTCAACATTCAACTTAATAAATTATTATTAATTGTTGAACTCTATATTGCCAGTATAACATGAAGTATAATCGACTGTGATATTTTTAACTTTCAACATTATTATTAATTGACGGATTACATTTTGTGGGTATTAAATCAGGTACGGTCCAAGGTAATGTTTTCGGCGTTCAAATTCTAACTTTCAACATAAGCTTTCACCAAAATAACGCCGTAACAACAACCATAACAATTTTAGCATCCTATATCCCAAGTGAAGCTGGGTAATAAAAACTTTTATATTTTGGGACTATTTAAAAATTGTTGTTGGGAAAAGTCATTTAAATAATGTATTTAACACTTCTTCAATTTGACCGCAACAAACATATATATGGCACGCTATGGGATTAGTCCTAGGACAACTAAATCCGCAGAAACATGTCTAGGCCCTACGTATATGTTGATCAACTCCACATAACACAACAGAAACTAATATCTCGGGTTTACTGATAAACAATTACACACAAATCTCGTTCTATTTAAATCTTTAGGGATAAGATAATAACTAGTGTATAAACGGAAAACCATATACCGGTTTGAATGAAAACAAAACAAAGGTTTTTTGAATATGGAATCTTTTTGGTATAAATAATTATCAATGTTTTGGAAGAAATAATTTCGTTTCGTTTCGGCTAAATATAATTTTATTTTCACTACAGTATGAACATTGCTTAGAAGCAACTGTTCTGATCTTTCAAGTAACGATTCAGACTTCAAATACCCAGAATGTTTCTTGACATACAGTGATGTCAAATTTAAATTGTTGATATTTTCTATATTTCCATGTATTTAGTCACTAACGACACGGGTTTTACCTTTCGGCATCTTTATGCATTCGAGCACATACATGAACTCGAACTGACAGAGAGTAAATAATTTATATATAAGATATTTAGGACAATATGCTTACTATGTTGTATGTTGCTTGACGCGATTAGAACTGACGACGGAGAATGACGTGTTTTCTTCGAGAGTTTGGGAATAGGTGCTTCTCAATCGGAGATTGGCCAAATACTAATGATTCCTTTTCTATATTTTTCTGCGTGTATTGCGCTTTCCAAATATGGCATTCGACGAATCTCACGCCTGCAGACGGTCTCCTTTTACAATGGTATACAATTATCTTTGCACGCAGTAATATCACATTTCATAACTGCTATTGTGTGAAATGATGACTCGATGTCTACGCTGGCCAAACACTTGAAATATCACATTTCACCGATAATCAGCGTCGTGTTTCCTACAGATAAAATGCGACAAATTGTTATCACTAAGTCTAGGGACTACATTGACACATGGATTTATCAATCTACAACAACCCTTAATCCTAGTTGGAAAAAAAACGCATTATGGGTGGAATGGATGGTTTTAAAATGCAATTCGAACGGCGTAACCCGGGTCGCTAGTGACGAAATACATGGAAATGTACAAAATTTCAACAATTCAAATTTGATAATGAAATTCCACCAAGCACCATCAGTCGATATCTTAAATTGAAAAAAATATACAGTGATGTATTCATCGCTGTTAAAACTCACGAATGGTTATTTTTAAGCCTTCTGTTGATTTATTTAAAAAAGGAACATTGAATTAGATGTTTCATTAAGAGCCCATATACTTCACATTCGGAGCTGATATCCTTAAGAAACTCATATTATATCAGTGAACAGGTATCCGTTATGCATGGTTCGGACAATAGCATGAAGCAGAAATAGCTATTAACAATACATCCCATTCCTTCTTGAAGTAAAAAAAATAAATTTTTTACACATAAATTCTACAAACGAATTCAAATTCAATGTATATTCTAACATAGGCCTAATTAATCTTTACATAGCAAAAGCGGTATATAAATAAATATATTTAATCATGGTAATATCAGTGTAAGTGATATTATGGTAACAAAGAAAACCTAATATGGAATTCGTTAGCAATTTCCTGTTAAAAGGAATTGAGTCCACGTAGAATTTAATGCTTAGGAAGTTAACGCGCGTATTAGTGAGTTCGTATTTTATTAAATGTTTTTCTTGGCTTGTTTCTAATCGAATTTTTCGGAAAAGCAGCCTCTACAATGTTTAAACTTCGTAAATATTCTATCCAATTACCCTTCCTTTCCTTCGCAGATACAAGCAGCACAAACTAAATAAGAGAGTGGCAGTAGCAGGGTGTACATCCGTTGTTGTTTTAATCTGCCTAAACGACAATAATTTAAGTCAAAATATAGTAAAATACTGGTCGGTTTGCTTAAATTTACATACACAAAACACACATAGTAATGAAAAAAAATAAACGCTTGCCGAGTTGTAACGCCAAAGAAAACTAATGGTCTTGATACAGTTTTAATAACATAAAAACAATTCTCTGTGCAATACGAAAAAGTCTTAAACATTGAAAAATTAATAGAAATATGTCAAAAAAACGATAATATGTATATAAGAGAAAAATACCAGTCAAATCAATGCTGCTGAATTAGAAAAATTCACGCATAAACAACAAATTTTTCTTCAAATTTCTCTTCTGAAAAGTATTAATTTTATATTTGACGCCCATTTCCTTTCGCACACAGAATTTTAGCTTGTATCTATCACTTTATCAATATATATTGAATAGGTTTAAATAAAAAATGTCTATATATTTTTACACGCATTAATTGAAAAGTGAGAAATTCAATTATTTTTGTTTGCGAATTGCCCAATTGTTCATTGTGTTTCAATTTAAATTTATAATGTGTCATTGTATGTACACTTGGGTTATTCTAAAAAGGAAGTACGCTGTAAAACTTTAAGGTTTTTTATCCATTGTTCAAACCATTCATGAGAACTTAAATATAATATGTCCTAAATAATTTAGAATTTGAAATGAAAATTTATTTCAATAATTTCATTATTTATTCTATCAGTGTTTTAAATAAATTTTTGAAAATAATTGTTATTGATACACATTATTTGTCTTTTTCATTATCCCCAAATCACTCCCTAACGTGTAACAAACAAATTGAAAATGTTTTACGTAAACATGGCAACATCGACTTTCTCGTGGAACCGTATTATTTTTATATCCTAACATCATTCGTCAAATTATGTATATGTCATATATATAAGCGCTTTATTATTGCCAGATCCCTTCTTGTATTAAAGACGATAACATCAAACAAGTCAATATTATAAAACATTTTATTAATTTATTAGATTATATGATTCCGTTGTTGTAACTTGACGTGACAGTAGAATGGATGCTGACAATTGATGCAGTTCCGAGCTCGGTCAGTGAGTGACGATTATTGAATTACGTTCGCAATCGATACAGAATGGATCCAGTTGTTGATTGTTTGTTTATCTATACTGTTGCGTTGACTGTGTGTGACCTACTTTCGTCATCGTGACATTAATGAGTGTTCACCTGCTACGCAGCGTATGCAGAATATCGAATATCGGTCAGATATTATTTGCCAATTAATTTCACTACAGTTGAGGTTTATATATCGTAATATGCAGCGTCATGTCTCGCCACAGATACCCCCTTCCAGAGTTTAAGCAGTAACCTCATGCTAACATTTACTGCAAAATGGTCAGTGGTGGTGTAAATGTAAGTTTTCACTGTCAAACGATTTAGTTTTCTGAACAGCTACAAATGCTTTGGACGGTGCTGAAGTATGGCGAATGGTCTCGTTTAGTTGGTCTTGATAGATAGTCGTATGAGTTTCATGATTGCGTTTATTCACGGATGTGAAAATCGGTGCTTTGCGTTGAGCAAAAGACAGATACGATGGCATCAGGAATCTGCACCTGGTTCAGTTGTATGGCAGATTCTTCACGTAGACATATCTTCAGCTCATTGTTGACGAGATGATCGATGATATATATATATCTCGATAAATATAATTTACTAGCCAATTTTAGCTTATTGGGTCGTTTCTTACAAAATTACATGTCATTTATCTGTCATGGTGACCCTATATTTGCCATTGGGTACCGGCAAAGATAAGGATAAATTGCGTGACTCGAATCAGAAGACCCACATTTTCTAACATCAGATAGTGAACTCTCCTTTTACCTTTTTGCGAAAATGTACTTAATATTAACTTAAATTGCGTAAAACCAAATAAAAATTCTTGCATTCATTTGAATACAGCATACAAAAAAGCAATTAATGAACGTACTTTGTGACCAATATTACGGAATTAGAAAATATTATTGATAACTTATTTTATAGCTGCACTTAACTTCAATCTAAAAACATATACTTTCTGACTAGCTATAAACTTTTAGTATAGTTCAGTCAATCTTGCTGTACGAGCAATAAAGATATAATTTAAGATATCGACTGAGGGTACTAGATGAAATTTCATTTCAATTTCAGTACATGAATGAACTCGCACTATATTTGAATGGCTTAAGATGCCGATGTGCAAAACCCGGGTCGTTAGTAACGAAATAAATTAAAATGCACAAAACTTGAGCAATTAAAATATGATATTCCAAAACTATTTGTTTTAACAGACCTATCTAAAAACCATAGGACTCTAATCACAAAACATGTTATTACGGACAAATAGCCAAAATAACGCGATCCCGTTTTCGGTAATAATGCACAGTATTGTAATTTCTTTTCACACACAAATAATACTAATAAAATATTTGAATTTTTAGATTGAATATCACAGTGAAGTTAAGACGTTGTATACTTTGCTGTAAAGTTATTTTTTATCAGGTTATACACTTTGAATTCTAGTATCACGATCTTACATATTTATGAACCAGTGTTTAGATATGATACCGAATCTTACGGATAAAAGATCAGCTGGATTGCAGATTTAATTAAGTTCAGTAAACTTAAGTATCAGGATAATTTTACAGTCATGAAACTGTAAAAGAGAGTTTTAATATATTAAATGGATAACGCCATAAATAGAAGTTGATTATGATTTGAAACAGTCGATAAATACGTCTGAATGATTCTATCGCTAAAGGTTAGGTCCTTCCGGTTAGGCTTAAAAATCCGCCTGAATTCACAAAAAGTATCTTTAAATAAAACGAGCGTAAAATATATTTCATACATTCTATTTTCAGTTTATTTTCTTCGTTTTCTGTTTGCTTATAACTATGTTTATGTGTGTTTACAAAACCAAATATAAATATCCATGACAATGAAGAAAAAGTATATTTATATTAGTCTTTGCTACGTCTACCTACATTTATAAATTTTAGAAGTGTTGTTTTACGAAAAATGAAGTAGGTTTTTTTATTTATCTTCTTTGAATTGCTGAAAATAAATCTGTGTGCGAAAGGAAGAGGTCGTTAATTCTTAAATTGGTATTTTTAGGAGAGCCAAAACAAAATTTGCATTTGTATGAAATTTGATGAAAAATGTGATGTTTAAACATGAATTTTACCAATTCAGCAGCATTGATTCGACTCTTCCTTTTTATATTACGCATATATGTATTGTAGTTATTTTAGAATATTTAACTCGTTTTTAAGTAACTTGATTTAACTTCTTTTCCCTTTTGCACCCAGATATTTAGAGAGACAAAGGTTGTTATCACACCCTTATTTTTTTAAAAATGTTTTTTTTTTAAATTTAAATTTAAAGCCAACTTATGAAAATGCTCATATTATTTGTATATTAATATTTATTTTCATCCTTAACCCTTTGACTCCTGACCTAGTTAAAATCGTATCAAATGAGGCCAATAGATCGGCCCCGTAGAAGCCAAAGTGTTAAGACCCTCACTTGGTGCGTGTCAGGTCACAAATAAGCTCGTTCTAAAATAGCAACAGAGTCATGCTCTTCAATGCTGGATAAAACCAGACTATTGAGAAAAATTAGTATTTTTTTCTGTCATTTGTTAATCTTGAAAATTGTTAATCGTTTTCCGTCGTCTAAAAAAAATGAAACGCCTAAATATTTTTTTTTTCATAGTAAAGTTTTCAAGTATGTCTAGCAAAGAGTTGACGTTGATGTTTTTCAGAAATGCTTTTATTTGCTTTACGCCGTAACTAGATTAGGGTTTATTGTAAGTTATCGAGATTTCATGTCTGAGACAAAATCATAGAACAAAGTATTTTTAAATAAGCGATCTTGACGGAATTTGCAATTTATTGAATATAACGATTCTATAAAGATTTTTAAAATGTACCAAAGAGTTCTTTTCTCTCACTTTTTCTGACTGATATTTAAAGTAGAATTATACTGAACATATTTTTTTTAAAAAAAGAGCAACAAAAAATTCTATTATGAACGTCTTTTAACAAAAAAATCTCAATTAAATTAATAAGTGTAATAAATAGTAAGCATTTTTCGGTGATATGTTTTTATCACCTTCCATTGTGATTAAGTCGGTGTCTGTCGTCTGCCTCGACACTACGCTCCATATTTATTTTAATTATATGTAAATAGTGAATAGGCACTATTATAATGTAGAGAATTCAAATATAATATAAGTACTACAGGTTATGACAGACTTAGTACATTGTTCTTGTTGTCAGTATGTTATTTTACTGCATGCAGCCTGTTTGAAAGCTCGGCAAAGCTTTCGTTGTTGAGTCGTTGGCACTAGCAGAGCATTATGTAAACGCCTCCGTTATTCGTTTCCTATAACTTGGTAACGGCCGTTACCAGAAATGATTCCAGCAACACTTCACGGCGATGTTTGGCAAATCACGCTATTGAAGGTTGTATACTACCCCTCTAGTGCCTATATTGCTTTTTAAAAATAGGAAATTGGCATTTTTTCAGATATGCGAGTAAGTGGTTTGTATACGAAAATTCGCAAAATTCTTTTACGATATGATTTTTACAACCGGAAATTTCAACAATTTATATATTAACTTGTAAAATGAAATTGAAGTGTTCATATTCATATTTATAAAAATTTATGAGATATAAATACAAATTCAATACATTGATTACTTTATTTATCTATCCTGTTACGATATTGATTATGTTTTTGTAAACAGCAACTAATTATTTGGTCAGTATCTAATTCAATTAACGGTCAATAAATATTAAAGAAACGATCAGTAACAAATACATAAAATGGTCAGTAGAAAAATGAAAATGATAAATAAAAATTAAAGGAATGTTAGGTTAGGTTAACTCACTAAAATAAATAAAATAATAAATCTGATTTTGGTTATATACGTGCGAATTTCATTAAACAATTTTGAATGGTAAACAATTAAACTGTTTTAAAATTGTACATTAAGAAATGTTTATTTTATTTATGTTTTCAATAAACATACACCAATTGCCAAGTAAATAAAGTTTTGGTTAGGTTTAATTACAACTGACCATTTTATATAAATTACTGACCGTTTATTTTATTAACTGACCACGTGTATACTGGCCATTTATCAAATTAATTACTGACATTTCTGATTAATTACGGACCCAATAAATACAAAACTTTGTAGACTATTCTGTCTAAATGTCCATATATTTTAAGTTTTTAAACTATCAGTAAACTGCAGGATAGAATGTGTGCTAATATCTCAATCAATTTAAGAGGATACGATAAAGTCGTTGACCAATCACTTTCATTCCATTCCCAAAGAGATGTATTAACTTCTCGGGTAGAAAACGTTAAAAAACACCGGAAAAACCTATATTCCAAGAAATAAACTCGTATAGCGAATGAAAAAACAATGTATTTATGAAAATTTTACTTACATATATCTAGCTTCATAGTCATAAAATATTAAAATAGCAAGCAAACTAACAACAGCTTAGTAATAACTTGAAAGTTATTAGGTATAAGTACATTGAATTCAGAGCATCTGTAAATAATAATATGATTGAAGGTATACACACAGAAAATCTGTGTATTACTAAAAATACCGATGTAGCTTGAAGTTCATATATTTCAACTCATGGGCACTTTTTATTAAAAAAATACAGATGATGATTATTAAATTCAAATTAATAGAACATTACTTGGATGGAGTTTAATTTGACCTCATAATCTTGGTATCACTATTTAGCAGAGCGTAAATAAAATACGGAGGAAGCCAGTACCTCTCTAAACGGTGGTACTGATTGGCCACTTTGATAAATAGAAATCATCGGTGTACTCCCAATGAGCAGAGGCGTTGCTAATTATCATTGAAAAATAGATGAAGTTTGAATTAACAGTGAATTATTCATTAATTGTTCGATCATAATTTTACATTCTAAATTTTTCAAAAAAACACATTATATTTTACAAAAAATTATACTTAAAACAGAATTATACTAAAATTTGAGATGAAGTTTTATTAAATCGATCAAATTATTACTTCGTTGATTATTTTAATTAACTTTATGAAGTAGTGGTTGCTGTAAGGATTTCCAATAACAAAACCAATATGTTATTAATTATAATCGAACAAAGTCTCCTGAAACACAATAAATATTTCCAGGAAAACAAATTTCTCTTATAGAAGTTTGCCTTCGTGAAACAAGTTTGTGCTGCAATAATGGGAAATTTAACCCTTCAGCGCATGTTGGGAATAGAACAAACTCATTTCGGTAGAAAGTACTTTGCTGTGTAGGAAACACATACAAACAGACAATGAGACATCTCGCTCAACAAATTATTTTACATCTTGAGTCAACAAGAAAGATGTGGATTCACAGGGTCAAATAACTTTCGTCTCCATTGTTACTTATAAAATCATATACCAGCGCAATTTAATTTAAACACATACACACATTTGTCTAAAGTAAACACATAGAAAAGCTTGAAACTTCTTGTAAATTAATTATGTTTCATAGGTATGTAAAACTTATAATAATTAAAAACAAACAATGATGTAAAACATAATACATTAATATTTTCTATGGATTCGGCGGTAACTTTGTGGAAGTTAATTTTAAATATAAAATTAAAGTTTGTGATTCTATGTTGGAACAACAAAGCTATAAACTTATTAAAAACATAATATATACATTAGTCACTCAATCATAGATGAAGCAAAAAACAGATCGACTGTGGAAAGGAAAAAGGACGTAACTCACACAAAAAATATTGTGTATAGCCCAAACAAAACGTGTATTAAATTGTATACCAATTGTGGTTAACGAAAAATATATTTTGAAAAGACGGAGGGATAAGTCCTTATGTCTTTCTATAGTCGATACATTATACATATAGTGTATTAGCACGTTTTGTGTGAGATATACACAATATTTTTTAGTGTGTGTTACGTCCTCTTTCCTTTCCACAGTGGAAATAACAAAAAGACGCACAAATCTACCCTACATATTGATAATATAAATAGATTTAATAGAAAACTTTAAAACTTTGAATAAAAATATTTATTTATTTATTAAAAAATAAAAATATGGCATTACAGCTAACGTGTCATGCATTTATTTATACAGTACAATAATAACAACAACAATAAAAATACAATTTAATTTAAATATTTTTTGGTAAAGCTTCAGATATATTTTAAAGATATTTATTATTTACGTGAATTAGTATAAATAAACAACTACAAGAGGCGAAATAAGTATTACATTTAGTAGAATAACAAAGTTATACATTTTAATTTTGTATTGAAAATCAACTCAACTCAATTACTACATCCAAATTTTTGATAACTTATTCAAATATCAGTAATTGATCATACATCATTTTTATGTTAACGTATAAAAAAATGGCGCTTCCGCATCCTAGGAGTTTCTATTTTCCGAGAAATGGTGTCAACAAGCAATTTACCGTGAGTATAGAAATGATTGAAGATTCTTGAAAGTCGGAAACGTCTGCTAAGCCTTCAAGAGTGGTTCCGGAAAAGCGACGTCGTTTCAATATAATGAAAATGCACATTTTTGCACTTGGTGAACAAATTATGTTTGTACCCATAATGTATGTAAATATGTATACACTATTGCATGCATTTTCGAAGAACACAATCTACTGCAAAAATAATATTTGATGTATTCGTAATGCTAAATAATTGGTATAATAGTTCTAATAATAGTTCTAATTCTAAGGTACCGTGAAAATACATAAAAAAATATCCACATCACATTATATTAAGAATCAGGTCTCGTTTTGCATACACACATTTTACAATGTATAATGTTTCAAATAGAATTTATATAAAACTAGCTTTACCTTCTCTACTGGCGCAATATAATAACATTCTCATTCTTAAAACAAAGTAATAAAATTATTTTTCTTTTAATGAACTAAAAAATATATTATTAATATCTTTCTTTCCGATTGGGCACAAGAGAAAAATGAATATAAGTTTTATTTACTAGAATAGGTATTAAGCTTAACGTTATTTTAAAAAACAAATTTGCACTTTTTTGATTATATCCACTGCCTATGTGGAGCCTATATCTCCCATGACATGTCAATATAATTCAGTTAATATGATAGTGTCTGACGGTTGTCCAGGATGCCGGAATCCCACGGGCTAGAAGAAGAGGTAAGCAGGACAGATTGACCAGTCAATTCCAACGTCCTTGCAGAACCACTGGCGTAGGGCTTCCAATTAACCGGAGATTTTAAACCGAAATACATAGTTTCATTATTTTCAAAAAATCATATAAAAGTATTTTTTTTAACTACACAACACCAAGAGTGTTTTCTTTTTTTTTATAACAAAAATTTAAACTTGATGATAAAAAAACTTTAATAATTTATATTTTTTAAAATACACAAAATTAAAACAAAAAGAGTTAATAATAAAACTCATAAAAAAGAGTAATATTTTAATGTATTTAAAGAATATTAGCACAGAAACTGGAGAAATTATAAATACTTAGATTAAAGCAGAATATAATAAAACAATAGCAACACATGCTATATCTTATATAAAAAAAATTTAGTTAAACACACGGAAACTAAAACTTAATTGTCGGCCTCCGTGGCGCAGTTGGTAGCGTCGTTAGCTACGGTTACGGATGTCTCGGGTTCAATTCCCGATGCAGACGGTTTTCATAGATTGACCTTTCAATCGATTTATGGATTTCTGTTCGTAGTCTGAGTCCTCCTTTCCACCCAACCCATCCTCATGGGGAGTAGCGAGAGTGATCAGCTAAGCACTTGTCCTGTCCTAACCCTATCCTCCTATCCCTACTCTCTTCAAAAAAGAGGTTGAGCAACTGAGTAACACGCAGTTCTCGTAGAAAAATTCTGTTAAGACAGCTTTATTAGGAGACCATATGCTCCACATTAAGAGCGGACATAAAAAAAACTCAAACTTTATGATAAAAAACTTAAATAATATATATTTTTTGAAATACACAAAATTAAAAAAAAAGGGGTTAATAATAAAACTCATAAAAAAGAGTAATATTTGAATGTATTAAAAATATTAGGACATAAACTGGAGAAATTATAAAAACTTAGATTAAAGCAGAATATAATAAAACAATAGCAACACATACTATATCTTATACAAAAAAATGTAGTTAAACACACGGAGCACAAATAAAATGAAATAGACGAAAATATCTAATCAAAATAGAATGAATAATAATTATTATAAATATATTCATATGAACAAAAATATTATTTCCGTATGTTTAATGATAGAATTATTAATTAGGTCTACAATAAACTAGAAAACTCAAGCATATTTTGCATGATAAAAAAAAAGTTTAAAATTTGATCTATTTATTGAAATACATTCATGTTTATTTTAAATTTAAAGTGAAATTTACAGTTCATTCCAACATTTTGAAATCTTTCATCAATTCCCGTGTGTCGTTGTGATTTTGGGTTAACAACCAGAACAATTGATATGCTCTTACGCATTTAATTTATTGTATTGGTCTCGATGTTAATGACACCATTCCATCAATTATAATTATATAATATCTTTCGGGTAAAGTTTTTTCGTAATAATTTTTGCGGACGAATCTATAGACGCTTAATTTAAATATGATTTAGTATATTTTATGATAGTTTTGGGAACAGTTATGTTGTACAAATATTTCAAGTAAGAAGTTTCAGTGGCTTATCAAATTTCTTTGTTCCACTAATCACCGTGTTTGTACGAGAAAACTTAATATTATTTCGAATTGATATTATAAAAAAATTTTAATTTCTTTTGTAGTTGAAATATGTACCTACATCAATTTCACTAAATTTTTTTAAAAGTTCTAATGATCGTAAATCAGATTAGATATATTTATAATTTAGTAATACACACGATTGATAATTTGTTTATCGGACTATCAGTATCTATGCTTTGGAAAAAAGATGTTTTGTTAAAATATGAACAAAAGAATATAATAAAATTCAAAATGTGAGTCTTATGCTCGAGAAAACATCTGGTTAACTTAAGCTAGTGGTGATATAACAACTTGCCGCTCGAATTATTATTTATGGTAGTCATATTTTTTATGACGGTATATTTTGTCAAAAACATAAATTTGCGAATGAATATAGTGTATGACCTGAACATCTGACTAATTTAGGGTAAAGTAAAATAAAATTTTATTACACAAATTTCTATTGCTTATTCTTGAAACAAAACTTTCTCTATTTTAGTACAACGTCAAATATAAACAATATATCTTCAAAAGCAGCAGAAGAATAGAATTTTATTCCCTCAAGCAAGTAACGGAAATATTCATAAAATAACTAGCACACATAGACATGAAAATATTTAAAGAATCGTAGGTTATAAATATAATCGGCTCTGTGGTTCAGTGGTTAATGTTGTTGGATATGGCTACGGATGTCGCGGGTTCAAGTCCCGGTGCGGACAGTTTCATAAATTGATTTTTCAGTTGATTAATGGATTTCTGTTTCTGAAGGCATGAACTTTTGTGATGTCTGGAACTCCCATCGGATACTAAAAACGGAGCGAAACAAGAGAAATTAGCTAACCAATAGTGCTGTCCCTATCCTTCTATACCTACTCTCTTCGAAGAAAAATATGTTGAGCAACTGAGTAACAAGCAGTTCTCGTAGGAAAAATTTGAGATACCTACATTAGGAAGACATATGCTCCACGTTGGGAGCAGACATGGTAAAAAAAATATTGAACTAAATATTTTGCTATTTTTCACTTCTTCGTAATGGATTTGTACCAAGTAAATGATAATCAATCAATTATTAAACGTACAGCCTATAGAAGCAGTCGACTCAATGGATTTTTATACTATATGAATTATTTATTTTTATTATTTTATACAACGTAAACATAAAACTAGCACTTAAAAATTATAAAATGTCAGCGTTATTTAATTTTATTATAATTGTAATCTCCTAAAAGTACTGTGTAAGTATCATATTTTACGTCGTTAATGCACGATAGCGTTTATGAAGTACAACGTGTTTTTAGGTGAAAATTTATCAAAAAACAATTTTTTTTGATTATTTTTCCTATAATCTCACCTTTTCATTGCATATGAACATATTTTTTTATTTAAAAGTTGAAAATCATGCATTTAAGCGTAAAGAATGCATGTGTCTTTTGATGATGCCGTGTAATTCTTTATTGCATGAAATATTTCTGTCCATAATTTCGATACCTTTGTGACAGGTGTTAAATCTTAAAAATAATATAAATAAAAGAATTCTTAAAAACATTTTTAAAAACCTGGTTAACCACGTGAAATAAACCGGTTTTCAGTTTTTTCCAAAACACGCGATAAACCGGTTAACCGGTTTCGGTTTAAACTGGGTTGGAAGCCCTACACTGGCGTAACAGGATGTTGTCTGGTACGTTACCTAATTTCTGATTCCCTTGAAATCAAGCCACTGACGCAAGCATGGAAGTTCAGTATACGATATCTAGATCGAGTCCTCATCAGGTGCCATGTTTCGCTATCGCAACGTATCATTGGTAAAATTACATTCGTCGTCGTAAACGTAATAAATATAAAAATTTAATATATTGAATGAAGTATAATCGATTTAAATGTTTAAAGTGAAATTATTATCCCTTACCATATATGAAAATTAAAAATCATATGAATCTTGATTATATAAATAGAAATAATTCTTACTCACAACTCATTAAAAATCAGGACCAGTTTTACTAATGAAGTAAACATTAGGTTTTCAACCATTTTATCCATTTTCTATGAACTATTCGCTTACGACAAACGACTAGAAGTCTTTATAACGAGGTTTGAGAAGTGCAATAAAAATAAATATGTACATTCATTGGTACATACTGGAATTTATATTCTTTATTTTGAAAGTGACTTAAAGATTACATTACTATACCGACACAGTTATTATCCCTTCTTTTAATTTCAGGGTTGCTAGTGAGAGTGACTAAAAAAATATATCCCTTCTCTACTATTTTATGTTTTAAAAATCGTGCGAACAATAAAGCTAACAAACAGTTTTACTTAAAATTTCTCTCCTTAAAATAAAATACTCAATTTAGACTTCATGTTATGCTCTCATATATTATATACATGAATTATATTAAAAAACCTTTGTTACTGTTATGCAAAACAATCTTCTTCAATAATTACGTGATAAAACAATAAATATAACCCGTTAATGACTTTAATCTTATCTTACATAACACATTCACTGCAGCTTTTATACCCCACATTGCAATGTTTTCATCCCCTTATCAACACTGACCTGCGAAAACAAACGCGCATGCGTCTGAAGAAACAGCTGTAAGTCGAAATATCCCTATAAATAACCCACTACATTATTTTTTCACTCTTGATATATAAAGTATTTAAAATAAAAATATTGTTTCAAAGAAATCTTGCAATATTTAAAGATATTGGTGAATTATAACTGTTTTTAGTGTATTGAGCTTCTGTTATTTTTTTAGAAGCTTTTGAAAGCTTTCGGCGCATGTGCGAGAACGTGTATAGGAAAATACATGAATGTGAATATCGCAGTCTGCCATTCGGTAAAGTACAGCCTTCGGAAAAGCTTGTGTTTCAGTTGCTACGCCAGGAAAAATCTCCGTGTTATTGTTTTTGACAACTGAATTAGAGTTTACAAATCGTTTGACAGTGCTACGTTTTCGTTTGGGCCATAAACTTTTTACTTTATGTTATGTCGTAACGTAGGTGTGATTTTATTGTGTCATTAATACATATAAAATGCTGTCTTTAATATGGGTCATGCGGCTAATTTTATATCAAGACGTATAGTATGTTAGGTTACGTTAGGAATGGTGATAAATTTTGGCGATGAGAACACATTCAAATTATAAGTATTGTCTATTAAAGAGATGTATTTTACAATTTAAACAATTTACAATAGTAAAGGGACAAGGGGAATCTAAAATTAGATTGACAGTTATATTCATATAAATATACATTTTAATGTTTGAAACGTATCAAGGGTGTTACAATGTTTTGATACATATAAATCAAAGAATCTTCATTACAAAGTATGTAAGGTATTTATGCTAGACGTATTTTAAATCGAAAAAAACCTGTTTTACTAATGATTATTTTATGCTGATACATTGATGACTTTACGTAAAATGAACAGCTGACAATATTTCCGATTATATTCTTAAATCAATTATTTTGAATCAATAAATAAACCTTCATGAGTTTTTTACTTTTCAACATATATAATTAAAATTAATTTTTAAATACAGATGTATAATAAATAGCTTTAATATTTATTATTACTGAATTATTTTGGTTTCAAAAGAAGTAAATATCTAACGCTACAAAAATCTTTAAGCCAATCAATTTTGTTTTTATTAGGGCACACCGCTTAAGGTAAATGTTTTCAATCGGTTAAATAAAAAAGTGAAATAAATGAAGACATGATTACACGTGATAAAACATTTCTTCAAAAGTTAAGACGATACTCAAGATGCTTCAGAGAGTTTTTTGAATAGGGTAAGTTATTTACTTTCAAGTTCAATCATTTATACAAAATAAACAGTTGTTGCAATTGTTTTTTATTATACACCGTTGTAATAATACTTCAATACGAACAGTATGAAAGTTAAGCGTGTTTTGAATTGAAGCGTATAGCTATACGGATGTGACAGTTTTGTACGATATTAGTACATCTAATGTATTTAATATTGTTCACTCTTACTTTTTTTGACATTATTAGATAAATTGAGAGTACACTTGTTATTAATAGAGTACAAATAATATGCATCAATAAAACGGATAATATTAAAAATATGTATGCATCTTATCATATAACAATGTGTTAAGTATATTTACGTTACAATAATATTTCCGAATAAACTAATAAATGCAATACCGATAGATGCATACTGATTTTATATTAGTTAGAATGTTAAATATATCAGATCTTGAATGAATAAATTTATTTTTGGTGAAATAAATTACCAAAACTTAAAGAAACATAATTAAGTCTAATACTAAATGAAAGTTCTGCTAAAAAACCTTAGCGTGGTGTTGATAATCGTTGTTGTATCATTTCTAGTAAAAAATTCTTTTATTATCACCACATTAAATATTTATGATTTTTTTACGTTTTAAAATCACGAAATGTAATGTTTGTGCATTAATTATATTTTATATGGAGCTGAACACCATTATTAATATAATATAGTGTAACTATATTCGTTTACCGTAAGGTTTTATTTCAATACTTTAAAGTCGTGTTAAGAAGTGATAATGTAAACTAAATTTTAAATTTGATTGCATTTTTCGGCATTCAATAGATATTATAATTGTTGTGTTTCTTTGGATAAAGATTAACAGAACGTGACGAAGACAATTATTTATTTGCCAAATATTGTATGAACAATTACATATTTATATAGTAATTTAAGAGTTATCGTGCTGTGATATTTTTTTATGAAAGACTATATCGACGGTGTTTTAGCCACAAGATGTAACCCTCAAAATTGAAATTGTTCTGGTAAAAACTTTTTTTATCGAAAACATTATATAATGGTGAATTGTGCTATGAATCTTTGAAATGCACTCCTGCAAATTTTCATGTTTGCAGATACGAGGTTATACGTAGGGAGTGTCGATATAATAGTGGCTTACATCAAGTGGTCGGGTAAGAATTTTTAAACCATTGTAAAATGATGTTTCCCTTCCAAAAACTGGTTAATTAATTTTTGTAATTTACATCATTTGACTGAGGCCTGTTATGTCGTCTTTAAAATGAGATCCAATCGCTGACTAATTTTTGTATTTTTTTAAGTTAAATCAATTGTCAAAAACACCGTCAATATTAAGAATATAATTGTTGGTGTTCACATACCACTGTTCTAGATAACTTGTATATTATGTACTTTTACGGGTTAACAGCATTAATTGAATAAAACTTTTCGAAGTGTTAAGACGACAGCTGTTTTATAACAATGCAAGACTATGTTTATTTTTTTTCAGACAACCATTTAAAGTACTCTTGCAAAGACTTTTAGACAGAATATTAAATATGTTATGGGTATACGTATTTCTTACGTTGAAAAATTGCGTGCCACATTGTGAATATCGAATACATTACCCTTATCGAGTTCTTTGTTTTGTAAGTACCAACCAAGTCTCTACTCGTACACCATTTAGACATTTGCTTAATCAATCAAACAAACTTGTAATGGCACCTCATCGTTAGTGGACGTGGCGGTGGAGTATGATTCGATCCGGAAAATGTGACCGCTTTTCGTGTGACCCAGTGCAGATAAAATGTGGCTAACAACACAACGTTTATTATTAAAAATTTGCTTAGAAAATGAGAATTTTCGGTTCATAATAATGTATAACGATTTCCTAATTTTACAGGAGGCTAAAAGAAACTGAATACTTACGTTAATATGTATATTAGAATTTTTTTTTCTTCTAAGTATTAAATGGATAGTGTATAAGGGTACTTGTAAATCATTAAACAATTTAAATACTTTGTATTATTTTAAATTAACGAGTTACGGTTTATAAAGTCATTTTCGTCAAAATATCAGATACGGGTTTATAACATTAGGCCATCGATAAACTGGAATATGACGAGATAAAATGAACTAATAACATAGGTATAATGCTCGTATACTAATAAAAAATCAATAACAGTGATTAAGATACGATTTAAGGCCCACAATTACTCAAGCAAAAAAGATCAAAAATATGCTCCGTCGATCGCACACAAACACGCTACCTGGCACTCGCGCAGAGAGGGTCTGTGTGTGAACGTAAGTGTTGAATGAATTTTTACAGGTGATTGAATGTTTAACGCACATCACACACACACCATCTCACCTCACTCTATCTCTGTCTGTATCGTTTGTATCTAGCGCACAAAGTATATGCTAAAAGGTGACACTGACACTTTATAGTATTTTTAATAATATGTGTGTATCTACTATCCTCAAACTCACTAAAACGATTGCTATTAGACAGGGAAAATGAGTCAACTTACAATTCTAGCCAATTGTTTTCTTAAATGCGTTCTTCCGATTATTATAATTGCCTCACGAAGACAAACCACTCGCCGTTTAATTATAATTGGATTCCCCACGAGTAATTTGTTTTCTCACTCTGCCTGCAATTTTAAAAGCATTTTTTGGATGGGAAAACAAGAGATTTGTGAAGATGCTGTTAAATTTCCATTGAGGCAAACTAGTGACTCAATTCGTTCAGTTAAATCACTAAGTCGTTTGGATTCGTTTATTTGAAAAATTTCGCTATGCGTAGTTCATAGTGACGATCCGGAGTAGACACAATGAAAAATACATATATTTTTGTAATCTTTATGATAGATATTTATGTAGGTTACCACAAAGACAGTCATCCTTCATCTTCCTTCGTGCCCTTTTCTAGAAATGGTATAATTGCGCCTAAATAAATCAATCGAATAAACTTGCAAACGAATTAGTCTGTTAGTAAGGAAACGGGACGCACAAAGGAAATGGCTACGTTTCAATACTCTTTGATCAAATATGTTGCGTAATTATTATCTTACAAAAGTAACTAAGTGGTGTAGTGTTTTCAGCTGACGAATCCAATCATCATTATTGTCGTATCTAATTAATTTAATAACGAAATATCAATTTTCATCATTATCTCACAGAGCGTTGAGAGCTACGATACAGCCACTAAACTGATTGCACAAATAACAAATCAGCCATGGTTAAATTTATTAATAAATGAGTTAAAATCAGTTTGTTAGTTATTGATTTATCAATGGGTCCAAAAATAATTATATATAATGGCAAATATAGTCAATTGATGTAACCCTCAAAATTGATATTGTTCAGGAGAGAATAAAAACCGTTTTTATCGAAAACATTATATTATGGTGAATTGCATTATGAATCTTTGAAATGCACTCCTGCAAATTCTCATGAGTGTCAATATAGTAGTGGCTCACATCAAGTAGTCAGGTTAGATTTTTTAAACAAATGTAAAATGATGTTTCCTTTCCAAAAAGTGGTCAGTTGATTTTTGTAATTTATATTATTTGGTCGAGACCTGCTCTGTTGTCTTTAAAATGAGATCCAATCATTACCTCATATTCGTATTTTTTGAGGGTTACATAAATTAGCAAAAACAGCATCGAATTATTATGAGACCAATTAGCTAATTGGTACACATAAAATATCAACTTTACGCTGTTTGATGGAGTTACATTTGAAGATTATGCGCAAAAGTAAAACTACAATCTAATACAGCCAGTGTCTCTGAAAAAATTCTCACTTATTAAATGCTATGAAACTCTTAACAAATCGTTTTCTTTGGTCACAATCAAGGACGGCTCTTGTAAAGGAGCAAAGGGTGCAGTGTACTCCCATGAACATATTTATTCAAGTAATAAGCAATATGGTACAAACATACCAATTCACTAATTTTAAATTTGCTCGCGTGTTCCTCATAAAGAAATATTGCACGAAGCGATGATTCACAACAATGCTTAAGAAGACGTATTCCACGCCAAAACAGTAATAATAATAATTATTGTTTGTGTAAGTCTGCCTACGGCGAGGAGGTTCATTTTCCGTATAGCTTTCCTTGAGTAGAAGGGATTTAGTATGAAACTTTACTTTTTTGTGACGTCACCTGTGTCGTACATACGATTTGCATACGAAATTTTTAGTTATTCAAGAGCAGTGCACCTCTTGCCAAATGCCGAATTATGACGACCGTTCCCGAAAGTACAAACTAGCACAGACCTTTCACATATGTAGTATTTACGTGGAAGGGCCTGTAGTATATTAAGCCTGTCCATAAAGAAAAGCATACCAAGAAATTTATTTACTTTCTAATTACATAGGTACGTCTAATATGTACATGCTTCAATAATGAATAGTGCATATTGCGTCTTATATATTAACGAAAATCGTCGGGATTTTTCGAAAAGGCTGAAAATTAAAGCAACAGTTAATTTTATGCAGAGTTTAAATTTATTTCAGAAGTTTACTGTTAATAATAAATTGTTTAATTGGAAATTCGATATAGAAATGTACAAAAAAACACTTTTTAAGTAAGTTATTACAGATTTCAGTGGAAAGTGAGCGTTGTTTCTCAATGTTAAAAAGGATTAGAAATACCATGACACAAGACAGTCTAAATGCTCTTGCGGTGTTAAGTGTAGAGAAACAGTCGGTATCGTCAATATCAGACTTTAATGTTCATGTTATTGAAGTGTTTTCAAAATCCAAGAATCGTGGGATGGTTTCTTGCATAAATAGATGAGTTTTTTCTTGCACTTCCTAATATTCTTGTCACCGGCAGCCACTGGTCACAATACATAAATAATACGTCGCATTATCAGAAAAGCTCCTGTAGCCGATTGGTATACGCTCTTGAGCTTTCGTCTTATTTTGTGGTAGAGTCGACGATTCGAATTCCCGAAGAAAAACTTTCATAATCGATTTTTCAAACGATTCATGAATTTTCACCCAGCCCAAATTTGATCTTTAAATAGAGGGAAAAATACAGTAAAGGAGAAGAAAAAATAATGTCTGTCGAAATATTATGATTTGTTTATTTCAATAAAAAAACGTCAATAAATGTATGCCTAATAAAATTAGTTTGTCACTAACTAATCCCATAAATGATCAGTAACTAATTGCCAACTAAATAAAAGTTAGGTTAGGTTGAATTAAAAAAATTGATAGTTTTATATAAATATCTGATCGTTTAATTTAATAACTGGCCATTTTATATAAATATCTAACCGTTTATTTTGTTTACTGACCAGGTGTATACTGGCCATTTATCGAAATAGTTTCTGATCATTTTGATTAATTACTGACCATTTATTATTTCTCACTGACTAAAAATTGAAATAGTTACTTACCCAATAAATGCAAGGCTTTATAAAATGATGACTCAAACATTTTGCAACTGTTTAGCAAGTGAGTTGGTTCTTTTAAAGATAATCATTCCTTTTTTTGTGTGAAGTCATTGCAGACACGGTAATGTGTCGTTTCTGAAGTCTTCAAAGATGCAGAACTCTTAGCAAGTTGCGGTGCGATAGTTCAATTCAACAGATTGACTTTTAAGGAATTAATGTCACATTTTCCGTCAATAATTTTTTTCCCATTTCCGCTCAAAACGTGGAGCATATGGTCTCCTAATGGAGGTATCTCAACAAAAATTTTCTATGAGAACTGTTTGTTACTCAGTTGCTCTCTTTTTTTTTGACGAGAGTAGGGATAAAAGGATAGCGTTAGGACAGGATTAGTGGTTACTTAATCACTCTAGCCACGCCCCGTAAGGATCGGATGGGTGGGTGAGGAGGGAGTTTTTTAGACTTCACAAACACTCAGAGTAAGAACAGAAATCCATAAATCGATTGAAAGATCAATTTATGAAAACTATCCGCACCGGGAATTGAACCCGAGACATCCGTAGCCGTAGCCAACGACGCTACCAACTGCGCTACGGACGCCGACATCAGTAATTAAAGGGTATTTATTATGATTCATCATCATAATGGCTATGAAAATGTTACGTAGAATCGAATAATTAATAAGTTTATCTCTCTTTCAGTTGCTTTATTAAAAGTAGGTGTGAAAAGATGAAAACGTATGGATATAAAATTTGGATTATTGAGATTTTGTACACTTCCATGTATTTTGTCACTAACGACCCGGGTTTCGCCTTTCGGCATCTTCAGGCATTCGAGCACACGAATGGACTCGAACTGAGAGACAGTAAACAGTTTCTAACGCTTATATAGAAGATACAAATGCGACAAATATCATTTACGAGGCAATACATTATACGTCTGAGAGCCACACCGATACCTGAGTTAAAATTTCGGAAATCGTCCTAATCCTTATTTTGTAAACACCATATTACCAGAGTGGCGTTGCCGAAGGCGATTGCCGCTTTTCAACTTCTTTTCGGCAACGCCACTCTGGTAATATGGTGTTTACAAAATAAGGATTAGGACGATTTCCGAAATTTTAACTCAGGTATCGGTGTGGCTCTCAGACGTATAATGTATTGCCTCGTAAATGATATTTGTCGCATTTGTATCTTCTATATAAGCGTTAGAAACTGTTTACTGTCTCTCAGTTCGAGTCCATTCGTGTGCTCGAATGCCTGAAGATGCCGAAAGGCGAAACCCGGGTCGTTAGTGACAAAATACATGGAAGTGTACAAAATCTCAATAATCCAAATTTAATATTGAAATTCCATCAAGCACCCTCAGTCGATGTCTTAAATTATTTAAAGTATGGATATAATATATGCATTTGGATACAAATCCAAAATTTTGAAATAATCAATTCTTTTGAGCACGCTGAGGATAGAAGCCCAAAAACATCATCAATCACCCTCTAACCACTTTGAAATTGAACGATTGATAATAAAATAGACTCGTTTCTAAGTTAAATATATTATTTCATCTTCATAGTTTACTGACATCACTAGAGAGTGGCCACTTCATCGCGACGAATTATTATCTTTCACGCCATCCCTTAAAGTGTTGAAAGTAAAATTATTATTATTCTTGAGAATCGGAGGCGGGGGGCAACTTTATGGGCGAGGATAGTTTGTCAGGCAGGGTCTACTAATGACGTACTCACGGTGGCATGGATAACGACCGCTCTATTGTATTCTGTGGTTTGGGGTAATTTATTTGAGGGAACGCACTCAATCAAACGATATGAGAAACTGGCGACTGGTGTGAGCTTTATGCCAGAAAGCCTTTCCAGCAGGATAAGGTACGACAGTGCACAAAAGAAACGTCCCACGATAGGGCCATTTACCAAAAATAATGGACATGAGTAAAAGTGCGGAAATATTCCAGCACAAAACACAGGAAAGAAACTTTTTAACCTTAAAGCTATTTGCGGACGGAAAACTTTTACTGATCAACGTTGTGGTTAGACAAGTTTTTGGAAAATAATTTGCTTTTTCATATTCGCTCCTTATGGAATCAGATATGGCTCGGGAAAGAAAAAGATAAAGTTTTATGATGGTTTTCTGTATTATTATTGTAGAATGAAGAATTGGAAAAATATTCGTAATGAAAAAAGCTATGTTTTTTATTCATTAAAAACTATAAAATAGATTATACGTCTAATTTGCAAGCTATATGAAACAAATAATTAAAAGAGAATGAAAATTGTCTGGAAATGAAAAAAGAATAATATAAGATTTCAACTGAGGGTGCTTGATGTAATGTCAATTCGAGTTCATCTGTGTACTTGAATGCCCGAAGATGCCGATAGCCGAATTCCGGGTCATTAGTGACGAAATACGTGAAAAC
Organism: Himalopsyche phryganea; assembly: GCA_022494535.1. NCBI lineage: Eukaryota > Metazoa > Arthropoda > Insecta > Trichoptera > Rhyacophilidae > Himalopsyche > Himalopsyche phryganea. The sequence continues at coordinate 292,529 of JAGVSL010000132.1, read as the reverse complement.
ATACACATTTTGAGCGATTTAAATGTGAAAATAGAATAAGTAATTTAGATCGAATTTAATGAACAGTACTTAGGAATTTGACTCCAATGTTGTTATAGTTAACGAGATCACATTTTAGGTATAGGATGGAATTTTAAAGTGACAATTATATGGACGTAGAGGTGTCGGGGAGCGACGACAGGATTTCGGTTCTTTCCCATGATTGTCAATTTATACCGTCGTCGGCCGTATGTTTTCTGCCTTAGTCATCACTTGCTTTTTCAAAGCATTCACCTTTATCATTACGTATATAGAATTGGCGTCGTCTATATCGGTCAACGCTAAAATTTGCTGACTGCATTTCTATTGGCATTAACCTATATTAATATTATTTGTAAATTTGCATCGTCTATATTGATGACTCGTCACAAGTATACGTCACAACTTGTAATATAAAATAATTTACGAAGTATCAGTGTCACCTGACATTATTCTCTCAACGCTCAACACTCTCTCACTTTGTATACGAATCGCACATTTAGCACATGCCCAGTATTTTGATGAGAGTTGCAGATATTTGAATAATATTTTATTTATGAGTACATTTCCCCTTAGCGGTTGTGACTTTATTAATTTTTTCTAAAATGGTTTTTTTGACCTATACTTTTGTCGAGTGGCTATTGTGTTCAGCATACTTTAACTAACTGTTTAAACACAGCGCTTGTCAATTAAGAAGTCTTACTATCTTATGAAATTCTGTTTAGTTAGTGCTGAGCAGAATAGCGGTCACAATGCATAAATAAAATAATGTTAAATATTATGTAAGATACGTAGGTTCATTATATCGTAAAATATTTTTCCACCAACAATAACCACCATGACTTCAGATATTGTAGCAACAGCTAGCACGTCGCCATATCCTGACATTTATATATACATACAGAGAACGAAGGAAATATGGACATTATCAAAATTATCCTCTGTATTTTTTCTCTCTCTGGATAATGAATTAGACGGTTGGTTATTTTTTGTAGCAAGTTAATACTTTTGTTCACGACCCTTACAAATCATCAGCCATGTCATTATTGAGTTTGTTTTTGCGTCTCATAATTTTGCTATTATATGGTTTTGGCTTAGCTTCAATTTATTTTGTTTATCGATATTATCTCTAATTTTTTCTCTTGTTGGTTTGTCCCTAAATACATTATTGAAATAGTGTATTAACTGCTTATGTTTTCTTTGATGTTTTATAATTGAGTCAATGAGTCGCTAAACACGACACGTTTTGAGTAAATCACGAAAGACTGTTATAGGTTGTATGATAGTTTTAAGTATAATTTAAGTTATTTTGTGTCTTCCGGTGTACAAGTAAAAGTAAAATATTCTTTTACACTATCGTTTTTTCAGAGCACGTAGACCGTGTAAAATGAGGTTCGTGATCGTGTAAAAACGACATTTTTAACTTTGGAAAAATTTTGAATTTCACACATGGGTTGAAATAGGAAGATATTTTAAACCTGCAACTAGAATAATTGATAGATCTATCGATAGACCACATACGTCGATTAAAAACTTATTTTATTGAAAATTGCCTGGATCGTGTTTAGCGACTCAGTGACTCGAATTATTTTGTGATTATATTTTTAATCGTTTCATTCAAGTAATTTACAACATTTAAACTATATAATATAGTAAAGTACATTATTTCCTATACAATAACAAATGTAGTTGTTAAATGTCCATGAAGAGCAATAGGGGATGAATATAATATATATGTGATAGATATATACCTAATATTATGATGGGTTTAATATCGTCGGAATCAGCAATTGTCAACCCGTATTTTGAATTTTCAATAATTTCATATTACTAGTACTTTTGACCCGGCTTCACCTAAGATAAGGGTGGCTTATATTAATTCATTAAACACTTTTCTTTTCCTTTTGGACATATTTCTTGTAAAACCCACAAAATGAGGATTTCACTATTTTTTATAATAAAATATGATGGATATTTTTCACTCCAGTCTTTTAATTTTTTACAAATTATACCATTAAAATAAAAGCAAATTATAACAATTTGATTTTATTTTTCGGTCGATTTTCATTAAGGCGTCAAGCGTTTTTAGTTTAAGGTTAAAAGTTAAAAGTTGAAAAAAGCATAGCTTTTTTTTAATATCTGGCATAACAGCTGACAGCCAATGCGTTATTTTTTTATAAATTAGAACATCATATGAGATAAACTTTATGAGAATTTTTAGAAGTCATTCATGTCCAAGATCACAAATTTAAATTGAAAAAATCTAAATTTTATATTGACCTTGCTGGGAATTGAACCAGGACCCACCTGATCGCTAGAGTAAACACTTACCACTAAACCACAGAGGCCGACAAGCATAGTTGACCTAGAAATGACAGCCGGAATGAATTACACGTTGCGTTCACCGTTTGGGAGGAGTTCTTGTGCCCGACAGACATACAAACATACAGATTTATACGTGTATTTTGTGGTAGCAGAGATAATATATGTGTAGTGTAAACAAATACTTTGAGAGTGTAGTTATTAAAAGAATAAAAAAATATTTCGACGCTTCATATTTTTTAGACGACGGAAAATGCTTAACGATTTTCGCGAAATGACAGAAAAACCTACTTAATCGCCTTAAGGACCAACATGAAATAATCAAAATATTTCTTTACATCTTCTAAGAAAAATAAATACTAAAAATCATCGTTTCATTATAAAATAATTCAATACTCTTTCTAGGAAATATATCAAAGAAAATTCTAATTGAAAATTGCATCAGTATGGCTTTAAATTTACAATTTTCTGACGTCATTATTACTTCATTCAAAGCAAATATTCAACAAACTCAAACGCTTGTCACATCTTATTAAATCTTTGTCGAATACATACTGCATGTTGTCTCATTCAGGATGTAATCAAATATGAGAGAGTTCTCGAAACTAGATGTCTATCGTATTGCAATACATGCAATACATTAATACAGTGACGTTGAAATATTAGTATTTCCCACTAATAAGTGTCATAAAAATATGTAATTTAGTTATGTTTATTATTCTGTCTTAACAAATAAAAAAAAATCAAAGAATCAATGAAATAAAATATATTTTTTATAATTTAACAAATTTTATTGTTTTTGTTGATTTACAATGTTGTGATAATTGATTATAAAGCAAAATAGTCAACACTTATTTAAAATATACCAAGTATCAAATGAAATATTACCTCATTGTTAAAAAAATGTCTTCTGAACACCCAGAATCAGTACTCGTCAGGGGTTATTAATTTTTTTCCTTTCAAATCTTTCTGCTGCGAATATTTTTAGAATTACTATGAAAAACGTGCGGGTAAGGGATATAAAAATTTTGTCTGTGCCCACCATAAAAATAAAAATTGCCATGATATTGACAACCCACTTAGCAGGTTTCACAGTAGATAAATAATAAAACCTTAATACATATATCATCGTTAGTTGTCTTTTTACGATTACTTACGACTCTGTAATTAAAAACAAATATTTCAAAACTAAAAAGCTTGAAACAAAATTGGTTAAAAATATGAAATATATGTATTATTACTACCGCACCAATATAATCCTTTTATATCATTTGTACATGAAGTATCCCATAGCGTTAAAGTAAATTTTCAATTATTTGTGTCTGTGAGTGTCTCAGAAGCAATTACTCAAGACTTCTTGAATTATCATTTCACATGCTAAATCAATCAACATGATAAAATTCTAGAAAATTTTCCCGTTACATTTGAGATCAAGACAGTGTTGGTAATCATACCATCTTGAGCTCTACTTCTTGACATTCTCATATTATATCACGTCATCTATATTTTACGAAATTTGCTCCACATTTACATGTAGTCAGTTGAACACACTATCGTATACATAAAGCCTCTACACCTTCCATTGACTTGACAACAATCGAATTAATCCACCACGTTCTTGACTATATGGTACAAGACTAAAGATAAGTGGGTATATTTATATTATTTTTGCGTTGTGGTGTTTTGGCCAATTGATTTAATCCTTAAAAAATACGAAACGAAGTTAATGATTAAAGACGACAGAGCAGGTCTCGGCCAAATTATGTAAATTAAAAAAATAAATTGACCACTTTTTGTTAGGGAAACATCATTTTACATTGGTTTTAGGTTTACATATTCTGACCCGGCCACTTGATGTAAGCTACTATTATATCGACACTCCCTACGTATAGTCTCGTATCTGCAAACATGAGAATTTAGACGAGTGCATTTCAAAGATTTATAGCGCAACTCACCATATAATGTTTTCAATAAAAACAGTTTTACTTTGTCCTGAACAATTTCAACATCAATTGGCCACTTTCGATATCATAGATTAAACCTTAAAAGTGCATTTTTTTAATTGAAATAATGAATTTTCCATAAATTTATTAAAATATACTGACAAAAAATGATAATGCTTATGTATGATGTTGAGCGTACGTCAAATCACCGTTTGCAGCTGTTACAAGTGTAAATTATGCGGTGCATAATTAGCAACATATGTTTTTTATATCAAAGCCCATATAAAATGTTATACCAAATGAAATTGATGAACTTAAAAGTATTTTAATAGTATATATTTTTTTAAATACTGTTTAGTATTCGATAACTTACATACACTGTTTGATAACGATTTTATAGGATGATGACGTGATTCGTATTCGCTGTTAGTGAAAAGATCTCTTGGATTCGAATCAAAATAAGTATGTCTTAATGCATTGTATATTATACGAATTTTTCAGTTGCAGTTTCAGCTAAGTAACATCAACACACAAACATGTACGCGCTACTGGTGTATACAATAATTTCATGTCTTAGAAAAAAGAAAAGATAACAAATTCTTTTGAAAACTGAAAAATAATCTCGAAACGTGTAAACGGCTTTACAAAAACGTGATAACGAATTAATAAGATCCCTGCTTTATACAAAAAAGGAAAAATATCGTACGCTCTTTGAAATATTGCAGAACACAATTTATTTACATGAGTTGACATTTTTAATATCATTATATTATTAAATCATTTTTTTGTTACTTACACAAGATGGGATATAAGATACCGAGCTCAGTATGTTTTTAAGATAATTTATTTGACTTCAACTTCAAAACAATAAAGATCATGGCAAATATAGAATAACTCTAAACATAGCTTAATATTACTTTATCATCAGTCATCATCGTGAGAAAGACGTGTTTTTTCCAAATTTATATCTTTAACTGGGAATTCGAAATATTCGTAGAATAAATTATTCTAGTATAGAATACCAAATCTTCAAATATTAAAATATGCTGTAATAATTTTAATATTTTTTAAAACACTGTTTTAATAACTAATTTTAATCTGTTAAGTGCGCCCACTTCCATTATTCATAGTTTATAACAATGTCCGCTCCTAATATGAAATATATGGACTCCTCATAAAGGTATCTCGACAGATTTTATTTCTACAAGAACTGCTTGTTACTCAGTTGCTCATCCTGCCTTTTTCAAAGAGAGTAAGGATAGCAGTATAGAGTCAGGACAGGAGTAATGGTTAGCTAATCGGTCTCACTAGGCTCCATTTTTAGGATCGAATGAGTGTGAATGTATTCTAGACATCACAAACATCCATGCTTACGAACTGAAATCTATAAATCGATTGAAAAATCAATTTATGAAACAGTATTTGAACGCGTGAGATCCGTAACTGAAGCCAACCACGTTGACCACTGCACCGCGGATCCGACAATGTATAGTGTTTAAACTCCTATAAAGTATTCGGAGCATATGGCTATCATGCGGTTCGTTCAAGCTTCTCTTTCCCCCGACAGTCTTTTTGCTTCTTCGCAGGTTATCCCAGCGTCCCGTAGCTCCGCTGAATATATCCTATGAATGGTCATCAGCGGCCTTCCAGGGTGACGGAATCCATCTGGTTGTTAGAAGAGACATGCTGCGGATACCCCAGGGGACGTGTTCATGCCAGGACCATCGTCGTTTTTTTATTTTGCACACAATAAGAGGCTGGTCCGTCCGCTCTAAAGCCGTCCCTAAAGCAGCACCGTCAGAATGCTAGCTTTGGACAGGATAATTTAGTTTGAATAAAATAACAGAGCTGTAAAAAAAATGTCACCATGGTGTCTAAAAATGTTATTATTTTAGAGTCCTAAGTGAAGATTTGACAGGAAATTTATGAGTAAAATTGCATTAATAATTAATTAAAAATATGCTAAATTAAAAACGCTACTGATTTTGTATGTATGGGAGGCCATTTATGCGCGAAATCAGACTACGTTGTTCGTATCGAAGTGCACTCGGCTCAAAAGCGCTCTCAAACATTCAAACTATCGTCACATCATTACAACTTGCACAGTTACAGAGATACACGTCGAATACGTTATATTACATGCTAGACGCATTGAAATAAAACTATTTGAATGCTTTTAGGAAATTGGACTGTGTTTACATAAGTGTTCCGTTTCTTTATTTGAATATTTTCTGTATTGATTTTTAACATTTGTTGAATAAAACAGTTATAGTAGATTTTTTGTAATAATACTTAGAATATAAAATCAATCTTCTTTTATAGAATAACTATTTAAATAGCACCATAGCTGGTCTCATAGCTAGTGGTAAAGTTCCGGTTCTTTCGTGCTACATGGTAAATAGTTCGAATTGCCGAATGGACACTGTCAAAAAATGATTTATGTATCGATATAATAAATCATACAGTATTAGCCCAAATATCAAACGATGTTATTTTTATCTAAAAAGTTTTTGCGTTATATTCGAGGACGGATGCAAATATAAAGTATATGTATAATGGATGTTAATGTATTGTAAGTGCATAACTTGTCTGGCGCGTTTGGGTTGAATGTCTTGTCATAGTTTTATTGTTTTTTAAATCCTCCTGTAATTTTTAAAAAAATGAGTAACATACATAAGAACATGTTGATAACATGAAAATGATTCAATAAAGGTATATGAACTTTAAAATAATAGTTGTAAGAGAAACTGAAACAATAACCATTATAATATCATACCTTTGAATATTTTTTTTCAATCTTGTTCCGAATATACAGGTAACGTTATATTTGAGTCTTTACAGTGTGTCATGGATTTCTGTAATGTTCTCTTCACAATCACTAAATCCATTTCTGTAAATGAGGTATTGGGAGAGTTATTTTAAATATCTTTATTCAAACACCGTTTAGAAAAACATTTGATTTAATTTAGACCAAATGTTGTTAGCACATAAACATGAAACTACCAGAAGCTGAGTTCATTCGCATATTTTTAGTATAATAAATGATTGTTCATTTCAGTGAAATGAGTAAAATAAAAAATGAATTTTAGAGTACGTTAAATAATAATATGATATTACATGCTTTATAAAGGTATAAAGCTGAGTTATCAATCAGAAAAAACTATCTATTGGCTTCAGGCGAATACCGTTCAAAACAGAATATAAAAATAGGCCGAGTAGAAAGAAATTTCCATATTACATTTCAAAAAAATCTTCCGTAACACGCAAAACATAGATGAAAATGCTATTTTCAAACATTTTTATTTGAAAGGAAATTATTTAATAACGTCGAAGCATAAGTTTTAAATAAATGATCGCCTAAAAATTATTAGCCTTTATTTTTTCATGATTTATATATAATTTTCTATTATAACTTGGTTTCGTTGATAGTCAAATGTTGAGGATATGTTATTCCAAATATTGTGTATATTTATATTAAACAATATTAAACGTATTGTAACGTATTGTAATATTGATTCGAATTGGACAGTTTTTTTCTAGCGACAAAGCTATGATTTTTCGTTTAGTACTAAAGAAATTTTTAATATAAAGCACAATTTCATTTATATATAATTTGTTTGATTACCCGTAAATTATTGTCATAGTTCTTGAACCAACCGTTTTATATACCTTGTAATTGTTAACATTCATTTTTATATAAAAAAAACCCGTTGTGATTTCATTTTTACAGCTGTTGATAATGCCAGTGATAAGCGAAACCGGTCGTGATCATTTTAAACATGTAGAAGTAGTACAAAAAGTTATGTTTTATTTTTAAAACAGAATGCCTTCCACCAAGAATTGACAGCTGACTTGGTAGAACTCTATTATAATAGTATATAATTTCAAAGTATTTAGTTCTACACTAGAATTCTGTTGTGCGTGTTTAGTTCTATAAAAGATTTCTGTATTTTGTAAAACGGGATACTTTGATATTTTATCTCATTAATATTACATTAATATAAGGTTAGGTGGTGGCTCAAAACATCTAAAACTGTTATAAATTATAAATTCTGAGCTATGAAAATGCAATGATTGTTTTTTCATGTCAAATAGGAATGTGGAACGAATCCTATCGACTATTATTGAACCATACAACAGAACTTAGAAGTAATTTAGTCAGAGCGTTTCTTTAGAGTACATATAGAAGGATAGGGCCAGAAAAAAATATAAAATGACTGACCGTTATATATACGCTCAGTTTATTTAGGGTTAGGCTGTAGATAGACTGGAAGAAATGTGAGCTTTTGCTATTCGACTATAAAAAATCAACATTGCAAATTATAAAAAATAAATAAATATGGATAAACTATTATATATTTCTGTTTAAAAAACATATAAAACAGAACACAATCACGCCCATATGAAGTGTAATGTAGAACGAAGTAATATCATTAAATAAAAGAATGCTATAACCAGTTGCATCACCATTAGCTGGCTAGTTCTAGAATTCGTAAAAAAAAACCAATTGTATCTTCCTCGGATGATCATCAGAAATATTTTGTTTGACACTCTCAAGAATGACTGATTTATTGATTTGGTTTCGTAAATGTCGAAAGAAATATGTGTCAGGCGAACGTTCAAATAACCTATTCAAATTGATCATTACCAAGAGAAAATAATACCCAATATATATATACTCCATTATATAGATTGGTTATCCCCAAACAAGACGATTTTGATGAGAGGTCCAAGTTGTAAAGTAAATAACGAATACATTCCGTAATATTTATATTATTTATTTCGTTGAGCTGAACTGTTGAAAAGCTGCCCAGTTTGAAACGAAGAGTTTTTACGGCGGTATGAGATTTTCATGACATGACGAGGGTACTCCTTGCATAATATCTCTCCCACAAAACACTTTCGTGGGTTGGAAAATTTTTTCATTCCGTTTAACTGAATTCGAAAAATGTTCTGACAGATATTTTATTCAAATACTGGTGCCCTATGAATTTATATTTGCTTACAGGATCGTATAAAATAGTACGCTATGTTCTGTAAATAACTTAGAAGTACTTAACATACCTTGCCTATGAAAATATGTGAATGGTGCTTAGTTCAAATTGGTCAATTAACGAAGGTTAATCCAGCTACATTATGATCTATTAGGTGCAAGAGAAACTGCTCAATAGATTTTTATTATAATTATGCAAAGATATATGAATTTTTAGAAAATCAGGTGTAAACAGTTAGTAAAAAAATCTTTACTTTTATAACTACGGAGTCACTGGGGCAAATGCGCATAAATATTACTTTCAGTTTGTCAACACCTTTATAAAAATTAAAGGTTTTCATTTTACAAATTTTTAAATGTAAACAATTATTGACAGAAGAAATAAAAAAGATAGAGCAGTCTTTTATTTCTACACAATGTCTTCATAAGAAGTAAAAGACACTTCAAACTAGAGATACCCTTAAAGACCGGTACGGGTACCGTAGCATGCACAGGCCCACTGCAGAGTTTTTCAAGAGTAAGAGAGGCCTTAAAATATGGCTATACATAAATGATCTTAGAAAATGTATCATGCATATTGAAGACATCATAAAAAGATGATACCAATCAAAAATAACGCAGGGTTGAAGTAATATGTATCGATTTTATGCAGCACGTTTAGCTTCACACTTATGTAAATATGGTGAACTGTCAAACATAGGTGTGTTTATATTTTAGCACAATATTAAATATAACATTTGCCTAAATGTCAGTATTAGTATCATTTTAAATTGAAATTAAAAGGCACGGTATCCACTTGCCCCAGCTTACCTTATGATGATCCTTCATTCTCCTGTAGTTTATAATAATATAAATAACTGCACAGCTTACAATAAGTTTAATATACTGTTCAATAGAAACAGTGTTAATAAACTGTATTCTTTGTTTCATTGAAATATATAATTATTTGTGTATTTTGTTTGACGATAGACGTTCAATATTTTAAAGCGTAGAAATAAAGTTTTTTACCTGAGCTGGAATAAAAATAATATAAATTGATAATTATAGTATCGACTTATTGCTAAGCACAGAGTTTGATATAAATAAAGCATGAGAAAAATAACTTTTTCGCAGCTAAATTGTATTAATATTTTAAACTCGTATTTACAAGCATTTTCACAAATTGACATGGCATTCGATAAAGTGGTGGCTCTTAATTTTAAAAGATTAATGATTAATTATCATGCTAAAGTTTCTCACGATTTCGTTCAAATTAATAACTTACGTATAGTAGTATAAAAGTATATACATATTATAAAGAGCTGCTTGTTTCTTTTCACCCTGTCGCATGAGTGAATAACAATGTGATACAAAACAAAAGGTATTTAAAAGACGGCAAACTATTTTCAAGATTATCGGATAGAAAGATATTTACATGAAAGCGACATAGTTTGCTATAGAAGACTTTTCATTGAAGTCTTCATTCTATTCTAATGTTCTCTTTCCTTAGGACTTAAAAGAGTAACTTATCAAATTGTTGTTCAAAGTCTTTATTGCTATTCTACCGCCATAAAATAAAAGTACAGCATTTGGAAAAAAATAGCTTGAAAACAATAAATATTGTGATTTCATCGTCGGCTATTTAAAGCTTTTTTATTGATTATTTAGATTTTCAATGATATCCTAAACTGAATAAATTTATAATTGCAATTGACATTTAAACCTTAATATCACAGTACAAACAATTCCTAATAATAATTAAACACTTTTGTTTAATTAATACCATTTTTGAAAGGGGGTTTTCTTAATTGTTTTCCCGATGCAAAACCTTCAGTTAACAGAATCGTACTAAGATAGAATACATGCTGTAAAGCGATAAGAAAAACTTCCCAACGTACCCACCCTAGATATAAAATTTGAAAACCTCTAACGTTTGTTATACTTTCAACCACATATATGCCACAGGTGCGGCTTAATATAATATTTCGAACGTCAGGTCGGCTAGAAAAAAATAATCTAATCACGCTGCTATCTGCTAATCACGGTAGTTTTTTTAAAATGGTATTAAATATTTAATACACTATCAGATCTCATTGGATGTCGATTTTTTTAAAACACGGACAATTACAACAAATATTTCGATTACAGCGAATTAAATAAAAACTCTGTTTGACGTTTACGGACATCACTATACTCACCGTTATAATAAATTGGTATATAAATGGTGAATTTATTATTTGACAGTACATACACCAACATTAGGATTTTACGTATTTAACAAACTAACCTAAAGGCCATGATGTGGAAAATAGCAACGTAAGATTCATAAGCAACACATTTTACGTAATAATACCGGCCTTTTATTATAACACTTTCATATCCCTAACTGTCATTTCCGCCATACATTCAAGCCCCATATTGTAATATACTATTCGAGATAACAGTAAAGGTTTCCTATTGTGACCTTATCTAAAAAAGACTTTGTCATACAATGGAAAGCTCATTTCACTACCTTTTGTGAAAATGGTGATACGATGATGACTACATTAATGCATTGTTATTGAAAACAGACGGTTTTTTTTATCGACAACATCTAGTCTTGGAAAATAAAATAGTGCTTTTGAACCTTTTTTCATAATGGAAATCAAATCACAATTATATTTATATTCTATTTTATACTGCCGAGTAAAGCAAAGCTTTAGGCGAGTGGGAAAAATAGATCCACATATTTCCAGTCACGTGGCAAGTTTCATCTAAAGTTTTAACTGACCATACTACTCTTATTATAGCACTTACTGTGTAGTGAGTTAAAAATTCGTATTCAACACAAAAATACAATTAATGAGAACTTTGTGATTATTTTATTTGCTGTGTAACTTTGACAAGCGAAAACAAATGTAATTTTTTTTACTATGTCCGCTCCCAACGTGGAGCATATGGCCTCCTAATGGAGGTATCTCAAAAAAAGTTTTCTATGAGAACTGCTTGTTACTCTGTTGTTCAACTTCTCTTTTTCGAAGAGGGTATGGATAGAAGGATAGTGCTAGGACAGGACTAATGGTTTGTTAATCGCTGTCGCTACTCCCCGTTTTTGAGGATCGGATGGGTGGGAGGGAGTTTTAGACATAACAAAAATTCATGGCTACGAACAGAAATCCATAAATTGATTGAAAGATCAATTTATGAAACTGTCTGCACCGGGTCTTGAGCCGGATACATAGCTAATGACGTTACTAACTGCGCAAAGGACGCCGAAAAATGTTATTTAATTACAAGAGCTTTTATTTTATATTCAATACAATACTTTTCAGTTCTGAATTGAATATGTTGTACTTAAGAAACGGGCTTGGTTAAAAAGGAATCATTGAAAAATAGGGAAACCTTTAAAAACGCATTTTATAAAATATATACACAAACCAAAAAACATGAGTTGCAAAACTCGTAAATAAAAGTAAAAATCGATTTCATGCTTCTACAAATAACGTTGAATTTAGATTGCACGATGAAAAAACAAAATTGAAGCCTTCATTTTAATGTATTACAATTCCCATAACTTGAAATTGAGTACACAATGCAAAAGTGAAAAGAAAACACGTCATCCGAGAAAATCTGAGCGTCAAAATTTATTTAAACTGTTATTTTATATCCCCAGGAAAGCTGTATTTCTGATGCAATCGGTCTTATCTATCTACCGGGAAATTATTTAGAAGTTGTTCATCGTATTGTCATAGATGAACCAACTAAGCTGAGCTATGTCTCAGTTATATTCGTGCAAGGTACCGTCACACATACACTTACTGGCAGTTAAAAAGTTAATATCCCTGTTCCTAATGCCAAACACATGGACGCATAATAGAGAATAACAAAAGTTACTCTACAAAAATTTCTTGCTACTCAGTCATTCAACTTTTTTTTTTTAGTGAGAGTAGGTAGGGATAGAAGGATAGACCTAGGACAGTACGTGTAATTAACTTATCTCTTTATTAGAATTGGGTGGTTGGGAGGGAATCACAGACATCCATGCCTTCGAACACAAATAAATAAATCATTTTATGAAACTCTCCGTACTGGAATCCAAAACCGTGAACACCGCAACTGAAGAGAACGACGATGATCTGGAATAATACGACATACTTGTTGTGTTTTATAAAATACAAATATTTAAAATACGGTTACCTTTCAAATATTCAAATGTGCAATGAAATTAAATGAAGTAATTCGACTTATCTGCGGGAAAGGGAAGAATCACAAAATATGGAAAAATGGAAAGCTTGGCGGAGAAATAGGATTAAGTTATCACAGGGAAGTGGATAAGGTTTGCCAATCTCGGTACACTTTACTTTGTTTTGTATGGGGAAATATATGTGGTAATTTAATTTTGGGCGCCAGGCCAAATGAAAAAATAATAATAATTAAAATACGGTTACCGTTAAAAACACATTTAATAGAGATGCGGAAACCGTAGATGCACAGAATTTACATTACGAACAAATAAAGCAGAAATTACACGACGAAACAATATTTATGAACAGATGGTTACACTTAAACAGGAAAACTATTATAATATATAAATATAAATTACGACCTTGGATGATAAACCATCTCGGCGGCGAACTCGGCTGTCCGAGGCCAATCTCCAGCGCGTTACCGGCACGTCCTACTCGTTCCACATCCTGACGCGTAAGCAAGTTTTAACGCAATTCTTGGCGAGGCTTCCCCTTCGTCTCCTACCAACGACGCAGCGAGGTGCATATAACCGATAGGTGACAATTGTAATGTTGCGACAAAATCGTAACATACTACTATGCAAATAAAAGAGTAAAGTTTAAAGTCGGTTGTCTGTTGTCAATTGAATAGCTAACCGTTCATTTGATTAGGCTTTAACGGTTATTTCATGTGTGTATATTATTTTGAGAAGACACCGTGTTTTGGTGGGTGGGCCGCGCATTCTGCCTGTCATACAATACAATTCGTGACGGACTATTTGAGCATTTATAAAAGTAATATACATATAACCCATCGTCATGATGCAAGAATAACATTTATTTTAGCTGGATGGTTGTTTTTTTAAAAATATGCGCATCAAATTTGTATTCTCTCCAAAACACCGTTGTAAAAATAGTAAATTGTAATTCAATAAACTCAACAATCGTGACTGTCATTTTTTTATCCAGATCACCTAAGCTTCTTGCACCATACTTATAACCACAATTTATTTGTTTGCATAGGCGGTACCTGTTTACTGATGTCCTTGGCAAATGATCTGCAACGATTGTGATGAGCAATCTAGACAATAGTCAAATGACAAAAGAGAACTATATGAACTATTTTGTATGGACGTGCAGCTCGTTATAAATAATATAAGTCGTATGTAAAAACCCAGGATGAAATTAAGATAGCGCTCAATTCACATGCAATCGACTATAACGGTGAGAAGGTATCTCCTGCTGTTTTTATTTCAGCATTTTCACCGTCGATCCGCTCCGTTCCTCTTCATTAAAGGTCCGCCTGATTCCGTAACAAACGTTAAGTGCAAACATTTGCTTAACGGTAGCGCAGTCGCCAAGTTTTTCCGAGGGAAAAATTGAAAACGACATTGGGATTGGATGTACGGCGGAAAAAAACGCCCGAGTATCTCCGGAAAAGTTGAGCGACAATTCAAATTCATAACAAAACTTTTTAACGTGTACCCAGCATAGTCATTCGCTTTACTTCAAGTGATAATAAAATGTAACAGATAATAACGACAAATAAAAAAAATCGATTGTAAATTTGAGAAACACATAAAAGTACGATTCCTGTAAAATCTTACTCATAATGATTTCTCAAAGCAATGTCGTCGTGGAACATAAATGTACTTTTTTTAACGAGCACAAGTTGTAAATTAGTGTTTAAACCACGTCTCTTTTAAGAGATTGTACACGTTTATGTTAATGAGATTAGTAATTCGTTCATTGTTTTTTCTATTCTTCGTTTTCAAGATTTGATTGGAGTCTGTAGGAAATAATGAAAATATTAAAGACACCAAGATCAATATCTGAATATATCCGCTCGGAGATTTAAGCCCTAGAGTGAGACTAAAATGTGTAGTCATTACAGCTACTGACATTGTTTAAATGATGTAAATCATGTAAAAGTAATTTATTATATATATATAGTATTGACATATTTCTTTAAAGTTATGTAACTTTAACTTAAAAAGGTTATTTTTTAATATTATAAATGTAAAGACAATAATATTAAATACAACGTAACTTTTTAATACATACATATAGACAATCAGATACAGGTCATTTCTCTGAAATCGGTGCTCAAAAGTAATAAAGCGTGTCTCAAACTGTATGAGATAACGAATTGACAAAGCTTTTCTGTTTCCTTATGCAAAATTGTAGAGAAAAAAACACGAGGAAAAAAATACTCTCGAAGGCAGTTACTTTTTATTTTCCAATCTTTTAATACAGCGACATTATACGCCATGAAAATTTGATGGGAAAATCACAATATTATGAGTACTCGTTAAATTTGCTTACTAAGTATACTGTATATTCGTTACTCAATACTGATCCACATTGGAAACGTTTAAAAAAGGGTTAATTTGACATTTCTATGTTTACTTGGGCAGCTCTAGCATAAAAAACGATAAATTATATAGCAACAGTATTGTGAAAGATAATGATATATATTGATAAATTTGACATAGGCAGTAGAGAACTGTAACAACTTCAGACGTTGAAAAACTCTACTGAAATTGCCAATTCAAAAATTCTTTAGCTTTTATTCATCCGCTAGTTAAACCGACTCTCGTTGCAAATAGCTGTAAAGTTTTTTTAATCAGACATAGAGGCGTTTGCATCTCTCTTTTGATCACAATCAAAGTAATTGCAAGCATGTGTCGAGTTTTTGCTCTAGTCTTATGACACTCACAAAATGCTGCTACCTATTTAGCTGAATTGAGGAAAAAAAGCGCACCTGAAGTTACAAGGTATCAAGAAATTCAAACTTTTTAGTGAATTGGTATATTTCATATTGTTTTATGAAGAATGTTTATTTACTTTTTTGACTGCGTATATCTATAATATTTAATAACAATTTATTATGTCGGCGCCCGTGGCGCAATTGATAGCGTCATTGGCTACGGTTACAGATGTCTCGGGTACGATTCCCGGTGCGGATAGTTTCATAAATTGATCTCTGTTCGTAGTCTGAGTGTTTTTTATGGCTAAAAACTCCTCTCTCCCACGCATCCGATCCTCACGGGGCGTAACGAGAGCAATTAGTTAACAACTAGTCTTGTCCAAGCCCTATCCTTCTATTCCTACTCTGTTCGAAAAATGAGAAGTTGAGCAACTGAGTAACAAGCAATTATGTTAAAATACCTTTCTTAGGAGACCACATGCTCCACATTGGGAGCAGACGTGGGATAAGATATTTAAAACAGATTCTTTTACCCTGATTGCAACACAATTACATCTCCGCTCTATATTTTACGGAAATATTGAGGAATTAAAATATGAGTCCAAATTCGCTGGAATGTAAAAATATTAAAATTTTAGGTTAAAAAACAGACTATTAAATTCCGCAGTAATTATAAAAATAAATGTACAGCATCATGAATTCGTAAAAACTATTAACCTATTGGTGAAATAGCTGAATTAATTCTTGTAGAATTATATATTTAGCTGTTTTTTCTTTATTACGGTGGAGTTTATAATGCCGATTGATTAATTTAATATTATAATGCCGAAAATGTTAAACCCAATTGCGCTCAAAATCTTTAAACATACTGCCGTCGGCAACTGATGCTGCAGTATTGTATGTACAGTAAATATCAATACGAAAATAAAATACGTTCGCGTGTTCGTAAAATTGATAAAATCATTTTATAAATCTTTCCAAAACAGCTAATTGGTAATTATGTTGACGCACAAAACACAAATAGCTTCTATATTTGGACAAAAATATTGACGTCAGAAATGAAAGCCTGAATAATTGGTTAAAATTTTCTATTGTTAATACCATTCAAACAAAATTTGAAATTTAATGGAAAATGACTGACAAGAGGGTAGTTAAAAGTTTCATATGCATTTTCCCGCTAAAATACGCTTCAGCATAGCTTTTTGATTAAAAATGTACCAGTTGGCCCATGCAAAAAGCGATTCCATTTGAAACTGTACCGCTTGTGTCGCTAATATTTACAGAATAGTAAAATATATCTCACTTTGACTGAAATCAAAAGAACAAAAACTTAGTTACAGAAAAAGATATTTTTAATTATTTAATACTTGACAATAACTTATTTATTAATTTATTATGTGGATGTAAGATGTAACTATATTGAGTGTGAGGTGATTTTTAATTTTTTGTATTTAAAAAACTACTTCCCAGTTTTTGCAACTGTATTTTTTTTCCATGTCCGCTCCCAATGTGAAGCATGTGGTCTCCTAATGGAGGTATCTTAACAGAACTTTTCTACGCTAGTTACTCAGTTGCTCAACCTCACTTTTTTCGAAGAGAGTAGGAATAGAAGGATATTGCTAATACAGGACTAGTGGTTAGCTAATCGCTCTCTCTACGCCCCGTGAGAATAGAAAGGAGTGGGAGGGAGGACTCTGAACTACGAAGACTATGAACAGAAATTCATAAATCGATTGAAAGATCTATCTATGAAAACCGTCCGCACAGGGAATTGAACCCGAGACATCCGTAACCGTAGCCAGCGACTCTACCAACTGTGCTACGGACGCCGACTATATTATGTAACTGTATTATGTAACCATTAATTAAAAATGATGAAAGCATTTTACTTTAATAATGAATTTCATTTTATTAAAACTAAGAAAAGTTGCTATTATTTAAATTATTATTTTATATAATTCAAGCTGATTTAGTGTGTTTGTAATCTAAAGCTCCAGTTCCTGCTATAAGAAGACATCGAATCTGTACCCCATGTTGGGTGTTCTCGGCATTCTTTTTCCGTGCCAACTCCTGACGTTATTTCGTCTTAAGTATTTTAGAGCGCATACATCTTACACTATTCCAATGGGCTACCCCGTGTCTCTGGTCTTCTTTTAATACCTTTTATATCATGTTTTATTTTATAAGGTACTTATGTAGTACTAATTTATATTGAGCAGCGTAGTAAAAAAATGCATTGATCAATATTTTTACCATAATTAAAATTAGTCTTTGAATACATACTTAAATAATTCTGCAATTCACGATGATTAATGACATTTGAAATCAAATCGCTCTTAACACATATGTTCGTAAAGAGGTTTTATAATAAATAACTCACGCTTTCTGAAAAGGAAAAATAAGTGATCAACAGTCAAATTGTCTGTAAAAAAACACTATGTATTAATATTATTAACTGTTGAAATATTTTTGATGGATTCAGCGGTAACTTTGTGAAAATTCATGTTTATTTTAAAATTCTTTATCATCTATATATTTCCAATTGAAAACATGAATTTCGAATAAGTTTCAAAAATACAATTGAGGGGTCTACATTGGTTAAATCAAACATTGATTTAAACTTATAATAAAAATTCAAAATCAAGTATAAAAAACTATTTGAAGTTAAAAATAGTGATTATTTGTTTAAGAGTATTTTTTAAATATAGAAAGATTTGTAAATACTGATAGCACCCTTTTTATTTGACATTGTAAATATTTGCACTCAATTTTTTTCAAATTTGAAGCTTTGAAAACAGCTTTATTTGAATGGAAAGTTTTACGCGCTCCCGCTTTACGCCACACTGAATAGGTAACATTTCAAAAAGTTCGTTCACAGAATTAAGCTCAGGTAATATCATCGACTGTTCAATGACAGGCTTTTTCATTATACTGAAAGGCAAACAGAAGTGTATATGCTGCCTATAGAACGGCTCGATTGTCATGATTGTAGAAACTTCTGTTCGCTTTATCACTATTTGCCGATGAAAAAATATATGAACGCTGCTGATACGGAACGCAATAAAGGTGTAAAATGGAAAAATCAACCTTTCAACAATCAAGTAGACAATAAATAATTTATCAACTCTATAAACTATTCGTCTTTTTAATACATGATTTATATACCTAACGTTTTGCACTAGCGTTATCAACAATAACTTGGCCTTCGCTAACGATTGTTTTCACCAGCTCTTGGGTATATTGTCCTCCAATAATTACTCATTCCAAGAAAACAGTAGTCCCCCGTATAGTAAAAAAAAAATGCGATTGTGTTTAAGAGGAAGGAGTAGGTTTTTCTTTCATTTAGAGAAAATCGTTGAACGTTTTCCGTTGACTAAAAAATATGAAACGTCGGAATAAAAAAAAAGTTTTTTAATAATTGCACTCTCAAAGTATTTTTTTACATTATTGCACTTTAATTTAAATCGGAATAGTAACAACAGTAGTAACAAAAAAGGTGTCAACTCTTTGCTAGAAAGGCTTGAAAACTTTACCATTTCCATTTAAATAAAAGTATCATAGTATAAACAAATACTTTGACAGTACAATTATTAAAAAAAAAAAATATTTCGGCGTTTCATATTGTTTAGATGACGGAAAACGATTAATGATTTTTGCGAAATGAGAATAAAACCTACTTATTTGCCTTAACGTAGCAAAGAGTCTCAAATCTGATTGGTAATCACTCAAGCGGTAAAAATAGCCAGAATCCGAAGTTCAATTGATTGAACATTTCATCTGTATAATGTTTCTTTCTTAAAATATTTCCATTACTACTTTAATCAATACAGACATTTTCGTTTAAATTTCTTAAGAGATAATATTGACGCTCCCTACGTATAATCCCGTATCTGTGAACATGACTTTTTTCAAGAGAGCGTCTCAAATATTCAAAACACAGTTGCAAATTAACGGCTGCATTTATCTTCTTCAAAATTAGGACAGTGCTATTATTTTAAATCTTGTTTTTTATTTTATGTAAAAGTTTCTTGACTTCCCTAAAGGTGGCTAGTTACATGTTCATACTTTACGAAAAATCGATGAAGTAAGTAAGTTTCCCAATATTTGTCTACCTATAAAACTGACTGCGTAAATAACGAAAATGCAAAGGACGTAAATTACGTGTGTGGTACTTACTTGATTATATGTAGGAAGTGTCGATATGATCTTTCAGACAAATTATGTACAGATCTTTGAACTGTTTTTTTGAAACCGTTAAATTTGTTGTGACAGATTTAGTAAATAGATTAAACATAATATACCTTATTTATTACTATAGCTATCTGTAGTAAAATATATTTCATACAAAAATAGGTTTTAGGTAGTATTTACTCAAATTATTTATATAACACATGAAATAAGTCGTTTGTCTCGATTGTGTAATAAGTATACAAAAACCACAATTTACTAATTGCAATTTTACATTGGATTTTTGAGACACAATCAGCTTGAAAAAATACTCTTTAATTTTTATATTTAGTGATTTTTTATATAAGTATATGTTGGAAAATATTCAATATTTCAATATTTAATCAACAAATTATTTAGAGTGCAAAGCTGAACATGCAATAATTTTACTGCTCTTGGTACTGTAACCAAGTAAAAGCTCTTATTCACATGGCATCCTAGCCGAGCTTTTGGCTAGCGACCTCCGATGCAAAAACTGTTTTCTTTCTTTGAAGAAATATTGAAATCGCCTTTCAGCCAAGGAAAACCACCTTTCTGCAACATGAAAGCTTTTAAATGTGAGCCCTGGGAAGCCTCTACGCCAGTGATTCATAACAATTCTCAACCAAAAAGAGTTTATTTTATAATTGTATTTCGAGTTTTTTTTAGGTTCAAAAGAAAACATTTAAATTAATTTCACTTTTTCATCCATTAAAAATCAATCACACGATTACATCAGCACATTTTTTTGAATATCACAATCGGTATTTGTAAGGAAATTTTGTTAATGGATTTCCCCACGAAATTCTTTCGCTGACAGAATATTCAGTGATTAACTAGCTTATATAATGCAAGAAAGGGATATTACGACTCAGTTTCTCGTCGACCCAACGTAGTTTCGATTGATAAATATAGGTTTCCTTTTTAAATTGAATAAACACGACCCCATGCAATAGAAAATTTTCCTCGGTATGCTTCCTTACATATTGCATGTGCGTATGTGTATGTGTGTATGCGTTTGCATATATATATATACATGTAGATGTGTGTGGGTGCGGTATGCGGGGAGGTATATTTATATAAATGCATATGGTGCCCACGTGAATTGGCTTCACTGTGGATTGCTTATCTCTGCAGCTATCACGCCCTTCTATCTGCAACGATGGAAGTGAAACACAAAAAAAAATTACATAAGAGATGAAGAGACTCAAGACTTAGCCTAACGCGCCTTAGGACTTAAAGCTCCATCTAGTTGATATTCAAAAAAAAAATTGGACAGAAAAAAAGTTAATTAATAAGCATTACATATTTAAATTTCTGCGTAATTTTGTCAGCTTTGCTTTTTTTTCAATGATTAGATTTTTATTGAAAGAAGCATAATTAAATTAAATTTATCTTTGCTTCCTTTAAAATTGCATCTCTTGGAGATTCACGTCCCTTGCGTTATGAACAACGTCTTTCGGAAAGATACCATCAAAAGCTTCAGAAAAAGACCTCAGAGTGATGGGCACGTGTAATTTTTATCACGGCCTTAATCTGCGACCAAAGAAAACGATCAATGGCGACTGACACTTCTCCTTACTTCCATACCAAGACATTAATGAAGATACTTTTATCTTAAAAGAAGCTTTTCTTTAAGAAAATCGTTTTTCGTTTTTGGAAATTGAAACGACGTCGAATTATAATACACCTTCTTACTGTGGGGGCGAATTTTCGAAGTAAATATTATAATTAATCTTAATACGTTTAACCACCCTATAACTCATTATTTTAACATTAATGTTTTCTCAAGCTTTCGTTTACAGAATGTATGTTTTTAATATCATCAACTCTTTTTACACTCAACAAAAGCTTTCAAAATAATACTGTTTAGACGTTATTTTAATTTTTGCAAATTTTTGAAATTATGAACATATAAAATATTTGACACCATGTTCCATGTTTTCCAATATCAAAGCTGTTGAAAAAAGGATACCCACCAAATATACATAAACTGCCATTGATTTTCATGTTGTTCGTGTAATAAACAAAAAAATAGATACGTAATAATAAAATACAAACAGATAAATAAAAAGATATAGAGGATGAGAATCAAAAAGGACAGTTTATATTATTATATCAAAAGATATTCGAATTATTTGACTGTTTAAAAAAAAAACAAAGAAATTTTATCAATAAAATACAAACTCATTGGAAAATAAAGTAAATTTGCTATTATTTTTTACGATCAGTCACTTCCTGTACACGCATGCAATACATAAAATCATTTAAGATATTAAACAAAATATTATTTTGTATCACGATTAAGTTTATTATAGTTCTGTTTTGATATAGCAAAGAAAATCACAGTACTTAATATTTCATTACAGAAATATAATTATTCTAATTGAATATTTGATTAGAATTCTAACATAATGTTCATGAAAAAATATTGTCGATAAAGAAGGAATTTATTTTGAAAATAAGTATTCTAATCAAACATAATATAGCTGGCCATATTGAGTCGAATACAATGAAGATTCTGAAGTGTATTTACTTACAAATTTTCATTTGTATCTAGTTGAATTCTTCACAGCATTGTAAGTTAATTTTTTTGTCAATTTACGTTACTCAACTATTTGTATCAACGTATTGATTGTTGGAAAATGGATTGCTTTACTATATTATCAAAAAAATATTATGTCAATTCGATGTCCAATATTTGGGGAAATTGATGTATGGTCATATGTTTTTTAATGTTAACAACTCATATACAGAAACACTTATTGTTTTTATAACAAATTATCTGTATATATAAAAATAAACGTTTGTTTGTTTGTTCTCTATGCGTTCCTTTAACATTCATCTGATTTCGATTAAACTTTGGTGAGTTGCTGTGCAAATACGCACGAACAGCGACATCTCGGAAAAATCTGATTTATTCGTGTGTGCACCAGATGGAAACAAAAAATGTTGTGTATCCAAAAACACTTCAATAAACAGAATTAAAATACAAAACTTTTCTTTCTTTGAGTGGCATTGCAACGCATGCCGGGTAATCACTAGTATTTTATATAATTCAATACTTTTCCATCGGCCTCTGCGGTCTAGTGATAAAAGCTTTACTCAAACAAGCTGATGGATTTAAGTATCGGGAAGGTAAATAACAAATTTAGATTTTTTTATGTTTAGTATTTGAGATATTGTGTATGAGAAAGTGTGATATGTATTCTCGTCAAGTTGATCTCGAGTGACAATAAAAGTTTTAATTGAGATTATCTCGTGTGTTTTAAAGAGCTATAAAACCAAATACTTTTTTAAAAATACACATAAATAAATTATTTACAAAAGACTAAAATACTTCATATAAAAAAACTCAATTGCATGTCCCTGCTTAATTGTAATAAAAACAATATATAACCGAGAATATTATGGAGCAAATGAACGTCAGCAAACGCTTTTCCATTCACACTTTATTGCTTACACAGCTTTGTAGCGGGGGACTCTGGATGAAGTATTCATGATGCATAAACCGCTGGATTTTCCGAGAAAGAAGTGTTCGACAGAGGGCTCTGAAGCCGTTGAAAAAACGTTCCGACTCTTTATTTATGTTCTCACAATTCGACTCCAAATGTGGAATTACATTTTCCACAACAGTTTACTTTAATTTCTAGTTTTAATGTCGTACTTATATTCGTATTATCAGGTGAAAATATAGTATTTATAGACGTAAATAAAAATGAAACAAATACTTTGTATGAAATTTTACCAAAAAATTACCATTAAAAGGGATCACTTTTAAGGTGTTAACTGTCAGTTTTTGGTGGAAAGACATTATATTTTAAAAAATATACATACTTCTACATATTTATAATGATCAGAACCGGTTTCGCTCATCACGAGCATTATCAACTGATTAAAATATCAGTTATATATACCTCCATTTTTACACTCAATTTTATATAAATAAGCCTGTTATAATTTAAGACATCGACTGAGGGTGCTTGATGGAATTTCAATATCAAATTTGGATTATTTAGATTTTGTACACTTCCATGTATTTTGTCACTAACGACCCGAGTTTCGCCTTTCGGCATCTTCAGGCATTCGAGCACACGAATAGACTCAAACGGTCAGTTCGAGTCCAAGATGTGACTTACAACCATTTTTCCTCAAAAAGCCTTACGTTGAAATATTAACTTTTAAAAAACCCTTCTTTTCATGTGTTGGGATTATTCCAGATGCTAAATTCTTAGACTCAGCGATAAGATTTGTCGCATTTATCTATATAATTATTATAAAGTGTCTCAGTTCAAGTTTAGTCGTGTGCTCGAATGCCTGAAGATGCCGAAAGGCGAAACCCGGGTCGTTAGTGACAAAATACATGGAAGTGTACAAAATCTCAATAATCCAAATTAAGCCTGTTATGTTTGTATTTTTATCAGTTGATCATGCTCATGATGAGCGAAACCGGTCCTGATCATTATACATATGTGGAAGTAGTACAAATGAATTGTGTTTTATTTTTTTTAAATTAAAAGGGATATAAACATATTTTCTATCAGTTCTGTATACATTCATTCTTCCACCGACACAGGAACTTTACACATTCATTATAATATAAACAATACACAGATAAATTATTTATCTAAAGTAGGTAATTCTAAAAATTTTGATGTAAAAAGCCAGTCGGAGTTGCTTGGATTTTCACAGCCCTGGTTGGAAAACATAAAATCTTACTAATTTTTATATAATAATACATAATTATGTTTTGTGTTGTCAGTATTTTTTGATCTCAATTATAATATTTTTGATGGATTCGTCGGTAACTTTGTGGAGTTCATTTTTAAAATAAAATGTCGAACTTGTTTATTTCACTGATTGCGTTAGCGTGCTTTACCTCTTTGATAAACATCTTCAGAGATTACTGCACGTAAGATTTTAATTTGTAGCAAAGATTTTGATACTAATTCTTCTCTTATAAATAATGAATTAAGAGTGTTTTTTTGATTTTACCACGACAGAGGTTACATACAACCTATAACAGATTCTTACTACAATATTGTTTTCTTGTGTTTAAGGAGGACAATTTCAACGGATATACATTTAATAGCGTATTTATTATAATAAACAGCGAGGAGGTATCGGTTTTATTGCAATGATATTTGCTAATTTATATTAGGGCTTGATTTCTATAGATTTGCTAACTTCTTATCACCAACCTTCTTAAAAGGTTAGGACATAAGTATTAGGTAAAATCCGTTGATTATATTCTCGTTAAAGGTCTTTATCAAAATGTTTCAGTAGAAATGGTAGGGTTTCAAAAAATCCAGAAAAAACCTGACTCTTTTAAAATCCGCACTTGTATAGCGCCCACTTATTGTGTGCTTTATTCTGGTATAGTAGCTTAGTGCGTGCGGTAGGTGCTTGTTCATGATAGTGGTCCAGGTTTTGTTTACCTTTCATTAGGATTATGCGGAAAGCGTGATAACTTGGCAGAGCATAGGATTTTGGTTGCATTTCAGTGCAGCTGAGAATATATCGTTTCATATAGTATGTAATTTCTCTACTACGTCTACTGAAAACTAAACTCTTATTAAAAACATAATTTGGATTAAATACTCAACGACTAATACAGCGATTTACAATAATAAGTAATATTCAGAATAAATTTATTAATTGTAATACTGTAATATGTATTTAGAAAAAAATCTATACGTTTCAATATCAATGTCGGTGGTATAATATAGCGAACAATAACTAATCATTATCTAACATGGTCAATACTTTGGTAAATGATTACCTACCACTGTCTGATTTTTGAATCTCTAATTTATTTTTGTTACATAATAATACCATGTAATTTCTACATTAGGCAATACGGAGAAATGACCAAATGTTTCCAGTTCTCTGATTTGCTTGATTGAATGAAAATGTTTAATAATTTATACAAAATTTGCAATGCAAAGTTTACGTATTTATGTTTTTTAAAATTAATCTTCAGTATCTTATGTACTCGAAATGGTTTGAAATGTCTATTGACTATTGTTTACAATGCCACATATTAAATAGTAACATGCCGGTATCTATTTTATTAATTTGGGTTTTCGAATAGCTATTTTTGTGTATTACAAAAAGCAATATAACGTTATTTTGTCGACCCGCTGAATTCAATCCCTCATTTAGTACGTTAAATGTATTAATGAAATAGGTATTATTTAAATAGTTTTTTTTGAATCGCTTTTTTATGTATTTCACAATGTAACATAAAAAATAGAAAAAATTCGTAAACCCGCTGAATTCAATTACTCAGTTATAAACATTTTAGTACGCTACATAAATTTCTATTAGTACATGGTTTTATGAAATGCACATTAACCCTTCCGTACTCATTGTGTAACAATGCGTTACTTCGGCCTGTAAGCCTGTAAATTATCTGTGAAATAGATCATACAAAAAATTGAAAATTTTGCTATTTGTAAATAAAATAGTTCAACATATAATTAAAAATACACTATAGTTTACGTCTTCTTTCTGTAATTAATCATAATTTGAAAATCTCGTCAATTTTACCATCGAAAAATACAACATTACAATATAGTATAGTATTAAATATAGTATAGTAACAATTAGCGTAGTATAGTAACGACCCGAGATGCATGACCATACCGTATGCAACCGTTTTGTTTTAAACGGCACTGAAACTCGTCTCGAGCCTGTTCTGCTATGAAGAATTTTGATTTTTGCGTCTTTCGATAATGTCGCATAGTTTTATATGTATTTCAGGTTTTATACACACAGTATGACGTAAAATAATTACTTAATACTACATAGGACCATATTTCACTTTTTAAAATTGTCATTTCACTTTATAAATGCGTTTATATGACAAAACCCACACGGTAACACAATGTAACTGCATGAGATCCGAAGAGATTTTTTAGCATGAATACCGGAAGGTTAAGATCGCATTAATAATTTTAGTATTTTCAATATACGCTGAAGTCAATAGTAACCGACATCATAGCAAAGAAGCGCATAACGTGACTCAGGAACGTTTTGAGGGTACTCCTTTAAGAAGACGACACTCCATTCTTTTCTACAGCAACCCACCGTGCACCGCTATTGTGGCTTTCTCCGCTTCGCAATACAACGCTGTTTCTCTCATCTGAGTCCTCCAAATATTTTACAAGACTATTACAGTGATCCGAGAGAAGTGGAGTCTGCCTATCATTTACCTTTACCATGCATTGAAGCAAACAGGGAATGTGAGAAATGAAAGAAATGTACGATATTATTAGATCAGTATATCTAAGCCATATTGAAACCACCGCCCATTTACCACAATAAAACTGTTTTCGTCTCCCAAGTAAAAAAGAAATTTCAACATTAAACTATTGTTTAAATATATTACATAAAATAACGGTCAATTTATTGTAAGATATTTGATTGCATAAGAACTTAAAAACACTGACATTAAGTTTAAGACATCGACTGAGGGTGCTTGATGGAATTTCAATATCAAATTTGGATTATTGAGATTTTGTACACTTCCATGTATTTTGTCACTAACGACCCGGGTTTCGCCTATCGGCATCTTCAGGCATTCGAGCACACGAATGGACTCGAACTGACTGATATGTTATTGTTTCCATATTTCTCACACACGAATGGACTCGAACTGACTCAGAATGCCTGAAGATGCCGAAAGGCGAAACCCGGGTCGTTAGTGACAAAATACATGGAAGTGTACAAAATCTCAATAATCCAAAAAAACTGACATTAAAACATCGCAATATGTTATGATGTAATCACTCATTTACAACGCCCCTAAAATGTTAAAAATAAAATGACGCATTTGTTGTGAAACAGTGCATTAGATTGACAAGAAATATATTATTATTCACATTAAAAGTATCTGTATGGTAAGTAAGATCTCTCTGTTTTAAAAAATGTGTTTATCTACAATGAGAAATAGAGACGTTAACCCTCACAGCATGTATTCGCACGAATCTAATTTCAGTCAATTGATCTCTTAAAACGCTCACCTTAGCTAAATATAGATCAATTTCAACAGCGAAAAATGGAAAATAATTTAAGATCTATATTAGTTATCCCAAATACATCAAGAAGTAAACTAAACTCGTCGCATTATCACTAAAATAAATCGCAGGAAATGAAGAAGCTGAAAAATATTTAATCTACGACTATAAAAGTAAAATGGCTGCGGCCCGTCTCCATACTCACCGCCAACACGCACACAAGCAAGAGCATAGCCGCATAAGTATGTGCAATACATATGGCTGACGATTAATGGTGCGCATCGGCAGATTAAAACTGAAATTCGAATTTCCTTGTGTTCTACTTGACATTTTCATGATCTGTTGCATAATTTCTCTACTTAAAAGTTTGGACTATTTTTTAAAGCATATACCATAAGTGTTTTCTCCTAGTTTAGTCTAAAATACGATATAAAGTCTTTGGCATGCATACATGTCCATCGCGTTCATCATGTTAATTAATAATAACTGACAATTGTAAAAGATTATTCGGTCAACTTTTAGAGACGAAATTTGTTGCTTCTTTGTTAAAAAAATAACTCATTACATAATACGAAATATTCGTTTGTCAGCATAAATAATTATGACAATTTTACTCAGTAAATAAAACAACATCAGATATAATACTCTGCAATCAAACATAGTCGTTATAATAAGCAATGTAATTTCACAGCATTGTCATTCGTATAACAAATGACTTAACAAAGGGTATCCCTTTGGAAAACTTTACTTGTGTTTGCTTTGGGGAAATTTATATTGTCGTTAAACACGAAGATACCCGATCTATGACGACCTTTGAATATTTCATGTTATTTTGTTTTGTCTCAATCGTAATGATATCTGATGTTGGGAATTCTTTGTTTCGAGGCCAATACACCCGCGAAGGGGAAGTCATAAAATCTATATGTTTATCATTTGCCCATTTTAATTTTTATGCACTTTTACTTTAACCTTTGCTAGGTCCGTGGTGCAGGCGTCAACGTCGTTGGTTTCGGTTACGGATCTCACTGGTCCAAGCCTCAGTAGGGAATTGATAAATTACGATAATAAACGGTAAATTGATTTTTCAATACATTTATGAATTTCTGTTCGAACACTTGAATGTTTGTGATGTTTAAAATTCCCTCCCACCCAATACCTCCTGTCCTGACCCTATCACTCTATCCTTTCTCTTTTAGAAATCTGATAAGCAAAACAAACTTTTGTTCAGATATCTCCATTAAATTGCTATATACTCCACATTGGGGGAGGAAATTGTTTTATGAAAAGCTTTCACTTGATTATTCATATTGCAGACAGTTGATTGTATTCAAATTATTTGAATTACTTTCAGGCAAATTAAAATTTATTTTTTTATTTCGAACTTTCCCGCGTCCAAAAAAACGTGAAGTTAACTTGAAGTGAAATATTTTATGCATCTAGAAAAATATAAGTAGGTAGCAGAATTAATTTAACCTAAGTCGATTGAGAATTTAGTGATTATTATCTTCAAATGCTATCTCGATATTTTTTTTCAATTTTATTTTTACCATATCTCTAAAGTGAAGAGGTAGATTCAGTTATCGCATCAAAAAGATTGTGAAATGTCTAGTTTTGTTCGGTTATAAGTAATTTAAAAAAAATAGATCACAACTATTTGGTATTGCTGCCAATAATCACTCGAAAAAGTCACTTGAAATCAACTCGAGCCGAAAAGACATTGCAAATGTTACATTGAATTAAATTTGTATTTATTTTGGCAGGACTTGAACTCAAAACCATCTTATTACTAGGGTAAAGCTCTTACTGCTCGGCCACAATGATAGGCTGACTAGCAGTAAATATTTAAAATTCAAATGTTTTTTTTTCTGAATATGTTTCTAAATAATAAGTGCTTTGGATTGAACGAAGAAATATTATTTTATAAATTTCAAAACTAAGCATTATAAAATATAATTCAAAAAAACATTTCCAACATCTAGCTAGTTGAATTTCGTTTTCTTAGTATTGACCCAGATTTCATATTGTTTTTTAGAGTTGAACGATTGATGAAGCTTTATTTAGGAACACTTTTTACGAATCTGTGGTTTATTTGACATTGGCTGCTTTGCACACGTTGGAGTAAACAATGTTAGCTTTCAAAATACAAAAGGATTCATCTCCTGATGTTTGCATACAAAGTAGCAGTATTCTTTATGAAAAATAAAATTGAATAAAAGAAATGGGGGACCGTTCAAATATGTTCCAGTTATTCGACTGGAATATTTGTTGATAAAAAGAGTTCTCTGATAAAACAAAGACAATATTTTGAATTGTGAGTATAATATAACGATGTACAAATAACATCAAAACGGAGAATTTATTTGACTATCACAGTTTTGTTTTGTTAACTATAACAACCATTTTATGCAATAAAAATAATTCAACCTAGTATTGGAAGAAAGTTGATGTCAATTCAATTGAGTTATTAGGGTATTCTGATGTTAACAGAAATGAAGTTTTAATCAAGTATTATTATAAAAAATATTGTACAAGCGATCCGCGATCTTTTTGATGATCATATGGTTTCGAGTTCAAATCTTGGCAAAGTCAATACAAAATAAATACTACTTTATTCAATTTCACATTTGTAATTGATCTCATTTCTTTTAAAGTGAATCTTGATAAACTGTTAAATAGTTATTGAATGCATCCTATTATGAATTTTAAAATTCTGTAGCATAAGTGATTTGCTATATTGCAAACTATTTTTTATCATTGCCAGACATACATTCAAATAAAGTTCTAATAGTTGATCAAAATAAGTATATTCATTTGATAAATTTGTAAAATACCGGTGCACAATACATTATAATGAAATATACCTTTTATTAATCCGTTTTCGCTGCTGTTGTGTGGAAAATAGTGAATATATCTCAACATAAGTATTTCTACAAGAACTACTTATTACTCAGTTGCACAAAATTTCTTTTCCAAGAGTGTAAAGGTAGAAGGATGGGGTTTGTATAAGAATAATGGTTAGCTAATTGCTCTCATTACGCTGCGTTTTTAGAATTGGATTGGTGGAACTAGTAGAGGGAATTCTAGATATCACAAACATGCATGCCTACAAACAGAAATATCGATTGTAAAATCAATTTATGAAACTGCTCGTTCCGGGATTGAACCCTAGACATCCGTAACAGAAGCCAACGATTTTGATCAAAGCACCACGGGCCTGACATTTTAATCTTAGAAATCAGAATTAAAATACTGTTTTAAAATAGTTTGTATATCTAAATCTTTCTGAATATCGCATTTTATCGGGTATTTAAGCAATCATTGAACTCTTCTAATAAAAATCAACTTGATTTATCGTTGAAATATCAATAACCACATATCCCTAAATTGTTAAAGCCTTCATATGCACTTTATAATAAACAACTTGATAATAATATTAAAAAATAAACCTTATACAGCTACTGGTTATTATTTTACAGAAAGATTATTTTAATTTTTGTCTTGTGGCAGGACAATAATTTGTCCAGGAAATTTGTTTACTTTCCCGCTGCATTAATAACAGCAAAACGCTGCAGGTAGTTCAATATTCACAACCCTGATAACAGGTGTTACAAAATATATTGGCCAAACTTCAAAAACGTTCGGGGATAAACTTCTGCCATAGTGGTTAAGGGATGAAAAGTTTTAAACGTCGTGTCCGCCTTTGAGACTTTGTTTGTTTATAAGGACAAAACTTAGTTAATCACCAATTTTAATTTTCTGTGTAGATAGTATGCCATAGGCATATTTGATTGATTTAATAAATTACTGGTCCTGTATTGGAGTGGTTATGTTTTTAACATGATACTCGTTTGTAGGCTTTAGAATCTCAGAATACTGATTCCATACACAAATCATTTATTTTCGTAGCGTTTTCCCAACTAATTCTAGAATATCTGGGCCTGAGAACAAAGCGTAGAAAGAGCGATAAGCAAGTGAGGAGATTCTGTATTTTGACTGAATCCAAATTTTTCGAATTTATTCAGAAAATAATACATATCGACTGTTGAAAAGAAAATGGACGTAACCCACAGCAAAAAAATATTGTGTATAACTCACACGTGCTAATACACTATATTTAAATATATAATGTATCGACTGTAGAAAGTCAAAAAGACTTCCCTCCGTCTTTCCAAAATATTTTTTTTCGATAATCACAATGTATACAATTTAATACACGATTTGTTAGGGCTATACCCAATATTTTTTGTGTGTCTATTACGTCTTTTTTCCTTTCCACTGTCGATATTTATATATAATATGCTTTATTGTTTTTTTAATGTTGCCTTTTAATACTACTGTTGAATGGATGCGACCTTCCAGCATATGGTGCCCTGCCTCTTTTCTTGCTTTCCTTTCTATATTTCTCACAAAAAGAAAGGATGGCAGAATTTCAATCATGTATAGTAAAACAACATTTGTTGAAACGCTGTGCTAGAAATATATTTTATTGAGAGTAAAAATATTTAAAAATGTATCTCTCTGAATTTGGAAGTTTTGTTTTTGAAGATATTTTTTTTTGTGAAAAGCGTTCGCATTTTATACAGCATCGACTGTAAAAAATGTAATAAATTTAAAGATGTATATGTATTTACTATGTGTCTGACTCATCCTCCTCCAACATGTCGTATTCTATTTATAGCCAGACCTGTCTCGCATGTTTGGTTAAAGTAAAAAAACCACACATTTTCTCACTTGTTATCATGTTGATTACATGGAAAATAAAGAATCGACCAACACTGAATTTGGCAAAAGTATTCAAAGAAAATACAATATGAACTTCTAATTGAGAGTTGCTAGAGAAGCAACATATTTCTGGTATATTTTATATGGCGTTATATTTTAACTAGTACGTTTTTTAAATCATATATTGTCAACAATGAATACCGCTATAATTTTCCAACATACAATTTTAGTAATGAAAATTTAACGCAAGTGCAATTTATACTAATTACTTTATAAACACTGCCGGGTGCTTTGAGCTTTGTTTTATGATATCTTAATTAAGAGCACCTGAAGTAAAACAATAAAAACAAACTAGCAAAGAATTCAAAGTTTAAGTACAGGGTGTGTTTATAGCAAGAAACACCTGTTCATTTTAATTATGACGCCCACGTTTTATCATAATCATAAATTGGAACAGCGGCCATGGCAGAAGGAGGTAATCCCTTTTCGTGAATAAATATTCGCGAGAATAAATCGTGGCACCGAACTCTGTACCATATTGTATCCAGGGGCGTTCCAAGCCACAGGTCTTAAAACCAGACTTTATTAAAAATGGTTGATTTACGATAACGTGGCGTTGAATTTAAGTTTTTTTTAATATCAGTATTTTCATGGGATCTCTAATCCCATAAAGTGAAATAAAAAGAATTTGTTTCCGAATGTCACAAGTACCCTAAATGTTATAACAATGATTCATTTTTCTATCACAACTGTATGTATATTAGAGGCTGCACGGGTCGAAATTTAATATAATTACCCGGCATTAATTAATATCACACTAGTTACCAGAGCCCGACTTCTGATTTTATTTTTAAATTTACAATACAATAAGCTTTTCCATTATAGAAATTATAAAAAATCGTTTTTATCAAATATATTTTATTTATTATTTATAAATTTTCTGACCCAAAAGGAAAGTCAAAAATTTATTGAGTGATCTATCACTCTACACGTGTTGCCAAAATTATTAGTATCCTATAATTCCAAAGTCCCTCATAAATGAATAGATAAACTCAAATTACTAATCATTATTGTTGATTACAAATAAAGGAGTACACAGACATTATGTAAGTATACAAATTTGAGATTGTCTTTTTCGTATATATAGTAATGTTTTATTTTCAAGGACTTTACTATAAAACTGTATGGCATTAATTTTATAATCAGATGTGGACAAAATATTTTAAAGACGAATAATTTTTTTCGTACAAGTCACGGTATAATATTCACAAATTAATTTAAATAAGAAAAAAATATTTGTATGAATTGCGTATTTTTTTTTAAATAGGTACATGAAAAAAAACCGCATCATTTGAGAGAGTTTTGTAACATTTTCCCTTTTTTTATTCCGCCACTGAAATAATACAATTTTAAACTTTTCAACTGCAGTGTGTAAAATGTTAAACTTTTATCCTACAGTTTGCCATAAACTGGCTTTATGAAGATAAAAATACTAAAAAAAGTTTCACATTTTTTTGCCAACACGCGTCAAACTTTGGTCTACTGAATTATTGTGTACTTAACGTTTTTAAAAACAAAAAAATGGCATAAAAAAATCTGAAACGGCAAAGATCTTGAGGCAAGGACGAAACATGTTAAAAACTTTACCCGATGTTGTTTTTGTTGGCCAACAATATACGGCATTAAATGGACTCTTTTTATGGCCCATAAGTTTTTTGGCACGTAAAATATACGCAAGTTAAAATGTTTTAGTTAGTTTTGACGCACTTAACCGTCGACGTGACTCATTATCAAATAACTGCGTCTAATTCTGTTCATAATTTTGCTATTTGAAACCGAATAATGACATGTTTCTAAAATTTTGCGTATATTGGAAGATCTTTAAAATGAGCAGCTTACTTAAAAGAATTGTTGGATTTGAGTTCAATTTACAAAGGTTTCTTTGAAACGTTGAAAGTTTATTGTTAAAATAAAATTAAAACTCTGTCTCTATATAACCATATCTACAGAATTCATCATAAAAATACAATGGGTAAAAACTAATATGATGCTAAGTCAAAAAATTAAAGAGAAAATAGTTTTATCCGTTTTAAGGTAAATAATTGAAATAGACCATTAAAATGGTACGATTCTTAGAAACCACCATTTAAAATAGTTATATCAAAATCACTGATTTGTTTATCGATATCGTTAAAGTGACAAAACAACATATCGAAATATTTCTAAAATAATGTTTTGTAATCTACTTTTTTAAAATTTAGGAATTAGGTTAATTTAAAGTGGAAAAATTAGATGTTTATAAAAATTAGATGTTCAATTGTGGTCTGCTCAATGAAGGTGCTGAAGATTCAAAGGAACGAAGGACCCGCTAAAATGTTCCTTTGCTGTGCAAAATTGGTCCTGACCATGCTATAAAAAATGGAATTAACTAAAAATTGTGTTTTATTATAAAAGACAGTTCTTTATTGCGCAATCACACACAACATATCAAAAGAATAACGTGATGTAT
The DNA here is from genome assembly GCA_022494535.1 of Himalopsyche phryganea. Lineage (NCBI taxonomy): Eukaryota > Metazoa > Arthropoda > Insecta > Trichoptera > Rhyacophilidae > Himalopsyche > Himalopsyche phryganea. Next base: position 256,901 of record JAGVSL010000132.1, on the reverse strand, counting down.
ATTTTTGGTGCCTCAACACTTGGTAACGAAAAATAACACATTGCTTTTTACTTTTTTATCCAGAGGCGGCCGAAAAAGGTGAAAAAAATATTTTCATTTATTCAATTTTTTGGCACAACATCCATCACTCGAGTCTTTGCAGCGTTTCAACATGAAAAATAATAAATATGAAATAACGAGGCAAACGTGAGCGTAATGGAAAAGAAAGAGTGAGATTAGCCCTCGCTTAATCCGAGGAAATTGTTTCAGAGCTGTGGAAATAATAAAAAAAATCTTTTATTTTTGAGATTATGATCAATGAAAAGCAATATTTGAAATGGAGCCTTCATGAAGCATGGATTGAAAAACACATTGAGACTTTGTTTTCAAAGAAGATTATTTTGAAATAAAATTAGCGTTGACGTTAAAAGAGTTGTCTTAATCAATCTGTCACGCATTACTTGTTTGTAACCAAGAAAACGAGAAAAAAAATTCATTTATGACCAGCAATTGGAATTTAACAATTAATACCACTTGTTATGTCACACACAAACTGAAATGTGGCAAATGAAAATGAAACCTTTGCGATTATGCGCACAACAACTCACCAAAGTTTCATTGCAATCGGATGAATAGTGTAGGAACGCATAAGGGACAAACAAAGAGTAATTTTTATATATATAGATTGAAGGTCAATACGATTGGTTTCCACTACCCATATTACATATTCAGAGAGACTATTTTTATTACCACGTCTGCTATCAATGTGGAGAACATGAACTCCTAACGGAGTTTACTTCATCAGATTTTTTTTAGGAGTACTCCGTGTTTCTCAGTTTATCAACCTCCTTTTTTGAAAGAGAATAAGGTTAGAATAAAATGGCTAAGATAGGGCTTTTCGTTAACTCATCACTCCCGCTAGGCCACTGTGTGGGAAGAAATTTTAAACATCATATGAAACCATACATACGAACACAAAACAATAAATTTATAGAAAAATCAATTTTTGAAACGTCCGAACTAAGTTTTGAACCTGTGAGCTCCGTCACCATAGCCAACACCGCTGAACACTTATATTCTACAAGAAATATGCTCTTAGTCAAAGTGAAATGCACTGAAATCAAAATGAATGAATGGGTGTGAACGACTGATGAGTGATCTATAGACAACCAACAATAATTGATTTTTGGTGAATGAAAGAAAATGTTCAATACTAATCTGTAAATATTTTATTGACTTAAGCAAGTGTCAACGTTATAAAAATTCTTACTTTCAATCATCTATCCAAGGATCGAATTTCCAATTGGAACGAATAGATTTTTAAAAGTATGTAAAATGATTCATTCATTTCATTTTAGGATAGGTCAATCCACTGCTGGATGAAGACCTCCCCCAGCTCCCTCCACTCTTCTCGGTTTGTCAATCCAGCGGGTTTTTGGACGCCTCTGAGGCCGCTTAGTGCCCCTCGGGTACCACTGAATGACTGCATTTGTCCAGCGGTTGTTCGTTCGCCATGCGACATGTCCAGCCTACCGCCATTTCATCAATTTGGTGGCCTCTATCACATCTCTCACTCTTGTTTACTTCCTTATCCATTGGTTTCTTTTGCGGTCCTTACGCGTTATGCCCTACCATGCCACGTTACACCACTCTTAGTTTTTGGACCTATCGTGTATTGAGAGTTCATGTTTCGCAGGCATACGTTAACACTGCGCCCCAATACATTCCATGCTAGCTTGGCTCTCCGAGCGATCTCGTCATCTATGCCTCAATCTACAGACATTTGCTGTCCGAGGTAGACATTGCTGTTGACCTTTTCGATTTGATTGCCGTTGATGAAGATCGCTTTTGGGTAGGCGAAGTGGTTTATCATAGCTTTTGTCTTTGAGACATTAATCTTTAAACCTACTTTCAAGCTTTCATTTGCGAGCTCATGCATCGTGCCTTGGAGTTCTTCTTGAGTTTCTGCGAAGACGACAATGTCGCCTGCAATGCGCAGGTGACTGAGGTATTCCCCGTTGATAAGAATTTCTCTTCTCTCCCAGTAAATGCGTTTAAATATATCTTCTAGAGGGATGTGAATAGTTTGGGTGAGATTGTGTCACCTTGGTGGACACCCTTGTTAATTAGGAATCTACAGGATGGTTTATGAAGTTTTACACTTGCTTGTTATTGACGGTGTTTATATAGCGTCTACAAATTCCTTGATAAATGATTGCTTGATTTCAATATTTTCCAGAACTTATAAAGAAAGTAAAGGGAACAATCGACTCACAGCCAGGCTTGTTCTATTTTCTATCTATTAATGCAATTTTTCTTTTTAAAGATAGGTTGATCGAATTATCGTTAAATTTTTGTTGTTGAGTGTTTTGTGCTCCACATTGTAAGGTGGATATGATTGTAATCGCAAGATTTTTCATCTATCACTAGCTGATATTCCTAAAAAGGTTTACTTTAATTAAACAAAAACCTTTTTTAGACATTTGACTTTTCCCAATAAGAAAACGCTCAATGACGATAATAACCTAATCAAGTGTTTCATCTAAACGAGGTTTTTATCACTGCGCCAAAAGCTTCCGTTTGCTTCCATTACCAAAATTAGGCAATACTGCTTTGGAAATCGCTTTGATGGGTCACCTAGATAAGGAAAACCAAGCCTGATTGGTTTTATATCTCTTTCATACTATAAAATTATCGTTTATTTTTATTTTATCTCCACCGCCAGAGATCGCATGTTATTTCCCAATTAAAATTTGAAAAACAAAATTTTCCTATTATAATTGTTATTATTGTGTACGTTTTATTCATTCTATTTTTTAAATACGCAGTTCTTTGTTTTGAACAATATCTATATGAATTTTGCTATTGCAAGCAATTTGAAATGTGTATAAGTAGTGTACTTAAATAAGAAAACAAACTGGTGACTGGAATAGACGACAAGTTTTAATATGAATTGGTAATATAACTTAATTACTAGCATCTTAAATTTAAAAATTCGCCAGTAATCAGCTACTTCTATTGAAATCAGTATAAAAAACAGCTCACCGTATGTATGCATATGTTATGATTTTAAGCCCATCGAATAAGTTTGTATTTATCGAGCTGGACCATATTTGAAAAGAAAACAGTAAGCTTCATAATAAAAATATTTCCATACGTCATTATTGAAATTTTTTGTGTAACCAAATAAAACTATTACGAAAAAACATACTTAATCTATATATTGGAATGCTAGACAATAATATTATGTTCTGCGGTATTCAAACTCTTGTCTGGTTCTCAGGGGAGCTCGATCGCTTTTTTTGTAAACATGTGATATTACTTTAACGAACCAAATTGATATTGTCACAAAAACTCTGTTTTTAAACATGATTAATTGTAATTCAATAAACACGCGATAACATCAGCAAATCAAATAATGTTGCATGTTATTTTTTATCCAGCTTATCTACACTTTTTGCACCATGGCTCAGAGCTAATATTAATTAAATCATATCAACCGCACTCTTTGCAATTTTCCATCAATTTAATTGGTATTATTGGGTATTTAACTATTATACATTATTATCAAATTTGATTTTCAATGAGTTGTCGTTTAATTAAAATAAAATTGTTTAATGACAGTCTAAGATTTACTGTCTTAATATGCCTAAAATTTATTCAACGAAAATAAATAATGAGAAAGAAAACTAAACTATTGTAAAGAAGTTTTTTTAATAAATTTATTTTGACGTTTTTACCATAGTCTGGATTCTGGATATATTATCAATTCGCAACATACTATCGTCGTAAATTATGACACACCGTATGGCCTATATGGATTATAATAATTTCTCTTTTCCTTCCAGAAATATCTACTCCTAGTAAAACTTACCTGGTGCTCCAGATGTGGCCAATACGTGACATGACCTCTTAATTAAATGATGTTGTGTATTCATAAATAATAATATTATTTTCGTAACGTAAATATTATGCAAATAAATTTCATATATTGTCATACCACCACGACACACATATTTTATGTATCTAAAACTCTCTCGATTTTTATTCATAAAAGTAACTGAAAATTATTATGATCTAAGAATTTTCCACGTGGAAACTTCAGTATTTTCCATTCTTCAGAAGATGAATATTCAGAACCTATCATTCTTTTCAAATAGGAAGTTAATAATAGATTCAGCCTTAATCTAACCAACATACCGTAAAATAATTAATCTATATATTTATATAAAAATGAAGATTTGTTTGTTTGTCTGTCCTCTATGAATTCCTTTACCATTCATCCGATTTCGATCAAACTTTGGTGAGTTGTTTTGCGCACACCCGTGAAGGTTTCTGATGAAAAAAAATTAAAATCTAAAATAAAAATAAATAATCAAATACGTACAGATAGCGACATCTCTGAACCGGACGGAAAACAAAACATATCGAAATATGGAAGCAATAACATATATATTGTTTGAAAAATATAAATGAATACTATATTAAAAAAATCGAGCTTTTTTCGGACTCTAAATCTTGGCTTCGGGTCGAGTTCGGGTAACAAGTGTCATATTGAGACTCGGGCTCAGGCCAGGCCGGGCTCTGCCTTGTAGACGACAGGCTCGGACCGCGTAATTTTATGAAATCTCAGCCCATGCATTCCTCTAATCCAAAAGCACTTCAATAAACATAATTAAAATACAAACCCTTTCTTTCTTTGAGTGGCATTGCAACGCATGCTGGGTTCTCACTGGTTATAAATAAAACTCGTTTACTAAATTAAACTCAATTTCGCTTTTTATATTATTTCATTATATCCTCTCTCAATGTGGAGAATTTAGACTTTCAATACAGCACCGCTAGAGAACTGGTTAAAAATGAATAGCTTAACTTCTTTTTTTGTAGAGAATAAGGAACGAAATGTGATATCAAAGGACTATTAGTTAACCAATCGATCTCTTCCCGTTATCAGAATTAAATTGAAGGTAGACAAAGATTTTTGAAAAACACAAACGTCCATGCTTTTTAGTTATAATCATGTAACTATGTCTGTTTAGTTTTTAAACACCTTATAGAGAAAACAAATAAGACATATTAAACTAAATATTGCTGACTCTATCGAATGCATTCAACTGCACATTGCACAATTCCATGATAACAATTTTAATCAGTATTTTATAAAATAGAACATAGCAATCAAGCATTAATCAATTAGCATTAAGATAGTCAATCATAAAGAATAATAACCAATTAACAAATTCAAGAAAAAATGTTAATTGACTTTTGCAGTAAGGCTTATATTTTATTTATACTTCTTGATTTTGCGCTATCACTAAATTTAGGAAGCTTGCGATCGTCCCGGAAAGTATGCAGGGTTACCAAACTAAATAATACTTTAATTTTGAAGTTTGCCGATGAAATTTTTGCTATTGCCACTTCGTGATTTTGACGAACTGAAAAATATTTCAATAGTTATAAATCGATTAAATAATTCTTTTATTAAATTAAGCTCGCTAAAATCTTTTAGATTTTAATCAGGATTTAAGCATTTTAGTGTTTGATATGGCAGCAATACTAAGCACAGAAGCTTTATCTATAGCAACTTTTCCGTTTTTGTATTTTAATTCATTTCACTTTGACGGTTTTTTTCAATTACAATGAAACTACATATTATAAATACTGAGAATAAAATACTAATCAATGATTGCTTAATTAATTATTATTAGTTGGAGGGATTCATTACATACGAAATATTTTTAGAAAGACAGAGAAGATTATTCATTATCTTTACTTTTAAATTATACTAGACACATCATGTAAAACATCATTACTTCTGTTTAGCGATTCCATTAAAAAATAGAAAATATAATAGGAACATATTTTATTAAAAAAAATATTCTAGGGCTTCTAGGCTACGCCTATGCATAGAAACCGTTTTTTTCCGTATTGTAATATATTTTTCTCTTTCCTATTTCATATTCACAAAACTATCTAAGGTTTCTAAGAAAAAATGCTTTTATATAAATTATTTATGTTAAATTTCAAAAGATGAGAGAATATAAATGAATCTAGACTACAAAAAGGTTTGAAATAGAAAACGATCCGTTGCAAAAAAATAGATTACCTAAAATTGAAATAAAAAAAAATCTGTGAAACGCTAAAAAATATTAAAGAATGAAATTGGTTTAAAGTGTTTTTAATGTCATGTTTTTAAAAAATTTTCCGTATTACATTATAATTTATATTCAAAAGAATAATAAAATATAGCAGGAAGCTCCGTATTTCTATTGCTTACATACGTACAAAGATATGCTTAGTCAAACTTGTTCTGATTAATTATCTGCAGATTATAATTATTATCATGATTTTTTTTTATTTGCTTATCAACTAAAGCCAAATATTGGCAAAATAAATCTTAACGAAAGTGCTATGATTTGATTTAAACTAAAAGTACGTTGAAAAATTAAGATAAAAACTATTTTAATTTGATATCGACCGTATAAAAGGTAAAAGGCGTAACCCACACATAAAAAATGTGGTGTATAGCCCAAGCTAAACGTGTATAAAATTGTTTGCATGGTGAGTGTCGAAAAAAAAATATTTTGAAAAGACGGAGAGATAAGTCCTTTTGTCATTCTAGAGTCGATATATTATATATTTATATGTAAATATAGTGTTTTAGCATGATTTGTGTGAGTTATACACAATATTTTTGTGGGTTACGTTCTTTTCCTTTCCACAGTCGATTTAATATTACCTACAATTTTACTAATTAATAAAATGATGTTACGGTATTTGAAAATAAGTAATGCTTTTTTTTAATTACTTAAATTTATCTGTATAAAGTTTTTGCTATTTTACATTGATTTTTGTATTTTCCATAAAATATATTGTGAAATTTTTTTATTATTTTTAAAATGATAAAATTTTAAACACTTTACTAATCTATACTGTAAATTTTACGTTTCGCCATAGAATTTATCATCCCTGTAGAATGCGGACCATCCCCTAAAATTATGCAAATTAGTACCCGCGTCCGCCGCCGAATCGCGCTACTGACTTGCGGGTCAAATTCGCCAGATGGCCGCAACTCGAGTGTTCCGAATTTGAAATTGTAATTTGGCGGAAGGAGCGTAATTGCTTCAAATTAATCAATTGATTGTGTTTGACTATTATCAGAAAGAGAAAAGGTAATGTTGACTATTAATAATTGTTATCTAATGAAATATTAAACGATAAACGACCCGAATTCCTAGCTAATTTATAATACCTGCCATGCCCGATTGGTAAAGATGTCAGACATTTTAATTTATAAAAATAAAACTTTTTTATACTAATTCCACAACAAAATTTAAAATATTCATCACGACCAGTTTAGCTCATCAAAAGTTATTTACATGAAATCATGTGTGATTAATAAAAGGGTATACAAAACAATTGATTTATCATTATAATCCAAGTTCTTAAGTAATCAAATAAATTCATTATTATCTCTTAAAAAATTACAATTATAACTTACTTTATTCCGCTTGTTTCGTTACATTTAATTTTGTGTTCAGTCCGTATACTTCAGATATAACCAAAATTAAGATGCATCTCAAATATGCGAAATATGTTTTGTCACATAAAACTGAAAACAAAAAATTCAATAAATTTTACTTTTAAATAATAAATAGACAAATGCTTCATTACATGCATATCAAGTCAATACGCCAATCAATGATTGACGTTTAAAAATATTTAATTAAAGTAAATACAATAAATTTCATAAGTCTGGAAATAAACTAAAAATGTTTAGCTGAAGATTGCTTAATATAATAATATTTTATTCAAATGGAAATACTATGCTTTGAAAACCCTTAGAATGATTTTTCGTTTGGCAACTTTAACTCTAAAAGAAAAGCTCAAAGGATTTTTTAAGTCTGCTTTATGGTGGTCATATTTCTTCACTACATTTTCCCTTCCAGCTGAAGCGATTTTCCTAAGAAAAATCGTCAGATTGAAAATTCGGAGTTATACGGAATAACTTAGCGGTTCTTAAACTTAGGGTCGCAGCTCCAGTAAGGAGATAATTTGATTAACAGATACAGTATAACGAAAGAAAACGATAATTTCGTGATCATGAGCAGGTATCAATGGCAATTCTGATTTTTTTCTAACTTTTTGCACTTAAATCTTTAAAAGAAGAATAGTTATGCTTTACATACTTGAGTCTTAGTTACATACTTTCACATAACTTAAAATTTACATACAAAAGCCAATAAAACGGTTTTTTTCAAGAATTTTTATTGTAGAATAGTATTAAAATGTTATTCTTATGTAAAAGTTTAGGTATGTCTGAACGTATATCTGTATTATTAGTGGGAAATTTATGTTTATACCATTTCTCTGACGCAAATATTTAACCTTTAACGTGCATTATTTGGCTATGGTACTACTTTTGGTTTGGTTTCACGTCGTTTCAATATTGAATATTACCTAAAACTTTTTCAATCACATTACTTTGTGTTCCATTTACACAATTGAAAGAGATGCACGTAAACTATTGTAAATTATAAGGAAAATTATGCCACATCCTACATACTTTATAGATACACTAAAAATGTAGCTTTGCAATTAATTATATTCTTACGTTTGTCCGATATTTTATTTTAAATATTCGTCTGATCAATAAAATAAGGCCTGTATTTATTGGGTCAGGAACTAATTCTCAGTCAGTATACACGCGGTCAGTTAATAAAATAAACGGTCAGTAATTTGTATAAAACGTTCAGTTATTTACTGACCAGAAAAATGCTCACATAAAATGGAATAACCTAACCTAACCTATTTTTTTATTTTTACTTTTCTACTATTTCTATTTCTATTTTATATTGTATTTTCCTTTAATGTTTACTATCCTAAATTTTATCTCTAACACTTACTTACCATTTTTATTTTTCTACTGACCGTTTTATGCATTCGTTACTGACCGTTTCTTTAATATGACCGTTAATTGAATTAGATACTGACAAAATAATTAATTGCCAAAAAAAATAGTAAAGTACAAAAGCAGTATAGAATATTTTTGACACGTTAGAAGCATACCAACTTTAAAAGATTACATATTATATTTTAAAAACATTAAATAAGTATATTAATATAAAACTTCCTTGCATTCAAAAATAAACACACGATTTGCATAGTTACTATCTCCAGATAAATATGAATTGATTGCATAAATGATGTATTTTCATAATGACAGCATAAAAGTCTAAAGCTGATTTATTCCATAATGTCAACTGTTAATAAAAGAGCGAAAAAATAATCATTCTTTCCTGACTTTCTCAAGAATAACTTGACTCGGCTAAGAAAAGTTTAAGAAACAACGGAATATGCAATAAATTGCCGGCACGTCATTGTGACGAAAAAATCTGCATAAATTACGTCATGCCACTCCGTCACGTGACACATGTTACCCCGTTAAGACGTGCTCTCGTGGGAAAATGAGAGGCTTTTTTAGGTACACGTATTCCTTGAGAAAATTTCGCCCTCAGCTTAGCAATATAATTTTTTGTCACGTCAGATAGCGACTTTGCTATTAATCTATGGCTTGTAATGCCATTATCAATCATCTGCTACTTTTGTGTTATCCCTGAAATGAACTTTTATATTTTAAAACATTAATTCAAGAGCTTTTTATCATAAAATAAAACATTCAATTATTTTCATTTCGTCACGTAAAAACTAAGCTGTCTTCTTAAACCTAGTATTTTAATAAGATAATAACTTTTTAATAACTTTATAAGAAACCCATGTACTTATGTATATATTTCCCGGGCCTAAAACTGAGCGTTTAACTACTTTAAGAATTCCAATACGGAAAAATTATTTTTTTACTAAATTTATGAATTTCTGTTCGAAAGAATGGATGTTATTGATTTCTAAAATTTCTTATATTGCTTACCACTTATTTTGTTCTAGCCATATAGTTATACCGTTAATCTCTCTGAAAATATTGAGAGATTGATAAACTGAGTATCAAGCAGTTGTAGTTGAAAAACTTATAAAATAAACTATACGATAAGCTCCATAAAGAGTCACTACGCTCCACATTAAGAGTGGATATAGCTTAAAACAGATAAATGTATTCGTCTATGATTTTTTTTATATTGCTTTCGATAATAGTTTATTCCTTACGATGGAGTAGTAAAATTATTATATCTACGAAGAAAACGTATTGATGGTAATCGTCTTATAAGCTGAAATGGTCTCAAAACGTTAAGGGCTTTCTAACCACCAACCAAATCATGGTGAATTCCTGCAATAATGAATTAATGAAACAACCTACAATACGCGAAAATCTCAAAGTCGAAGAAAAGTTAATAAGTTTATTTTTTGGTGTTGAGTCCTTGCATTATTGCAACCTGAGTATTTGAGAAGAAAAGGAAAAAAAACAGTTTAGTTCCCATGCATAATGTTGTTATATGTGTTAACTGTCAATTCTTGGTGGATAGGTATTATATTTTAAAAACAAAACACAGTTTGTTTTGGGTTAGGTATTTTCATATTTTTATTATGATTGATATTGGATTCACTTATCGCGCGCGTTATTAAATGATATAATACAGTTAGTTATGCTCGTGATAAGTAAAAGCTATCTTTATCATTATTTAAATGTGGAATTGGTACAAAACAAATTATTGTGATTTAAAAATCATCTTATACTACAGTAGATTTATAAATGAAAACTGGATTAATTTTGTGATAAACGAAAAGTATTTTAATATTTTTTTTCGACCATACTCGATCTTAATGTGCCCTTAATGAAGCATTTCAATAGAAGTTGTTTTTTACAAAGTAAGGCTACAAGAATAAGGGAAGGATAGAACCAGTAGAAAGCTATTCGCTTCCGCTATGCTTATTTTTTAGGATCATGTGTGTAGGATTGATTGTAGAAATCTCATTCAAGCCTTTGAACCGAAATCCTAAAGTTGACGTAATCCAAACTTGTGGACGCCGCAACAGAATAGAAACACATTCAAGAGCGTTCAACAGTAGATTACAGCACTGTCGTTAGTATTCTTATCATATTTTTATTGATATGCAGCTGTTAATCCAAAAATTAGGCCATTTATAATCATTTAAGAATGTATGATATCAAAGAAGGACAGCATTGCTCCAGCTGTATCGGTCATCTTATCATGCATAAATTACTCAGACTAAAGTGGCTAATTGTATCGGATCAATATGTTTACACACACGTAGCACATCCATGTTTAGTATTCAACATCTGATGCAATATTGATGTTGCGAATGCAAATACCTGTAATAATTAGATTCAAACATAATTCCGTTTACATGACGTGTGTTTCAATTAACAATAATATTGGAATAGCAATATAAAGGATAACAGCTAAAAAAGAAACTATTACAAACTACAAATCAAGAATATTATACAAGAATTTTTAAAAGTCTGTTACTGTAAAATAATTGTGTTCAGCCCTTCAGATGGCAATTATTGTGGGCTAAATACATGTTATTTACTAGCGACTCTTTCGTATTCCATTGTTCATCAATAGTTCATCTTAGAAATTACTGCAATTGATATAGAATCACGTACGCGTTTTTAAAATCTTATAATGATGCATCCATCAATCAATAATAGTATTATAAGACATGAAAGCTTCTAAATCTTAGATCCATTCCACCTGTTATAGATCAAATTTTAAAATATCGAACGTTTTTTTTTTTCACTGTTACGCACTTAATCCGCGCGCGATGATTTACAAACATATATTCATATTTTGTTAAAGATCAAAACATATTTGAAAAAAACCTTTGTAGAGGAAGCTTCGTGAAAAAAGAATTCAAAGTTTACCTTAACTTATGTAAATATCGTCGTGTAAATTACAAAATTTTAAATCTACATTTGTATTTTTACTTTTTTATTATTAATGCTGCAAGATCACCTTTAAGTACATGAAAAATCACACAACTGATAAAAAGTATGGCTAAGTGTATATATTTAATACTATGTACGTGTTTTTTTTTTGTTTGAATTCAAGAGAACTATCTTTGTTGTTATCAACTGTTTTTATACTCTTCTGAAAAGTTGAGATTTTCCGTATATACGATTATGGAATGGAAACAACGATGTTTAATATATTTTGACATAATGAGTATTGCTTCTTAGCAATCAATTTTATAATGGATTAATAAATAGCAATGCATTTTATTCTACAAAATTAGTCAAATTAATAGTTATCAATAAGAGTTGATTTTGTTTTATAACTAAATAATTTTTTTTTCTTATCGTTTTATAATGGAGTTATATAATAAACGACAGTACAAGCTGTAATAATAAATTCAAAAAATAATTTGGTTTCATTACGAAGCAAAGTTTTTATTTTAGTGTGATAATGGTATGTACACATTATATTTATATTTTATGATCTTATCGTGAAAAGCGTTGAATATTTTATTTTAACCTAGCGGTATCACTGTACGTCGGGGTCACTAGCAGAATTCTTTCCCAACCTTTAACCTCTTTAGTACAAGGTTAATGTTGGAAGTCGGCAATTCTTTTATGGCCACATTCATCTAGCAGGAGCTCATCATCTCCCCCGTCGTACCTTGAACATTTCAGTGACGACCATTTTTTGCCTATTTGCAACGTGAAGGTCTCGTTTTTTGAAGTACGCAAGACCTTAAATCATAATTATAGCAAATGATACTTGCTAGTGATCACATCTTAATCAACACAAGAGTAATATTTTTCTCTATTGTTTTATAAAGCTTTTCGCTTCAATCATGCATTTTCTTATTCGTATTTGATTTGATAAATGTTACTGTGATCTGAATATCGTAATAAATAAACATCGAAACAATGTGATATTTCTACAAATCTCTTCCGAACTAGAAAAAATATAGTAAAACCAGTTGTCCGGTACCGCCCTCTACGGGATCAATAAACATCACATCGCACAGCTCTTCATATTTTATTGCTAATCATAGTCAAATTAAGAACTGTTGGCTTTGGATCTCGACTTGGAGATCACTGCCATTTGTATTACATGTCGCATTGAATTTAACATCAAATTTGTGATTTCGTCATAGCAATACAATATTACAAATGTTACAAATAATAAACTATGCTAAAAACGTATAATTTGGAAGAATTTATGCAGTTATAATAGATTTCTTCGAATTAAAAAAAAGAACGGAAAATTACGGCTATGCTCATAACCTCAAAAGATACCACTTAAAAACTGCGTGATGGTTACAAATGCATATAACGTGCATATAATGCAAATATGTATATTATATAGCGCAAAATACCCCTTGCGTTTTGAATATATACGATAATAAATACCACGTTAAGATTTCAATGAAAATTATGAAATACTCTAAGCTCTAAAGCAGACATCTGAAACTCACCGCGGGGCTTATAACTTAATTTACAGTAGGTGGTGGGCCATATTATATTTAAAAAATGGACCAAACGAAGCCTTCCTTTAAAATCAAAAATATTTTACACGCATTCAAAATACATACAAATTATAAAAACTGTAGCTATAACAAGCACTGCTGCAACTGATAATCACACGATTAGCGCTGGTATATTTTTGAACTATTCGAATCCAAAATATTACTTAAATTGTGAGAAAATGTTTTATTTTTCATCTAAGTATTTAACTTTTTTTCTTATTAGTTTCGCAGGCCACGTATTTGTCATGATTTTTCTAAAAGGACGAACCACACATTACAAGTTAGTGTAGATTCAACAGAATGTTTGAGGACTTCAAAGCATTGCTGGATTCGTCAATAATATCTAAAATTTGTTTTTCTAATTTGAGTTTTCCCAACTTTAATGAATAAATAATCATTACTCTATGTTTTACTTCAATTTGATAGTATTGTATTCCAAGCGCTCAGTAGAAAATGTCTTCTAATGGTGCCATTGAAATTTTGTAAAATAAATTGAAAATGTCACATTGCGAATTCAAATAAAACTAAATTTTATCCCTGCCATGTCTACTGACAATTATTTCCATATCTTTGTTTTATTCGGGAGGCTTTAGCCGAGGGAAAGTTTAGCAGAGTTTATGGGCCGAGAATATTTCGCATTGTAAATTTTCTTTCATTGTTATTTCTTAATTATTACTTGATGGAAATTTCTTATTCCTAAAAGTAAAGTCAGGTAGCTATTGTCGTTGGATCAATAAAAGAGCGGTTTTTCTTAAAGCTGAAATATACGAATTAAAATAATAAATATTTTGAAACTGATTCGAATAAAAATAAATGAAGAGACTTTTAGGAAATCTTAGCTATCATTGGTTATTAATTACTTTCTTACCAAAATATAAATAAAACTTTTCATAAGTAGAATATTAATTTCATACTAAATTGTAATATATGCACTAACAGTCACATTTAAAAATGTTGCTTGATTTGGATTAATGCCCAATTTGTTTTTCATGTCCACTCCCGATGTGAATCATATGAACTCCTAATCGAGGTATCTGAAAAGAAGCTTTTCTACGATGACAGATTTTCACTCAGCTCTACCTGTCTTTTTCTAAGAGAATAGGGATAGAAAGATGGTCCTAGGACTGGACTAATGGTTAGCTAATTGCTCTCATTACGCACCGTTTTTTAGGATCGAATGGGTGGCAGGGAATTTTTAGACATCGCAGCATTCATGCCTACGAATAAAAATACATAAATAGATTGAAAAATCAATTTATGAAGTTGTCCTTACCGGGATTTGTATCCGACAAATCCTTAGCTGAAACCCATGGCGTTGAGCAATGAACCACGGACCAGGCATACTCAAATAGTCATTTATTATTTGTATCATACCATAATTCAAGTGCCTATTATAAATTGCAAATTAAACCTTTTTCTAAAATTTAGAATAATTGATTCATTTCTCACCATATAAAAAGTTTTCTTATTAAATATTGTAATACATTTCAAAATGTTTCATATATTGTAGGTAAATATTAAGACATTTTCTCTAGTCAATGAATTTAAATATTAACAACTACGTAAGCCAACTTAAAACAGCTATGTTTCTTTTTATATTCGAAATAAAAAAAATGTATGTGTTATAAAAAACCAGTATAAATTGATTCAGTTGCTCACCCAATGGTTTAACATTTTTCAATCCAAACAGTAGTATTTTGAGAAGATAGAGCAATCAAATTTCAGTAGTTTTTGTAGGTTTTTGTACTTTAAAATGTATTCTAATAATCTTATCTCACCCGTGTCTGAATACAGATGTTAAGTGTTTGATATAAAACATATTTTTACAAAGCACAATTATACGTTTCTAATATTGTGTTAAATCGAGAATATATGACGAAATAAAGAAACACTACTACAGTGAATAACTGTATAACTCTGTAAGGGTGGAATGATTTTCCCATAGGGAATTGATAATAATACTTGTTTATTTCATACTAAATCTTTGATAAAACGACCTTTCGTAATTTCTCTTTACTAAATGTCAACAAGATTAACCTTACCTCTCTACAAAAACATTGTCATATTTTCATTGCTACGATTTTAGAATAAATCTAAAAAAGAGTTTCTGGGTATAATAATTGCAAGAAAAACAAATTTTCGCACGGGAAAAGTCACCGTGCAGGCTTTGGGTGTTAAATATTTCATGTAGTTAGAAAACTTTTTTAGCTTTACTTCAATATTTACTTCATCACTTTCGGAAGCATCAACGAAAGCTTTTGTGTGACTTACGTCCTGAAAGCTTTTTGGTACCTGTGTTGTCTTTGTCTTTATTTAGATGTGTTTTTTTTTTAAAGACAAATTTATTCATCTTTTACGTCGTTAACCATGGATGATCGTTATTTTACAAACGTTAATATTACATTTTCCAGTTTGATCGAACTGTGAGATCAATTGATATGGATGTCATAACTCTATTCATATATTTTGCATCATTTATAACGGCAAAGAAATATTACTTCCTATTATAATAACCGTGCAATTTTTAGAAGGTGTTCGTGTAAAAATGAAATGGAATAATATTTTTTCCCATATATATATTTTATTCAAAAATGCAATTGAATTTGTGAGTTAGGCATGACATATAAATAAAGAAAAGCAAGAAATATTTTAGATACTCCAGCGTTGCAAGAACATGTAGCACTTACGATAAAAAAAAACTTTATTCTGCCAAATACGTAAACGAAGTTATATCTTAAAAGAAATAAATTAAAAATCTAAGCTCTCATAAATTATTATACGAGGCTTAAAATAAAATAAAAGCGGTGAGTTGCATATAAATTTACAATTTAAAAAGAAGTAAAATTTGTTGACTTTTATGTTTTAATTTTTAGTATTATAAATGAAATATAGATAAATATATAAATAGCAGGTTCACAAGGTATTCTAGAAATTCTGTTAGAGACTGAGCACGTCAGAATTATACTTTTCGAATGAATTTTCGAAGAACTCTGGATAAGAAATGTTTTTTTTATTTTGTCAGTATTCTCATGAAGTTTTTTTAATTGTATTCCCCATTCAGAGGTTTTTGTTGTCATAATCTTTTGTTTGCAAGAATACATGCGATACAGAAACATGAAGACTCCATATTGACGGTGTTTTGGCCAATTGTTGTTACCTTCAAAATTGAAATTGTCCAGGAGAGAGTAAATATCTTTGAAAAGTACTCCTGTAAATTCCCATTTTTGCAGATACGTAGGGAGTGTCGATATAATAGTGGCTGATATCACATGGGGAGGGGGCAGAATTTTAAACTTAAAACCAATGTAAAATTATGTTTCCCCCCAAAAAGTGGTCAATTTGTTTTCTTATTTTATATAATTTTTCCGAGACCTGCTCCGTGGTCTTTAAATTTAGATCCAATCATTCACTCATTTTCGTATTTTTTGAGGTTTACTAATTGTAGATTGAGGTATTGGGAAAATACCGTCGAATTATAATAAATGGAGTCTTCATGTTTCTGCATCTATATAATATGATATCTATCCTAGAAATATATAGCGAATAAACTGATAACGATAGAGGCGATACTACATTTTAAATTTAAAGTCGTTTATCTAAGTAAATAATGTACATAAGCAATATGATATATTACCGACTCACTGATGGAAAAGCTGCCACGGAAAAGTACATACCTATATGAGGGTCTGTAATATTGATGTTTATATTCGATAGCATTGAATGTACACTGTTTGGCCGTGTAGAACAATCTAGCGTTGGAGAAATCAAGATGGCGTCAAATTAGGAAATTGATGAGAAGGGAGATTGCTTTAGTTTATCCAATACCACTTTAATATATTGCCCAGTCAATTGCTTGCTTATTATTGTCACTCAAACATATTTTCCAGAATGATTACAATCTCAATTTACATGAAAATTTTATTCCAACATAAAAGAGCAGATAATATTTTAAAATACAATTGGAAAGTAACAAATAAAACGTTCTAAAACCAACTGTCTCGATCTGTAATTAAGAGTAACGGAAAATGGAAAAAGGTGTTTTATATTTCTATAGTCAATTCAAATAGTCGCATTTAAATTAATTGGTGTATATCATTTTATCCAGAAAAATTTACATGTAGCAAACTGTTTATTTTAATTCTAATTTGTTTTTAAATTGTAAATATTGAATTGCATATAGTTATGATGTACACAATAATAGAATCGGCTCCCTGGTGCAATGGTCATTGTCGTTGGCTACCGTTAAAGATATGTCGGGTTCAAGTCCCGGTTGGTATGCATCAATGTTTGTGATATCTAAAATTCCCACCCACCTATCTTATCCTAACAACGGGGAGTAACGAGAACGAATAATTAGCCATTAGTCGTGTCCTAGCTCTATCCTTCTATCCTTACTTTTTTCAAAAAAGAAAGATTGAGCAGCTGAGTAAAAAGTACTTCTTATTGAAAAAAACTTATGTTGAGGTACACTCATTAAAAGACCATATGCTCCACATTGGGAGCGGTGATCGTAAAAAGTAAAATAAAATAGCCTCTATTTAAGTCTCAAATTTAATTTTCACTCATCTATATATATATAATTGAATATCTGTTTGTTGGTTTGTTGGTTTGTCCGGATCTTATAGGCTCCTAAACTACTCAACCGATCGCGACGAAACTTTCAGGAAGGACTTATTGTGATCATGGTGGGAAATCTATATATATATAAATGAATGTCTGTTTGTTGGTTTGTTTGTTTGTCCGGATCTTATAGGCTCCTAAACTACTCAACCGATCGCGATGAAACTTTCAGGAAGGACTTATTGCGATCATGCCGGGAAATATTATATAAAATAAATGTTTGTTTGTCCTTTACGCGTTCCTTTACCATTCATACGATTTCGATGAAACTTCGGTGAGTTGTTGTGCACACACCCGTGAAGGGTTCTGAAGAAAAAAAATTGAAAAAAGAATCAAATACGTACATACAGCGACATCTAGGAAAAACCTTCTGATTTATTCGTGTACGCACCAGACGAAAAACAAAAATATTG
Source organism: Himalopsyche phryganea (assembly GCA_022494535.1). Classification (NCBI taxonomy): domain Eukaryota; kingdom Metazoa; phylum Arthropoda; class Insecta; order Trichoptera; family Rhyacophilidae; genus Himalopsyche; species Himalopsyche phryganea. The sequence goes on along the minus strand of JAGVSL010000132.1, from coordinate 238,437 downwards.
TGTTATAACAAGTGTGATATTGAAACTCGGGTTCGGGTCGGGCCAGAGCTGAAGATGATGGGCTCGAACCGGGTAGTCTATGAAATTTAGGCCTGTGCAGACCTCTAATCCAAAAGCAGTTCAATAAACAGAATTAAAACACAAACCTTTTCTTTCTTTGAGTGGCATTGCAACGCATGCCGGGTACTCACAAGTATAATATACAACTTTAAATAAGCTCTAAAAATTTGACGGATATCATTTTTCATTTATGTAAACTAAAACTAAAGTTGTTCTTATAGCATATTTATTAATGGTTTCATAAACTGTCTTTTCATTAAATGTTTTATTATATATGCGAGGGATGTTTCACAAAACTTTACTTTTCTGTACGTTTTTAGTCGATAATTCTTCAAACAAATACCGTAGTAGGTAATGCTATAATTTATTCATGCAGAATTTTGAATTCCTTCGCCTGCACTTAACTACTCAATGGATACATATTTCTTTATTTGACTTAAACTTTATATTAATATTACAAAGAAATCTTTCTCTAATATTATTCTGAAAGTTTTAAGCATGAAATTCTGAAGGACACTGCGACACAATGTCCTTATTAGAATAGGGTAAAGGCGGGCAAACAGTACCTGCTAATAAAACCTTTCAGGCAAAACGAATAAAGTTTGTTCAACCATTGGGATGGAACCGCTCATTCGTTAAATGACGCGCTATAACTTTTATCTTTTCAAAGAGCCTTGCTTCAGCAAGACAGCGCGTGGGCTGTGTGCATTCTGCCAAAAAAATATGTCACATTGATTCATATTCTCAATAATAACTTAAGAGATACTTTGATACACTCTCGTGGCTCAATTTCTTCACCATTTTTCATACTTGTACGTTTTGGATTTACGATATCTCAATTTGTGGGGAGTTGATAAATTGTGGCGTATTTGAGCGAACACGACCAGTCACGAGAATCTATACATAATTTTGAACCGACCCAACGATATAACACTGTCAGAGTCTATAAAATCTCTTAAATATGAAACGCACAGTTTTTGCACATTCTTTTATTAGTAGTTGTATTAAATCATTTTGATTTGTAGCTAAGCATACGTAAAAATAATTGATGTTGAGTAAATTAATAAGCATTTTTTTAAACCATTGTTGAAATTTCATGATTTAGGATTATGTCTAAAAAATCTTATAACTTAGTTTATATTTTGACGGTGTTTTCCTTAATTGATGTAACCTTCAAAATAGAAATTGCTTAAAAACTGTTTTTATCGAAAACATTATATGGTGAGTTGCTTTATAAATCTTTGTAATGCACTCCTGTAAATTATCATGTTTGCAGATGTGGCTTACATCATTAATAAACCTAGAACCAATGTGAAATGATATTTCCTTTCCAAAATTTGGTCAATTTATTTTTCCAATTTACATCAATTGGCCGAGACCTGCTCTGACGTCTTTAAAATAAGATCTAATTATTTACTCATTTTCGTATTTTTTGAGGGTTACATCAATTGGGTAAAACACAGTCGATGTGTAAGTATGGTTAAATTGCATATTAAAATTAATAAAATTATTTTTCAATATTTTGGGATTAATAAATATTTGCCTTAGTATTCACATACCTATAAATGCAGTTGTAGTTTCATATCTGTCATATTTTTTCTGATATATTTTGTCAACTTTCCCTCTAAATTCGCCTATAAATGAGCATCAAAAATTACACACGGTTTGCAAGAAATCTATGATCCGGCAACATTTCCGCTAATGCTATTGCAGCCATGTTTCTGGGAAATGTATAACAGAAGAAGTTTGTACTTATTTATACGTGAATTGAGCTAACACAATAATGGTCAACATTCGTTGCTTATTACTTGACAGCTGTAACTGTTCTAATGATTTAACGTGTCCAGAATTTACGTTTTTAATACAAATCACAACAAGGCTATTTGTATAACATTGAATGTTAATAATTACAAGGTACATCAAACGATTGGTTCAAAAATTATAACAAGAATTTTGACAATGCTCGCGATTAGCGAAACCGGTCCTCATTATTATAAACTTGTAGAAGTAGTACGTAAAGTATTGTGTTTCATTTTTAAAAATGTTTCTATTTGCGTTTTAATATGATCCAATTTGCCTAAGAACTATTTTCTAATCGAATACAATAAACAAATCACAAAATAACGCATTTTCCTATTTCATATAGATATTTATTATACGACAAAAAGAAAACTAATCAGAAAGTTTATTGTGTATTGCAATTAATAACATAGTAAAAAAACAACTCGAATAATATTCACCCTTCGTGTTACTTTGTTTGATAATATTATTGAGTTAATAATAATTGATAACTTTAATGTTGGATCTCGCAATGACGTGGTGTCATGCTCCAAATTTAAAAGTTGACATAATTTTCCCTCAAAAAATATTCATGCAAAAAACATTCTCCTGTTTTCCCTTCATTCACACAAACATACGAGAATGCAAAAAAATAATGACAGTACGTGTTACATGCGCCTAAACGGACATCGTGGGGGCAAAAGGAACAAGAAAAATGTATGCATATTCCCTGCCAGCCGACCGTGGCATGTAAATTAACCTTTAGTCCCGTATAATATTTAACGACTCATCACGTACGGGAAAAGACCTCTCGAGGGAGAAGGAAGATACGGTGTTTCGTCACTCGAGCGTATGAGAGAGAGCGGGATAGACTTTCAACGTAAATTACGCGAGTCGACTTCAAAACGAGTGCTGAATGTACGACGTTAATATTGTAATTTAGTTATATTGTCCAACATAAAGGAGCGTTTCCATTTTAAATTTTGACAAAATATCCTGCATTTTTGCACAACAATAAATTCAAATTTAGAAAAAAAATACTCGCTTTTTGTCGCAATTTTGTATAGCGAGCCAACACTACTATAAATCTTCAATATTATCGACAATTATACACTGCGTCGTGATATAAAATATATATAAAAACTAAAAATAAAACTTATTTATAATATTAAACAAAGAATCAAATTTTAATTATTGACCTTTGCCTTCTTGTGAAACATGTACTTTTTCATGCTTCCAGTCGTCAAATTTTCGATTTATATTTTTTTTTTCATTTTCGGACACATTTATTTCGATTAATGAGTGACTACTGTATTTTGTGTTGGGTGATCTCGGTTTTCCCCAACCATGTGTTTTTTTTTCATTTTCATTTTTTAAAAATCATTTTTTACTGATTCCAAAATTTTTACTATAATTTGGACATGTTTTTTTATAAATATAATGCCATTCCACCAAGAATAGACAGATAAAACCTTAACAGTGGATTTGAATTGCTACCGTCCTTACTAAATCTTAAGTTAATAAAATTTTGTTTCCGTTTTAACATTTTTTTTTTAATTAATTCACATTTTACGTTTCTGGACGAAGCTATCTGTAGTTTCGAGTTGCCTGATACAATACCGTATTTTGTTTAGAGATAAAATATCTAAAATGTAGCTCACATAAGAAAAAGCTCTCTAAGACCCGGTCAGCCAGTGCATTAGAGGTGTACGTGCCTTTTAGCAAGAGAATAGATCGCCTTTTTGTGTTACTCTATATGAGTTCTTGAAAATTACCTACATTAAAAGCACAACGAAAATGGCAAAGTGCTGCATTTTAAAAATAAAATTTATTAAACCATATTCATCATTATATTTAAAAAATCACTATTTTATATAATAAGTTAAAAATGTGATTATTATTTTCATTCGACTTGTGTAACCTTGTCTATTGTGTAAAAAGTGCTCTAAATTTAATATATTGAATATAAATATTAAAATAAAGCATTAATTGTGTCCATAATCATGAAAAAGTGATGTTTCTTAATACAGCAGAACCTTGATCATTCTTTCCTACAAATATCGTTTTCTTGCATTTATCATTGGTGTTGATACTTTCCCGAATTCATTGTTTTTAGAGTCACTTAAGAAATGATGAAACGAGGTTCCTTTTATTCTTGAGCTTTACCATTGACTTTGCAAACTTTCAATGAATATAACAAAAATATGGATTGATTTCTCTAGTTTTAACTAACGACATTGTGTAAAAAATAGCTGTTATTGTATTTAGAATGTTTGAATAAATACGCCAAGCTTCGTTTTAAAAAATATCACGGACTGTTGGAATTTTTCACTGTGTATGATGTATTCAGCGAAAGTGGGTAAACGAAAAGCAATTTCAAGATGGAAAAAAACATATTAACACAGTCGCATGGCCATATGATTTAAATAGGCACCGTATGAGATTATCAAAGAAAAATACTGAATTATTTTGAATAATTTTAAATAACCATTGAATTAAATATAAGCAATGAATATGATCCATAATTTATTTGTGAAAAAATATCTTAGTTCTTATAGAGGAGAGTGAGAGAGAATTTTAATTGTGTATATAAAATTAAATAAAACATGTTTTACTTTTTATAAAAATAAATAAGCAACGTATTTGATTATTTTTTGTAACTGCTAAATTTTTCAAGATCTAATTACATTTTTCTTAGAATACGATCGTTCAGTTTTTATACCTGAGCTATCATTGTTTGAGATTGCTTTAAATATCAAAGACCTATCAAATAATCCAAAATAAAGCAAATAGCGTATTTTTCGTTTGATTTTCGAACCGTTAACAAAGATAAGAAACTCATTTCTGAGGGAGAATATTAAAAACACCGTAGAATGAATCCTGATTTTCTTTGGGTCACTGAAGTCTTTTTAAATTCTAACGTTTTCAAAAATCAGGAAATTCAAATAACAAATTATATTCAATGTCATTTAATTCTACAGTAAGGAGCTATATTGCTTAACTTTCAGTATTTTTCATTAATTCAATAATATTGGAGTAGAAAAAACATCAAAAAATAACTACAATTGAGTGGTGAAACTTGAAATTTTTACATTAATATATTTTAATTACGTATGCTGCGAAATCTTCCTGACGACAAAATAAATCGTCGTAATTGAAGATTTAAATAAATTATTTATAATACTAGTAATCGAAATCATTGCATTAAATTACAATTTTTCCAACTTCTTTTTTGTAGTCTTAAACGACTAAATATTCTAAATAAATATAGTGTAGTTGAAAGCGTGAGAATTAAAATTTGCGTTAAAGGTGATATTCAGCTATTATTAGATCATCCACATTCAAACTACTTTTCAGCTCTTTGTTGTTTCTTTATCAATCTATTTTACAGGGCTTAATCTCAATTCTTGGTGGAAAAACATTTTATTTCATTAGTTGAAAATGCTAGCGATGACCGAAATCAATCATGTTCATTTAATAAAATTGTAGAATTGGAACATTTTATTTTTATAAATATGATTTTTTTCCACCAAGAATTTACATTTAACACCATAAAAGTGAATACGATGATTGAGTTTTCTTGTCGCAATCCTGGGTATCCAACATATCCATCACCGTCAAAAATACCTACAAATTTAAAAGAAAAGAAAATTCTTTCTAAACAAAGGAATTAGATTGTACTAGTCGAAATTCTCGCGGCGAGTGAAGTCAGTTCTGATCATTTATTATAATTGTAAAACAGTACAAAAAAAATGTGCTGGCTTTTTTTATAAATTCATGGGATATGAAGAATAAATATAATTAATGACTAGTTACAAAAGTAACGCTTCACCAAAGTTTGTTTTACTAAAATCATAAATGTAATGCCCACACGAACTTTCTCATTGTAAAAGTGTCCGTAAATATCCATTTTATTCGTGCAAGATCCACGTCATTCGTCATAATAATGTTTTATTGGGCATTTGCGGTCATTAGGTCTCTTATTTATGCGGGAGGGGCATTGCCGTTTTTTGTTCGAGGGGATATTTTTATCGGCCGGACGCCAACGTAAAAGCACACATTCTGCCGATTTATAGTTGCCCGCGATGTATTTATTGTTTGGCCATCTGTCAATATTAACGATTTGCATTCGAAACGACAGAACATTAGTTTTTTTACCTTCCGTATGGATCTAGAGCTTAATTTGTAATGGTAAATTCATATTTTTTAAGCAACAATATTTTACTAGGTATGTAATTGCCACAACAGTGATGGCAGAGCCACCTTTTTCGAATTAACATTCAATCACAATTAAGAATTGCAAAAACGATCGAATATATCATACTGGTATTATAAAAAAGTTACCTAAAGCCAAGTGGTATTGAGATACCGGATTCGCATCGGATACAAAGATTTTTGTAGAACTAAATACTTTATCTCATTACAGTAATTACAAAGGACCTCTACCAACTAAATAACAATTTAATCAATACGTAAATATCATTATTTCTTTAACAGTACTGTAATACTCATCGGGTCCGTGGTAGAGTGGTCAACATCGTTGGCTACAGTTACGAATGTCTTAGTTAATTGTTTTTTCAGTCGATAGGCATGGATGTTTGTGATGTCTTAAATTCCCTCCCACCCATTCGATCCTAAAAACGGTGTGTACGGAGTGCGATTAGTTAGACACATATCATTATACCCTACTCTCTTCGATAAAGAGGAGTTGAGCAACTGAGTAAGAAACAGTTCTCTTAGAAAACTTCTGTTAAGATACCTCTACTAGGAGGCCATATGCTACACGTTGGAAGTAGAGATATTAAAAAAATACTTTTGAAACTATGTACAGGCTTTAAATTTTATAAGAAAACCGCTTTCGTATACTGATTAAGAATGTCCAGTATTTTTTTATTTGATCCTTAACTGACTCAATCGCTTTTCAATACTGCAGCCAACCACCTGCAACATGAAAAAAATACTGAAATAGATTGGGAGGAGGTGTCTAGTGTACTTATTAAATCGAAAATATTTTGATTTTCCCTGTCAGTAAGTGGTAGTAAAATTCTAAAAATCTCGACAATCATAGTCAACAAATGGTAAAAGAAGCAGCACATACAGATATTCGTTTAAAATTATGAGTGTGATAATCACCCCCTAATTCGGTTTACGGGACGTAGCGAGTCACGGGGCCGTCGAATTTTATTGTAGAAAGCAAATGTTATTAATAGCATTAATTGTATGCTTTGACTTTTAAGGTCAAAATTAAATCGTTGTTTGTGAACGACGAAATGTTTTCACATATTTTTGTCACGTATATTTCTACCACTTGTTATGTTTTACTTGTTCCCTGGTTAGCATGTAGCGCCATAACGGAAGCACGTAACAGTTTTTTAGCGACTATAAACATTACGTTTCAGTGTTTTTCACTCAAAATGTCACGTTTTTTTAACATGCAATACTTTTTGATATTGAATCATTCCACGACCATGTATTTTTTTATTATTTGTGAAATATTTAAGTGCTCTTGTAACAAAGTACGATGTATCTTATATGAATTTCTTTCCCACCTTGGGCATAAGAGATTCATTGACAAGGCAACCCAGAAATATATGAGCATAAATTTTCAACTGGGTCTTGTCTTGAAATTTAAAAAAACTCAAGACTTCCAACTCAAATATCCAAAGTCAAAAGTTAATTTAAATTTTACATTTGAATTGTTGAGACTTTGTACATTTCCATGTATTTTGTCACTAACGACCAATGTTTCACCTTTCGACATCTTCAAGCATTCGAGCACACGACTAAACTTGAACTGAGACACTTTATAATAATTATATGGATAAATGCGACAAATCTTATCTAAGAAGTTAGCATCTGGAATAATCCCAACACATGAAAAGAGGGGGTTTTTAAAAGTTAATATTTCAACGTAAGGCTTTTTGAGGAAAAATGGTTGTAAGTCACATCGTTTGAAGACGTCAAATATGAAGGTTTCATAAATATACGAAATTAGGAACTTGAATTCTCGAGTGAAAAATTTCTTATATAGTAAATGTGTAAATCTTATATAGTAAATCTAGTAAATGTGTACTTAGGCATGGATTTATATGATATTTTAATACATCCCCATTCAACACACATTTGATCCCGAAAAATTAGTTTAGAGAGGGCTATTTGTTAGCTACTAGCCCATTCCTCATCCCATTCTTCTTTACTTAGTGTCTCTGAAGTGAAAAGTAAAAAAAACTTCAGTTGAGCTTGCAAAGTCGTAAATTAAATATTTGTCAGCTTCTTCATTTTCTTCGATGTATTTCAGTGAGAATGCGACGAGTTTAGATTACTTCTTGATGTATTTGGGATAACTAATATATATTTCAGATAATTCTCCATTTTTTACTGTTAAATTAAGCCATAGTGAGCGTTTTAACAGATCAGTTGACTAAAAATAAATTCGTACGTAAACGGCTCACGCTGTAAGAGTTGACACCAAAAATAAAACAAACAATCACAATTATAAATCCAATCATATCCATACCTTACAAATATCAATTACAGACTTACGACACTGTTTTACTAAGAGTGTGACACACCCTGATATTTTTGCTAACATTTATTTGTTTCTTGGAAGGTTGGAGTGATTCAAGAACGGCATTCGAACACTTTTAATATCGCAATGCTCCGAATAATTTCTAACTAATGCTAACTAGCCGAACCGGTTTGTGGCGATTAAAAAGCCATCAGTTGCTTACCGACAAGGGCCTATAGCTGATATTAGAAAGCAGATGCTGTTAAAGAGCACGTCCGCTGGACGAGTCGATTTTTTGAAGGAAAGGGAAGGAGCCGACAGTTTGAGTCGTTGAATTTTTGGTTCTGCACAGACACGACTGAGAGGCTTCGCCAGCTAAGGGTGGCTGACGTAGCCACGGCGTCGCAAGTAATTATAAAGTGTATTGTTTGTTTTGAAATTGGAGTTAATTTAAAATCGTTGTTGTGTCAATTGCATTATAACTTAAAGGTAAATTCATGTGTTAAGTAAATATAAATGTAGACTCAATTATATGTGTAAGTAATATTTTTGTGTAATAAACCACTGCATCGTCGTTAATTAAATAAGAGTTGAACTGGATTTGAAATGGTGTTTGCTTGAGATCCCAGACCTCCCGGACGTTGATAACCAAACATTTGCCTCTCTTCAATTCGGTTTTTTCAAGTGATATATGACAGTTTTTTTATAACAGAAACCAATCTGGATAATGAGAAACTAAGTTTATTCATTCATCTATATATACATAAATGAATGTTTGTTTGTTTCTTATGCGTTCCTATACCATTCATTGGAATTTGAGGAAACTTTGGTGAGTTGTTGATCGCACACTAATGAAGGTTTCTAAAGAAAAAAAATCTAAAATCTGAAAAACGAATCAAGTACAATCAGCGAAAACTCGGAAAAACTTCTGATTTATTCGTCTACACACCAGATGGGAAAACAAAAAATAATCTGTATCTAAAATCACTTCAATAAACAGAATTAAAACACAAACACTTTCGTTCTTAGTGAAATGGCATAGAGTGGCATTGCAACGAATGCTGGGTACTCGCTAGTCAATAATAAAAATCTTAAGATATAATATCTCACGGGGAAAAGATTTCAAATAAATGATGTAGTATTGATTTAAAAGACTCCGGTTTGTTAAATTATTTTTTGTTCCACTCCAAATAGCAATCTTAATACCTCTATGGCAGCGCATGTCGAATCACTAAGTTCGTTACATTGCAATCGCCTGGCAAAGCTGGATCAATCATACTCATAATTGATTAACGGGCCAAAGTCGGCGTTACGTCCCGGAGTGAGCTGCTCGTCGTTACGAATAACGGCCGTTATGCCGCATCTACACTGCAGTTTTTTTGACACCATATTTTTTTCCATGTCTGGTCTCTAGAGGTATCTCAACACAATTTTTCTATGAGAACTTTTTGTCATTCAGTTGCTCAACCTTTCTTTCTTTTAAAGAGAGTAGGGATAGAAGGACAGGACTAATGGTTAACTAATAACTCTCGCTATGCCCCCTGAGGATCGGATGGGTGAGTGATTAGGGAGTTTTTTTAGACATCACAAACACTCAAACTACCAACAGAAATCCATAAATCGATTGAAAATTCAATTTATGAAAACTGTCGACACCGGTAATTCAATCTGAAACATCCCTAGCCTAACCGACGATGCCACCAACTGCATCACGGACGCTACACCATAAATACGGTTCATTAAAAAATCAACATTATTTTTATATAAAAAAAACCACATACACATGGTCAAGAACTTGAGAAGTAAATTTATTTATTTTCTTGATCGTTACTGCGTTATGTCAGGCTGACGTAAAATCAGCGACTACATACCAATAACGGGGAGTTATGGAACAGCCAACTTGCTCTGTAGTATACACCAATATACGAAATAGGATGACATGATTTTCATATGACTTATTTTTCATATTCACAGAAATTGTTGAGTCGGGTCCGTAGTGCAGTGGTCAACGTCGTTGGCTACGGTTACGGATATCTAGTGTTACGGAAAGTGCCGGTACGGAAAGTGTCATAAATTAATTTTTAAATCGATTCATGGTTCAGTTCGTAGGCATGGATTTTTGTGATGTCTAATCCTAAAAACGAGGCGTAGCGAGAGCGATTACCCAACCACTAGTCCTGTCCTAGCCCTATCCTTCTATTTCTACTCTTTTCGAAAAAAGAGAGGTTGGGCAATTTAGTAACAAGCGGTTCTCGTAGAAAAACATCTGTTGAGATTACTCCATTATGAGGCCATATGCTCCACGTTAGGATCATATTGTATTTTTAATTACTTAAATTACTTAATTTAACTAAAGGTTAGATTCATATTTTATGCTTTCACTTCTTGCATATATCTATTATATTTATATTTGGAAATATTTTTTTATGAATAACACTGTTTTATTACTGCCCGTTCTATAGTCTAATGGTGAATTGTTTCGTGCGTTTAAACATAGCTTTAACTCTTATCCTAGCTCTATCTTACTCTCCTTATTTTCTAAGAAAAAAGAGATTGCTAAATAACAATCACATAATATCAAAAAAACTTCAAAAATCTCCATAACTAGCCACACGGTCTACATTGAGAAAAGACGTGATAAAAAATTCCCGTTAATTTAAGAAAACCTATTTTAACATAGTTATTTTGAGTCATATATCTATACTAAAATGAGTAAGTTATTCGTATTCGTTATGATAGCAAAATAATAACTATGGAAGGTTTCATGATAAGGCAAGTAAAACATACGTTTTGTAATGTGATTAACGCTGATGTGCCAGTTTTAGACCTGCTAAAACAGTGTAGATGCATCTCAAGAATGGCGCCACGAAGCCAATGCGATCTCGTCGGTCGTTATGCAAATAACGGAGCGCCTAGTTTGCGATTCGGGAGCTATTTTCCAAAACGATCCATACGATCGGCAGAAGGCCCCGCGATAAATTACAATAACGACAGCTTTCGCCGTTATTCAGTGAGGCGGGGGAGCTTTCAATGGGTCTAGCGATTGAGTCGAGTTCACTTTAATTAGCGAAATTAATCACTTAACTATTATAAGAAGGCGCCGAGCCAACTGAAGTGGGTGCTTGAAGTATTGTCTTTTCTTTTTTTCAAATAAATTTACAATGCGACAGTGGATATTTCAACGTGAAAAAAAGGTCAGGATTTTTTGAGAGTTTCAAGAGGCTTACAAAAACCTTTGAAAATAGAAACTGAACAATAAGAAAAATACAGTTTTTGTAATTTAATTTTTTCTTCAACTTAAACTTCATATTTTTTCATTGCAGAATTTTTTGATTAATTCATTGATGCTAGTCAACAGATTTTAATACAGAAATTAAAGCTTATTATAAAAAATGCTTTCAATAAAATATACCTAAATGATTCGCCAAAAAATAATTAAATTAATTTTGGGACTAGATCTTCGCGGGTTTTAAATTTATTCAAATACATCCATTAACTGTTTATTTTTAGAAAAAAATTCATTTAGCTTCAATGATTTGATGATTTTTCTATTTTTTAATATAAAATTTAAATTGATGATTTTTAATCAACTCTTTTTTAATTTTTAAATGTGTGCTGTTTTTTTACTGAATCCAATATTTTTAAACTTTATTTATTAAGTTAAAGAGTCCAAGAGCATCTTTCACATACATATAGTTTAACGTTGGAGATATGTTATTGCAAGCTATTTCTCAATCAATTGAACCTTTTTAACATTCAAGTGAACTGAATTATAGTAATAGTAAAAATTTCACCAATTTTAAAAAAACTTAAATGTCACTATGTTGAATGAACTTCTAGAATTGTAACTGCAATTTTCTTTCATGTTCCATTTCTATTTTAAATTAATTTATATAGTATAAAGAGAATAAACGAAAAACCGTTACGTGTCGTATTCAAAATTATCAGCTACGATGTTTTAACGCTAAGGCGTATTTGTCGTATGTTGAAGGCATAATTCCTATGTTTATTTTCCGTATTTTATCGTTCCTTTAAAACAGTTTCTTTCAATACGGTAAAATAAAATGAAAAATAAATACTCTATAAGATTTATTTTTAAGATAGACTTAGGGGCAGATATAAAACAATCAGCCTACAAATGGAAACCTGCCCCAGTGTAAAAAGGACTCGTGCGTTTATTGCGTAGTTAAGCCTTATCACCTACCATCACACTTTAAGGCTTTCAATTGCTTAAGTCACACTTGAAGCTTTTTTTATTGGCTTTTAGCTTTCGACTTCTTTCATTCGATTGTTCAGAAGATCTTCAAAGATACCGTTTGTATCCATTTTAGGGTTGACTGAATAGGTTACCATAAAAGCTTTATTGAAGCATTTCAATGAAGGTCAAGCAATACAAATATTCCAAATGTTAGAAAGACTTTTGATTGAACATTATGAGAGTGTTTTTATGTCATTCAATAAATAAGTAAGATCCTTTATTTACGTCGGCGTCCGTGGCGCAGTTGGTAGCGTCGTTGGCTACGGTTACAGAAGTCTCAGGTTCAATTGCCGGTGTGGACGGTTTTCGTAAATTGACCTTTCAATCGATTTATGGATTTCTGTTCGTAGTCTGAGTCTTTGTGATGTCTAAAACTCCCTCCCACCCATCCGATCCTCACGGGGCGTAGTGAGAGCGATTAGCTAGCCACTAGTCCTGTCCTTACTCTATCCTTCTATCCCTACTCTCTTCGGAAAAAGAGAGGTTGAGCAACTGAGTAACAAGCAGTTCTCATAGAAAAATTCTGTTAAGATTCCTCAATTAGGAGACCATATGCTCCACATTGGGAGCAGACAGGAAAAAAAAACTTTATTAAATGTGTATTGCAAGTGCCTTTGTAACCAGTTCTTTTTTCCTTCAGTTTTTTCTGAACAGAAAAGTGGAGTGGCTGTCAATAAATCCTCGTTAGACGTTTTATTTTAATTATAATGCTACATGACAATGTACATAAATGGTTAAAGTAAACGATAAAAAAGAATGATTGAACTAGCAAAGAATCATTAAACCATTTATTATTTTAAACTTCTAAAAATTAACACTATTTAATAATTCTGCCTCGCGTATAAATAAAAAATATTTGTATGCAAATTGAAGCTTAAACTTTTCCTGACACAATGTATAGTACATTCGTTAAGTACGTGGCACCAAACAGATAGCGAGCAAAGGGAAGTGACAAGGAAGGGCAGAGGCGACCGGCGAAATGAATGAATAATTTCACGAATCGCAAAAGCGGAAGAAATGCAATCAGACTCTCCTGCCCCTAATTTGAGCTAACTGGAAACTCGACATTTTACGCCTAGCCTGCTGCCACCGTCACATGGACATGCTATTACAGTCACGTACAGCATTGTGGGATAGAATTAAAAGATTAATTTTGGCAGAGAGTAATAAGAAACAAAAATGAAAAATACTAATTTTGTTCCCCCACCCCCCAACGATAATCCATTCACAATTAGGAGAATATGAAAATTCGATTAATAATCTCAACAAAAGATGCTAATAACAGAACTGGTTGTTATTTTAAAAAAATTTAGTTAAACTGGTTCTGAATCAAACTGACGAGATATGATTTCACCGTTCCATTGCAAAATTGTATATCTGCAAAATCTGAAATTTTCGAGATCGAATTAAAACAGTATGAAAAAAATCTTTTTCGAATTAAAACAAAAATAAAAAAAACACGTAATCAATATAAATACTTATATGTAATTAAAATAAAACTGACTGCTTAAACTCTCTCAAAAAAAAGATTCTGCAGATATACAATTTTACAATGGAAACGACGATATGCATATCCAATCCAAGTTTACTTGGTTGTTTATTTTGAAGACTTTCTGCTTTATTAAATTAAGGTCATCAATAACAATCTGTTTTAATAAAAATACGTTCAAAACATCGATTGGGTGTAAACGTAAGATAGAAAATCATTTTCCGCGGAATATAAATCATTTCCTTCTTCCCAATCGCTTCGTTATCGTGTTCTTCGTTTTCCCGCATAATACTTCCACTTAGCGCGTTTTTTCCGATCGCCGCCGGCGAAGTCCAATGCTAAAACCGTAATCGAAGTCCAACTTTGTGTAATAAATACCTCGTTATAAATTCTCGGGTTACATAAATATCAAAGTTGGCACGAATTTTTATCGAATATTTTTCAACTCAAGTTAAACTTTAAAGCGTCTTTTCTTAATGAAATTACTCAATATAAATCACACTCTTACTTCCATCGTGTCAAATTTTCCAAACGTTACTTAAAGGAATATACAAGTAGATCGATCATAAGTCGGTCTATGTGGTCTACTGGTAAGAGCTTTGTCCTAGTGATGAGGTGATTCCTGGTACAAGTCCCAGCAAAGTCAATATCAAATCTAGATTTTTTCAATTTAAATTTGTGATCTTGGACATGAATGACTTACAAATAATTTTATCGAGTTTATCCCGTATAGTTTTCCAATTTCAAAAATATTTAGCGCATTGGCGGTCAGCCGTAATCCCAAATATTTTTTTTAAATAAAAAATCACGGGTTTGTAAATAGAGCCAGTTTTCCGCATTTTTTATTTATTTCAATATACATTAACTAAAGATATGTTAATTGAACACCTTACTAATACATATAAATGTTAGTTTAAAATTTACAAATATGTATAATTTAAGTAATTTAAGACATCGACTGAGGGTGCTTGATGGAATTTCAATATCAAATTTGGAATATTGAGATTTTGTACACTTCCATGTATTTTGTCACTAACGACCCGGGTTTCGCTTTTCGGCATCTTCAGGCATTCGAGCATTCGAATGGACTCGAACTGACAGACAGTAAACAGTGTCTAACGTTTATATAGAATATACAAATACGACAAATATTATTTACGAGGTAAAATATTATACGTCTGAGAGCCACACTGATACCTGAGTTAACATTTCGAAATTCGCCTTAATCCTTATTTTGTAAACAACACATTAACAGAGTGGCGAATTGCCGCTTTCTTTTTGATTAAAAATTAAATATATTTATGCAAAATCTTATTAATATTTCATTTCGTTTTTTTTTTCAGGATAAAGATTAGCCGCATGTCAGCTATATCTGACTGTCAGGACGCTCCGCTTAGGTAAGTGCAGAGACGTAAAGAAGGAAGTATCTTAAAGGTCTGAACACCTTTGTGACAGTAACATTTGATGATAGGCTAAAACCTGTATTTTGGTTAAATTTTTTAATGAAAATTTATCATATATGCAATTGACTATATCATCGTTATTCAATGTGAGTAATTTTTATTAAATAATAATAATTTGATGAAAAACTGAACCTGATTTTATTTTAAAAAAAAAAGAAAAAACAATACGCATATTAAAATCACGCTTGCATTAAATTATTGCAGGTAGAGTTTCTTTTACTTGTATACGAAAATTATGGTGTCACAACTAGTTTATCCGCAATGAATTACTGCAGTAAGTGGATAGTAGAGGCAATCTACTTGAGGTTTTCTAGAGGCGTTTTCTGAACAATGAAAAGTTAAAAATAATATCTTCATCCCATCTATGGTGAAATTACGTATCATAGATGCTTTAATGAAAAAAAATTATTTTAAATGTTTTTTGACAGAAGTTTTTAATGGCAAAACGTTTCCATGTAAAGCATTTTCTATTTATCCTTTATCAGCGTGTGTTTGGAAATCCATATTAAACGTTGGTAACAAAACCATTACAACAACAAAATAAATCGTCATGTAAGCAATTTTTTTTTCAAAAGAGAATAAGTATTGGTTTCTTTAAACTTCAAACCATTTCCACTCCCACGTGGATCAAATGAAGGTATCTCAACGGAAGTTTTTCTACAATAACTTTTTTTTTTTTTTTAGTTGTTCAATCTGCCTTTTTATTTAAAATGACATAATTATAGAATGATGGGCTAGGAAAGAACTAGTGGTTAAGTAACCACTCTCACGTTCACACCATTTTTAGGATAGGATGAGAGGGAACAGAAATTCATAAATCAATGAATTTATTTATGAAACTGCCCAAGCTGGAACTCAAACCCGTGAGATCCATAACGGAAGCCAACGACGTTCACCACTGCATCACAGACCCAACGATGGTGTAATGAATACTGGTTAAAAATATTTACAAATTTTCTTAAATGAATAAGTTTATTTTTGAAGTTAGCACAAAATCTGTATTAAGCTGAAATTTTCTTTTTAAAGAATTTCTTTTTTTAAATTTTTTATTGCCTTAGAATTCTTGATAACATTTCTGTTTGTTATTTATTTTGACATGAATATACATTTTCATAAAATATGTCAGACTGCAAGTCGATTTAGACCACTTTTTTGATAGGACTAAGATATAAAAAAATATTGAGATTTACTTTTTGATCAAAATTTAAATTATATGAACATGAAAGCTCAGGTTACTTCACGCTACATTAAATAAGGGCTAAGTGCGAATAACTAAATTCTGTGTTTTTTATTACTTAGTCATAAATTTGTTTGAAAAAATCTTATCATAACTCGAAATAACAATGAACTATTATGTAATCAGATAATTGTATGCAGGTGTATTATGATAATAAGCAAGGATAACATTCACCTGAGTTATTGCCTTACCCGAGTTACTGTAGCATGCATTTCCAGATTCAGTTTACAAACTGCAACACAGATCATGTTTGCACCGTGCTATTACCTGCAAAGTCTAATTATACCACGAGAGATAACGGTGGCTACAATACATACTTACTTATACACAAAAAGGGTGGCATTGCGAAGAAATTAACAAGTTTTTGTACAAGAAAAGTGTAGTGGAAGAAAATAATAAAAGCTTCGTTTAGAAATGCAGCTTTCCTTAGAAATTTGTACGTCGGAACTATGAAATAAAACTGCATGTTTTAATGTAGTAAGTTAAAGAATTGAATACAAAAATGCTCTTTTTATGAAAAAGAAACTAATTGCAAAGCACAAAGATATATTTAAAAAAATCTTTTTTATATTTTGTGCGTTCTGAAAAATGTTTTAATTTTTTTAATTTTTAAACATTTGAAACGTTTTATTATTCTTTGATTATACTTTTTAAAAAGCAAATCATATTTTAAATGAAATTTACATCGCAATTTATTCCATTGCAACGACTGAAAATCAGTTTGAAATATTTAAAAAATCTATGTAAATAATAATATATAAAGCCATGTGTGTAAAAACAAACTACTATTAAGGAATCAATTCTCAATTCTTTCTAATAACTGTCATTTCAGTCATCCAATATATTCCAAATTATCGAAAATAGTTTCAAAAATTGACTTATTTGGTTTTACAAAAACATATCACCGAATTTATAAGTATAAAGTTTTTTGATTAGTTGACTAAATAAGTTGTCAATAATCAATCGAAATGGTCAAAAAGTATTTTCAATAGTGAGTAAAAATATTTTTAACCTCTAAGCCTTTATTAAAATTCACTTACAATTTTTTTTTTAGTAACTGACCATTATTTACTACATTGGTACTATAATTAGTTGCCAAAACTAAAACTAAAGCTTATTTTAAAACAGTTTTTTTGTAATCAAATACGGTCCTAGTGTATAGCATATGTACCACTAATGGAGCTTATTTCAACATAAGTTGTTTTAAAAGAACTGTTTGGTATTCAATTGCCCAATCTATCCTCTTTGGATAAAGTAAAGAGGGCAGGACGGAGCTAGGACAGAAATAGCGGTAAACGAATCATCTCTTGTTTAGAATTAGATGGGTGGGAGGTAACCTATACCACTGAACACAACTCTATAAATTGATTGAAAAAGTAATTTATGAAACCGTCTATTCTGGAATTCAAAACGTTGACCATTCTTCTACAGTGAGAATATGAAAACACAATTTGTCTCATATAAATCAATCAGTTTATAGCACCTTTTTGTGAAAGCATTTTTTTATTTTATATCTATTGGTAATAGCATTTGA
Organism: Himalopsyche phryganea; assembly: GCA_022494535.1. Lineage (NCBI taxonomy): Eukaryota > Metazoa > Arthropoda > Insecta > Trichoptera > Rhyacophilidae > Himalopsyche > Himalopsyche phryganea. Next base: position 220,109 of record JAGVSL010000132.1, on the reverse strand, counting down.
TGAGAACTTTACTCAATATACAATGGGACATAAATACATAAATGAGAGTTTTATAAGAATATGCGTGGTATGCGTTCTTCACCTCCATGCTTAAATATTCTTCTAAGTAAGATGCGATACGAAAAAAGTTTTTAAGGAGGATTTATGAACACGAACGTGCATGGGTTTTTTTTCGGTCAAAAAATATACTGAAAAGTTTCAGGTGTTTTAAAATCCCATTGCGAAATTTGTTTAGCAGCTACAGGTGAAATGTGGACACGAGAGAACTTTAAAATGGAAATTTTGTAAATATTCCCAAAAAAGTTTCTTCGTAAAAAAACAAAGCTTTTAGAAACATTATAATAAATTAATTATAAACAACGCTTTTGACAGTGTTTCAATTGAAGACCAACACTTCTTTGTAACCATACATGTGAGTGTTGGATTATTGTATAATGGCACAATCATTTATAAAACGGCGCTATAATATTTCTTCTGTTTAAACTATTTATTTTCCTAATGTGAAGCATGTGGTCTCCTAATGGAGGTATCTCAACAGAAGTTTTTCAACGAGAACTGCTTATTACTCAGTTGCTCTACGTCTCTTTTTTGAAGAGAGCAGGGGTAGAATGGTAGGGCTAGGACACTTCTAACGGTGAGCTAATCGCTCTCGCTACACTCCGTGTTAAAGATCGGATGAGTCATAGGGAATTTCAGACATCACAGACATTCATCCCTTCAAACAGCTATACACAATTCAATTGAAAATGTAATTAATGAAACTGTCCGTACCTGGATTCGTACCCGTGAGATGTTTAACCGAAGCCAACGACGCTGACCACTACACCAAACCAGCCACCCGACAAATATAAATACACAAGGATGGATAGTCAAACGAGTTAAATGTCTTGGGTATCTTGTTTTATCATTTTACAAAATAAAATATTCTTGTTATATAGAGGGGGTGTTTTGAACTTCAGAGTGAGTCGTCAACTAGAATTACAGTAGGTCGTAGACAGCTTGTAAAAATTATCTTGTCATAATTACACAGGGTGGAAATTGTTGGATTGAAATTTCAAATTTTCAGTGTCAATTTTCCGGAAATTTACGTAAACGTTACGAATGAAATGATAAAATAACCAACAATAGAGCTTTCTGTAAAAATAGCTATCACGACGCTTTACATTGAATTTCATATAATTGAAAATAATAATTTTATGCAAACCAATTGGATTGCAGTATCTTAAGCTTCCACACAAGTATTTAGATGATGTCTATTATATTTTAAGACCAGAAAAAAGAGAAGGGAAAGGGCTTTGCATTGTATTCGCTATACGAGTAAGTGATAAAATGTACTCAAAGGATATGATGACTATTGTTTTAATTTATGGTGCAATGTCAATCAAATATAATTTTTTCGAAACATAATTACGTGTGTTATTGCTCTATATTTTGAAATTTCAGTACCTGCTGTGAGAAAATGATATTATTTATGATATTATAAATGATATTATTTTAATTTAAGACATCGACTGAGGGTGCTTGATGGAATTTCAATATCAAATTTGGATTATTGAGATTTTGTACACTTTTGTACACGTTAGTGACAAAATACATGGAAGTGTACAAAATCTCAATAATCCAAATTTGATAAATGATATTATTTATTTTTCCTTACGATTTTCTTTTTGGTTGTAAAAAGAGTATTTTGTATAACACTCAATAAATATGTAATATAGATATTTTAAGTCATAATGATAAAACGTTAAGAAAATATTCTCTATTGTGAACATTCAGGATCTTTAAAATAAACCAATTGAATAATTTAATATCGTCGGTGTTCTAGATAAAGATACTAACTGGAAAATAGTTTTGAGTAATTGGATTTCGAAATTTTTCAAATGTTCGAAAAGCCATACCTTTTTAATTTAGTTGTTTGTACAAAACTGTTCTTAAGTAAAAGTATTATTTATAAAAATTGTGTTCTTCTATACGATTGAGTTTGAAACAAGGAACATTTCAGTATAACTAACTCAATATGTAATTTTTTCGATTTAGTGTTTTTTTCCAGAACAGCGACGATATATTGTATGACATTCATTATATCTTATAAATCCGTTCTTCCAGACAATAACACAAGACAGTATTATATTAGCTTGCTTTTTAGTATAAATTAAACTCAAATTTAGTAAGAACTAATGAATAATGAAATTATTGAATAATTTATAATTACATTTTAACCTTTCATAGCAAATTTTGAACTATCAGAATCTTAATTATGGAGTTTTGAATATAAAGAAAGCATTATATTTTAATGTTAAGGAGCTATATTCTATTGTTTCAAGAGATGAACTTTCTTACATCTTCAAGTTTATCTTCTGCGAATAAAATTTCGCGCCAAGTCAATCTCACGGACATCTGTGGTAATAATATCCCTTTAGGATTGTTTTATAGATGTTTAGATTCGTTTGTTTATTTTACTGTCATCTTAAATGAAACGCAAGAGGCTTTAATTAATTACGGAAAACGAAGTCAGCTCCCCCAAGTAAAAGTTTTCTCGGTTTCTTAGACCCTGCCCGGAGCTTTTCCAAGAAATCAGAAAACGTAACAAAAAACGTTTTCCCTTTTTAAATACGAGACCCGAGAAAAAATCCTTCACTGTTTCCCTTATTATTTGCAAATTGTCAAAGAGTTTAGAAATACAAGAAGCATTTTATGAGATTTATGGGCTGTTAAGCTGTTATTTTAGTTAAAAAACCTGCTTTTTTAAATTTATGAAAGAAAAATAGCCTGGCATATTGAATTATTCTTAACTGAAAAACTTTTAATATAAACTGATATAATGTAGCCTGTTAGTGCTTTATAAAGTACCATTATACGTCGAAATCCATTATCTAGCGTATGGTGATCAAAAAATTACTGCTTGAAAAATGATCGTGAAGAAATCTTTCAATTCATAATTTGATTACCATGTTGAGAAAGTCTTTCAAATTGTGTTCCATCAACCAAAAGTTGATAGTTTACACTATTCCGATATCATAATAAAAAGTTTTACCGATTCATGTTATTGAGGATTTAAAAAAAGTGATTATTAGTAGTAAAGGAAATAATGTAACAATATACTTTGTATAGTTTAATATTTTCGATGGGCAACCATGTAGAAATTCGTTTTTAATATAAAATTTATAACTTTGTTAGTTCATTGGTTGTGACGTGAACTTCGTCTCTTTGAGACGAATCTTCCACCTGAGTAACACAATCAGTCATATAAATTTTTTAATTTTATATTGTTTTATAAATAACCATGTCCACTCTCAACGTAAGAGCATTATGCTTTCCTAATGAAGGTATCTCAAAAGAAGTTTTTTTCTATAAAAACTGCTTGTTACTCAATTGCTCAAGCTCTCTTTTTCGTAGAAGAATAGGGATAAGACAGAACTAGTGGCTAGCTAGTCGTTTTTACTATAGTCCATAGTAATAGATAGAACAAAAAATAACCAATGATTGAAAATAAAAACACCTCAAACAGTCAGCACCTCACAGAGAATATATGAAAAGAACTGAGTGACGTTACACATACTTCGAAACCCCCCTTACAATTTTAAAATATGTAGTATGATAGTTAAATATGAAATAAGTTTTGGTGTATTAATATTGGTTTACTCACTAACTAGCTTATTATCAAATTCAGTGAATAAATCAAGAATAAATGAATAAAATTAAGTAACCATCATAAAATGATTTACTTAAATATTTTGTTTAAATAATAGTAACCATTCGTTTGCGCTGAGCTCGTTCTTAAAATACCGAAAGCAATCCATCCGCAGGAATTTATTTTCCGTGAGAAAGCTTCCATAATCACAACAGTATGTTCTGTTTTTGTTTCAGAAAATAAAGTTTTACCAAAAACGTTTCTGTGAACTCAAACATACACATACGTTGAATAAAAGATAAGATTAATTCAATTTCACAGGAAATCCCAACTTATCATTAACATACCGTGATTTTTGCGAACAGTTATTCTGTTTTATGGTATAAAGTCGAATCGTATAAAGTGGTTTGAAGATTGAATAGTTGTCTATACAGAGAAGAGAACAAAATTCCTATTAACTCTGGTAATTCCCTAAAATTAAATATGTATATTAAAATAAATATTTCCTACCAACAAAAGTATCGTGAATATAATAATGTGACAAACCCTGGTTTTTGTTACGTGTCCAGAACTGAAATCACCCAGCGGCAACGGCAACAATTCGCAGAATCGGCCAAAACTTATTACCAAGCCGTTCAATTGCCGCCGGGTACGCCCGCTGGAAGAGTCCATTTTTGACGGAAAGAGGTAGCTCCGACGATGCAGGCAGTTTTTTGAATTATATGTGTGGGCAGTCGATTACGATCTGTCGAGCCGGGCGAGTTGCGGCTTCGTCGCGCGGAGGTGACGATGTGAATTGTTTGTTTTTGATTTGCATTGGACTTAATTTAAAATCGTTTGTCGTGTCATTTGTATTATAACTTAAAGTAAATTCAGTTGCTAAGTAAATGTAAATGTAGAATCAATTTTATGTGTTAGGAAATATATATTTTTTTGTTTTGTAAACCACTGCATCTTTGATGGAAATTAAATAAGTTTTGAACCGGATTTGAAATGGTTTTTGTCTGAGATCACAGCCCTTCCAGGATAACCAGCCGTTCGCCTATCTTCGATCTGGGGTCTTCTCAAATGTTTATCAAAATCTTAAGTAAAATATATCGTATGTTTACAAAAGAAATCAAATACTGTTAACCATAGAAAAAATAAATGATATTTTTAATTGAATTCATAGACACGTATTTTGAGTAACTTTTTATATTATCATGATCAAAAATAAAGCTTACCAATAAAAATTCACAATGTGAAACATCAAACGAAGAATATTATACAAATTAACTTTATTTTAACGATGTTTCAGAGAGAAATAATTTGATTCGTATTTCGATATAATTTCAGCATCCAAGTTCAAAATAAGCTTTAAAGATTTCTGGTTAGCGCAATATTTTCAAGAAACGAATTTGTAAAGTGTTAATTAGTTGTTTCATAAATCAAAGTAAAATTTAACAATAAAATTTTCACAGTGTATGATATTTGTCAAACAAGAGCCAGAAGTGAAAATAATTTTTAATACGATGTATTTTATGATATTTATTTTGTTAAAAATAAACCTAAATAAACACTGTTAATAAAAGTTAGCTTTTGTAGTTTCCACAGGATATTTAAGTTATACTCTTAATATTGACACTGTAGAATAACGTCATTTGAAAGAAAAAATAAATTTCAAATCAAGGATTTATCTGAATCCACATTTAGTACAAACTTACAGTTAATTTATATTTTAGAATGTTATCCCAATTAAAAAATATATCGTTTCATAAGAAAAACTTTTTTTTTGTATTTACAGGCTCTAAGAAAACTGGCATATAAAATGAATCTCCGATTTACCGTTTTTACTGTCCCTTCAAAAATACGATTAATATGGGAAAACGATGAACGATGGATTATCTAACATTATTTTTATTTTCTGGCATCAAAAAACACAACGGCCAATGCGGTAAAACGATGGATATGGTGACGACAGATAGGTGTTGTACGAGCTATTTCTACATAGCAATACTTAAACGGACATTAAACTTCGTGCATAATAAAAAAGTAAATATTAATAATTATTTTCCTTCTCCACTCTGAATTTTAATTAATTCAGCCCAAACGTAGTTCATAAGTAATGAGTTCTTCTCTTGAAAACGTATTTTGCAACATGAATTACTTCGTTAAAATGGATATTTGAAAAACCAATCGTACAACGACGGTGCTATGTCCTTATATTTATTATGCTGTATTATTAAACAAATTTGCATGATGAAAATCTCTATAGTAATACTCTTTATTTTTACGTCCTATCTCCTTAAAGAGTACATAAGCACGTAGGTACTATGTTTTACGATATCAAACAAAACGTGGAACGTATCCAAGTTGCTCCGTGGGATATCGCGTCTACATTTTTATCACAAAGTGTCCTAATTTGTCCTTTTTTTTCCTGAAAGGCACGAAAGTTTTACGACATTCTCATGCAAAAGAAAACATACAGTAAGGTTAAAAGGATCCTTTTAATCAGATAGAAACTCTAAGCAATTCGCGTTTAAGTAGTGTTTCTTTAATTTGGAAAAAATGTCGCAAAGTTGCTGTCGGAAATTCGAAAAGATGAATAAATTAATTTTAAGGTTTTATTTTATGTTGATAAGCACAAATCAAATAGTCACAAAGTGGAATCTTTTAATTTAACACTCACTTTGAATTGAAACAAAAAGCTCTGTTTTGCTCAGGTTGTTGAAATTTTCTATTAACTTTTTTACAATACATATGCGATGTCTTACCTTCAAGAATTTCCAGTAAATTGTGCTGTCATTTTCATACTTACTAGCTAACTCATTTGTCTATATAAAAGTCTCAAACTTTTTCAAAATCGAAAGCTTAAATATTCGTATTGTTGTGATTATAATAATTCTTTACCACAATCTTAAAAAGGGTTATACAAAATTCGTTAAAACATTCCCATTAACATAGACTACAATTTTCACATATTCACAAATAGTTTGGTAGTTTTATTTTATAGTACATTCACACTTTTTGTCTTATTCTACTACTACTAACGGCCAAGATGATGCAGATAATTATTTTAAGTGCTATTTCTTTGCCAAAAATAATAACACTACCAAACTAAAGTTTGTACAGTCCAAGAAAATATAACTGAAAACTTTTAAATACTGAAGTCAATGCAAATATTTGGCATCTTTTTACAACAATATATGATAAAATAGTCTATATTATAATTTAAGACATCAAATTTGAGTTATTGAGATTTCGTATACTTCCAAATACATGGAAGTGTACAAAATCTCAATAACTCAAATTTAAATAGTCTATATTGTCAACACTGATCATTTTTGACGTTATTATGAGGCGCAGCTTACAACTGTCAGAAAAACTTAAATATTTCTAAAATTTTAGTTGTATAAAAATAATGTTACTTATAAAAATTCCAGATTTACAAAAGAATACATTGTTCTGAATTTTAATTTCGATTTATTATACCAACACTGACATATGAAATACTATTACGAAAAACAATATTATTCGAATTATTCAATAAAAAAAACGATATTTTTAATGACTCATCAATGAATTATATAATTTAAGACATCGACTGAGGGTGCTTGATGGAATTTCAATATCAAATTTGAATTGTTGAGATTTTGTACGTTTCCATGTATTTTTGTCAACTCTCCGTTGCTGTATCCTTTACGTGGATGATTTCGTAAAAAACAAATTAAGAATAGAAAAAAAAAATCATATACCCATATTAATAAATTCATCTCATAGTCACCCGTATGTATTTATTTTTTCTTCGAATTGCATCTTAAAACCCACAATGCTATTATTAAGTGTAAAATCACTGGTGATTCTAGCGTTGGTAAGTCACCGGCAATTTGCTACTTTGTCAATGCGTTTGTTTTCCCAACAAAGATTAAGGCTATTCTCGAAATTTTTAACTCAGGTATCAGTTTGGATCCTAGACTTATAATATTTTATCTTATAAATAGTATTTGGTCGCATTTGTATCTTGCATATTAACGTTTTACACTGTTTACTGTCTGTCGATTCGAGTTCATTCATGTGCTCGAATGCTGAAAGATATCGAAAGGTGAAACCCGGGTCGTTAGTGAAAAAATACATGGAAATGTACAAAATCTCAACAATTCAAATTTAATAATCAATTATATTTTACACGACATGGTCAGGCTTCATAATTTTAAAATACAATCTTAATTAATTGTGTTTTTTTTCTATTAATACAATATGGTTTTTAACAAGATTTGACGATCAAAACCATCCAAGGAAATATAATTATAAAATCATAAATCGCAGTTAGAATATTATTATATATCGAATAATATCATCGGATGTCATGTGCCTGATTCTGTTTATGGAAAAAATTCGAAAGAAAAAATATTCTCTCCAAGTTTCGACGCGGAAAACGATAAAATCTTTTAATCCTTCACAAAACAGCCATTATAACTTTTCGACAATTCATAAGGAGTCGCTTCAGCGATTACGAAAATATTTCTCATAAAAACCTCGCTAGAGAGATTTCTTTTCGGCTCCACTTGTAATAATTTGAATATCATCCAGAGTTTCACAATGGGAGTCCTAGCTCTATTATGCGAGCATTGCTGTAAAGCTTATTAAGCCATTGGTCAAACCAAACCTGTCCATAAAATCCTTTGAGTACAATGGCACTTTTTCCGCGAGTAACTTTTCCCTGATCTTGATTGCGCTATCCCATGTAACAACTTCTTCTAAGGGGGTTGCCCTTCTTTATTTCTAGTTGTAATCCTCAAACATTGGGCTAGAAGTTTTTATTGACAAATACTTTACATTTACAATAACATAACGCCTCGGATTTCTTAAATAAATGTATGGCTTAACATTTTGTTTTACATTTTCTGCTTAACTACTCATTGAAAATATGTTTCCATTTGTTTCAAACTAAATGCTAAATTATGTACAGTCAATAAATGATATAATAAAACGTATCAGTAAAGTGCAATAGCCAGTTTCTTGCTCTATGAGATTAAAAAATACAAATTTTCAATATTAACATCCATAAAACAGCTTTTAATAATAATCAAAGGTAACATAGTGTTTATAAAGCATCAAAAGATTAATAACGTCAACAAATGCATTCGTTTGCTAATGCCTCTTACTCAAAACAGTTTCTTCTCACTTTCCAACGTAAGTGATTTATGGTTTTATGTGGAGTATGGTTTTTATCAACGTATTTGTTTTGAAATCAAAGAAATAAATTTCATAAAATAAATAAAATACGTAAATAGAAATAGAGTAGGGTTGATTCTTTATTCATTAAATTATGATAATAATTATTCAGATACACTATGCTGTGACATACAAAATATAATAAACTGAATTTTTACCCGTTTTATTAACAGAGAAAATGTATAGCATTTTAGGAATATGTCCTTTGATGTATGCTGACGTGATTAAAACTGATGACGTACGATGATAATGGTGAGGTCGGTACTGCAGTCCAGAGTGGATGTTACACGATCGGAGGTTGGTGAAAGACTGCAGTCCATTTCCTATATTCTTCACTCGTTGTATTGCCTTTTCGAAATATGGCATTCAAGGAATCTCACACTTGCACATGGTCATTTTTTATAATCATGTATTAACTCATCTTTGCACTCAGTAATATTACATTTCATAAGTGCTATTGTATAAAATGATGACTCGACCTATGCGCTGACCGAACACTTGAAATATTACATTTCACCAATACGTAGCGCATATTTCCTACAGAATCAATTATTTGAAATGTATAAATCTTACAAAGAAATCCAATATCATATTTATTACAGGTAGGTGGACCGTTTTGAAATGATTTATTTTGGTCTCACTAACTCATTATTTGAAAGAATAGTCTTTCGATTTTTTCCGTTTTAATTAATCCCTTAAGGATTTTAATGACAAGAAAGTTAGACATTCGCAACGTGCGAATGAATAACTGACATATAGTCGCATAGCTGTGATGCTAATGGGGTCGTTTCATGCACAATGCCATCTAACGGGTTTTGTAGTAAATTTCTCTCACATCTGATAAAGCCGTAAGTCGTGCGTTGCAAAAACAGGTAAGCTTTTCACTAGCCAAATCTTAATGCACTGTGCTTTATCGAAGTTAATGATAATAGCAATTATACATATATGTTGCAATAGCATAATATTTGCACTATCGCTTAAGCTTATGTGAAATGGATATATTATTGTAGTAAGTTTAAGAGTTATCGTTATTATTTACAATAATAACAGAATAATATTACTGACAGAACCCTTAGCCGAGTGGTCAACAAGGTTGGCTTCGGTAACGGTGCTCACATGTTCTAATCCCAGTATGGACAGTTTCATACATTGATTTTAAATCGATATGTTCATTCATTTTAAGTCTGTGACGTATAAATTGCACACCTAACCCATCCGATTCTAAAAACGAGGCATAGCGTGAGCGATTAGCTAACTTATGGTCATTTCCTAGCCGTATCCTTCTATCCTTACTTTTTTCGTAAAATGACAGATTGACCAACGGAGTAACAACCATTTTTCGTAGAAAAGCTTCTGTTGAGATAAACTCCATCAGGAGTTTATATATTGCATATTGAAAGTAGACATGTAAAATAATATGAAATCTAAAAGAAACCAAATACGCATATTATATGTCAGTTTGAGTTAACATCTTGTTTGGTCCCACCTTTTTATTAGCATTGTTTAACTCTTTTACACCCGGGCGTAAAATGTGAGTAATATTTTGTAGGCACAATGTTATGTATGTACCAAATTTTCTTTTAACATTTTATATATACGCTTTAATCAGTGAACCTTTTTAACATATTCATTCAATAAAAGTATACAAAATTCATAGAACAACAGGATGAAATAAAAAAGTATTTAGTTTTACGATGTCGTCAAGCCAAAATAACTATCGACTAAATACCTATTAAAATTTTGTAGAACTAAATACTTTCTTGTTTCATCCTGTTATAGTGAAGTTCTACAAAATAATTGCCAATTCAATCAATAAATTCATAGAAAAATATTATGAAAATTCATTTGATGCAGTTAACTTTTCTTGTACGGTATTTTACAAAGTTTCTCATGTAATTTATCTTTAAAATAATATATTTTCTCGCAATAATTGCATGCAATGTATTTGAAATATAGCGGCCATTGTCACCCCTTTCAGGGGTGTTTCAAACGAGCATTGTAAGCTAATGAGCCATCATTAATTATTCAAGTGGAGAGAGTTAGAAGATAGGCAGTAGAATGTCATGAAATGTATACGGATATTAATTGTTGGAATATATTTTAATCTTTTATCCTAATATGGCTCATTTAACAGTGGGATTATTTTGCTCATATTTGTATAGATTTATTACAAAAGTTTTGAACATTCATATTTTCATTTCACGCATATTTATAACCGAGAAGTATTTGAAACATAATAGTTACAATGGACATCGGTAATAAAGATATACTACACATTTTTGAAGTGAAAATATGACTTTAAAAGTTTTAATGTTGTTCTTATTTTTTTAACAAAGACAAAGTAACCCTCAAAGCTGAAATTGTTCAGGAGAGAGAGAAAAATTGTTTTTATCGAAAACATTATAATTACGGTAAGTTGTGTTATGAATCTTTAAAATACACTCCTGTAAATTCTCATGTTTACAGATATGGGATTATACGTAAGGATTGTCGATATAATATTGGCTTACATCAAGCGGCTGGTTCAGCATTTTTAAAACTAAAACCAAAGTAAAATGATGTTTCCTTTCCGAAAAGTGGTCAATGTATTATTCTAATTTACATCTTTTGCCAGAGACCTGCTCTGTCATCTTAAAAATGAAATCCAATCATCAACGCATTATTGTATTTTATGAGGGTTACATCAATTGGCCTAAGCATCATCGACATAATAAATAACGAAATATCAAACATAGCCAAGGTATTTATGATATATGATATTTAGATTTACAATTATAAAAAAATTACATCTGTAAAACTAAATCCATCGCTCAGTGTGTTCATTTGTATAAGCACTATATTTATCAGTCAGAGCGTTTGCAACAAGCGTGATATGAATCAGGAGCGTGAAAGTTTATATATAATTCAATAACTTCATGGTGAAGGAATGAAGTATTCCTACATTTTTTTTACTAAATCATAACTCTTTTCATCCATCCAACATAAATATATTACAGGGTTTATCAAATAGTTGTTTTTATTTTATGAATAAGAGGTTCCGCTAGATCACATACAAAAGAGTTCTGCTACTAAATTTAAGAGTTCACAGTCGATTTATCATTTTTTATTTTAATCAAGTTGACTGTTTTGGAGTTATTTAATGGCGTTGTTGTATATATTCAAAGTGGCAGAGAATTGCTTAAAATTTTTGGTTAAATGTTACGATTTCTTCTATGGCACCGCAATTTTTTTCTAATGCATTTTTACTGCAGATATCAATAATTACTAAAAGGCTTTTACTTGGAAAACGTTTTCCTAGAAATAAAGTTAAATATGTTCTATGGATTCGGAGGTAACTTTGATGAAATTCATTTTTAAAACAAAATTAAAATTCATATTTTAATTTTCTTCTTATTTAATTAATGTTTGTTTCGTCATTACGGAGATTATTGTCTTGATTATATCTATTAATTTCAAGAGTCTCAATTCGAGAGTCACCTCTTAAAAGAATCTCACAACATAACTTCTAATTCACCCCCGTTATGCTTACACTTGTGTGATTAGAGCCTCAGGCTAAATTTCTTAGAACAACTAGAAATTAATAGATTTATTCAACATAATAGTCTCCTTAGTAACCAAGCAAACATCAATTCAACACCTTTAATTAAACCATTACAAGAATATAAAATTAAAATTAATAACTTTGTTATTCCACTGGTTTTAGTACTAACGTGACGCGTTTCGCCTCTTTCAGGCTAACTAAAGAGGTGAAACGCGTCACGTCAGTGATAAAATAAGTGGAATAACAAAGTTATCAATTTTGATTTTATAATAAAATTGAACTTCATAATATTCCACAAAAGTTAAATGTTGCATTTATTTAAGTAAATATCTTGGTATCGCAGTTACTGTATGATTCATACTGGTTAAAAAAAACACCATACACCTTTTGATAATTATAATAAGGTAGTAAAAAAATGTATTACTAGTTTTATTTTTGCTTCTGTTCTTTATACGTGTGCAGTATTGAATTTCTTTACCTTTTTATTTTACAACGACGGATTGCAGTTTGCTCAATAAATTCCAACGAACATAACTATTGATAGAATTTAAGTAGCTTTTTCGATAGTTATCTTTTCCGTAGCACGAGTTTACCGCGATATTTCAGTCAGAAAACAATAGTTTATAATCACGATAGGAAGAACGTAAATTTCTGCCGCTGAGAGTTATTGCCGGTGGAAACTTATTGCAAACGGAAGAAACCTATGAAGTTACCTGTTTTAAAATAGGTTTTAAAAACCCGTTGAAAAATATTTTACTCTTATTTTGATAATAATAACATACTGTGTACATTAAAATCACAAATAAATTAATAAAATATTAGATTAGAGAATATATTATGGTTACTCACAATGAGTGTTCCAAATTTGTGGTACATTTTTATACATTACAGTGCCATACATTTGATAAATATATTGCTTACAGTATAAACATAAAACAAAAATACATTGTTATTCAGAAATTGTACATAAAACGTTCAATGCTGAATAACTCCAACTCTCTAGGCTCCAGGCCAGTGCTCCGTAAACAGTATGCCGAGGCATACCGGTGCGCCGCGAGACATTCCCAGGTGTGCTGCGGCGCAGTGTCAATGAAAAAAAAGAAAAATGAGAAAAAATCTACTATTTCCATAATAAGAAAAAACACATTATCAAATCTAGATCTTTATATGCATAATTTTTTTGAAAAAATACCAATCCCAATTGATTCAGACAGAAATATGCTAGCTGCCTCGAGGTAAAGTGTTGGTGTGATTATTTATTTTGCCAACAGAAATTATTAAAAACAGAAAGATTATTTTGCAAATATAAACAAATTTATAAATTGTGAGTTTTGTTTATGAGATTTACATATTTTGGCTTGTAGTGTGCCACGCAATACGTGCGTAAGTGTGCCGTGGATGAGAAAAGGTTGCGGAGCTCTGCATATTATAAACTCTGAACGGAGCATCTGAATAAGCGTTGTTTTGACGAGAGCTGGTCATTATTCAGTCACTTGTCTCTCTCTTTTTAATGGCTTGCATATAATTTTAAATGTCTTAACGATCAATTGATTCAGTTGTTTAGTCAATAAAGGCGTAAAACCTCTTATAACAACTTTTTTTTTGGAATGTACCACTAGAATGATAAATTATATGCGGAACATATGTCGAGGGTATTTTAGCAGAACGTATTAAGTCTGTTTTTGGTTGTTTTAGTTTAAAAATGTATGTAATTTAACGATAGAAGTCGTAGGATAGAATGGTTTTGAAAAAAAACAGTATTGCCATATTGCTATTTTTTTTACTCTCGTAGAAAACATGATATGACTAAATTAGCCCATCGATACCAAGTCTTCTGATTTGTGTGCCAAAAAGATTATTCTTTAGAATTTACAGAAAATCTTTTTAAATCACAAACAATTTTACTTAAAAGAGAGTACTTTCAAAAATAATAGTGCTTTAAATACGATTATCTCAGAACTTGTTTTTAGGAGTTTAATGCCTTTTGTTAGCAAAAATAGCTATAAAAGAATATTCATAATTATTCGTAGATTTCACACAACACATTTTAAATGTTAAAAATATGTAACGAAATTAAAAATAAACTCTGGATCGATTGTAATACTGAATTCCCAAACACATATGCAAAATATAATATTGATGTATTATAAATATCTCCATTATTAATTATAAAGGCACGTGGAAAAGCAAAAGTAATGAACAACACACACGTGTTATTGGTTTTACGTGTCAAAGTGAGTTAATTAATTGTTCTGTAACCTTCTATAATAAACCACTTTTAATTTTATAACCAATTATTATCACGTAGGTTTATAATTTCATGTCATATTGAATTAGATGACAGCTACACAAATTTCCCAAAAATAAATAAATTACAATACTAAGAAAATAGTTTACAAGTACTCCTTAGAGAATTGATTGAGATCGTTAAATTAATCGTCAATCAATTATAATTTAATTAATGTCGAAATTATCCAATATTTTATTGAAAAACTCTGTAATGAAAGCATATATATATATTTTTTTATTCTGTTCAGTTATTATATTCTCTTTTTTTATTTTAAAAGAATGATGTAAGTGTGTCCTAATTTAAAACTTATTAAATTTGGATTATTGAGATTTTGTACACTTCCATTTATTTTGTCACTAACGACCCGGGTTTCGCCTTTCGGCATCTTCAGGCATTCGAGTCCATTCGTGTGCTCGAATGCCTGAAGATGCCGAAAGGCGAAACCCGGGTCGTTAGTGACAAAATAAATGGAAGTGTACAAAATCTCAATAATCCAAATTTAATATTGAAATTCCATCAAGCACCCTCAGTCGATGTCTTAAATTAAAACTTATTGTTAATGCATTGTTAAAAAATCAGTTGGTAAGCAAATGAAATACATGTAAACTATATTTTAATAACATATACCCTCTTTTAGACATATTTATTATTTTCTAATCAATACTATTTTGGTTGACGAAAAAGAATACTCCAGTACTGATTTAAAACAACGTTTATAGCTTGGAGAAAAAATATTGAAAATTCATTAATATAGATCGAAAATGATTGTTTGTATGCCAAATCTGTTTCTTATCTTCAGATATATGTCCCCTCCCAACATGGAGCATATGGTCTCCTAATGGAGGTATCTCAACAGAATTTTCATATGAGAACTGCCTGTTACACAGTTGCTCGAGCTCTCTTTTTTCGAAGAGAGTAGGGATAAAAGGATAGGGCTAGGACAGGACTAGTGGTTAACTAATAACTCTCGCTACACCCCGTTAGGATCGGATGGGTAGGAGGGAGTTTTAGACATCACAAACACTCAGACTACAAACGGAAATCCGTAAATTGATTGAAAGGTCAATTTATGAAAACTGTCCACACCGGGAATTTAACCCGAGACATCCGTAACTGTAGCCAACGACGTTACCAACTGCGCCAAAAATATAATATATATGTATAATGTAAAATAAACACATATATGAGATTCATTATTGATTCGAAAACAAGCAGCTATCTGTATGTCATTATCGCGTTTCACTGTCTAAATACTAATGCTAACAGTGTATTATATAAGTAATAAAGATAAAAGTGCCTATAGAGTTTAATGTCGCAGCTGTATCTCATAGGTACAGCAAGAATAAAAAGATTCGTCGTCGGACGCCTCGCGTTTCCGAGGATAAGCGTGAAAAGAGCGTCGCCTCGCTACCCTAAGAAATAAGGGGAAAGCATTTGTTATGTTTCCGCGATAAGGGAGCTTCCCGAAAAACGATCGGGAAATGTTTTTCGCCGAACGAGTTGAGATCGATGTCCGGGGTTTCCGAGCATATAAGCATTTATTCTTGACCCATTAGGTCCTTAAGCCTATAAAAAATATATTTTATCTTTAAAAGCACAAATTCATTTAAACGAAATATATTTTATTAAGTGTTGTGTGTGTGCCCGTTTACAAATTAATTGTTGAATAATTTTCTTTATTTTTTTATTTGTTAGTATTTTCTAATCGAGGTGTCATTTGTATTTTTAATAACCAGGTATGGTAATTACCTGATTCGAGTACTATTTGACAAAGTTAACTCAATGAGCTTGATGCGCATACAGAGAGAATGTGGATTGTGCGCAATTGATATCATTTGTAAGACAATTTTTTGAGATCAATTATTTCGTATTCAAATTGACTTGGCATTAACTTGGTACAACTCCGTTGTAATAAGGTAAAAATAAAAATATCAAATTATTTACATATACCGGAACTGTAAGATAACGTTTATTTGGCTCCACGCCATCGTAAAAAGAAGAAACCGAAATTGCTATCAACTACATACATACTTGTAATTTATTTGTACTACTTCCACATGTTTATAATGATAAGGATCGGTTTCACTCATCATGAGCATTATCAACTGATTTGAAAAAAATATTTATTATTACATGTCGGAGAGATTGAACAACACCGTTATCTTCGGTTACGGCGCTCACTGATCGAATTCTGGTACAAATAGTTTTATTAATTGACTTTTCAATCGATTTATTTTTGAATATATGAATGTCTATGGTATCTAAAATGTCTTCCTAACTATCCGAACGTTATCGCTAACCACTAGTTCTATCCCTACTCTCGTCAAAAAAGCAAAGCCGACCAACTGAGTAACACGCAGTTCATGTAGAAAAATTTCTATTGAGATACACCCCAGTAAGAGTCTATACACAAATTGGGAACGGAGATAGTTTGAAATACCTACGTTAAAATATTTGCTTTTCAATATCGGCGATGAAATTTTATTATATCTGAACTGAATGTGTTTATGGTAGTCCACCTTGAATTATATCTCTAAGGCTTATTTAGAAGTGCGATAAATATATCAGAACACAGAACTTATTTAAGAATGGTTCATTAACTAGCTTTCTTCCTTTATAAAACTTAATGGAATGACAAGAGACATAACAAAACATTGTGGTATAATAAAAAAGGTATTTGCCTACGACTATATTAATAATATAATTTATAAGAGAAATGTTTTGATGTAAATATTTGTTTGGAATGTGTAAATATAAGTAATATGCGTATCTTCTGTTTTAATTATTTATTTTTATAAAAAGACCCTACTTTATTAGTGTGGGAATTGTCAGTCGACAAAAAATAATTAATACATTAAAAATAGTTACAGTGAAGCAAATAAACTCCCAATGAAGCATTTCAACAGAATATGTTATAGAACGATTCATTCGCTCGACATCTTTCTCCAGAAAAGGTTAGTAAAAAGGACGGAGTGTAAAAAGGACCTCTGATCGTTCTTGCTGTAACTCTTTTCATGATGTTAAATAGCTCGGTATAAAAATATCATGTATGAACGCTGCCATTCGGGATTCAAGAGCGTGACCCACCCCCCCGCTTCCAGCCATGCGAACGAAAGCTCAACAGGATTTATACACTTGGTTATATGACTGACAATATACAACTATTTTTAAGTTTAAGCAACCTGAGAATAACTTAAATTACGATGTCCGTTCCCAATGTGAGGCATGAGAGAATTCGCTATTATACTCGATTTCGATATATAAAAAACGCAGTAAAATACAATTTAAACACACTTATTCTTTATTGTGCATTGTTATCAAACAAATAAAACAGTATTCTTTCACCATCGTCCTATTAAAGTCTTATATGCATAAGGCAAGTATTAGATTCCTGGCTCAAGTATATTTGAATGGACTATTTTCATCTTCGTTCCAAATATCACAATTTCAAAATTCAAATAAATATGGTCAATTGAAAATAGCACTCTTTTTGCTTCTCATTTTTTTTTTTGAACCTTAGTCGCTGAGAATATGGACTTTTTAACGGAGAATGTCAACAAGAACACGCTGTAATTATGAGAGGGTATAGAAAGACTAATGGGACAAGGCAAAGATTATTAGATAGATAATCACTTTCTAGTTACCTAATGCTTCACACTTTTAGGGGTGAAGAAGGGGTGATTAGAATGAAATATAAATATTAAAGATATCCATGCTTTAGGTCACGAATACATAAGCAGAAATCCACTCTTTGATTCAACCTAGTATAAAAGCCGAAGACGGTAAACACTACAATAAATCGTCATACCCAATCTTATGTAAATAAAACATTAATGCAATTGATAGTATTTATAAAAATCATAAAATGAAATAATTATTCAATGTGTTAATAAAATCGGGAATCATTTCGAAATATTCCACCGACAAAATGTGACCTAAAGATACATAATGGCACCCTGATCTATTGTTGTCGCATTCATCGTTTTTATTTAACGATTTTTTATTAACATTTATTGTTATTTTTAAACGCTCTAAAAACAATAAATTCGGTAACATATGCTTTTTCAACTGAAATGAATTTTAAAATCGATTATAAAGCTTTTCATGATGTATTCGAAATGTGCTGCTTTATTTACTCTTTTAAATGTAGAAAATTATTATACAAACAATTTACACAAAATTTTTCACATCAAAGATGAAAACTACATTATGTGTCGTACAATTTATATGTAAAACAAATAGCATGGCACAAAAGTTCTCTGCGACTTTGATCAGAACCACATAAACGAAAAAGGTGTAAGAATATTTAAAAACTTTTCCCTTCTATTCACAATAATAATGTGCACATATATAAAACACGAACAGGTGTTAACACTAACCACCCGGTTTCCCGGAAAGGAAAGAAAATGCGAACATGTGCAATTTATTATGTTGTTGTTGTTGACCCAACCAAATAAATTTCCTTCTGTAAGGATACCGCGCCAATTTATAAACCAAGGTACAATATATTCAGCCAATGTCAACGCATAACATTACCGCGATACACATTAAACAAAATGTCAGTTTAAAATGAATTCTGTTGTTTTATTGTTTAATAACTTGCTTTCGTACGTGGCTTCGCCCTGAACTAAGATTCTGATTGTATTTTTCTCAACTTATAATGCACAACGGAAGAACGTAGCGACCTGAAAATAAACATATTCATCTTGATTTCGATTCCCTTTTTTAATTAAAAAAGAATTTATTAAGCTATTTTTTTTTGTACCAACTTGTTACCGTATTGTTTTCAAACATTTATATGTATAAAAATGAATATTTGTTTCTTTGTTTGTCTTCCATGCGTTCCTCTACCATTCAATTAATCTTTGGTGAGTTGTTGTGCGCACACCCGTGATAGTTTCTTAAAAAAAATCTAAAATCTAAAAATAGAATCAAATACGTACAAACAGCGACATCTCGGAAAAACCTTCTGACATATTCGTGTAAGCACCAGACGGCAATAATATTGTGTATTCAAAAGCACTTCAGTGTTCATAATTAAAACACAAACACTTTCTTGCTTTGAGTGGCATTGCAACGCATGCCGGGTACTCACTAGTATTTTCTAATTTTACCAGAAAATAAACGAAAAGCTTTTTCTGTGTTTCAAATTTCAGGATAAAGTGTTTGATTGAAATATATTTAATTCTTTTTTTTATAATTTGTGAATATATCTTAGAATTTGAATGCGTCTGAAAAATATATGTTTAAGCTATTTTGTATTATTTTCGTTCACAGCAAATGCCTCAATATTAATTTACTGTCTTACTAAACTTAAGATTGATTGATTCGATACGAACCTTTTTAAATTGAATATCTTTCAAGTTATTTAAGCTTAACAAATTATTTTTCATTTCATTTCAATTCCAGCATTTTCCTTCTCTTGTAACCATGTCCTGTTGGAGCATGTTAGATAAAGGGAATGTAATTTGCAACCAGAAAATGTGCGCTAAATCAATCCAAAACCTCTTTGACAAGCTTCCAACCCCTAGCTACGGAATAAGGGTGAAAATAAAATGTGGCCTTACAAATAACATCGCTTGAAAGATTTTTTACGAATGAGTTGAAAAACTAGAGGCTGGTTGATTCCAGTGACAATCAATAATATTGAAGACGAAACTTTTCACTTTATAAAGATTTCAAGCTTTCGCATTTTTTTAAATGGAACTTTTTTTTATGGGAGTCCTTTTATTTATCTCGTAACAACCTTTAAACGTTATCACGAATATAATTTTCTATTCATTTACCTGGAAAATAAGTCAACGATTTAAAAAGTGGGATTAAAATTCACTGACTTTGTTACAGCAGAATAAATACATTACACCCATCCATGGCTTAACACGGTTTTCATTTTGGAGATTTTTCTATTATAATGCCTTGCATTTGTTTAACCTACGTAACGTACGCACGTAATCGCAAGCGCGAAGAGTCAAAGACTACCTGTAATTAAAGGTACGCTTAGAATTTTTGTATTCTTGCCATTTTAAAAAATTAATGTGAGCTGATTGAAAAATACATTTTTTTAAGCCTATTATGTCAAAGCAAAAATTGACTAGAAAAGTAATTTCCATAGAGATCTTAAAAAGAACCTATTCTCTCTTTTCCACACATTTGTTAGTCTCGTATTACACATATTTAACTGAACCTACATTCCGTGCTAAGCGTGGGATTGGTGTATTTATCTTTCGTCCGACATAACTCGAATAAACTAAAAAGTACAGTAAAATATGGATAAAAAACATTATTTAAATATTTTCATTGAAAGTTAAAAAACAATATTTTCAGCACTTAAAGAATTAACTTAATAATTATTTTCTCTGGCAATGAAGTCCTTTATACATCTAGAAATTTATTATCTACTATTTCGAATATAAAAATTGTATTATTAAATAAATATCTCGTGTTTATCGTATGAACATCGTAAAAAAACGATTTAGACATTAACAAAATTGACTATCTTATCTTTGTAGATTTTTTACATTTCGTAGAATAATTAGCATATTTATGAAGCAAAATTATTCTTTATAACAGCAAAAAAAAACAAAATAACGTATAATTTGTTACCAAAAAATACATCAAAGATTGAAGGCGCCTTTATCCATTGATATATTGGCAAAAAACTTGGTAAAATATTCCAATTTATATTCTTCAAAGCGAAACTGCGATGAATAATGTTTTATTATTTTTAGCCGCTATTTCAATGTCCGCTTTCGTTAAAAATTATGGAAATTAAAATCGAAAACGAACGGGGATATTGATATCTGAAATCTACCATTCCACGATACCGAGATTAATTTATGCTTTCCGTAAATATTCACGACTGATACACAGTTTTTTTTAATATTGTCGATTTAGAAAAATATTGATAAAACATCTAAACATAAACCAGTTTTCAATATCACATAATCACTTTTAACAGTTTTATATTTTAAAAAGTTAAACGCCTTTGATTTCATGAATAAAAATATATTTTCTTTCTCTAATTGGATCAAATGGATTTCTTGAAAATCCTTTTCATAATAGTATATCAAAAGGTATAAGGTTGTTGTGAAAAATTCTTATTTGTACAATTATATACGTAATAAATCATGGGGTCACATTTAATGATTCTCGACTTATCAGTCCAGACCAGATTCGTAATTTTCTACGTTAATATGGTTAACTCGAGTCTAATATTTGGCAATTATATCACGCAGAATCGTATTTTTTGTGAAGAACCTTAAAGAATATCGAAAAATTTTGTGTCAACCAATTCAATTTTATGTATAATTTTCTGAAAGATTTAACGATTCATTTAGTAATGTAAGCTAAAGAATAATCTGCCTCAATGATCCAATATGTTCCCATGGTAATATTAGTAGTAAACGACTTTGTTTCACGTTTATAGTATACGTTTTAACAATAGTTCATTTTTTCATTGTATTGTATTTCCTGTTAAAAAGAACATGAGTATTTTTATAAACTACTCAACCACTAGTTACTATAATACAACCAGAATAAAATTGGACTTATCTGCTTTTCCCTATATCTATTCAATTTATCAGATTCTGCATGTAATTAAAAATTTAAACATGTTTTTTTGTACACTTTAGCCGAGTTTTGTCAATTATTTATCATTACATACTGTGCGAAATGATTAATAGTACATGTAGTGTACTCATCGATTTTTTTTTTAGGTACCTCATATCTCGTGTCTTCAAATGTTTGAATACTTAAATTGCTTAACTTTTTGACATTTAAACAAAATTGAGACGCAATTTTATACACAACAACTTTGATTTAAGTAAATTTACACTTTGCTAAGTGTTTAATATTTAAGACGTAGTCTGTTGGCCTGGCTTACAAAGAAAGCTCTGTCTGTAGGTTTATTAGATAGTTCTCTTGCTTCGTTTCCAATTGCAAAATAGAAAGAGCTTAAAACACTGCGAAGCCTGCTTTAAACATCAAAGTCAAAACATTGAAAAGCTTGACTTGGATTTACATGCACTTAAATGATTTTCATTTGTACATTCTAAAAGCTCTGCGATGTAAGAATGTTATCTATGAAAGGTTCTTTGTTCCATTGTAATTAAAATTTTCAAAATACCTAGAATAAAATACATAAAAAATGATTTAGAAAATATTAATGTACACGGCGATTTAATTTTTTATTAAATTTAAATAGAAAACATTTAACCAAGAAGTTATTCAACAATATTATTAACAATATTCAGTTCGAGTCCATTCGTGTGCTCGAATGCCTGAAGATGCCGAAAGGCGAAACCCGGGTCGTTAGTGACATAATACATGGGAGTGTACAAAATCTCAATAATCCAAATTTAATATTAGTAAAGTTTCATTGCATGAGGGTTGAGCTTGCATATAAAATAATATGTATATAGAGCAACCGCTTGAAATAAAGGAAAGAAAAACGGAATATATTATGTAATTATTATTAAAATTTATTAATCTTAATTGAAAATTTGAAACGAATTGTTTGGCATTAAAGCTTATTGCCGATTCTCCAGATATTTTCAATCATTAGAGATTATAATATTTTCTATGGATTCAGCGGCAACTTTGTGAAAGTTCATTTTTAATATAAAATTAAATTAAAAATTGATAACTTAGTTATTCCACTTGATTTATCCCTAACGTGACACGTTTCGTCCTTTTAAGATAATTTTATATTAGACATTATATGAAGAAAAATATCTATCAAAGAGAAAACGCATCATTTTATGTCATACCCAAAATCTCATATATTAATGTTGATTGTTTATTGTCTTGAGCTTGAATTAAATCCGTAACTTTCTGATTGCTAAGTTGACTCTGACCACTTGGCTACAGCAGTTGTCATGAAAATGTATTGAAATATTGTTATAAACTCAACTATTTATAGCACTATACAGCTGGTAACAAAGTATAACAGTAATATATAAACTTTTCAATCGTTTAAATGTGTTACATTTTATCTTTGTGTGGGCAGTCACCAAGCATTTCACTTGGCACAAATGAAAAATATGTTGATCGATTGACAATAGAGAAGCAGGATTTTATGAAACAAAATCATTGATTTTTAACCTTTCTGAAGAAAGCACCCTCTCCCTTCAGGAAATGTGAAATTTCAAAGTTATACTAATCAAAATCGCTATTGCTTATTTGTATATTTCATGCAACGGATTTTGCGACATAAGAGACAATTTATATTCAACTGATTATAATGTCGAAGCGCTCGGTTATACTTACGCAAATAAATGAACACGTTAGTCTTACAAGGCTTAAAGGAAATGCCTTTTTTTAAAAGTACACTTGGATTTTAGTAGCGCTCCCCAAATGTTGAACATATAAAAACTCCTGCAGATTTTCAATCTCCCACGCTCTCGTTAAGAAACAATGATTTTAATTATTATGACGTTTTCATGCAAATAGGTTATCTAATGAATCAACTAATTTATAAATTTTCCCATTTCAAAATACTGACGTGGCTTAAGTACCTTATGAAGGTTATTAAAGTTGTCTCTCATTTATTGCACGTCACTCAAATTCCTGACAAGGATAAAATTCAAGCGCAAGAGCTTTACGTCAAATCTCTGTGCATTTTCACTAGAGCTATCCTTTTTCATGTCCTTACCGTTAATAATTTATTCATTTTTTCTTAAAATATGCTAATATTTGTATTAGCCCTATTTTAAAACCGTTTCGGGCTTTTTTTTAACTTTACAGACATCGTTTGAAATTTTGTACATTTCCATGTATTTCCTCCCTAATGACACGGGTTTCGCATTTAGGCATATTCAAGCATTCGAGTAGTTCCAGTTCATTCATGTACTCGAATGCCTGAATATGTCAAACGGTGAAACCCGGGTTGTTAGTGATAAAATCCATGGAAATGTACAAAATTTCAAAAAAATGTGGTGTTTGTTTTATAAATTAACTTATATTAAAAAAACTTGATACTAACTGTGGGTAAACATGTCATTTTTTTATCAAGTATGCACATTTGACTGTAAAAATCGCTTTTAATTAATTTGAACATTTACACATTGTATTTTTATTTCTGACATTTAACCGTCTTATGTTCTTTTAGCTGACTATCAAAGAAAAATTCAGAAGCTTTACCCACATGTGGTTTATTCTTCAAAATTCCTATGAAAGCGAAATCCTAATCAAAAGATTCTAGTTGCATTTAAGATTTAAATTGAATTTGTTCCATATATATTAGCAGACGTGAACCAAACGATACAAACGTCAGACCACTAAGACACCACACCAGCTCAGATAAATTAACCCATTACCTGTAAATCCATAAAAAATGTATCGTATTCTCTAATTAATCTAATTATTAGTATATATATGTATTTATAGTTTCCTTTGTTCGCAGCTTTATATGAACAAATACTACTTCCTTTACTCATTTAGTATCTGTCTGCTATAAAAAATGTTATCTATAAATGAGGTGACTCTCGAGCCATGTCATCATGTTTTTAGTTCCATTTCTTGCGTTCAATGATGAGGTTTCAAAAAACGCCACATTCTCGTTTTTTCCGATACGACCGCCTTTCCAATCAAACGAACTGACATCAACGACTTCTATCGCTAATCCAATGCCCTCACACTTTTCCATCTAGTTTCTACTATTATCGACAACGGAATTACATCAGTCAGTAGCTCGGCTTATCCTTTACAAATAAATATAACTCTAACTGTTATGGAAACACTTACTGTGGTTTACGGTTTCAGATAGAAAATTCTTGCAATGAGTTAAATCAATCCTGATCATGATAAAAAATTGTGAAGTTGATACAAAAAAAATGTTTTATTTTTATCAATTGATATGAGATAAACATATAATTATTTTTAAGGAAATTGAATAACTTTAGATGAAAAGACAAGACCAACACTCGTTATTGTAACATTAAATACAAGAATCATTTTGGTTTTCAATTTATTTCAAAATAAACATATTATTCTGATTACTAAAGTTTAATATTGAGACTGCTTCGTTATAATTTGGTTGAGAGCAATATAAATAAGTAGTTATATTGTTTGGTATCAAAAATGGTTGACTCCCTTTTACATAAAATGAAATAGATGGCAAAAAAGATATGTAAATAAATACCTAAAGTTTCAAAATAAGTTCCGCAAAATAACGACTGGCAAAGCTAACGATGAGTGAAACTGGTTCTGACCAGTATAAATACAAAAAAATATATTTTTTTAATACGAATAACATTTTATTCGATTTGTAGCGATGCAGATTTACAAAACGTTAAACTGAAGAAAGAGTTTTGTTTTGTAGTATTATGTTGAATATATAGAGACGAGAAAAAATGGACAAATAATATTTATTAATCAAACTATATTACTACCATCAAATTTATAATAATTATAAAAGAAAAAGATTCGATAACTAACACCTTATATTAAATCATCAGCATGACACTGCAGACTTACGAAACGTAATATTCCTAAATGCAAATATAAATTGGTAAAAGAAAAAACTCTGAAAACATGAGATTTATCAAACGAGATATTTGAAAACACGAATATTATAACTAAGCCGGAATACATGAATGAAGAACAAAGAAAGGGACCAGCATCCTGTCGTCACCCGTCGAACTGGAAACATCTCTCATGAACAGCATCATCGTCATTCTATACCTAGAGCTTAATTGCGCCAAGCATAAAACAATTTGAATTATATTCCTGAAGATTTGACTAGTTGTATTTGGAAAACATATTTGACTCTGTTCAAATTTTTCGTTTGTATTTTTGTAGATGGAATTTCATATCGCATCAATTTTGACAAGACCACACAATTATTCTTTTGCAGTCGAGTCACTCGGTCTATTAACATCTCCATTTACTTTCCCAAAGTCCTATCGTGCATGGAAACCGATTTATTCCTTCTACTCGTGGAAAATTTCTCTCAATTTTCACGACTGAATTTTTTCCGTGTTCACGACAAGTGTCACCCGCGTCAATTTCCCTCTCTCAAAAACTTGAAAGCCATCTTGGCCTGTCCGATATATAAAACTGTCATCAAACGTAACGACCCCAACAGGTGAAATAAAATAACTTCTACAAATACCATTAGGCGATAACTTTTTTAGTGAGATGAATATTTTTGCAGCGTTCCTTTATCACACTTGTTTAAAATATTCTTGTCTTTATATGTTTCGAGCTTTGCATAAAGTTTGAGTAAAAAAATACTCTCTTAACAGTTCTAGGTTCTTACAAAACTTGAGTTTATTCTATGTTACAGAGGTACATGATATTGAACCAATAAGAAAGCGAGATTCAATTAAAAATTCTTACTAATAAAGTGTCTTCTTTTTACGACTGTAAAAACTGTTTTGTTCATCATATATACATACATTGAAATCTAAAACATCAAAAAATAAAATAATTTACTTAATTTAACCGCAAAAATATTTATACAATTATTTATATACTGTCATTATGATGTGGAAATACGTAAGCAGATGAATGGCATTATAAAATAACGACGGTCTCAATTGAAAAAAAACAAGCACCTCATTGGTAAGTTAAAAGAGCTGATAAATGAATTAACTACCAACAGAAAAAGCACGCACAATATTGAAACAGGTTGATGCACAGTAATTAGTGACTCCCCGAGGCTTTTATCCGCTTTTGCATTTACAAAAGAGCCTTTACAATAGATATAGAAAGGGACGAAATAAAGCAACAATAATAATTATCATTCCTTAAAGGTGAACAAATGGTGGGTGTCTCTATGTAATCACCTTTGTGTTAAGACAATGAGAAAATGTATTAAATAAGTCTAATGAATAATGACATTTTTTTAAAATAAAATGCAACCTTTTCTTTATTCTGTCAATATCCATCTAGCTTTTATTAGAATGTTCTGTTAGTAAATTTAACCTGCTCACAAAGAGTTAAGAATAAAATTCGATTGATATTTATCGAAAACCAAGCCCACTCCGGATATAAAGTAACAGAACATAGACAATAGACTTAACAGAACTGATTTTATTCAGTCACTCAATCTCTCCTTTTTGGAGTGGTTAAGATTTATGAATGAGGATTGGAAATGCTTAGTGATAATCTTATCACTATGCAACCGAATAAGAGATCCATGAACGTTGACGACTCGGTTGCAGAACCGGAAAATTTAGTATTTACAAATATTACAAATTCTGGTATTTTAGATAAAATATGCAACAGTCAGTGATAGTCATCGCTTAATATTTCCACGTCGGTAAATAATTGATTGACAACCCTTGCAAATTGGTGTCTCATATGAACGGAATGCTCGCAGGCAGAAATAGCTACAACACGTTGATTACAACCTTTACCATCTCGAATGAAATGTGTATAAATATCATCAATATATTGTTACGATTTCGTCGCAACATTACGATCGTCACCTATCGGCGATAAGTACATCGCTGCGTCGTTGGTAGGAGACCAAGGGGAAGCCTCGCCAAGAATGGTTAAGTAAGAATTGCGTTAAAACTTTGTGGAACAAGTAGGATGTGCCGGTAACGCGCTGGAGATTGGCCTCGGACACCCGAGTTCGTCACCGAGATGTTTTATCATCCATAAGGTCGTAATTTTATATATGTATTATAATAGTTTACTTGTTTAAGTGTAACCATCTGTTCATAAATATTGTTTCGTCGTGTAATTTCTGTTTTATTTGTTTACAATTTAAATTCAGTGCATCTACGGTTTATGCATCCCTATTCAAGGTTTTTTTAACGGTAACCGTATTTTCATTATTATTTTTTTTTCATTTGGCGTGTATCTTTACCCCTGGCGCCAAATTACCCCATGTATTTCTACTTACAGAACAAAGTAAAGTGTACCGAGATTGGCAAACCTTATCCACTTCCCTGTGACAACTCTATCCTATTTCTCCGCTGAGCTTTCCATTTTTCCATAATTTGTGATATCCACTTCCCTTAATCCATATTCTCCGCTTGTTACTTGCAATTGCTTTGATTCGAAATAAACACTCTTTTTTATTAAAACACAACAACATACAATTTGATTTTTTACATCGAACATCAACTCACCCCAAAATGGAAAACAGCCATAACTGCAAATTCATACTTTAGAATAAATCGAACATAAAGTGTTGTGCTTATTTAAATTACTATTTTAAGATCATAAATCTCAATTTACAAGACACATTTTTTTATTTTACAATAATAACGATGTTACAAACTTTTACAATAAAATTACAGTGGCTTATGTTGACATATTATGTTGTATTTTAACTGTAAATATGTTACATTAAATTATTAAATAAACAATAGTCGCAATGAATGGGAGAGATAAACACTGTTTTTTCACTACAATTAAGAAAATCCTTTGTAGGTATTTGCACAATATAAAACCTAAAATCAAGATTTTTAGTAGTTACGGTTCCTTTGCATCGGGTGGGGTGAAAGATAGGTTTATATCGAATATCAAATAATCAGTGAAAACTAATTTTTTCAAAGACTTCAAAGTAAAATTTTATCTTTTTGGATTAAATAGATATACACGTTCTACGTCCGCTCAAAATATACTTTGAAAATATCCATATTTTTACTCAGTACAAATAAATGTGCATTCGCCACCAAAATATTCACATCACTGCACGTGCACACGTGATCGCACCAGTACACTCAACTTATGATGGTGGAAGTGCAAGATACGGCCGATCAAGATAAATTATGTTACCACAAATAATAAAGTATAATAGGGTATAATTTCTTAATATTATTTCGCTTAATTGTTATTTACATTATCAATTATTAGTATCAATGTGTCTTTCTGTGTCATTAAAATTGTCTCTAAAACTAAAACAGTTAAATAAAATAGTTTTCCGCTTGATAATTATTTTAATATAAATTCCTAAATCGAATAATTACGATTCTTAGCCATCTTCATTGCAGTAGGTATGAGTTGGTCTTGGCATCTCTTTCTTTATCATAATTTACTTTATCCACCGAGTAGGAGACTATGTTCTCAACCATTCAAATAAAATCCGCTTTTCAATTTGCTTTACTCATAGCGGAATTTTGATTACTGTAATGAGCGACAGTATTTATAGTTATAAAACATCGTTTTATAGAACGTATTGAATAAAAGTAATTTAATTCCCTTTATAGCTAGCAAATACACAAATTGCGATCACTAGTAAGCCATTTTTCGTTTCCGTTGTTGATATGTTTACCGAATTTATTTAAGTCTTGATGGTAAATTTCGTTTAATTTACTTTTGAAATATTAAAGCATTCAACTATGAACTCGAATAAATGTACAATTTTAAATAAGTAACTTTTAATAAATCAATCAACTTATATGGTTTTGATATTTAGAGGATGAATTCAGAAACCAAGAACAACTTAAGCTGTAGACATATATGTGATCATATTTTTTAATAAATAACATTTATATCAAAAATTTAAAGATGGTAAGTTATCTAATTATATTAAGGGAACAAATAAAATATGTTTTAGGATAGATATGATGGCATAATGATGAATTAACTTGAACTCCAAATTCTTTACTATTTAAACCCATCATTGTTCTTAATGAAAATTGGTTACTATTTATTTTTTATAGATTTCGTAAATGCTAATGCATTCACACATTTAATAGTTTGATCGTACAGAGAAGAGAAATGTACTTGAGCACATATCTCTACTATATAGCACAAAATACATGTAGAAATATGTATGTTTGTATATCTTTTGGTCAGAACAACTCCTCCCAAACGGCGCACATTGGTGACATGAAATTTTCACACGTCAATTTAGTTTCAATTGTTAGTTCAACTGCGCTATTTTCAACTCTCTAACTAAAACTGAAAACACGATATTTTTGACGTTTACAAATTCGGAATAATAAAATCAACAAGCGCTGCTTAGCAACCGCTTGATTCAAAATATTCCGATTGTCATTGTCATAGCTTCGTGTTGCTTAGTAACTATAAATAATATCATAAACGTCACAAATCATTATTGTTCATGCTTGAATCGTAAAACGTGTATAAAATCAAAAGATGCGGAAACTTATCTTTGCAATCCTTTGCTTTCGAAGATGTTTAATGCTAACATAAATGTTAAATGCTGTTTCTGTACTGTTCATTTCAGAAACTTTAATTGTTATTATCTACGAATGTTGTTGCAGAAAGTCAAAGGTCCAACAAGTTTCAAAGATATCCGAACTGTCGATAGAATTGAATGTAAAACGTAGCTTGGTAAATTTGTAAATCTTGATGTGCATCTGGAATCGTCTGGCGAATCCACCAAACTCGACATTGACAGGATTTTTTGAGCACTGATATATTATTACAGTGTGATGATCCAAAAAATGTTTTCAGTTGACGCAAGGAAGGTCCAATTGCTATAGTAAATGATGGCATTTGATAATAAGGCAACGGTCTTATACTGTGCACTCCAAAAACTTTTACTGTTGTTACATTCTATGTAATATGACTGATAGTAAACAACGTCAAAGGTTGAATGAGTTTCAAAGATCTCCGATCCTTCGATGGAATTGAAAGTGACACGCATCGTGAAGAACATTTGGGTTTCACATTGAGACTACTCTCAATAATCCTCTCATTTTGTGATTGTTCTAACATAAAAACACTTTGGAAGAATAATAAGGACTGCATGTCTGAAGATATTTTATTTTGAATATCTTACGTCGAAAACAATTCTAACTTTCCCTTGAACTCTACCCATGGCATCTACAACGAGGGATCCATCAAGAGTAAAGGTGTGGAAGTTTTTATCTTTTATTATTGCTATTATCAACTTTAAAGATTATTGTTAATTAGTGAACTATATTTTGTCTGTAATACAAGAGATGCAGTCCAATGTAATATTTTTTACTTTCAACTAAATTTCGATATAGTGAGCCAACGTCTAAATGACCTAATATAAGCGAATTTTATCTCGGGCGAAGCCGAGTAAAAAATACTAGTTTATTATAAAAGACTATTATGAGAATTCTGCCTTGGAGATATTTTTTGAGGAATTGTGGACGTGAGTAATTGTTCCTCTTCCAAAGTGTACAGCCATCCTGTTAATGGTAATGCCACTGGGAATAACTATTTCTTTGGATGTCGACATAGTTCACATAGACGTGAGTGAGTTTGGACGAGCATTATTTTTTATGTTTCAAATTAGATTGTTCCTATAACTCTTCACATTGCAAAAGCAATTAGCCTGTAATGTGTATATTCTTTAAATGTGTTTAAATACAAAAATAAAAAAAAATATGTATTAAGTTTGATAGCAAAAGATATATTTATGCATAAAAAATCAAATTTGGATTATTGAGATTTTGTACACTTCCATGTATTTAAAGTATATCAAATCATTTTTGTATCGATGCCATATCCTTCACACTCTCTATGCACTTATGATTTGAACATCGCACTACACCCGCCGCATATTTTTCGAGAGGCAGAAGTAAGAAACATCTGTCGCCTGCATCACATCCCTAAAGACACGCTTTATTTCACACTTTGCTGAGAAGGAAGTGGGTGATCCAGCCAGACGCAGATCTTGGAATATTTTATTCAAGAGACGAGCTGTGCTGCATTGAAGATCTTCTTCTAGAATATTCTGCAACAAATTACTATACTTAAAACTGTGAAAGAAAATTTCATACGTTTCACTGTTAATATAATATATGCTATCCATCTTACAACATATTTTTAAACAAAAATCTAAGGCATTATAAACTGTAGTAAACGATATTTTTATTTAGACAAAAATAAAGAAAATATATATAAAGGGTCTATATTATTGCCTGGGTCCAGTTATCCTTGGCATCGTTGAAGGTGTGCACGTGCTCAAAACACAATAAAGACAGTTTTATAAATTGATTTTCAATTGAGACATGGATTTATGAATGATTAAATTTAGATCTTAATTACGTGACGCAGAGAGAGTAATTAACCGATCACTATGCCCGTCCTAGTCTCATCGTTCTACCTGTATCTTCTCTAAAAAAGAGAGGTTAAGCGACAGTTTAATAATCAGTTCTTATGCCAATGTAATTCTGTTGAATAGTAAGTTATTTTTAATTTATTATTTTTTCCATTTATTACTCCATGTAAAGTGGATCAGAGCTCTCAAATGATTTTTAAAATGCTTAAATAAAATAACATTTATTTATTAATATTATATTTGTGTTTGATGTAAGTGTGGCTTTTAAGTTTACATTGTCTGATGATAAGAGTTTATATGTATACTTCAAATGATTTTAAATTATACTTGCTTAGTGCGTGAATTAAATAGCATATTGCAATGTTTAACATCCCATGTCAGTCATTTAGTTATCCAATATTTAAATAAGGTATAGAGAAATGATTCGAAGTTTAATAACTGAACTTAAAAGACTACGATGGGACCATATTTTATTGCAATAGCAAATAAATTATCCAATGACTTACTTTAAAACGCGAAATGAGATTTTGAAGATATGAGTTAAAAATGTGTATGAAAAGAAATATGTTCAAAAAAATACAATATATGTTTTCAATTAATATTTATGACGTATTTTTGAAAAGAAATAATGGTTTGCATTATCATGTAAAAATATCTTCAGAGTGGGACAACAACCCCTAAATTTGGTTACGTGCGCAACAAGACATAAAATTAAAAACATTTTTCCCTGTCAGCATTTAATCTTTTTTGATATTTCACAACCTTTATAAAAAATGTAAAGCTACGTGTGGTTTTTTTTATAAATAGAAGCTTAGAAACGAAAACAATATTTGTTCTCGAAAGAATATTTATATAGTTATAAATTATACTATAATTACAATAAAAGGAATGTCAATTTCAAGTCTCAAATATATTTGACGTACTGAACGGTTTTAAAGAGCTTCCATATTAGCGGTACATTGGTAAAATTATTAAATTAATCTGAAATATTTAACAGAAAAAATTAAAATTTCATTTATCTATTATTTAGAAAAGAAGTCGAAAAATCTAAATTATATAAAACAAAAAAAAACAGCAATTTCCTTAACTCTAAACTCTCTATTGATTATATCATATAATCAAGACTTCAGAGACGTAGAACATGACAATAAAACAAAAACTCAACTTTTTATGCTTATTTATAGTTTTATAACACTGCAGTTTGCGTGTTGTCTCAGTGCTTTGTCATCTTGGTGTAGTGGTTGCTATGTTTACCATACAAAGGTTTATTTTTCAGTACACAAATCTGCATAAAAACACCATGATTTTATTTTTAAACACAGAGTGAATGGTATATTTTCCAAGCGGGCAGTCATTTTTCCAAAGTTCCGCATGTGAAGCAACAACACTGTAGCCGGGCAGTGTAGTGGTCAGTGCACGGTCTCTGTTTGATACATGCACACCGCAGAGCTTTTGAAAGCTGGCAAACTTAAAGTTTATGTTTCCTATGTAAACGTTTGTGTGCGCTCTTACTTCATACGGATTCCTTTATTTCGGAAGCGGTTTTGTGTGAAACCGACAAATGTTCGGCGGATTTCAGACATGAAATTTTCAGGACGCCATTTAAAGTGTGCTTTTGTTTCGCTCGAATGCTGTGTGTTGTAAATAACCGTTTGCTCTGAGCATACAAATAACATTCCTTATACGACACTAAGACTTGTATTATTCCATGCAAAATTACACAGTATCGTCTCATGATATACGGGCCACTGTTTCTGATACTGTGAAACATTAGCAATATTTCCGGGCGAGATTTCTGGTAAAATATTTTTGTCATCTACTGTATTCATGTACATCTTATTTGCTTTATAATAAAGTATTCAAAACACACGTGATTTTATTACTGTAAAAATTTAAATTAACGATCTGTTCTCTTATCAATTTAGAGTGAAAATTTAATGAAAAATTTAAAGAATAATATGAAATCAAACATTTTTTCTGTAATTGGCCGCTCTAGATTTTCTTTTAAATGATATATCTGTACTCCAGAAAAAGATTTGATCACTTTTTTAACCAGTGTGGAACGTGTGGACTATAATTTTGTTTATCTCAACAGATGTTTGACTACGAGAACTGCTTCGTACTTGGTTGCTCAACCCTTCTCTTTCGAAAAGAGATATAACGAAAGGTCTTAGATAGGAATAGTTGTTAGTTCATCGCTTTTGCTATGTCGCGATTTAAGACCGGATGGGTGGGAGAGAATTTTTCACATCACCAATATCCATACTTTTAATCATATATCGATAAATTGATTTATATATCAACTTATGACACTGCCAGTACTGGGCTGGGAACTAGTTAGTACCGCAACTAAGGCTAACGATGTTGACCACTTGACCACAAATTTAATTATCAAATACTCCTGTTAAACGACCAATCACACAAAAAATTATCTAGATAAATTAAAGCAATACTACACATTCAAAAGAATAGTATTTTTTTCCAAATGATGAAATACATTTCACTCATAGCTAAACAAAAGTATTTATTTTTAATGAATAACTAATAATAAAAAAATAGAGATTTCTTGATGCAGGACACGACAAGTACGATGATAATTTATCAAACGTCGTTCTGGTATAGAAAGATGTCAAATAGTAAAGTTTTTCTATGATGTGCTGGTCATGATACAAAATCATTCACCGATCAATGAAACATGAAATAAATTTGAATCTCAATAGCGATTAATTAATACATAATTATGGTGATTAGATATGTCTGTTTTAAGTGATAATACTATATAATATATCACATAATCACAAGGAATATACAACATGACTGTAAATCAAACTTCAATTATAATTAAAGCTATCTAGGTTTTGATGTAAAACTTGCAAATATGAGTAATAAAATAGAATTTCGCCTAGAAACAGTTTAGTATCTACGTTGACATGATCTCACCGCAGAGGTCGCTACTGGAAACAAGAAACATGCTTCGGCTCCTGCTAATTAGGGGATTAAATGCCGCACACATCTGTCTCTGAAATATAGAGCCGGCTGTAGGCTCCTCTCACCTGCGAAGGCTGTCGCGGTGACGTCGGCCTGAGGCGATGCTAGCTCTGACGGCGCGCCGCGACGGCTGCAATGCGTCACTGAGCTTTCAGGATTTCACCTGTGTATTTACTTTTTGTGACTTTATAAAATGGAATATGCACACGTTTATTCCAGACCTATTTTATCGCTACTACTATAAACATTCAACACGTTATTATTTACGTTAATTTTTACGAAGTATATTCAAAATACAAACTTATTACTTCTCTCATTCTAAGATTGATTAATTTTCGAAAAGGAAATAAATTAATTCTCCTTTCAAATGGGAAAAAATCATCAAGCATAATATTCATCGTATTACTAGTAAAAAATTTTGTGTTATTTATTAAATTAAAAGCATTATTTGTAGAATGAAATTTACAATATTAACATATCAATCCATTGATATGCAGTGTATTGAAAAGACATACAGAAGTTAGTTGTCAATATTGGATATAAAATAGCGTTGTGAGAAATCAGAAATAAAATAAGCCTCACGAGATATTGTTTTGTTTAGTTTGAAGTAAAATAGAAAAACTTAAGAATAATATAACATAGTAAGCTTTCATTTTTTATGAAAAAGTATAATTCAACAAAACCAAAAACAATAAGATCTCGTTAGAATTCAAATCATAAATCATATTTTTTGGATGTTCCGCTGTGTTCAGGAGAATTTACGGTCACCCTGGGGAGGCATTTTTTTTCAACACACTCGTTGAAAGGATGCAGGAAGCATTTTTTTTATTTCATTTTTCACTTGCCGTTTTTTTGGGAGAAATGTTTTTTCATGAACTTCATTTGCTTTATTTCGTTTCATTTGGCAAAAGTTCGCTCTTTGATCAACGACACAACAATGAGGACTAAAACTCCTTTGATTTAATGAACAAAAATTTTCATGAGGTGCCTACCCGCGTTCATTGGAAAAATCAATTATTTTGAACCCGCATCGTGTATCTTACTCGTAATTGTTTATTTATCTGTTAATCAACGATTTTTGAAAAAAATGTAGTCGAAAATTTATAAAAATATCAATAAATAAATAAAAAAAGCATTCCTCAGTAGACTCCCCCGCCCGCCCCCCACCCCCAGCGATAATACGATTGCTGATATGTCATTTTTAATTACAATTTGCGACGGCTATTTAATTACACGATAAAATACTCATGCGAAACATGCGTATTCTTCAATGATGAGTATTGTAACCCCGATAGCCCACCTACTGATAGCTTGCTCTGTATCTACCGTGCTATTCAAAAGTCAGCTGTACATATTTACATTGTATAATTTTTTATCTTCCTCGCATTTGTATAACTCTGTATTGTCTTAATCAAGATGTTTTCATTATTTAACATTAATAAGAAATTATTTATATAATTTAAGTCATCAACTGAGGGTGCTTGATGAAATTTCAATATCAAATTTGGATTATTGAGATTTTGTACACTTCCATGTATTTTGTCACTAACGACCCGTGTGCTCGAATGCCTGAAGATGCCGAAAGGCGAAACCCGGGTCGTTAGTGACAAAATACATGGAAGTGTACAAAATCTCAATAATCCAAATTAATAAGAAAAACTGTCAGGAATACCGAATGTTCAATAAACAAAAATGTTAAATTTTAATTAGAAATTTGAGTTTAATTTTGAAGAGGCTTGCTCATTTGATAATCGACTGTATTATAAAATTATTTTAAGACAAAAGGTTAATAGAAGATTGCGTAAACAAGCTTTTCTTATACAATCGACATGAAATGTCAGAACTAACATATTAAAGAAACTTTTTTTTTTGTATTGAAGTAAAATTACTGACAAAGACTTTGAATTAATTACATTACTTTCAACTTCTACCCAAGATTGCTTGCTTGTTCATTTTCTTCAAAGAAATTACATTATAATATATAGCGCTACTCTTATCAAGCGTCAAGGACTTGTTCTAATTACCACAATATCCTCTCCAGCTTGCGATATTCTATAATGTGGTCTCTCGAGACCTATAGCAGCAAATGTCTCGTATCTGGTTAAATATAAACAACATTTATAATTTCATAATATGACTATTGTACGAATATAATTCTTCACAATACTCTAACGCAAAAACGGCAGGTTATTTACTGTTAAAAAAAAAGACAGTACATGGGTTAACAGTTTTAGAAAGATTTAATCATTTTTGAGGATTTTTCGTTTTGGAAAGGTTTTATATTTTAAAAATAAAACACAATTTGTTTAGTACTAATTCGAAATTTTTATAATCATCAGAACTGGTCTTCGAAACCGTGATATTTGAAACACGATTAATTTTTTAATGCTGTAGAATACACAATGTAACAATGATGTGAAATCGTGAAGAGAAGCTTTCGGTACAACTTTGAGTACTAATACAATGTAATAATAATTTTTAAATAGTATGCAATATTTTAATATTGTTTCTGTAAATTATCATTATGAAAATGTGGAAAAAAACTGAATTAAGGAAAGTGAAATGGAGTAGAAAGAAAAAAAAAATATTTATAATTTAAGACATCGACAGACTCGTATTCTCAAATTCCTGAAGATGCCAAAAGGCGAAACCCGGGTCGTTAGTGAAAAATACATGGAAATGGAAAAATTCTCAATAATTCAAAAATCAAAAAAATATTTATATTAATGAATGTCCAGATATAAACAATGAGCGAGAAACTTCTCTAAACGATACCACCATTAGTCGTATCTAACTGGCCCAGTTGGACATGCTGACATGATTTTATCAACAGCAATTAATTATATTCTTAACAGCGGAAGCTCTGATTCTATCTGCGCAATGTATTGCATGCAACTCTGTTTTCTCAATTTGTTCTGTTATATACTTGAAACAGGATCAATTTTTTAATGCTGTGGAATACACAATATGATAATGTTGTGAAATCGTGAAGAGTGGCTGAGGGTTCAACGTTGAGTGCTAATAAATTGTAATATTAACGTTTAAGCAGTACGCAATGTCATAATATTATTTATTTGATTGTGTTAGTTAGAATTCATATTTAATTACTGTACAAAATGCTGCACTGACAAGTTTAGTGTTACACTATGGTTTTGCTATCAATTATATACATTCACATGTATTAGGAGCTTTAAACTATTTACAAACTAATGCATTCTAAATGCAACTTAACAATACATGTGATAATGCAATACAAACGTTGTGAATGTTTTCGGAACGTTAAAAACATATTTGTAGCTGTATGAAATATTGTTCTGCATTAGTATTTTAAAATAAAATACATACTCGTTCAAACAGCATTTATCTGCAATTGTCGCTGAGTTGTAGCATAAACAAAGTTTTTATTTTTTATTCTTTATGGTTTACTTTGTTTAAAATTTGTATTTTGATAAAGTATGTATACATTTCTGCTTATCATTTTAGTAAATTTGTGTAAAACCACTGTATCGCAATCATTAACTCATTTTCGTATTTTTCGAGGGTTACAACAATTGGCCAAAACACAGTCGACATATATAGTTCATGTTTTATTAGTTTAAAATTAATAATTGCAATAATTGAGCCATTCTTCCTTTTACTTAAAACATTGTTTCGTATTCTCCTGGTCTAATTATTCTGTTCCAAAATTTTAATTCCAGTATTGTCAAATAATATCTAAAAAATGTAATATTATAAATTTACTAGTAATCTAAGTACATTCGAGCCTCATGTAATTCGATTACATGGGTCCGTAATATCGTCTTGTAATGCCAATCCCAAGTTCATATAAAATGAGGCGTTCCAAAAAAATATAAAAGTTTCATTATATCGTTTATTTTTTTCAATAAGCAACACTTAAAAGAGAAAGACACCTATGTACCTAATTAATAAAAAATACTTTATAAATAAATATAATGTATCACTCTTACTTACAATCATCTTTGGTTGATTCCGCTTTAAGATCGGTTGTATGTTTTCATCACCGGAAGACTCTATATAGGAATACTTTGGGACTTAACTTCTAAAACTCTGTGATAAGCAATTGCATACTTTTAGCGTGGAAATCTTAATATATTTCATGGTAAGGTGCCAAGTCCTTTTGTAATTCTCGCTTGAATTATAAAATTCTTTCCACCATAGGATTACTTTCATGAAAAGTATTAACACTTTCAATTCCTTTATATCAAACCAATATTTATTAGTATTTTAAAAATCATAAGACTCATAAACAATGTAAACATTTTTAATTAGAAGGTTTCCGAATCTCCGAATCAGGAAATCTTTAAATAGTTACCGTTAAACTTTTTTTAACACGTTTACTCTTAATAGGTTATTTTTACTGAAGTTATTTTTGAGTCGTTCGACATCTCATTTTCCGAATAAAAGAATGAGGAGAGTATGCAATTCTTTGAACATAAACATATAATTCGGAGATGAAAGTGTCCGCTTGGAGATTTAAACCCATGGACACCGCAATCAAATTGACGAGCTTTGACTACTCGTTTACACAACCAGCAAGCACTTTTGATGTCATTTGCGAAAGTGATTTATATATAAAGGTATTTATGAAACAGAACAGCTTAATCTTTTTACCCTGTCTTGTTTCTAGCGTGTTAAATATTTTTCCAGTTTTGCATTCCTTTAAATAGTAAAGTATTTGCAAAGCGCAACTATTTGTCTTCTTGCCAGTAATAAATTTGGATAGTTTGTAAACTCAATGCGGTTAATAGATACTCTGTTCGAATTAAACTGTTTGTGAAACAATTAATGCGACAGTTTCTATGGCGAATGAAATAACTTGCAGCCTTTGTGAGGCGACGCTTGCTGCCAAGTAAATACAAATAACATTTTGCTCCCATGTGACTAATGCATTTAGTTGCTCCAACTTACTTTGATGTTGGTTTCACGAGACTTTAGCTTAGTCTTTGGAAACTTCGTGCACGATACAAATATTTAATTAAAGCTACTAATTATTCCGCTTACCGAATTCCTTAGAATGAAATAAAAGTGGTCGGTAAAAATATATTTTGACTCCTTGATTGTCGGCGTCCGTGGCGCAGTTGGTAGCGTCGCTGGCTACGGTTACGGATGTCTCGGGTTCAATTCCCGGTGCGGACGGTTTTCATAGATTGACATTTCAGTCGATTTATGAATTTGTGTTCGTAGTCTGAGTTCTTTCTCCCACCCATCCCATCCTCACGGGGCGTAGCGAGAGCGATTAGCTAACCACTAGTCCTGTCCTAGCCATATCCTTCTATCCCTACTCTCTTATTAAGAAGAGAGGTTGAGCAACTGAGTAACAAGCAGATCTCGTAGAAATTTTCTGTTAAGATACCTCCATTAGGAGACCATATGCTCCACGTTGGACATGGGAAAAAAAATCCTTGATTACTGACTCATTTATTGCAGGACTGACTTCTATATTTACATTCTGATCACATACATACCGACAGATAATATAATGACCATTTATAAATCTGATTGACCACTTTCATTAGCTAAATATTTACTGACCTAGTAAATGCAACGCCCTTTTTGACAGAAACACAAATCGTATGATAATTAAATTTGGAAGTAAGTTAATGACAGCTCAATCAATTACCAACTCTGCTATAAAAATTGGCAAATTTTTTAAGCACTATTCTTATATTTATATTACACAAAGTTTAAAAAGGTTAAACAATTAACTAACACCCAGTTACTCTCAATTTACGTTCGCTTTTAATCAATTTCTACACGTTAGGTATGCTTCGATTAAAATATACTGCAAGTACCCATTTATTATTTGGAATAAATTTTCTGTTAACTAATATAGTTGATTGCTTTTGTTCCAGGCGTGGCAGACGCGCAATGGCGCGCGCGCTTGGCTCGAGAGTGCTTGCGCGCGCGCTCCTTCTCATTTGTTCACTATCACTGCTCTCCTTACTGCTGCTGAGCCATTGCGGACTTGAATCAGCCAATACATCTGAAGACTTGGACGATGGTTAGTATAACAGATATCATAAATAATGAAAACACATTTCCTTGACCTAAAGTGCAAAGCTCATCAATTTACAAGACGTAAGAGGACGTAAAACGTATATTTAACCATATACTATAGGTATAAGGCAGATAAATATAGACAAGGATGAGCAACTGATTTACTACCAGTTGTCGAAGAAACAGTCATTTTTAAAATAATGCAATAATTTAGTGTTGCACACTTAGAACGGACTTGATAAAAAAGTAGAAATGAAAACAGTATATACTCGCTGTTCTGGAAGAAAACCCTAAATAAAAAAAGACATATTTAGTTAGTTATACCAAAATGTTCGTTACTTCGAACTCTAATGTACGGAAAAACACACTTATTATACAGATTACACTTTTACTTAAAAACAATTTTGTACAACCAAACTAAATGAAAAAGGTATAGCATTTCAAATATTTGATAAACTTCCAATTACTCAAAACTGGTATTGTATAGTTAGTGTCTTCTTCCAGATCAACGAAGATATATAAATATTATTATATCACAGATAGAATACATTTAGAATGAAAATACATACAACAAATAAATAACAATGGATTTTAGAGACAAATCGTAATATCTGAACAGCATTTTTATTTATATAAATTAAAGTAAACGTACCAGTTGTTGACCGCTTAAGAGAAACATTCAACAAAAATAACGATTAACGTTTAGCATTAGACCAAATGACGACAAAGCAAGTGTATTCGTAATGGATCAAATGTCTTATTTAATATGGTAAGATGAAAATTAGGAAAGCCTCTGTTACAAGAAAATTGTGTTCAATTTTGAATAACCATATTAATGTTTCAGTAGTTGACCATATCTAATCAGAGGGTTTCATGACAACCTTTCATCAGAGTTGCCTCAGAGCTTCCTATAAGACCACTATTAGTTGAATCAAGTAGCATATGCTTACATTTACTGATATTCTTAACAATTCTCTTAATAAATTCAAAATAAAATACATATTGCGTATGGTGTTGTTTTCAAATGGCCGCTATGACACCCCAATGACATATACGGTGATGTGTTAGTTCGTCAATCAGATAGAAGATGGTTTCACTTGTCTGAACTCTACAATTTAGATCGACCCCGAGTTTACGTTTCTTACTTGATTACGTATATTGAAAAAAGGTCAACTACCAGTATATTTACTTTACTTTAACATTTATTCAATTAAGCATAATTTGCAAAGTAATCTTACTCTCGGCTAGTTGTTAAAAATATAATATGCCGCTTTTGAAATTAATTCCATTAAATTACATTTTTAGTGTTTTACTTGTGAATATTTTGATGTCGATAAACAAATTTCGTTATATTTTTTGGATGTGAATGAATTCATAATGCCTACAGGATCGTCAAAAAGAAACCCATTTTTTATTGGAATTTTACTGCTGTTTATTGTGCAAATTTGATGATTTTATTTTTATTTCCTTTTTTACTGTGAAAATTGACGTTTCTGTATTATAAGCCGTAAAACGCAAATAAAACGAGCCGCCTTCGAACCTGCAAGCAAAATAGGTAACACCGTCAAAAATACAACTAAAGTAAATCGTGCTATTTTTTGTCAGGGTGAAGTTGAATGTCTCATGTGTAAAAAAATATTGGTAATGATTATTATTATAAACGATAGATGTTATTTGTTGGCGGTAGTGATTAAGTGGTGTGATCTT
Source organism: Himalopsyche phryganea (assembly GCA_022494535.1). Classification (NCBI taxonomy): domain Eukaryota; kingdom Metazoa; phylum Arthropoda; class Insecta; order Trichoptera; family Rhyacophilidae; genus Himalopsyche; species Himalopsyche phryganea. The sequence continues at coordinate 176,755 of JAGVSL010000132.1, read as the reverse complement.
GAGGATGGTAACACTGATCAGTGTCTCAATAATCGAAAGTTTTATTTTGTGGTGTTGGCTTTTATTTTTAATTATATCATACTCCATGTTAGTCATCCTACCACCACCCGCTATGCGTATGCAGCTTATGTTTTACTGTCGATTTGCTCTTCGTGTCCTTAGATCGATGCAGAGCTTTACGAGACCAATTTATTAACCATGCTCTGTTGCGTTAAACAATAATGAGAAAAAGAATATATTATATGTCAGTAATGTTGGTATGAGCACTGTTTTATATAAACGTGAACAGCGTGCGTAATCATAACTCATTTGACATCGCGTTTTTTCAACAATGTGTGCCTTGACTCTGAATTGTCTGTAACATACCTTTTATATTCTCCGATTGACTCCCAATTTTTTAAAATCACAACATACAGAAAATGAACATTTTTCTCGTAAATTAAAACAATAGATTAGCTTAATCCATTAATTCTTCTTATTTGGGTAACCCTATATGTATTTTCCTGACTATCAATCGCATGTGAAAATTAATATCACAGCCTGTCAGCTTTACGATTTGATTTTTTGTACGGCCAATTTGGGCGATCACCAGTCAAAAAGAATTAACGACTAACAGAATTAAGCAGTGCGGGGTTTCAGCTAGCATCAATTGTTAAGGTGAATCCACACAAGCAATAATTCAATATTCAATTAAAAAATATCTATCATCACCATCGTACTTTTGTTTCATTCACGGTGACTTCTTATATCATATTTTGATCTCAAAGTCAATTAATTTATAGTTTACTTTGACCGGACGTATAAAATGATCAATATCTCAGAAATCGATCCACTGATGTTTATAGATAACGTAAGCAAGAGAATATTTGTATAGAGAGTATAACATAATTTTTACAGTACATTAAAATATGCATCTTTTCTGTGTTTGGTGATAATAATTATAATTTAATTTAAGACATCAACTAAGGATGCTTGATAGAATTTCAGTATCAAATTTGAATTGTGCTTTGCGAAATATTTTAAATTCATGAATGGAGTTTTTAATATAAATTTTTAGGTCAATACAATCCATATTCGTACCTGCTACTTCTAAAGTGAATTGAATTTTATCATCTAATGAGTTTAAAAAAAGTTTATAAATGTGTCTTTCAGTCCCATTAAATAAACAATGAATATCATCTACGTAACGGAACCAATAAACTATGTTTCTAATTTCTGTTTCACTGCTAAAAATTAGGTTTTCTAAATGGTTGCAAATCACTTGTTATTGGAGAACCATACCTTCAATGCGGATGATGGAGTTAAAATGTTGCATCAAAGCATGAGGGATCATAAATTATTTTATCAAGAAACTTCGGATATCAATAGAGCCCAGTTAAATTCCTTACCAATTTTGAACTGAATCTTCCAAACTCCCATATATGTTACCCTTTACGTGAGATGAGTCGGTAAAAAATAAACATAAATTAACAATCAAAATAATGAATTATAGATATTAATACATCCGATCATGGCCACTCTGTCAGAGATGTTAGTTTGAAATTGTGTAGGTAGTTCTTCGAATTGCATTTAAAAACCCCCTCTCTTCACCCGTAATGTGTATGTTGTGATTATTCCAGATGGTATTTTCTTAGACTACTGTTGTAAACTGTTTACTTGTGTCAGTTCGAGTTCATTCGAGTGCTCGAATGCCTGAAGATGCCGAAAGGCGAAACCAGGGTCGATTTGTGCCAAAACACATGGAAATGTACAAAATCTCAACAATTCAAATTTGATAATAATTATGAGATCTGTTTACTTATTGGAACGTATTAAAACCTCATCAGTGGATTAGTCATCAACCAGAAAATCTTTATTGTATACCAAGTCTCCAATTATCTGTATACAGATATGAATATAATAAGGCGTAAGAGTTTTCTTGTAATATACAAAATATGTGTATGTCTAACAGTAGCAGCTTGTGGCCACAAATATTTTTATTTGGTCAAGTCTGCAGGTCCTTTTTTCAGAATATAGTCACCAGATGGTACCTATATATATATAAGATTCTCTGTCTATATCTCGAGCTTTTCTCGAAATATAACATAACGTTGTATTCACGTTCAAAGATATTAACGAAAACTAGTTTTTAAACAGGTTCTTAACCTTCCTTAAGAGGAAGTTTAAGGATCAAAGGACGGAAGAAGGGTAGGATGTAGAATTTTAAGTAAGCTAATCCTTCTCATCACGCACCGGGTTCAAGCTTGGATAGGATGTGAGTAGATTCCTTTCTATCCACAACAGAAGTTTTTGCTTTATGATGCAATTTCTAAAATCCGTTAAAATAAATATAATCTATAGTTGCAAATTTGGGAATTGAAGACCTTAACACACAAGTAATTAAAAAGTCCAAGACAGATTATCGCTCGACTACAAAAATGGAAAATGTTTATTTAAATAAAATAGTATATCTTACAGTTGCGCACGAATCATATAATATTTATTTGATCCTAAAATAGCTTTTAATTGTTTAAAATAATTTATAAGAATAGAATATGAAATATTACATTCTATTTTTTACATAAAAATAATACATTTCTAAGAACATACCAATTCGACGAATTACCCGACGTTTTATGTGATACTTGCTTGAGAGGGAAACGGAGATCATTTTCAATCACGGCCAGGTAGCTAATGATAAGAAGCAATTTCATCTTGTTTTCTCTATCCTTTTATTGATAATGGAATATAGTGTATATCTACCTTAATGGATAAAAACAATGGCCGGCTTTAGAGATGCGATGTTTTCACGCGGATTTTTTCGACTGATTGTAATTGAAAGGGGATATTAGGCCGTCCGATTTTTTTTATTCGGGTAATAAAAGATTTATATTGTGAGTGACAGGCCTTGGTAGGAATATTCCAGAAATTAAAGTAGACTCAATTTTTTCCATCAGCTACAGTTGATTAATTTGAAAATTTTCTCAGGTTTTTTTGACATTATTGGATCTTGATGATTTATATAAAATTTGGTCGTTAACATCTGACAAAAAAAAATATTCGTGTCTTATTTAAAAATAAAACATCCCTTTAATTCAATTAGTTTCTATCGAAAATTTGATGATGCAATTATCATAAATACCCTACCTTATATTTTAAATTTCGGAAACTAAAATAATTATAAGGCTTACAAATAAATGCACTTTTGTTTAGATCATACTCACATTCATAAAAATAGTTTTCACTTATAGTATAAATACATTACACAAACCAAACCAGACCAACCCTAACATAACCCACTACAACTTCAGTCACTTTGTTCAAAGAATCCGTGACTAAGTGGAAACTATTAAAATAAAAGTTTGAGTGTACCAAGTGAATACTATCTAACACAAAGTCCAATTATTTATAACCCTAATTATAATAAGGTAAACATTTGTCGTCACTTCATCATCCAAACTATGTTTCAACGCATTTTAATTTATATAGCTTAGAATATATAGACAATTTATCATCTTACATCGTCTAATATATTCATATGATATTAAAAACGGTTCATATTTCAACGGTATAAAAAATGCTTAGAAGACTAGATTAAAATATTTATTGGTAGAACATTACTTTTAAAGCTATCGCATTAAAATTAGTAAGCCAAAATATTGTTGTGCACAGAATTTAAAGTCAACAAGCGATATATTTCAATTACGTCACGATATTAATGAATATTCAAAGCATGACATACAGTAAATTTAATAATCATTTATCGTCTTATTATCAATAACTTACCTGTGTTATAAAGCGTTAAGAGCTTTATTCTAGTAAACAGATGACTACGAGTTCAAGTCCCGATAAGGTTACATAAAATTAAGTTAAGTTATTTTAAAACACTTGGAAAATTTTCATTAGCTTGACTCTTTGTAAAATCTAGCACATTTAGAATTATTAGTTTTTATGCCAAATATTAAAATACAAAGATAGAGTAAAGATGTTAAATAAATCATTGGAAGCTATAGCTGTATTTTGTAGGTAATGATCCTATTCGCAAAGAAAAGATTGTTGTGTAAATCAGTTTTATTCAACCTGTGGTCTGCGGACCAGCACTGGTCAGTGAGAATTTATTGCCAGTCTACAAAGACTTTCACCCGATTACACCAGTACACGATTCGAGGAATTTCTACAGTCGCAACTAACTTCAATAAAAAATCGACGACACTTATTTTATCGCACTCGTGCGTGTTGTTTTTTTTGTTAATATTGTGTTGTTAAAATGAAGATCCATGTAGAGGTAACCTATGGATTATTAATCCTTTTTTTTAAGATATAAAATCCTCGTGAAAAAGAAAAGATGATCGAATTTGCTAACAAAAAAGCAACAACATACGTCAGACTTCGAGAAATGACTGTATGTATGTATGAATGTTTATCTGGTTGAAACTGGTCTGTAAAATATATTTCCCATTTTTACCGGGCCGTGGATGTTAAAAGGATGAAGAACACTGGTTTAATTATTTTAATTATAAACGTGTTAATGAACCAGAATGCAAAGATCTTCAATGCAAAAGGTACAAAGTGACTATGATGATCATTTTTTGTTTTATCTTAGGTCCTTCATTAATTCAACAAGCACAACAAGGCAGTGAACTCGCCATGCAACTCGAAAGCGCTGGAATAGGTGCTGGAGGGATTGGTGCAATGGCTGCAGCAGTAGGATCTCAGCAAGCGGGATATGTCCAACTTCTTGTGCAGCGTGAAGAAGAGAGCAGACAAGAAGTTGATAGACTAACAGCCGAGATAAGAGCCCTCAAACTGCAGCTTTTACAATTGACTGGTAAGCCATTTTATTTAATACAACTATAATATAAAATACTACTATTCAATTATATATACACATATGAATATTAATAAATTGTAAATTTTCTGGGAGACTGAAAAAGATGTGAGAATATTTTTGTGATAGTATTTTGATTTGTCTATAAGATTGATTATAAACCATTTTTGATCCTGCTGGATAAAGATTTCACAAGATTTTCTCTAAGTGACCTTTGCGATCATTAAACTCTCTGGGTTTCTACTTTGTTAGACACAATAAACAATGTTCGATAACTTGAAATATTACTTGAAAGAATCCGTGCACCATACATTATATTGTCAGATCCGTGGTGCAGTGGTCGACGTCGTTGGCTTCGGATACAAATCTCACGGGATTGAATCCCAATTTGGACAAATTCTTAAATTTTTCAATTTATTAATGGATTTCTGTTCGAAAACGTGAATGTTTGTGATGTTTGAAATTCCCTCCCACCTATATCCAATCCAAAAAATAGGGAGTAGCAAAAGCGATTAGTTTACCACTAGTCTTGTCCTGAGCCAATTCACTACTAAGTTCTTTGAGCTTGGCTGGTTAGTCGATAGGCCAACATGCAAATGTTGTGCTATAAAGCAGGATGCTGAACACTATGAAAGTGTCATTTAATGCATGAAGAAAGGGAAGAGCTGCGCAAGTCGGTCCAACCTTACATTGGACCGATTGGCCTCGTTGAATTCGTGGTTAATAACGAAAATTGCCAGGTCTTCAACAAATTTCGGCGTGATACGGACAACAAGTAGACTTTAACTTTTGAATTTTCCGCCCCACCCTCTCACCTTTTTTCTATTTTTTTTTTTGTAACAAAACATTGCGCCGGAAATTTGTATGAAGAATCAATATAATTTCTTGAAAAACACACTATATTTTTACAATCCTAACAAATTTTATGTTTATTATTAATAATTTTTCTCAAAAATGTTGATTTTATATTTACGATAGTGTTTGGTTAAGGCAATTTAACACTACGATGCATAATATTGCGTCGCAGGCAAAAAAAAAATATGTATAAATATAATATCTTGTAAAATTTGTACTACATTTTTCTTATTATTAAGCCAATTTCTTAAAAATAATCATTATTCAAGCTTAAAACAAATATTATACACAAACATGTTTCTATTCAAGTGTATAAAACTGGTTGTGTTAAAAAAAAAGAATTGTGCCAATAGAACATTTTCGTAATAAGGTTACAACTTAATAAATACACAATAAATCATAAAACAAGACATTGGGGATGATAAGAACTCGGCAAGTGGTACTAACGTAAATGTACTAATGTTGTATTTAATATTAAATATGTAGGGTCGCGCAGGTATGTTTTTCAAATATATAAAAAAATCTATGATTCATTAAAATATATTTTGTATTTATTATTAATCCGGAAACATAAAACAAATCAATAATTGTGAATCGATTTAGAACAAGACATTCAGTAGATTTTACTAAAATGATATTTTAAAAAATTATAGCAAATTAATTTTTATTCCCTTTGTTCTTAGTAAATCCTTCAGCAATATTATCAAAATCTATTTTATCTGCCAGTTGGTGTGCTATTGAAAGTATTTTTTAATCGAAAATTGCTCACTGTTGATATTAAATTGTTTTTTTATTAATTTTATTTTCGAAAAATTTCTTTCCCAGTTAGTAGCACAATTGCGAGGAAATAAATAAAAAGCATTCAAATATTTGCGACATTGAGGTTTCATTATTATTCTTAGATCCTACAGAAAAAGAAATATATTTTGTCAGCGAATCTCAAGGCATAACAATTCTTATTTGTTTATTACCTACATAATTTTCTACTCATTTTCAAAAATGACGCCCCTAGATAAGTATATTTTGTCAGTGAGTCACACATTAGATTCAAGAAAACATGATGAATGGAATATATTTTGCATTGAATATCTAAATTTAAAAAAATATTTATTTTTTACCGACAAAAATTTCTATTCATTTTCAAAAATGCCGCCCCCTGAAAAGTGCCGCCCGGGGAGAGCCGTCCCTCCCACCTCCCCCTTGCTACGCCGGTGTTACGTCACTGGATACTGCCATATAAAATTGACGGACGGCAAGGCATTCGTGGGTAGAGGAGGGCAAGGTAGTCCTATCCTAGCTCTATTTTTCTGTCCGTACTCTCATAAAAAAAAGAGAGGTTGAGCAACTGAGTAACAAGCAGTTCTCGTAGAAAAACTTCTGTTGAGATATTTCCATTTGAAAGCCATATACTCCAAATTAGGAGTGGACATGGTTAAAAAAATATTGTTTTTTTATTATTCATAAATGATTTTAATATCTAAATCTAAGCGAACTCCTTCCCTTCCGAACCCGAAAGCCTCACGTAATGAGAAAATATTTCATTTGTAAATCTGGTAATTTTATGAACATTGAGTGTAACTATGTTCAGTGCTAAATTTGAAAATGGAATTCTACAATTCACTCCCTTTGATATTATCCGTAATTTAATTTCTTGTCAAATTGAACGAAATTGAATAACCTTTCATTTAAAGTAGCTTTTAATCAAAATTCTTACACGCTATGTCGTACTTATATAGACATAGCTGGTTGTTCATAATTTACGAAATATCGAATACATCTTTGTTCAAAAATGCAATTAATTAACAAAATACTCCGAACCGAATATCCTTTGTGAAACATTCTCATTTGGTCTCTTTGTGAAATTAAAGTCGATATTAAAAAAATCTAATTAAATCTTTTGATAACATCAAACAAAGGAAAAGAAAAAAAAACACACTTTTATAATTAAAATAAGTCGAGTTTGTTTTTACAGAGGAGTGTAATCTGGTAATGGGGACTGAAGAAAAATGTATTTCAGAAGAGTAAGGAAAATTGCAATAGCCAATTAATTCGTACTAATGAATGACTTGCAATTTTATTTTATATTACAGTAGAGAGAAAAGAATTTTTAAATACTTACGAAAGAAAAAGGTTTTAACTAAATTTTTAATTATTTTCAGTGTTAATTTACTTGTATCGTCATCATTATCAGCCGTTGACGATTTACTGTACGATGAAAGAACCGTAAGGTTTTCATTTTGTATTTACATGTATCACTTAAATTTGATTCTCAATATCCATATATTCGATTGACTCGTATATCCAACAATATTTTTAAGTGATTTTTTCATTCTAAGTCACTGTTGAGGTTTGCGACTAGGGACTGCAACTATTCGTAAATCAAATACTAAAATTGAAAATATTCGAATATAGATGATAGTTTCTGAAGTATGCAAATATCATTAATATTCGATTTGAATAATTAAAAATACAACATTATATTATATACTAAAATAATAATTAAATTCTGTTTTAAAATTTGAAGAAAACGAACTCATTTATAATAACAATCACATTTATTCAAATTTTAAATCACTGATAAACATTTACTTTGTTAAGAATAAGATACCTACATCTAATAATAATTTAGGACTAAATCTTTTACCACTTCTGTCAAATCCCAGATACACATTCCAATGCCGTTTCATTGTATTACAATATTTAAAATTTGAAACTGCGTTGGATTACTCCAACGGTATTTATTCAATTACTGAAATTACGGCAAGTTTAAAGGGTTCTTTTAGCTTCGAGTCATTTGTCAAACTCAAGTATTATGATTTATGGTAAGATACTGAAAACACCCGAGTTGAATGAAGACAAAAAAACCATTACCTGTGGTATTCATTATTCTTCTTGAAATTGAAGATATTGTGATGTGATCATTACGAATAGTATTCGAATAGTTGCTCAAATATTCGAATATCAAATAGTTAAAAAAGGACCGGATATATTCAGATATTCGAGCTGAAATTTCTAGTCGCGACCGCCGCCTATCACAACAACACTGTTTATTCGACGATCCTTCGCCACTCGTTCTGCGCTCCGCTGCTCTGAGGGCTATCGGTAAGGAGACGCCCATGGCATCCTTCACATTTTCGCTACAGCGAGTCGGGATCCTTCCGCGTCCACTTTTGTGATGTATATATTCATCAATAAATCTTTTTACTGAAAAGACATTAAAATAAGTCAGACACCATTTCAGAAGTCATTTTCTCGCGATCAAATTTTATTTGAGGGAACGATTTAATTATGAATCTAGGTATTGAGTTCAAAATAGATATTCATTACTCAAATACCACACCAGATCAACTCGAGTAGAATAAAAATCACCACACAGACACCGGTGTCCAAGATCTCAAATGTTGAGAAATTGAACACGTGACCACTGGGGAAAAGCTTATACCATTGTACTTACTTAAACATAGAGATTGACATCTCTATCAATTACAAATACTGATGATTCACGGCAAAGATTTCTTTCACATGTTTATAAAGAGTAGAAATAACTTTTCATTCTTAAAAAATATTGGTACTTTGTATAGCAAAATTATCATAAATCCAAATTATCATATTAATTGGCGGTTATTATTGTTTGAGTTTCATGACTTTGCAATTTTATTTTAACCAAAAGTTGGGCGTATGACATTAAGAATGATCACTGTAAAATTCTTAATAATACCAATTGAAGGTAATATTTATGTCGCACATGAAAAACATTAGATGAAACCATCGTTTTTTAAAGATGTTGTACTCATGGTGTCACAATGAGTTACTTCGGCCTTTAAACCTTTAAATTATCTGTGAAGCAGGTCATACAAAAAAATTTCTTATTTGTAAATAGTTCTACATATAATTAAAAATTAAAAATACATTACAGTTTACGTCTTCTTTGTATAATTAATCATAATTTGAAAACCTCGTCAATTTTACCATCGAAAAATACAAAATTATAGTACAGTATAATATAATAACAATTAGAATAGTAAAGTAACAATCCGAGATTCATGACCGTACCGTATGCAATCGTTTTTTTTTCAAACAGCACCGAGATACGTCTCGAGCTTGTTCTGCTATGAAGAATTTCAATTTTTCCGTCTTTCGATTATTTCACATAGTATTTATTATTTCACGATGTATTTCAGGTTTTACACACAAAATATGACGCAAAATAATTACTTATTACTACATAAAACCATATTTCACTTTTTGAAATTGTCATTTCACTTTATAAATGCGTTTATATGACAAAACCCACACGGTAACGAAATTTAACAGCATGAGATCCAAAAGATTTTTAAATAGAGTTCCACTATAAACACAATGCAAAAGTACTTTTTTGAAACGGAGTAGCAACAAGAATTATAAATTAAATAGTTTGTTGAACAAAACTTCCATGTCCAGTTTGGAACTGTTTTATTTATCGATCTTTGAAATACGTTGGTTAAATAAAGTTTCTTAAGCACATAAAGGCATTTATTGTCATGAACACTTGCCGAGTTCTTATCATCCTTAATGTCTTGTTTTATGAAATATTGTATATTTATTAAGTTGTAAACTTATTACGAAAATGTTCTGTTAGCACAAATCTTTTTTTTAAAGACAACCAGTTGGATACGTCCGTGGCGCAGTTGGTAGCGTCGCTGGCTACGGTTACGGATGTCTCGAGATCAATTACCGATGCGGAAGGTTTTCATAGATTGACTTTTCAATTGATTTATGGATTTATGTTCGTAGTCTGAGTCCTCCCTCCCACCCATCCCATCCTCACGGGGCGTAGCGAGAGCGATTAGCTAACCACTAGTCCTGTCCTAGCCATATCCTTCTATCCCTACTCTCTTCGAAAAAAAAAGAGAGGTTGAGCAACTGAGTAACAAGCAGTTCTCGTACAAAAATTCTGTCAAAATACCTCCATTAGGAGACCATATGCTCCACATTAGGAGCGGACATGGAAAAAAAAAAGAAAAGTTGGATACACTTGAATAGGAGGAACATGTTTGTGTATAATACTCGTTTTAAGCTTGAATAATGATTATTTTTAAGAAATTGGCTTAATAATACGAATAATCTTTAAATTGCTATTTCGACCATTTTAATTCGCTTCACAATGAATTATATTTATTTAAGTAAATTGCCTAAGATAAAAAATTTTCATTATAATAGGATAAAATATCAAAGTTTTTAATTTGAGAGATTATCAACTGAGGGTGTTTAATGGAATTTCAATATCGAATTTGAATTGTTGAAATTTTATACATTTCTATGTATTTCGTCACCAACGACCCTGGTTTCGCCTTCATTGCCGGGATTAACCCAGGTGTCAATATAGTTTCTAGACTTGATAATAATTTGTCGTATTTTATCTTACAGATAAACGATACAAACTGTTTACTGTCTGTCAGTTTGAGTTCATTCGTGTATTTGAATGCCTGAAGATGCCGAAAGGCGAAACCCGGGTTGTTAGTGACGAAATACATGAAAATGTACAAAATTTCAACAATTCAAATTTGAAAGTATTTAGTTGAACAAAATTTTATTAGGTTGTTGATAGCTATTTCGGCTTAAATCTTTGTATGTTATTCTATTATAATTAAGTTTTACTAAGTAAATACCAATTCAATCAATATGTTTCATTCTAATAGATCTGAATAGAAAGTGACTATGCAGAATTCAATATTTAGTACTGTTAAAGAATATCTTTGAAATACTTTAATAATGAATTTTTGAAAACACAACTTAAGACAATAAACAACACACAATAGAAAAACAATAGTAAAGTTGTTATTATATTCTCATACGTTGTTTCAATGTAAAATTTAATTATTCATATGAATGGTAAAACAAAGAAACAACAAACACTTAAAGCCAGAAGCAAATATAATGGTAGATTCCTTTTATTTCACAAATTTGATATCTAAATTATTTTAAGTTCCACTGGGGCATAATAGTAAACCTATTTTGTTTACGCCGAAAACAGCAGTAGCGTTCCCATGCAATAACATCCTTTACAAGATTCCATCTCACATATTGTCTCTCAAATTTGTCACCGCGATTTGTCGGATGTAATCTGAAACACCTGGAGCGGCATCCGAGAGACGAGGGGTTGAGAATGTGAAGGGGTGACTGAGGCCAGAAAACTAATATCGCAAAGTAGTACTCGAGTAAAAGCCAAAAAGAATGGTGGCGCGTGATGTAAATCCAAAATGACACATCGACGATTTGCCCATAGCCTAATGTGACAATCTAAAGTGACGTGGTGTTTTTTAAGCCATACATATTGAAATAAATGCCTCTAACATCAACATATAAAAAATAAGTGAACGTGACGGGAGCCTTGTTTTCAAATATAAACCAGTCACCAAAAGTTTACTCCGTTTTATTCTATTTCTTTGACGTGACTGACAATTCTGAGACACACAAAAATTCGTCAGACTCACCTTCACAGTGACACTATTTTATTGCTATATTAGAGATAAACATAACATATTATTCTTCTAGAACTAAATAAATTGCTTTTTTACCTTAGTATAAATAGAACATCTGGCAAGGTACATCTAATAGCTCATCAATTTCAGTAGGATTTCTTGCTATTCCACTCTTGCTTTCAACTTTATCAGTTTTTTTAGACTTTTTGACTGTCGATGGAATCTCAAATTCTTCTACTTTCTTCATATATATTGCCTTCACAAAATTTGACTATAGATACAGTGTAAATTATAATTCATTTTGTAACTTATCACCTTTAATCTCAAATGTTTATATAACTCTGATAAAAGTTAGGGATCATTGAATTCCAAAGTCGACGACTAACTAATTGGCCGGGATATTTATAATAAAATATTATAAAATCACATTGTTTCAGGTGTACCTTTCAACAAAAAAAATGCCACAAGGATTATAGTCAAAATCTTAATTTGTTTTCATAATATCCATGTCTAATAGGTTCTTTATACCGATCGGTGTGTATTTTCGTATATTTCAGGCAACGGTGACGTAATACCAATAACACAATTGTATTTGATTTAATAAAATTCATGAATATGGAATATTTTGTACAATTTGCAATAAATATTGTATTGCGTTTAATAAATGTGTATATTTGCCGTCGCTAAGGCTATATCGAATCTATAATAGTAAAAATAATATGAAACTTTGTGACATTTTATTTTAACGCAGCTTTTAATGTTTTTATATAATTGACGAAAACTGTTACTTTTGACTTTTGGTAATTTAAATACTTAAATAATTAATTTATCTACGTCAGACATATGAAACTATTTCAAACGATAGCCCGACGCAATTTTAGTATGTTTAAAAGTATCATGAAAATTAAATTAATGAAACTTTAGACATGAGTAATGCTTTTTTTATTGGAAAACTTTTAATTGGCATTGAGTTTATACTGTAAAAATATTTAATTCCTGTTAATTAATAACGTGAACAACATCTGACATAGAATTTTGACTGTGAAAAGAAAACACTAGCAAATCTTCAAATGGGAAATTTTTATGTAACAACGGTATATTTATAATTTAAGACATCGACTGAGGGTACTTGATGGAATTTCAATATCAAATTTGATTTATTGAGATTTTGTAAACTTCCGTGTATTTTTGGAAGTGTACAAAATCTCAATAATTCAAATTTGCTATATTTATAGTTTATTTTACACCGTCTGGCTTATTCTTATTATCAAAAAAATTGACTGACATGAAAACGAAACTATAATGGTCATATATATAGGAAATAAATTGCATAAGGCGCACAACTTCTTTAAAAACAAATTATAACTTGACCATACGATGCTGTTTTGGCCAATTGATTTAACCATAAAAATACGAAAATGAGTTAATGATTGGATCTCATTTTAAAGACGACAGAGCAGATCTCGGCCAAATGATTAAAATTAGAAAAATATATTGACCACTTTTTGGAAGGTAAGTAGGTTGGTTTTGGATTTAAAAATTCTAACCCTCCCCCCACTTGATTTAAGCCACTATTGTATAGACACTCCCTCCGTATAATCCGGAATCTGCAAATATGAGAATTTATAGAAGTGAATTTCAAAGATTCCTAACTCAACTGACCATATAATCTTTTCGATGAAAAAAGTTTTTACTGTCTACTGAGCAATTTCAATTTCGAGGGCTAAATCAATTGGCCAAAACACTGTCGATGTAAAACTTGAACTAGTGCTACTTTTTATTGATTGAAATAATATATTCAATCAAAAATTAAAGATCAAAAAACGTAAGTGGTAATCACGTCCATTTTGGCTATTTCCATGAAATCAATTGATTTAGTAGAGATACAATATTCAATCACCCATGATCTAGGATTCTACTATTACTCAAACTCAGAGTAGACAAAGAATATTTGATATTTTAACCAAATTAAAATACACAAAACACGGCACAACAAGGCAAAGAAAGTAATATGTTTGATTAAAAAAAACTATCGACAAATTTTTGGGCGTTAATTAGATCAGGATTGAGTTGTCAAATACTCATAAAACATGTTCGCTTCTTGGTGACTTATAAAATAAATGATATTTATTGCAAGTGAATGAGTTATGTTTTTTGCTTAAAGAAAAGAATTAAGTTTTATTTTGTGAAAACTCCCTTGCAAACCGGTAAAGTTATGGTAATGTCTCTGACTCCAAACAGATGTTAAACATGGTGCTATGATTATTAATTAAAAACATTCCGCTAGAAAAAAGCCTGACCAAAAGTATTACTAACTGACAAGTTACCAACTACAAGACGATGTTGGTAACACGGTGGCAGCTTTACTCGACATCTTGCAGTTACGTAACAAACTTAATTAATTTGCAAGTCAGCGTTAATTTGTACTCTTGACCGCTGTCTGGACGCCACTGCGTACGTGATGGGAATTACAGAGTACGCTAACGTAGCGTTAATCACATTTTGCGAGCGCGATGCCTCCCCGGCGAGAAAAAAGCACGTCTTTGCTCTTTTTGGAGTTTTAAGCAACAGATTTTTAATGTAATTTGTTAAACTTAGGGCTAACTCGATGTAACTAAATGTAAACAAAGTAAAAATATATCTCATGTGAAGGAAAATACTTCTTTACATGTTATAAATAGTTAAGTATTTATAAATACTAAAACGTTTTCGAAAACAAAGCATATCAAAAGCATGATTCATTTATGTTTATTTGCAAATGAAATATATGTGTGGACATTTTTTTTATTCGTAAATTTTACAAATAATTTGGATACATTGTTTTCAAATAACGAGGCTCTAATTACTTTCTAAATAATTCATTTACATCAATATGAGAGAACATAAATCGAATAAAATATCGAAAATTTCTAATAAACTCGAATATTTATTACGCGGCTTCGAAATAAAAAATAAGAAAAACAAGTTCTTAGATCACACACTAATTTTTTTATTATAATAATTACATCTAATAAGTTGATTATAGAAAAACCAAAGCAAATATTTCTTAAACGTATGTATTGCCAGAGAGCGAAAATGGATATTTACATTTAAGTTTAATTTAATTAAAACTTCCTCCCACCTATCCAAACCTAAAAACGGGGCGTAGCAAGGCCGATTAGCTAACTACTGTTTCTGCCCCAGCCCTATTCTTCTATCCCTACTCTCTTTGAAAAAGAAAGGTTGTGCAACTGAGTAACATGCAGTTCTTGTAGAAAAACTTCTGTTAAGATACCTCCATTAGGAGTCCATAAGCTCAACATTGAGTTTGGACATGGTAAAAAAAAGTTTAATTAATTTCGGAAGTCATGTATTTGTGTTTAATTCATTTTATTTCAAAATATCAAAATATAACTACGAATAAATAATAATTAAATAACGTTTTAAATAATCCATGATAAGTAATTTATGTATTTAATTTATAGTGTAAAACTATAAACAAATTAGGACTGTAAAATTTCATTTCGCTCAAAACTTATTCAAATACATTTGAATCAAGAGTTGCTTGAATTTAGGTATAACGATCGATATAATTAAAATACTATCAAAAACACTATATGTCTTCATGAGATTTCAATTCAAGTTTGATTAAAACAGTTTTAGTTGTCTTGTATAAAATACGACGATTAGCAAACTTTATTAGTTTACATAAAGATATAATATTGGTTTACTAACAGTCCCCTACAAATAATATATTGCCGTGTAAACGTTACGATGTCTACGTTACTATACGCACATTAAAAGTTATTCAATTCCGATTGAACAAGCAGTTGCCTAAAGGCATCCACCATGACAAATAATAATTTATATCCGAAGTAATTCCTCAAACCAAACTAAGATAAACTGCCGCAAGTTTTGGTTGCCAACTTCAAGTTCGGCCTACTGTTCTACACCAGGGGTTGGCAATCATTTAAGACGCATGAGCCGCATAATTAGACAGCAAGCATTTCAATTAACGAGAGAAAAAAATGAAGGTAGTATAATTTTAGATTACCTATATAAATGAATTAAAAATATTAAAATATATTGGGGTGCGCAACTACAATATATACGATTAAAACAGACATGAAAATTAAACTGATTTGTTGGTAATTTGGCATTTTTTTTTCAAGTCAATTATGTCTTTTTCATAATATACTCAGGTGCGAACTTAAATCGATCCATGCAGATGTCCATCACTTAGTATGCTCTGGTTCTCGGGTCTTTGGTTTTTGATCCTTATTATACAATATCTCTTCAGAAAACAATGGCGTAGTTACCAATGTCATAATTTTCAAATTGTTATTTTGAACGTCCTAACTCTCAGTTGTACAAAAAGAATGTTGATTTATTATTAAAGGATATAATAAAAGCATATTCTGTCTCTGAAGATTTAATCTAAATAATATTTTGATGTCTAGAACCATTTTTCAAATGACAATCAATATATATATAAATATATCTATTAGTATTAGTATTTCGCGGCATACCATAAGCCAAAATACGTATATTTCATAAACAAAACTTACATTTTATTAATTTGTTTTTATTTGATGAATTTGAAATAGAATTTTTATATATTTTTTAATAAAAGCCAATTCAACCCTTTACCTTTTCAAAATGATGGGAGTGGTGCCAAGTAGCACATAATTATTTTTTTTGTTTGAAAATTAATAATTATAAAAAGATTGATATTTTTTCATAAAAAATGCGTATTTAAGGCTGTTGATTTAATAATGTGTATTATTTTGGTATATTCGTTCAATATTTGTAATAATTTCACTGGGAAATTTTTTTCTATCAACGCTTCACAGTAATGTGTAATTTGTAAAGAAGATATTTTCGTTTTACACACGAGACAGCTCCCATAACATCCATCATTGCAGTTGCACTATCCATGCAAGTTCTAATACAATAATTATTCCATTACATATATATCAAAATAATATAACATTTGCTTCAACGAAAATAATTTTATCAGATATCTTAGCAACCGATGGCTTTAATTTTTTTTCATAAAAATATTTAATTTTTTTCTCATTTTGACGCACTGCGCCCAGGCACACCTGAGATCGTCTCGCGGCGCACCGGTGTGCCGCGACACACTGATTTATGGAATTAGTTACTGACCAAATAATTAGTTGTCTTAATTTATTACATCAATTGACGGATTGTTTTTGGATATACTTTTACAAAGTGATGGTCCGAGCTTTACTTTTTACGATACTATCATAGTATTCTTAAATGAACGCTATCGACTTTAACACTTTATCATATAAATGTTTCAAATGCTTTTTTTTACTCAATATTTTTTCTAAATATAAATGATAGCAGGTATGGTATAGAATGACTTATACATTAATGGCACAATGTCGCTATCAATTATCTTTTAAAAATAATGAAAAGCTTAATATTATAGATTTCTATTTTTGTTTACTCTATTAATATTATAAAAAATGTGAAAGAGTTGACAAAATAGTAAGATTAGTCTTCTGTGAGCAAAACTAGGTTACGTGACTTTTTATAAACTTTTTAAAAGAACTATTTTAATGAATCAAATGATTTTTATACGATATTCCTTTTGCTATTTAACATATTAGATATACACATTTTAGTAATATTTTTTTTATGCATTATAAACAACCGCGTAATCTCTAAAATATGCGTGTAAACATGGTGCAGTTTCATATGCAGCGTAAACTAGTATGTACATTGTAAATGGATTGTTAGCTTATACTTCTACAACAATATTTTTTCATATTTCTAAAACGTCATGTTATACAAACTGGCTTACTCTAATTAATCTGTAATCCAACTAAAAGAGTATATCAATCACATTATTAATATGTATATTTGGAAACTTTACAAATTCTTCATTTTGAGATACTTACTTACACAGAATAATAATTATTATTATACTTCCGCCTAAGCGGTTTCGTATAAAATACAACTTAAACAGCAATCAATTTCTTGCCACAGACGGGTTTGCTGGTGATATATTACCAAACAGTTTGTTACTCTCGCTATTTCGCGGTTCCTTTCAGGTTTTACCAATCAAATAAAGGTTCAAAATTTTTTTGTTTCATTTTGTTCATTAATTTAATGGAATTCGAATTTATTTCAGAACTTCTAATCTGTTTAGAAATACAGTGGAATCTTTACCTTCGACACATCTTATACAGCATTTATTATTTAAATCAAGACACATTAAACATGGTTATTTTATACCGAAATAATGTTGTCGTATATCTAAATGATGTTAGTTTTGACGCTTTGTGTAAACTTTGATTGATTATAATTAGGTGTTGTAATACTAAACGAATGTATCAATATTACGAATACAAAAATAATAAAATCGCAAAAAAACAAAATTATGAACAATTGGGTTCACAAACCATTAACATTTTTTAAGCAACTTAATTATATTATTACCAACATTACTTCCGCCGCCAAATTGGGAACTAGAATTGTCAGTCTAGAATAAATTTCCCCAATTACCATTTTTTGTAAAAAAAAATATATTGTCTACTTTTAATAACCGTTGCTAAAATATCAGTTTTGGAATTTATTAAAATTTCAGTTTCCGTTGTGTATGGCAACGTTCCTAACACGACTGTGGCACTCTCACTAGCGGCCAAGTTGAATTGGTATATCTATATAGCTGTAATAGCGAATTCGCTATCAAGTACAACTTTTGCAAGAATCAATGTGCGATGTTCATTCTAAGACTCGAACTATTTCGTGAAGTTTAAGAGCAGAACGGAGAATGATTTCATGTTGGAAGAATTGGCATGATCCACGAATAAGTAATATAAAAAAAACACAAAAGGTATTGATTCTAAGTTTAAAGTAGTGATGTGAGAAGAGCGCCAGTTTTTTTGTTTATATTTTGTACTTAAAATCACCCGGCATAGCTATATAAGTATGTTTTATTACGTCATTGTGTAAATCGTAAAATTTAAAAAAACTCAACAAAACATTTGGTGACGAATTGTCATTAAGTATATAGTTATTCTGAAATGAGAAAACTTTTTCGTTTCTTACTTTACAAAACATATCTTTTTGTTGGCACGTGACCACTTTCTGATGTTAATCGATGCTTCATGTTGACAGTTTTTCTTTATAAATGTTATATGGGATAATAAAAACACATTTATAATACAAAAAATAAAGCAAAAGCCAACATGTCTCATTTTATTCCTCGTCTCTTTTTCCTGGAAGGTATCGATCTTCCCTTTCTTCTGAAAGTAACAAAAATAATATATCATATCGTATAAAAGAAAAATGAATAGTGTATAAATGAAGAAGGAAGATTCTGATGCCATAATAAATGTAACATAATAAATTGTGGCCTTTTACGGCAACGCTAAGAGGCTTTCGATGACCCAAAGATCCTTATTTATGGCTTATTTTTGTGTTTACCAAATTGAAGGTAGCATATATATCAGAGATGCTCAACCCGTTGATTGCGATCTCGCGATTGATAGTAACATTTTTTATACAGGATTTTCTTGTGACTGAATTTACAATTGATTGCAAGGACTCGTTTTATCTTATCGATTATTTAATTTTATGTCAGAATACGTAATTATACAAGAAACACACCTTCTTATTTTATACTATAGTTTATTGCATAATATTACAGATTTTCATTACGTTTATTTAAGATGTCCATAATTATGTGTAAATAAAAACAGGCTTAAATAAAAAAAGGTTTAAAGTCCCTGATATACAAAGTATCTTGAAATTGCACAAAAAAAGCCTAAGTATTTTCTTGTTATTGAAATAGTTTTAAATAGAAAAATGTATTTTAAAAAAACTTCATATATATTATATTGTTCTAAATTGGTATTCTTGGTAAAGGAAACTTGTTAAAAAATATGTATTTCTCAGATTTTGATATTGTTTAATTCATCTAATAAAGTTTGCTCCGAAATGAAGCATATGGATCTAAGCTAATCATTTAAAAACATTTGTTTAATTCACATTTGCTCTATATTCCTATAATGAAAAGTTCAGAATTAGTACAAAAAGTTTAAAAATTCACTTGATAGTGAGACAGATTAAGACCTGAAATTGTAAAATCTTTATATTATTATTTTCGTGGCATCATTTTTCTTGGAAAAAATTGTACGTGCGTCGTAGCAGTGACATAGAGGAAGGTGCGTTTTGCTATTTCCTTGCAAACGAATTTACATTTACTTCCTTTACCGGCGGGAAACGGAAATCCAATAAACAAGAAGAGGGCTTTAGAATAAAAATTCAGTGAGAGGTGCGTGGTTGTGTGTTGTACCGGATTTTTAATGTGACATCTAGGAAAACTATTAATAATCCCACAATTCTACATAAAAAAAACACATAAATTTTGACGCCTGTCTAAATTGGTGAGATAAAGGGAATTCGAAAAAGGCGTATGTCTAGTGAAAGTAAATAAATTGTGATTAGAACTCCTCTTTTATATATTTTTCAACCATGACTACTGCCAATTCGGAGCTAAATATGAAAAGACATGTTTTTACGGGAACTGGTAATTATTTAATCGTTTAATCTCTATTTTAGGAAAGGTAAAGCAGTAGGTTTAGAGCAATTAGTACTACGGAAATCGCTTTCAAAAAGCTACGTTTTTAGGATCGGATTAGAGGAAGAAAATGCAAATATCACAAACATCATTGCCTTTGTACAATCCACAAATCGACCGAAAACTCAATGTATGAAATATTCCGTACGTGAACACTACAATAGGACAAATACACAATATTGAACACTTCCCTGCAGGTCTAATAATTATTATCTCAAATAGAATTATTAATTAATAAATATTTTCCATGCGTATTTTACTATTTTTTGATGAATTCAAAATTATGTTGTAAGTATAAATAAGCAATCAACGCTGTCAACTTAAAATTATAATAAAAAAGTCACTCTTTAGCCAAACGGAACACTTCATACGACTAGCGTCATTGGAAATGTATGATACCTAACAGGCTGGCCGTCGTGGTCCTTCGGGAACCTTACGCTTAAAGTTCTTGTACTGCGGTCCCGGTTTAAAACCCATTATTCAACAATTTATATTAAACTTTAAAGCTGGGTAAATACATATTTAACTTAAAGTCCCCCTTACTTTATTCTAATATTTTTATCCAATCTAAGGGGACTGACTGACTTCGTCATATATATATATGAATAATATTTGAATACCCTGTAAGGAATCCATGCGATATTGAGAGTGGACATAGTTTTTTTCTTTTGTAGTAATTTTCTAAAATCTTAAAGTAACGAGCCAGGCTCGAACATTTTAGTTAGGGACTGGGCAAGTCTAAAATAAGCTAAGTAAGTTCTTCAAACTTACGCCAACATTACGAGCAATTCTGTTTAAGAATTGAACTTTTGTTAATGATTCAAAGGCAATCATTCTCGTATGGGGTTTTTTCTTAAATGTTTTCCCCACACAAAGCCTTCAGCTGACAGAATCTTTTAGATAGCAGTACGTAGCTAGCTTACATGCGGGAAAGGGATATAAAGACTTAGTCTGTACCCACCCTAGCACTGACTTTAGCCAGGAAACTAGGATCCCGCTTCGCGGACTCCACATAATAGTTTCAGTAGGAAAGTAGAGGTAGGAAAAAAAAAATTTTTGCTCATCGCGGGCATTATCAAATCATTTGGTTAACCAGTTAGGATAATTGAAAAAAATTTGGAATTTGTAAACAAAAATCTGTCTTATTTTGTAAATATAATTCCTTTTCATCAATAATTTACAGTTGACACGTTAAAAATTATATTGAACTGAACATTGGCATAACACAGTTTTGGTTAATAGTTGAAAAACATTATCATAAATAAGGTTATTTTTAAATTGTGATTGCTATACGATTAGGTTTATACAGTCTCAAACTGGGTGAAATCACTTATATATGACTTTATATTAAAATTTTGACAATCATAAAATCTTATTTAATATAAATATATTATTAGAAACAAGCGTACGGTATGCCGTAATGAGATTTAGGCAACGGTAAATGATTAACGATTTTTGCGAAATGAGAAAAAAAGCCTACGATACCCTCTTAATTACACTGAATCAGCACAAATTTGAGTCGCAAGTTACATGCTCAATTTTTTCATCAAATTACTGTTAAAATTGAAAAATTGTAGATACATTAACGCATACTAATATGAGTAAGTTATTGCACAAACAATACGATTTTATGTTGTAATAAAGTATATTTTTACTCGTAACATAAAAACGTTATGACATTTTTATTTTTCATGCTTTATTACTTTCAGTGTTTATTTTATTTTCATATTAAAACAATCATTATTCGGAACAAATAATTTTTAAGAAATAATTTAAGTACTTTGTCATAAATATTCCGATTTTAAAATCTGGCTTTTACTTTAGTATAGTATTCGTCGAGAAAACTTCATACACGCTGTTTACTTCACCACTATTTTCTTATCAATTAAAAATATTTTTTAAACTGAGACTTTTCAATCAGAAACAAAACAGTTGTCTTGAAAATGAAAAAAACAAATTGATTTTAGAGCCAGAATTATCTCTTCTGGCTTTAGATTTTTGAAGTATTTTTTTACCATGCCTACTTAAAACGTGTAGCGTTATGGCACTCAACTCAACAAAATTTATTGTACAAGAACTACGTGTTGCTCAATTCATCTGTCTTCATCTAAAAAGATAGCATTAGAAGAAGACCAGTAGCCGGTTTGCACTCAAAATAATTTCAATGTTTTTTCACATACTTTCCACATTTCAAAACGAATTCCTTAAAAGCACCCGTAGTAAACCTGCTTACTTTCATTTGCCAAAAATTCACATTACTTCATGCATCTTGTATTTTTAAGCAGAAAATTTGTATAACTTTGTTATAATTTGTAACATGATACCATTAAGGGCTCCTCGAGGAATGAGTTTTCAAATTACCAAATTTTAACACGACGCTTATGACGGTTGGATTACAAAATTTTAAATGAGTTTAGCAACACTGCGTCGTATTGTAATTTGTTAAATTGAGAAACTCCCTGGAGGCGTATAGTTTTTTTCGGTGTATCAAATTGGGTAGCATTTTATAATAATTTCATTTAATATTCATTCCAAACGGACGATTTTTATCATGAGTTTTTTCTAACATACACAATATAGACTTTGATTTAAATTTCTTGCTCATTCAATATCATATAAGAAATTAGGAGTGAACGAGTGTGTTTTTTTATATCACAAATAAAAAACGAATATACTAATTACAATATTAACAATCATTTGTCTATGAAGGGGGAGAAATATCAAAGGAAATTTATTTCTAAGAATACTTCTTCTAACCTTTATTATTTAACTGAGTATTTTATAATATTATTTGTCACTTTAAAGATATAAATTTACTGTCAATTCTTGTTGTAAATGTATTTTATTAAAAAGAACAAAATACATTTTTTGGTATAAATAAAAAGGTACTGCTTGCGATGAGCGAAACCAGTCGTGATATTTTAAAAAAATGTGAAATCAGTTGAAATCAAATAGCGCTTTATCATTTTAAATTATAATTTAATATTGGTAAATGTATTATTAAATTAAGCTTTTGTTTCACATTTCATTTACAAACCCAACCTATATAGACATTCTAAATGTATTAAACAATAGCATACCTGCGTATTTAATCACGTTCACATTGTGTTCTGCAAAGCCAATTCCGTTCTTGACAATTCATGATCAAAACATTTTCATTTAATCCATACAGATTTAGATATTCTCTAATTAATGTTTCAATACGGTTTGATGTGAATATTCATATTCATGCAGATTTCGAAATCATTTCAAATGGCTGGGAGGATACGCAATTCATATTGTCGCAGGAATTTAATATTCATTGGAATATTAAAAGAGCTTTTAATTTTATTAATCATATTATTCCTTTTTATAACTTTTTATATCCTAACTTATAGTATTTAATTAATTTGCAGTATCACGAATTTACAATATATAACATAATAACCGGTTGTTTTATAAGATACACCAGAGTTTCCAAAACTATATTCTGCGGAACGTGAAAAGATATTCTGCTAAAGCACGAAATGGTTTGTATGCAGCTACGGCTGCAAAAATGTTTAATATATTTTCTATGGATTCAGCGGTAACTCTGTGGAAGTTCATTTTTAATATAAAATTAAAATTGATGACTTAGTTATTCCACTTGGTTTATCACTAATGTGACGCATTTTGCATCTTTCATCTCAATCATCTTCAGACTAATTTAGTCTGAAAATGCTTCTTAAAGAGGTGAAATGCGTTACGTTAGTGATAAACCAAGTGGAATAACTAAGTTATCAATTTTAATTTTATATTAACGCCTAACATGTTTGATTTACTATTGATATAACGTTGTGTTCTATTGGAAGTTAAGTTTGGGAAACCCTGAGATAAACTATAAATATTTTGTCGTGAAGAAAAATTAATCAAGTCTTGAAGATACCGAATAGTTAAAAATGGAATTGTATAACAATAAATATATGTTTACCATTTTGATGGACGATATTATTAAAAAAAATTCTGTATGTATAATAATATGGTAGTGTTTTATTGTAAATTGCTATAGAATACTAATACAGTGTTTGATTTATTTCAACCACTCAATCATTTTATCTAGAAAAGTTAAGGATATAATTATAGGGTTAGAGAAGAAGTGGTAGTGAGCAAGTGTCTATATCTAAGGAAATACACTCTCACTATTTCCTGTTTATAGGGTTGGATTAGGGTGATTGTGAATAAATGTAAACGTCATTTATGAATCGATTAAAAAACAATTTATGGATGTGCCCAATCAGAGATTTTAGCACTTGGCTGTGCCACCAATTTATGTTGATATATTGTTTACCGCAAATCAATAACATCTTTTCCTTTTGATCGAACACCCCCGCATAATCCTCCACATCCTCTCAGTCAGAACAGTTTGTGACTCCAGGGCCCTAAGTAGATTACCACTTTAAAGGAGAGAAGCGCACAATGAGGCTTCTGTTGCGTACCCATTCAGATTGACAGATGGCTGGTTGATGCAAATCAAATGTCTGAAAGCTCCAGTACCCATTTGTGTATCAACGATTGTAGTCAAAATCTACGCATTATATAATGTACATTATTACACAATTCAATCTAAATAACTCATTTATCAACTCTTTTCCATCTTTGCATCGCATCAAGACAGAAGACGTTAAGTATATGACGTGTTTTGTGTGTCATAATATTTACTTGAAATACCAAATAAATGGTCCCCATAAATCACTCAATATATTATTTGAAAATAAAACTAATGACAGTATAGTTAAAATACATATTAAAGTGACCATGAATAATTATCAGATACTAGTGAGAACTCCCGTCATATATGACGGTATTAAAATTAAAATACTGAATGTCTAAAGATTCTCTTCTATATTTTCCATACTGTCCAAATGTTGTTGTTTGTTCGCCTCGAAATTCGCGTCACGTTGGAACTGTATGTATTGTTTATATAATCGCGGACGCTTATTTCATGAGAAAATTTCATTCATACATGTGCATATGATAATAATAAAACGTCTACATCTACGTCTACAGACTGATCTGGACTATTATATATAAGATTTAAAAATCATTTCTGTCAGTGTCCTTAATAATAATATCAACTCTCAACGAATAACTTAATAATTAGTTAGAAAAGTCGGTATATTAAAATAATTTTCATAATTTATCGTCGAAGAACATAATTTGATTACATCATTTTTAAGCTGAATTCTTTGACAAGTTCCTGCGGCTGAGTATGCCAATTTTATTCAAAGTCTTTCCGAAACTAACTGAGAGATAAATCCCTTCATTGTCAAAGCGAGCGATCCTGAACAGTATTAAGTCGTTCGGTCGGGTTCATCTCATTAAGACAAAATGTATCTCCTTAGATGCTCAGTTTCCCGCGACCGAAAAATGTCCGTACCGTTTAGATACGAACAAGATAACAGCTAATCCGCACTGTGACGCCCGTCTCTTGTTTAAACTTAATCTCCATCAATCCATTTATGTTAGGCGGATATCTAGCCGGCACATTTTGCGTGGGTTTCACATTTAAATGAATAAACCACAGTGGAAATTTAGTCTTTCAAATAGTGTTCGACACTTAAAAATTTATTTTCAACGGAGAGTTTTAAGTACAACACGATTCTAATAAATCTTTGCCACTGTTTTATTCAAAGAAGGAGTGAGTGGGATATGGTAGCTGACGGAAAACGGAACCAACTCGCGATATAAACTCAAAAAACTCACAAACACAGGTCTTAATTTTTCAATAACTTGACGGTATCAGAATCACTATAGTAAAAGAATTTTAAAAAATGGAAAGATAAATGTATCATGATTATCTTTGAAAATGCTTCTTAACCTTAATACAAAATGATATAAGAAAATTAACACATTATTTAAAAGCGCAAAAAAATCTTACCTTAAGAAGCGAAACAAATGTTTGACAACTAGTAGAAAAAATCGAATCAGTTGGTAGTAATCAACGTCGTTCGCTACGGTTACGGATGCCTCAGGTTCAAATTCTGGTACGGAGAGTTTCAAAAAAAATTTTTTCGTAACCTCGATGGATGTTGGGATATCTAAAATTTTCTCCATCAGATCCTGAAAACGTGACGTAGCTAGAGCGATTATCTAACCACTAGTACTGTCCTACCTCTATCCTTCTATCCTACTCATGTCGAAAAAGAGCAACTAAGTAATGAACTTTTCTCGTAGAAAACTTATGTTGAGATACTTTCATTAGGAGTACATATGCTCCACATTACGAGAGAACATGGTTAAAAAAAAATCAAGCTGTATTTATTAAGAAATCATTCTTAATTTTGTTGATAGTAGCATGCAATTATGAAACTATTTAAGTCACGTTATGGTAATGCAGATATATTTTTATCTTAATGTTTAATATTATGATATAACTGCTCCACGTTTTAACTCAAAACTATTATAAATAACTACTTTGAAACAATAGTTTATACTACCCAAATAATTTATAGTCGAGCCGTATTTATTCACCCCTATCTGCGTCCACATAAAATAAATAAAAACTATGTTGTCACATTAGGCGAAAATGTGTTACGTCGGAAAATTTCGGCGCTGCAAAGTGACGTCGCGGCACCTGGAAGTAATGTGCTTGAATCCCACCTCTATTTATTGTATTCATTCACAATGAAATTTACGGCTTATTTATATGCGCGAAATATCGTTATCGGCGAAATAAAAGGCGGTATTTTGCGGCTTTCGGGCTGTGATATATTTTTTTTCATTTTCGATAGGCAGATGATCATTGTTGCTGTCGGCGGTAAATTATTGATGATAGTTTTTATTTACATAAAAATACTTTATCATGCTGTTGATAAAAATGATCAAACAAAATGTTGCAATATAAATTAATATGAAAAAATCGTTTATTATCAACGAAATACAAATCGACCTAATATTTTTTATAATATTGGTTTTCTTTTCGCATCAAATGGTTTGTTGAATAATGTATGGAAAAACAAATAAGAAAATCATTTTGCTCATACATATATAACATTCAAAAATTATCCTTTGTAAATCACTCAATATTTATTTTCACAGGAATGATGTATATAATATGTATAAATTGAGAAATATTTTATCTTTCTATTTGTTTCAGACCATGATATTGAAATATATGTGGATCATTTGATCTCCTAATTGAGGTATCTCAACAAAAGTTTTTTTACGGGAACTACTTGTTATTCAATTGCTCATCATCTCTTTTTTGAAAAGAGTGGGTATAGGAGAATATAGCTTGGACAGGACTAGTGGTTGGTTATTCACTATCACTACACCCCGTTTTTAGGATCAGATGTGTGAGAGGAAATTTTTCGACATCACAAACGTCCACGTTTTTGAATAGAAATCCAAAAAAATCGATTTAAGAATCAATTTATGTCAGACCAAAAAAATGATTAAATACGATTCAGCACTTTTAAGGCAATAAACTATCCATTAGAATGAAAATATTTAAAATTGGGATAATTTTGATTATAATTTATAATTACTACAATCTTTCACAGCACCCTTAACCATTCTAACCACGAGCCGCCACTGATTGTAACTAAGATATTATTATGCATTATTTCAATCATATTGAATTAAAAAATGTCAGTAATATTTAAGCATAACTCAAGTTTAATTAAGTATTGAATAGAGTAAAGTAACTTATTGAAAACGAAAGATTTCAAAACACTAGTTTGCGATACCAAAGTAGTTATTCAATTTATTGTTCTAATAACCCTAAATCTGATATAAAGATAACAATTATGAACATTATAATTGCTCAATATCGCGTTTAAGCCTTGGACTATTATCCTTTCGCAAAATAAATTGCGGCGAGGAAACATCGAGACAAATCGTAGTATCGTAGCGTCGTAGAGTCGTCGTAGCATCGACAGCAAATTCTAATAAAAGAGCCCGCCAAACCGCACCAAGGGGTGGATATACAAAGCCAGAACACAATGTATATTGCCTTGCAATCTCAAACTGCTGCGCTCGACAGGGACACTGAAAAGTGGTTTGCATATATATTTTGCAACCAACCGTATGGAGATTTTGTTTAAAAATGATTTCTCTAAATCCATTTATATATATGAATTAATATTTGTGTATTGTTAGAATTTAAAAAAAAACTCAAAATGATACGTATTTAGAAAGTATCACAATCTAAATGAATCGCTTATTTTGTTTCTTCAAGTCATTATTATTAATTTCTTTAAAGAATATGCAGTAAGGGTAACATTTTTATTTATTAATAAACCAACACATGTTAGCTTTCGTATTTTCATCATTATATTGAAAAAAGTGGCTGAATTTTTTTTCCATGGAAAATCATAAGTAGTAATGAAAGATGCAACAAAACCTTAATATCGACAGCAACTTTCATAAATCACCATATTTATGTAATATGATATAAATATTCATTAAAATTTAAAGGTTTTCATTTCATTAATGTATCAATTCAGTCGATTTCTAATATATTTATTTTTGACCTTAAAAATCTGTGAACGATTAGGCTTACAGTGTTTTTATTTAGTGATGTTTTGGCACAATCTATACAAATAAAAACATTTTTTAGTTCGACGATTTTTTTAATAAAAAATCATTGCAATTAGTATTGAAAAAATATATTTAAATTCAAATTTGAGTTATTGAGATTTTGTACATTTCCATGTATTTTGTCACTAACGACACGGGTTTCGCCTTTCCGCATCTTCAGGTATTTGAGCACACAAGTGGGCTCAAACTAAATCAAAGACAGTTAATAACGATTATATACAAAATAAATAGGACAAATCTTATCGCTGCGTCTAAGAAATTATCATCTGGACTAGTGACCACCTTACGACTAAACAGAGGGGTGAGGGGGTTTTTGTTAAACGTAATTCCAAGAGATCCCAATTTCAAGTTAGGGTGACCATGGACCGATGTATTAATATGGGAAATTCATTACTTCGATTGTTAATTTATGTTTAGTTTTGATTGTTAATTCTTGTTTTATTTTTTACTGACTCATCTCACGTACAGGGTACAGTAGAGGAAAGTTTTTAAGATTCAGGAAATGTACGAAATCTCAATAACTCAAATTTGATATTGAAATTCCATCAAGCACCCTCAGTCGATGTTTTAAATTATAGAAAAAATATATGTTAAATATTTATTGAAATAAAATGTTACAAATAATACAAAGCAATATCTTCTTTTTTTATAACACAAAACTTATAATTTTGTTTGATCTTTTTGACATCTTAAATAATTTCATATGTAGACGTTAAACCTTAGTTATATGACAATAAAATAAATGTTTATATAATATAAATTAATTTCACTGAATAAACTTTTGAGCTTCTAGCTTTTAAGCTCACCTTGTCATATGCTCCAAGAAACTTTGCTAAAGGGTAGGTATATATATAATAGAAAGATAAAATATACCTCCGTAGATGGATAGGCCAATATGTAGTATCAGATAGGTAACTGAGAATGTGTTAGGCCTTACAAGTAGAAGGCTCTTATAAGCTCGCGTCAAGTCAGGTATTAAAAATATTTTACTGAAGACCTATTAAATAGCTCAACATGGCGTCCATGTAATAACTATTTGAATTTGAACAACAAACAACATATACATGGTAAGCGTGTATAAATAATTGTATGGTTATCTGAATTTAAAAGGAAAACAATCTCAGCTTTCATTTACTATACGTATAAATCGTTATCTAGTTATATACGTTTTACTTCTTAACTTCATCATAATTTAAGAGATATACAAATTATATTAAATATTACATTTGTGTATATATATATAAATAATTTTTCCACGAATATGTTATTTACCCCTTATCTCAAATATAAATTCAAGTCGTCTATATCGCCTAATTTACCAAGACAAAAATTAAGCCTGGGATGTTTTGAGCCCTATTAGAAGTTCAAGAAAATCTTGACCAATTAATTAAACAAAATACCAATTATTTTTACTTTCATTCATAATCATATCGATGGTTCAATTCCATACGACAATAAATCAAAAAAAATGTTTTGAGTTAAGTTAGTCATTATATTCGACACCGCTCTTCTACAGTTCCACAAAAGTACAGCTTGTAAAATGTACAGGTCTTCTCTCAAAAGGCAGATATTTGAGTATGAAAATCAGCAAAATTAAATAATTTCTCAATTCCATATACATACATATCGAAATACAGTATTGTGGAAATATATTTCTCTGAATCGTGGTGTACCATAAAAAATCAACATTTAATCCTAAAATAATAAACTATTGACCACCTATTTGAATAAAAAAGTAATACAAATAATAAGCTGTAAATTTTTTACGAGTCAGTTTAGATGAGTCAAAACTATTCGGCCATATCTCAAAATGTTGTATCATTATGGAACTAGGCCATCGAATATGTTTCCAAATAAGCGTTAAATAATATTTATTTTAATCTTAAATAGCATGTTGAGGTATATTAAAAATTGCAACGCATAGATCATAGCTAACCACGATTTTTTTTTTTAATAAATTAATTATGTACGTAAAAGTAAAAAACTTTTCACAACTTCAACGATTTCAGTTATGTTACTATTGGTATTATAAAATGAAAGTTTAAATATATTTTGTTATGGAATATAGAAGTA
Source organism: Himalopsyche phryganea (assembly GCA_022494535.1). Classification (NCBI taxonomy): domain Eukaryota; kingdom Metazoa; phylum Arthropoda; class Insecta; order Trichoptera; family Rhyacophilidae; genus Himalopsyche; species Himalopsyche phryganea. Next base: position 145,404 of record JAGVSL010000132.1, on the reverse strand, counting down.
AATTTATTGTTTTATTTTTTGTAATAAGTATAAAGCTATGTATGAATCTTTGTATAAGGCGATCGTTTTCCTGTTTATTTAAAAAATCATTTTTCTCATTGTTAATATTTATTACAACAGTATAACAGACCAGGCATTTCAAACCCCAGTTGGCGGAACAAGTACCTTTCTTCAGTAAGTTGAAGAGGGTTATATAACATAGGGGTATATTAAACCGCTTCAAGAGAATCTTATTCCTATCGAAGCATTCCAGCGTCACCGTGTTTTATTAGAACCATCACTATTTGTTTTCGGAATAAATATTGTAAATTTTGTTCCGTTGAAGGAAGTTAGTGAAATGTGAAAAAAGTTATAGTGATCTTTAAACAGTACGGTGTATGAGACGTAATAAGTTCAAGTATCGTCACCATACAGGTGTAAGTGTTAAATATTATTGTAAAATGAACATAACCGTTTTAAGAATTTTCAATCAATCATAAAACTTCATATTGCATTTACAGTTTTTTGATATTTGAAGGTTGATGTTGAACATTTTTTTCAGAAATATATCTATACATTTTTTGAAAATGTAATTAGCCACTTTTTCTTACAGTATACAAAATATTTTAAGTTATTCTTGACACCTTCTGTTGTATTATAAAATAAACGACTTTATTGGATTACAAATACTGATATTATTTTATTCATCGTCAAGTCTTTGATAAACGGGTTGAACTAATGATTATGACGTTGAATCAAATAATTATCGTTGTATTTAAAAAGGCAATGCAGCACTTTTCTTTGATATAAAAATGTATATGAAAACTGTTACTTATTATGTTTTGTATAATTTTAATGTTTCAGGAAACGGAGCACCAGCCAATCTGATATCTCAACCATTGTCTCCAGACACGTCTAACTTCAACGTCAACCTTAACACGTCATCATCGTCATTATCCCCAGGAAATGGAGAATGCGCCCAATACATCAGAAGACAAGTCTCATCATCAGAAATTCTTAGAGGACTTCCACTAAACAATGAATATGAACTGATTCCATTCAATCATTTTACATTCAGTAGAGTATACCCAATAGATTTGGGTCTTGGAAAGCGCGTAGTTGAAAAACCGATCGGTTTTAAAAGAAAAGACTTACTTGAAGCATTAGTGAAAGCGTTAGATACTCTCAATAAAAATTCAACTCAATCAACTAGTAATAAGAATGTAAAATATATGCTAGATGATTTTTTAGAAGGTTTATATAGATTAGAACCGACTACTGGTACGCAATACGAATTATACTTTAGAACTAAACTTGTAAAAAATAATAGCCACAATTCTGTGGACCATCATCATGTATCACAAATGTCCAGTTCGTATCATAATGTCAACGGATACACTAAAGTAACTCTGATGAGGCCATTTGCTCCTATTCAGCACATAGGAACAGAAACTTTGCCAATTGCCAGAGAGAAAGAATTAATTCATATTATACTACCGTTATCTGGTAGGACTACTACATTTCAAGGGTTCATGGATAAATTTGTTAAAATAGGACTGAAAAACGACAGGAAAGTCCTGTTGACGGTCGTTTATTTCGGTGAAGAAGGACTGTCAGAAGCCAGAGCTATCATGTCCAGGGTTCTGATGATGAGAAACAGCGGTGGTAGTGCCAATAATTTGAGACTTTTGGCACTGAATGAGACTTTTTCACGAGGAAAGGGATTGAGGGTTGGGGCTGAAAGAGCCTGGCCGGGACGTGAGGAGAGTGTTGATTCTTTGCTATTCATGTGTGACGTTGATATCGTCTTTAGTGCAAGATTCTTGGATAGGTGCCGATGGAATACGAAACCTGGACTGAAGGTTAGAAGCAATTAAAATTAAAATACAAATTTAAAATCAAACAACTCTTACGGTAGATTAGAGCTATGATGCTTTGGTGATATTTTTTTGATTTTTCACAACAATTAGCTTCACTATAAAGTTTCAATTTTATCAGATAATTTTTTTACCATTTATACGTTATATTTTTAATTTTAAAATTACTCATTTAAATCTTAATTATGAATACTTTGTTTCTAAATCTATTCATAGATGGCAAATCGTCAATCAGTCGTTCACGTCAATTCACGTGAACAAGAAGCGTAGATGTTGTCGCAAAAATTTTAACATTTGGTTACAAACTTATAAATAAAAACATAATTGTATTTATTATGATATTCAAAACTATGACCAAACAATTGAGTAAAATGAAAACTACACATCTTAACCCACTCGTTAATAGAATCGATGAAACTCTCCAGAGACGAGCGTGGCCATACATGGTCACAGTAAACACCATCGCCCATCTATATTCAGTCAGTTTTGCACCTTGTGTTTTCTCGTCGATATCTACTAAAAGCATTCACAATTTTTTAAAGTAAATTAATAATTTTATATGAAATGTTTTAAACATATCTTACATCTAATTTTTTTTGAATAGATTCTAAATAACACAGTATAAATAAAAATAAACTATTGAATATGTTTATATTTTAAAATGAATTTCGTTTTAAATCGAGCATAAAAAATAAAACAATAGTAATTTTCTTGTCTTGATATTGTCAACGTGCTTAACAATAAATGTTAAATATTAAAAAAATTTAAAACTATGAAGAGTTATGACTATATATTTGTTAGTTAATATAAATATGCTGGAAAATATTTCCCGTACAGAAAATAATAATAAAGAAGCAGGTGTATTATCAATTGTTTCATTAACGCTTGCGTAAAAATGTATTAACGTTAAAATATTGACAATGTATTAAAAAGATATAACAAATACGTAAAATAAAATGTTTGAACATTTTGGATACACTTTTTAAGAACATTTTTCATTCAGAAAAGAACATTTTTTATCGCTTATTCTCATTTTGAAAAAGAGTTGAACTTCGCAGTACACCAGCGCTTGATAAATAATGACCGAAAATTTCATTCAAACTTTGGCGACTTTATGTGACAGTAACTGTAAAATATTGAAGACATTCTTTGAAAGTAACAGTCTTCTCCATTTCGAAATAACATAATTACTTAATTAGTAGCATTTACTCCTTGAAAAACAAGAGATATTCTGAGATCTCCAATAATTTCTTAAATTTCTAAATAAAGTTCAATGATGGGGCCATAATTCATTGGATAATTTGTTTGTAACTGATTACAATACTTTTTATTAATTATTTAATTGTGTTCTCAATAAATAAAAGTCTTTCAATATTATTTAAGTCTGGCATATGTCATGGCCGATAAAATGTGATAAGTCCAGTGCACCGGCGCCAGACATTTTTCGTTAGGTCGTCTATCTATCTACCAGACCGCTGGTACTATTTTATAAGATGGCACTAAATAAGGCATCACTGATCATCACTGATCATGTATATTAAATTTACTAAACCATGATGGAAAAGGAATATATTATAGCAATCGACAGGATTGAATATAGATAAATAAAGTTCAACTCAAATTTATGCAGTCATAGGGCTCATTGTTTCTAAATAGAATATTTTGATATGCTACTTAGTTAAGTAACTTTTAATCTATTATTAACGTATTTTTAATATGCCATTATAATGTGAGCACACGCTATGGTGTTTATTGCCCACAGACGTTATTAAAATCGCAATATCATGCACAATTCATACAAACACCCATGCGTTGAAGAAGTAAGCCAAAGTATCTGAATAAAACAACCGTTTTTTTACAGAGATTTACTAAGACAGTAAAGTTTACACACCGACTCGGCGATAAAATATAAATTATACGTGTCGTTAAAATTCTGAGCCGTAAAAACCCGCCGTAAAATAAAACAACGGAGTCCTGCGTAATAATTTCCACGCCGGCAGTTTGTTGTGTCTTTAGCTGTTGCGGGGTGTTAAACTTGCCCGAAAATTAATATTCGTAGCATGTGGTTGGCAGCGGAAGGGTTAAGTTTTGGAACAAGAAAACATTAGATTGTGTGAAGACGTACACATTTTATGCATGTTTAAATGTATTTGAATTGTAAAAGAGAATTGTTTTCAATTATTGGGTAAAAATTACAATAAAACATTGAATATTTTCAATAAGGGTAACACCTGTTTTACATTTTTTCGATCTGTGATATGACACGCTTAAATCAGAAACCGATATCCGCATTGCAAACAATGTAATTACGTTGGATAGTTGGTTATTTCTATTGTATTGTATTTCCAATTAAAAAGAGTACACAATTCTTAATAAATCAGTCAACCAATAATTTCAATAAGTAAAATCCAAATAATATTGTACGTATCAATATTTGCTTGTAACTAATATATTTATTGGATTCCGTTTTTCACTGAGAGCTTATTTTTTTTTTCGTATGCTTTTTTGTTGGGTTTCACAAGTTATTTATCATTGCAAATTGTCAAAATGACTATTAATATATTATGTACGTTTTTGTTAGATTTTGATAAAATTTTGACATATCGGTTATTACTTTTCGTCAATTTTATAATAATTAAGTAGTTGTCGGCGCACTTGAAAAATTAGGATTTGAACGTAGACAATGCACGTAGGGGAGACATATTCTTTGAACTAATGATTATTTATAAAGAAGGCCCTGTAGAGGAATAAGCCCAGAGAACACGATTGTAAGGATTTTATCTTCAATGTACTACCTGAAAATATTTATTATCAAATAAATAAGACCGTCGTCATAATAAGTAACAGGTTTATACTTTAATGAAATTGCGACATTAGAGATGATCACTTTTATATCTATCAACACTTTTTTTTATACAAAATTTTTAAATTATCTATTATATGCCTACAACCCTCATAAAACTTGTTTAAATAAAATTAAAGAAAAATATTACGTTACTTTCAGTGGCGGCCGGTGACAGGAATATTAGGGAGTGCAAAAAAAGATTCACATATTTATGCAAGAAATCCATCCTCCACATATTGGATTTTGAAAGTACTATCAGACATATACGAAAATATAAGTCTGATATTGGCGATATCAACTGTTTCTCTTCACCAGGGTTTCCCAAAACTTTCCTGCGGATTAATTTCGACGGACCACCTTTTTTCTTTTTTTTGGGTAGGTAATATCAATATGAATTTGAGTACGTCTAAATTTGTTGCAGCCCTAGCAGCATATACAACCATTCCAGGTTGTCGCGGATGATAGTTTGGGAAACCTTGTCTGTCTTTAGTCGTGGTATTTCTCAAAATGAATTGATCCTTTTTAAATTTTAGAAGTAACACTCACTTTCGACGGAAGTCATCGATATTGTATAAATTATTTGTAATGGCTTAACGGTTTAGCTAAATACTACATGTATTTTTTATTCGTGAAGAGTTGAAGTATAGACAGGGCTCCAACGACATCGTAAAAATCTTCTCTGCTGTATAAGACGGTTAGTTCAATTTAAGTTTAAATTCCTCGGTGAAATCATATGTTAAGGTTACCGTCTTAATGTCTGCAATTGGAATAATTCTGTATTAAGCCGGAAATTTTTCGCATAAGTATTTTTTGGGGAAAGTAATTTGTAGAATTCAATATAGAAGAATATAAAAATATTAGAGGAAGGTGTATTACGAAACTGAACCAGATACACAGTTGAATATTATGGAATAGGTAAGGCCAGCCAGGTAGAAAACTCGAAACTATTCTATTTTAAATATTCAATAATATCTACACGGTATTATACACGATCATAGTTATAATTTTATAAATTGTATTCATCACTCCAAAAGTTATAATGGTAGGTAAATATTATTCTTATTGAAGAGCGTATAGTTAAAGAATCATATTGAAATTAAATGAGCTTACTACGCTTGTTCCACTGCTCTTTTTCATTCATACAAATGACTGTTACAGGCTTGTAAACGCAAACGTCAAATCGCTTCGGGTACGTTCGGGAATTTCCGCCAGGGGGATCAATGCTCAAAAACAGTCCATACAAAATCCCCCCTTCGCGTAGTTCATACTGTTGCAACGTCACAAATATGTCAAAATACATGGAACATTTCAGACGTCTAAGGAGTGCAAAAGAATTTATGCTCCTACCGCGTCATCGACCGACTTTCATGCGTATTCTGAATCGACGCAGAATACGTTTGCTAGTCGTGTTTATTGATCATCGTTTCCTCCAATATTTTCCTATGGGAAACACGAGGAAAATTTAAAATTAGTGAATTGGTATAATTATTATATTTGAATATCGTTTATTAATGGAATATTTTGATGGGACTTATTGGAGTGCAGTGCACCCTTTGCTCCTTTACAAGAGCCGTCCCTGGTTACTTTATCAAACTTTTGCACAATAAACTACAGCAAAGTAGACTTTCTACCACCCCGTCCTATTTATAGTAGTGTACATTAGTATTATTATAGAGAATGTGTGTGTGTGTGTGTAAGAAATAATGGTGATAGGTGGGACAACCACCTGATGTATAATGTTTCTAGTTCAAAATATTTTTCATAAATTTAACTACTCTTTTTTTTAAATCGTACGCTTAATATTATTTTGTGACCATCTTGAACATCCATGTTTCTCTAACCATAGATTTCATTTGTAGAAAAACGAAGCTACAAATACTTACATATTTTGAAAACATTGACATTTTTCACCGATTCATTACGTTTCATATGGTATTTTTATAATTGAGGCGTTCAAAAGCAAAAACCGATATGTCCACTTTGCAATATTTGAAGTAAACGAAGTTTTTGTGTTTCACGAAAAATTTCAAGTTTTATTTTTTTCATCTTACCTATTGCATTTTCAATTAAAAAAACAAAGCATATTTTTAGTAGCTAGTCAACCACTAATTGCAACAAATATAAGTGAAATAAAATTGGACATATCGGCATTTGATTGATACTACTAAACTTATAAGATTCTGCATGTCATTAAAAGCTTTAACATTTTTTTTCACGTGCCTTTATCATGTGTTGCAATTTATTTCTCATTATGTAAATATTGTGTGAAATGATTTTTGGTACATGTACGTATTTAGTGTTCAATTTTGACAAAACGTGAACTTATCGGTTTTTGCTTTTCAATGCCCCCAATTATTCATTGAAACTGATTATTTTTTATAAATTTATTAAGTCGGGAGAACTCTTGAAAATTAAAAAAATTAATAAACAAATAATTTACGTACATACTATTTTTTATGATTACCTCTATAAAAAAATACTTTCGCCTCGTTTTGCCGAAAAGCTTTTTCTACAGAATTAAAGTCCACTCCAGTATTTATTTTTCCCCTTAACTTTTACTGTTTGACTTGATGTCGTGAGAATAATGGATGAAAATTAAGACCGTATTAACGTTCAAGCTAATTTTTCCATGTTCTTCATGGTTTTATTACGAGGTTATCTTTTTTATTAACACGAAAGGTGTACAATTCGAGAGCGTGCCTCGAGAAAGTCATTCCGAAACTCGCTTTTAAGGCATTATCATAAGATTTTAGTCGATAATTATTTTAAATGTTGTAGGTCAATGCTGTTTGGCCACGGAATGAAATAATGGACACATATTTTCTTTATTTCCATAACGGAAGTAAAATGTATTTTTATTATTTTGTGCTAATTTAGCGCGGAAAAAATACTGAAATAACTATAGTGTGCAAAATATTAATTTACCAATCGTATAATTGTGTTATGAATTAATGTTGTTTTGGACATTAAGGAGATTATTGCTTTGGTTATGTCCATTAATTTACAGATTCTCAATTTGCGAGCCAACTCTTAAATAATTACACAACATAATTTCTAATTTATCCCCGGTATTACTAAATTTGTGTGATAAGAGCCTCAGGCTAAATTTCTTAGAACAACTAAAAATTAATACATAAAATCAACACAATAATCTCCTTACTGACAAAACAAACATTAATTCATCACTTTTAATTAAACCACTGCAAGTAATTCACGCAATTAAGCATAATTAATAAAATCCCAATGCACTTATTTTAAAGATTAATTAATAACACCACATTAGCTCTTTTCCAAAAACAAAATTAGTAGTTTGAATAATTTAATCTAAATGATGTTTGAATACATGAACTGACTAAAATTGTCTATTTCTTCTAAAAGTATATATAGCTAAGCTAAAATAAGTTTATGTATAGTTCTGACGAAGACGTTAATCCGAAATAGCTGTCAAGTACCTAATAAAATTTTGTAGAACCAAATATGTTTATATTCGACCCTATTATAAATTCGGCATCCGTGGCGCAGTTGGTTTCGTCTCTGGCTACGGTTACGGATGTCTCGGGTTCAATTCCCGGTGCGGACGGTTTTCATAGATTGATCTTTCAATCGGTTTATGGATTTCTGTACGTAGTCTGAGTCCTCCCTCCCACCAATCCCATCCTCACGGGGCGTAACGAGAGCGATTAGCTAACCACTAGTCCTTTCATAGCCCTATCCTTCTATCCCTACTCTCTTCGAAAAAGAAAAGAGAGGTTGAGCAACTGATTGACAAGCAGTTCTCGTAGAAAAAATTCTGTCAAGATACCTCCATTAGGAGACCATATGCTCCACATTGGGAGTGGACATGGAAAAAAAAAATTATAAATTTTTCTCCTTGAATACTAGTTGTGTATACCAGGTAGGAACAGGTATTATTATAAATTAGTAGGACGCCAGTCATAGATGACGGTATTAAAATTGAAAAACTGAATGTCTGAGGTAGCCAGTATAAATAAATGTATTGTTGTATGTTGTGTGTATTGCTTGAAGAACTTCATGGCAAAAACATTTTCGCATACTAATTTTTATGAAATAGGGGTATATATCCATTACAAATGCATTGTCGTAAATTGGAATAAATCATTGAATGTAATCATTCAGTTGAAAAAATATTTGCAACGTTAATCTTCGACTCATTGTTATTGTTATAATTTAAGACATCGACTGAGGGTGATTGATGGAATTTCAATATCAAATTTGGATTATTGAGATTTTGTACACTTCCATGTATTTTGTCACTAACGATCCGGGTTTCGCCTTTCGACATCTTCAGGCATTCGAGCGCACGAATGGACTCGAACTGACAGACAGTAAACAGTGTCTAACGTTTATTTAGAATAATTTAAGATAATTTAATTTAAGACATCGACTGAGGGTGCTTGATGGAATTTCAATATTAAATTTGGATTATTGAGATTTTGTACACTTCCATGTATTTTGTCACTAACGACCCGGGTTTCGCCTTTCGGCATCTTCAGGCATTCGAGCACACGAATGGACTCGAACTGAGCATTCTGAGTCCATTCGTGTGCTCGAATGCCTGAAGATGCCGAAAGGCGAAACCCGGGTCGTTAGTGACAAAATACATGGAAGTGTACAAAATCTCAATAATCCAAATTTAAGTTTATATAGAAGATATAAATGCGACAAATATTATTTACGAGATAAAATATTATACGTCTGGGATCCACACTGATACTTGAGTGAGCATTTCGAGAATCGCCTTGATCCTTATTTTGTAAACAACACATTAACAGAGTGGCAAATTGCCGCTTTCCAACTACTTTTAGAATTACCAGTGATTTTACAATTATAATAGCATTGTGGGTTTCGACGGGATGCAATTCGACGAAAGGGTAAATATATACAATCATTCCACGTTTAGTGACATCTGTTAGGTGTTTCAACGTATAGGATACAGTAACGGAGAATTAGAGAGGTTCAGCTGCTCGTTCAGAATTGGCAAGGAATTTAACTAGGCTCTATTGATTTCCAAAATTTCTTGATAAAATAATTTATGATCCCCCATGTTTTAATGTAACAGTTTAACCCTATCATCCGTTCTCCATTAGCAAGTGATTTGCGAATGTCAAAGTATCTTTTTTTAATGTAAAGGCAGCTAAATGTTCTGATACCTTTATATCAAATGTAAGTGTGGTTTTACCCACATGGAAATGTTGGCAATCACTGCATTGTAATTTATAAATACCAGATTTGTCCTTAAAGTGGACTCTATCTTTATTGTTAATAAGTAATTTACCTAGAGAATTTTTGCAATAGAACGCCGGTCTCGCTGATAGTGTTAGACCGGCGTTCTATTATTGGGTGTGTTTATGTGCATTGCATCACATACCTACATGTGATATACGATAATAATATAACGCGAGACCGGTTTGGGCTATTATATATATGATTATATCAATAAGGTAAAGGTGTCAAAGTATTTATTTCTATAAGCATTACAATATTTAGTTTATAGCTATTTTGATTTCACACTATCGTCAAAAATATGGTCTGGTCTAGTTTTGACAATAGCGTGATGTTTTTGTCGAACTAAATATTTTTTTAAATTTATTTCAATATAATTCGAGCACATAAAATTACATCATCAATATCACCAGTTTTCATCATCGATCTAATTCTGAATAAAAGTCTATCAAAATTTTCATTTTCCCAGTGTTTTTAAGATAATATTTTTGCGTTTCAGTACCACTGAATTACTTATTTTTGGTCACAGGTAGACAACGCATCTAAAAAATATTACGTAGCTCATTTTCTGTATGACAGTCAAATGCAGATTCTTTTAACAACATTAGTGATTTATTTTAATTTACTGTTACAAAGGAAAGAAAAATCATTATTTTGTATTCTATCTGAAAATAAATTCTATTTTTTCCCATCCTTTCAATCTGTTCAATTTAATTATGTCACATATCGTACCATCTATCATAGTGAAAGATATCAAATTAAATAATTCATTAACTTTGCATACTTCTAATACCAACGTTTATTTTCTTCTTATTTCAGGTGTACTATCCAGTAGTTTTTAGTCTTTATAACCCCCACGTGGTGTATACTCTGCAAGGTCGAGAAGTGCCTCCTGAAACTGACCAGCTTCTCATCTCTAGGGATACAGGATTCTGGAGAGACTTTGGTTATGGAATGACATGCCAATACAGGTAAAAATCCTTGTTCAGTTTTTTTTAATGTTTTTTAAATATATCTCATTTCTGTTAACAAACTGATATTAGCTGTAGAAAATAGTTGGTCCATTTTTTTGTTGGTAAAAATAACAACAATATTACGTTTTTAAATACTATACAGAATACTGCAACCATATTCTTTAATAGGGATTTGAATTGCTTTCATGAAGTAAACAAATGTAAAAATTAAGTGATTTGATTATAATAATTAGGTCACAGAAAAACTTTATACAATAGTGCTTCCCAAACTTTTTCATTCCACGACCCAAAAAATTACATAAAAAAACCACAGCTCCCTACCCCGAAAACTAAATTTATTTAGTTACTAAAAGCTTTATTTGAAATTATGTATTTATATACATACACCTGAATTCTAAAATTGCCGTAAAGATGACATTTTAGTAAAAATATGAATGATGAGTTTTTATATAACAAATATATAAGCAGTTCTACTGGAACATTCTGCAGCCCCCAGTTGAAGCCCTACAGCCCTCCAAGGTGCCGCCAACCATAGTTTGGGAAATACTGATAAAGATCATCAATCTAAGCAAATTTTCTTTTTATTGTATTTATTAAATTAATGATGTCTATTTTATTTATTTATTGTAAATTTAAAAAAATTGAAATGCATGGCATTACAGCTGACGCCAATGCGCCATGCATTCCACAAACATAATAACAGTAACAACAATAATAATAATTATTAAAAACAGTACTACTAATAAAAACAATAATGAAAATAAAAACATTTTTTTTTTAAATTACTAAATAATAAAAAAAGACATTATTAATTTAAAAGGAAAAAATATTTAGTGAACAATACCCATAGTTTAGTGTTGAAAATATCCAGCTCTCTAGGCAGTGCATTAATCATCCGAACGGCTCTGGCAACTGGTGACTCGAATGACCGACGCGAAGAACAAGTTTTAAGAATAAAAATTGTCTGGATATGGTTTCGGCCACGTAGATAACAATTAGGAGCATGTAAATTAATAGACATGAGAATTTCAGGATTATAAACTCGTCCCTGAAGAAGAAGAGAGAAATGCTTTAGAATCGAAAACGATCTTCGTGCTTCAAGAGAGTGAAAAGATAGCATTCCTAAAAGAAATTTAGTTGGGTAATACTCTTTTAGGGAACTATTAAAAGGAAAATATTTAAATTTTTTGAAATAGAAATATCGTAGAAATTTCTTATGAACTCGCTCCAATTTCAACTTGTAGGAATTTTCATATGGACTCCAGATAATAGATCCATATTCAAGCGTACTGAGAACCAAGGAAATGTATAGAGTGCGAAACACAGTTGGGTTTTCGAATGGTTTACTTTGCCTAACTATAAACCCGAGAAGTTTGCTAGCACGCAAAGCAACGGAATTAATATGTGAATGAAATGTGAAAGAAGAGTCAAACGTTATACCGAGATCAACAATTTCAGATAAACGCTGTAAAGTATTATTCGATATCACATAATTATATTTAATAGGCAATCTTGAGCGAGAGAAAGAAATGCAAAAGCATTTCGAAAAGTTGAAGTCAAGTTTGTTTTTTATAGACCAATTTAAAATCGAGTCTATATTATGTTGCAGAATAGTACAATCAGACTCCTTCTTGATAGTTAAAAACAGTTTTAGGTCATCTGCAAAGAGCAGATACTTTATTCCACTCATGCTTTCCACAATATCATTAATAAAAATAAGAAATAAAATTGGACCGAGATTCGATCCCTGTGGTACTCCAGAATATGTTGGAAAAATATTTGATGCGCATCCAGCGTATTCAACATATTGTCGTCGTTTTGACAAATAAGAAACAAAAAATTTAATTAACTTATTTGAGCTTCCTATAGCACTTAATTTATTTATCAGAATATCGTGATCGACACTATCAAATGCTTTCGAAATATCCGTGTAAATAACATCAACCTGACAATGGGAATCCAAAGATTTTGATATATACTCACTATACACCATTAGATTGGTGATAGTTGAGCGCGCTGATCTAAAACCATGTTGGGAATCAGTTAACTGACAGTCAATTAATGTCGTCATTCTTAAAGTGAAAATAGTTTCAAGAAATAGACAATTTAAAATATGGACTCAGCTTTGAAATCACATTCTTTATCTAGATGTAACTTTTAAATCAGTTTTTATTTCACATCTCGCCTGTCATTTTTATACGTGTCACGGCAATATTTCACAAAATAATGGATTGTCATATCGATAGTAACAGATCGAATCACAAGATGGCAGACTCGGCATGCTTCGGTCGGAGCGGTAATGTTAATTTAACCGTGAAATGACGCTGATAATCCATCAAGGCAGGGTCAGATCTTTGTCAGGCTGGGATTGGAGCGAAACCGCTTTCTTGACAATCTTCGCGATCCCCTTTCACGGGCTTTGTCATAAATCTTAGATGTGCCACACAAAGGGTGTTAATCTTGCTTTTACGTTTCGTTTATTTCACTATATTTGTCTGCTACAAGAAGCAGCTACTTCTTAAACTATGTATTCACTTTATGATGTTAACGATAAATTCTTCGCGAACGGGCATTATATTTATTAAAATAACACATATTTCTGTATCAGTTCCACAATTTTATCAAATAATCAGATCGCGATTCTCATCGCAAGTTATTTCAAATAATAAAAACTACAATTATGAAATTTCCAAAACTAAATTTTTGATATTTTCGTTACTTATACGTTATTTTAAAACATTCGGCGAAAATTCTTAAATTACATAATTTCACAGAAATTCACTTAGTCCCATTAGTTACTGACAAAATATCAGGCAGCATTTTTTAGTAGGTTACTTCATTTTATAAATCAAAAGGCATATTAAAAACATAAATAATGTATGTCAGTAAACTAAAAAAATCAAAATAATTTATATTACAAAAATTGACTGTAATCATTTGCTTAATCTCCCTTTCCAAAGAAGTGAAGACAGGATAAGGTGAAAAATCGATTTGACTTCATTTTTCTTTCATTTTCCGGCAGTTAGCTTGATAAGGTTGGGTTATTATAAATCCTTTTGTCCTATTAAATGACAACACACTTTTTACATTTCAAAATTACATTTTCGTTTTATTGTCAGTCATATACATTATAAACATTAACCCGTTTTTATAAGTCAGACAGTTAAACAAAGACATGTTCACGTCCTGTCATATCAACTGTAATAAATCGTTCAAAAATATATTTTTTAATTTTATATCAACCAATACAAATTGTCACTATCGATTCACCCAGTATTTCGGTTTCCAATAATAAACATGCAGTTCATCTAAATACTTCGGTATCAAAGTCTGACAAACGTCACAAAAGTCATGTTTTTATTGTTTGCGGTAGTGCAAGTGATGCTCTTTTTAAAAAACATCAGAACTCGAAGGTTTCAAGTAGATTTTTGAGTTTAAAGTTCATATATAGTTTTAAAAGTGAACAATCAACATCGGACATATACATATTGACCAATCACAGAGCTAAAGTTATGGTTGCTGGGTTTGACGCAGTGTGGAATATGTATGCAATGAAAAATCACTTCTGCTGTACATTTTCATACATAGTTTATGTTCCACTTTGACACCAATGTACTCGTCTATTCCATTTAAAAATGGAGCCAATTGTTAAAAAGTAAACCGTCCATAAAAGTGATTAAACTGTTTTTAATATCCAATTTAAAAAATATTTCAAATTCAAAAACTAAACTCATAGTGTGTGTGGTCAAATAATAATAAAGCATCATTAAGTAATAATTTGGATGTCGTTTATATATTGCAATGGTAAAGTCATCCTGTATCTCTGCCTATCTTAGACGGGTCATCCATACAATAGCTGATAACACAGTACGCCTGAATGGATATAAAAATTGTCTTCGATATTACATTTAGATTATAAAATGTGTCGGTATCTACTTCTAATAATCCGATGCCTTCGTCTATAAAGATACAATATCTACTTAGTTTTATATAAAACTATAAAAAGCTTCCCGTTTTAATTTATGACACTTCTAAATAGCAGCATCGTGTATTTTTTTTAAAAATAATAGCCGTTTAATATGATATTCTGTAATACGTGAATCATAATTTATGATAATCTCAAAGGGCTTAACAAATTTGAAGCTTATTTGACAGTGACAGTGATATATGGATGTACACTTTTATCGTGTTAACTTTCAATGCTTGGTAGAAAAACATTTTATTTATAAGTAAAACACATACTGATTTCACAATAAAATCAAACATCCAAGACCAACGCAAGATTACGAACAAAATCTGATTGATAGATTTTTACACTTTCATTCGTTAAATTGATTAAAGCGTCTTACTAGAAGACAAAATATTCCACAACATAGAGTCTACGTGACGCTGCAACGATGCCCGCTGTTCCGCAATGTTGGGTCAGATGTTAGCGAGTGTACATTTGTGATTTCAACAATAAACTTATTTATTACAGAAAATTATAAATCAACTAGATATGACAGAATGCTTTTACTGGGTGATAAGTTTCACGTCTATAATATCATAAATGTGTAACGTGAGTCTCGGATTAACATTCCCATTTTTATAGTTTAGAGATAATTGTAAAAATCTTTGTCAAATATATCATGTTTTCATAATCATTACTTTTTTTTCAATTTAAAATGCTTCAAACTCATTAAAACTCGTAACGTCATAATTTTATAGACTTAAAATAAGTTTTATATTGAAAAAAGTACATTCATAATTCATTTTGTCTAGAAATTGACCAACATAACATTTCTGCGACAGCTGACGTGAGCCCTGGTGTATACAAGCAAAATGTTCTACGGCATTGCATCGCCGTAGATGTCTCGCGTAAATCTTGTTCGTTACAATAACTAATTACTCTCAAAAAGTTAACGAGAAAAACGATTTGGTAAACATTTCACATAGCAATACAAATTTTTATTAGAGCTAGTCAATATTTGAAGTAAAGGAAATACATTTATTTCTAATAGTATTAAATTACATACTCATTTTTCTATAAAAACAACGTTAAAAGCAAAAGCTTTCCGGTATAAAAAAAAAAGCGTTGTAATGGGACTTTCACCAATTACCTATTTATGGAGTTTTTCAAAGCACCCAAAACTTCCTTCTCAATCCTTCCGCTACAAAATAACAACATACCCAGAGATTCGTAACATTTTTATTAAATAAATAATATTTTCATAAAACACATAATGTAATGGATAAGTAAGACTTTAAGAAAATATATGATTCAAATTTACTTTATTACACGAATAATTTATTCAGTATTTTTGATAAAATTTGGGTAAATTTACTATCGAAAATAATATTTTTTTTGCTAACCCAATCATTTAAATGATACACCTAAAATCTTATTGAGGGGATTAAAAGAGGTAACTTTATTGCAGTATAAACCGTTAATTAAAGGATTTTTTTAATAAAATAATAACTTGTATGCACATACATTTTTTAGTAAAAATATTTTTTGTTGTCAGTTATACGTTATAAGGAACATTTATATTTTTCCTTCTGCCACATTTATAGTTTCCTTCTCATTACTAAAATCGGGACGTAGTGGTAACAATTAACTAACGTTTCAAAAAAAAAGAGGTTCAACAACTGAAAAATCAGATCTCGTAGAAAAGCCCCTTTTGAGATATTATCCATTAGAAGTCCATACGCTCCACATTGGTAATGGACATGCTTAAAAGAAAGCTTTTTTCGTGTTATGAAATTATTCATGTTTGATCTGCACAGATTTCATAGTCAGACACTTCTTAAACTAACGAAACGTAAAGGTTTCCAACGAACGACAAATTCGACACAGCACTTTCCTAAGTTACGACGCCTATAAGTTATGTTCAAAAGCTGGCCCATAGTGTATTGAGGATAACAAAACTTTTCTATTGATAAGGGTTTTCGATAGATACATCCTGATCTTGAGTTAACGGTGAAATGATTTATGCAAGAGATTTTCGAATGGAAAAATATGTAAAAATAACAATTTTATGAGCGACCCCATGAAAATTTACGAGCGTTTCTATGCCGAAGTTTTCATTTTGTCTTTTTTAAGATTTATTTATTTATGTCCCGAAATAAAATATACAACTGCTTTGAAAGTCAATGATACAACTCTGTTCATACGTATTCATTTTGAGGCGTAGATTTATTTCATGTGATGAATTACATTGCTTAAAACATAAAACAAAGATGTTCTGTTAATTCAAATATCATGATAAACGATTAAAATAATTGATAGTGAACTTTTAAACGTATTGAATATAATATCTTCATTAGCATACCATTCATATAACCGTTAAATAAATATTATTATATCGTTGTTGTTTTGGAAGAATACATTAATTAAAAATAACTAATTTTGAGTAATTGGACTTTGGAGTTTTTCAAATGTTTGAAATGCTATAACCTTTTCATTTATTTTGTGCAAAACTGTTTTCGAGTAAAAGTATAATTTATAAAAATAAGTGCGTTTTTTCATACGCTATAGTTACATTTTTGTATAACTAACTCAATGTCATTTGTTAGATTTTGTGTTTTCTTCCAGAACAGCGACGATGTAAATATTGATTTATTTCGTATTCACTTTGTGAAATTCTATTATAATAAAGTAAAAATAACAAATTATCTTAGCCTAGAGAATTATATTGATAAGTATTTTGGCATCATGCCATCGTTAGAATAAATTGTTATCTTGATGACATGTTTTTTTATGGAATTGAATATTTGCTAGTTTTAGTTCTATCTTTAACGTTGCCATACAAATTAATAATGCAAACTCAATCAAGTTACTATAAATTATTATAATACCTTTGAAAATTGAATCTATCGTGAAGTGAAAACGATATAATACAAAAAAACAATCTACAATTAAATCACTCTAATTTCCAAACGATCTATATATAATATTTTTTTAATTTTTAAACTGTTTATAATATGCTCATTTCCCATTTAAATTATCTAATCTTGTGCTAAAGTTATTACACAGTAGAAATTTATTGAGAAGTTGGTCATGAATTTACGTTAGAATAAATTGATAATCATTAGAATAAATTGTTAGAATCGATTCTAACGATTATTTATTCTATCTTGGCAAGAGGTAAAATAAGGTAATCTTGTGTAATTCAAGAAGGTCTGCTATATGAGATCAAAGTTGGTTTTAAAACTGTAAGAGTATGCCGAATGAGTCTTTTAAGTGGTTGAAAAATGTCTTTTTGATGAATTGCCAGTTCTATTGAAATTGTTCATTAGAAGTCTATGTGTTAACATTGAGAGTAAACCTGGTTAAAAAACGATCGTTAATTTTTTTTAATTATTTTTAAAACAGTGGTAAAATTTCTGATATTATTCACTTTAAGCAATCGACATTTACATGGATTATCGCAGGTTTATTTATTCATGACACGAAATAACGCCAGCTTGCAAACCTAATACATTTGGGTCATTTTTATGTGTTTAGATTTTGATTAATCATTTTCGGAGTTGCCTTCAATATTCGTTCGGGATTAAGCCCCAATATGTAAAGGTTGTACTCTGTCGATCAGTAAGGGTTGAGTTATGATTGTAAGAAATGTAAATCTTGACAAGTGTCTTCCAGAAATATGAAAATGGAATGCAGGTTTATTTGACAGTTAATTTAATTTAAAAATTCCATCAACATTTTTAATATAGCTGTTTAAAATGAAATGATATATTAATTTCTCTTTAATGTCAAATTGATAACATAATGAATTAAAATTTAATGACGATTCCTCAGGTTTATGGTTTTTTGGTCATAAGCTTGATAATTGCCGATTTTATTTCATTCTTTACGTTGCTTGTAGGTACTCTCTGATGAATGAAAATAGGCTTTATTTTTACCGCAATGCAGAGAAAACAGGGTTTGAAAATATTTTCTTTTATATTGCTCGATTTTTTAACGAATGACAGAGCTTTTTTTCAAAATCATGTAAAAAGATATGATATATTTAATTTTTTATATGCCCACGTTTCCTTTTCTCAACAACTCTTTGCGTAACTTTAACAAAATCTTTATTTTCGAAAATTTCTGAAATTTAATTTAATTACTGTGCGTTGATGAATTGTTTGCGTAAAAAATATCTCAAACCTGAACTATACAACCCCATGGCTTGTAAGATTGAAGGAAAGGCAACCAAACGTTGTCGGGTACAGGATTAGGGGTAGTTTGGCTTCCGGCAAAGGTTCTAAAGGCTAGCGAAGGGAAGCAGATTACAAGGTTTGTCTTGTCGGTATATTTTCAAAATAGGTACCGCAGGAGGTTTGTGTATTGAAAACCATTTGGGGCTTAGGATTCTTGGCAACATCAGATTTTTTCTCATTTTCTAAAACAAAAAAAAATGAAATCTAACATGAAACATCCATATTTAGATGGAATACATAAATGAACAAAGTGTTAATTGAAAAATAATTTATTAATGACAAGAAATATATCAACATGCGTATTTATTGTTATTTTATCAGGTATTGTTTAAGTTTTTATTCCGCAATATCAATTTTAAAAATCATATAAAATTAGAATAAATCAGTCAAAATGAAATGAAATATTTTTGTATTCTATACTGTTTTGAAAGCATATTACTTGTTAAATAGTTCTGACGACGGTGTTAGGCTGAAAAAGCTAACAACTAACCAATAATATTTTTTATAACTAAATACAATTTTATTTTATCTTATTATAATGGAGTTCTACCCAGTAAATACCAATTCAATGTTACTTGTTTTTCATATACAAGTGTTTATTATGCATAACGTTATTAACGCCCAATAGTTTACAAAAACTTTGAATTTGAAATAAAAAAATGTATATAAAATTTAACAAATATAATGCTGTAGCTCAAGGAAAAATTTACAAAAAAATTAAAGGAATATTTATACAACGCGTACCTAATTATATTATTACCTAAACTTTCATAATATTTTAAAGCTAGCTACTAACCAACATCAATGAAGATCTAAATAAAAAATCAATATTATATATTAATGTGGAGCATTTCTCCTATAATCTTGACAGAATTTTTTCTACGATAACTGCTTGTCAATCAGTTGCTCAACCTCTCTTTTCTTTTTCGAAGAGAGTAGGGATAGAAGGATAGGGCTATGACAGGACTAGTGGTTAGCTAATCGCTCTCGTTACGCCCCGTGAGGATGGGATTGTGGGAGGGAGGACTCAGACTACGAACAGAAATCCATAAATCGATTGAAAGATCAATCTATGAAAACCGTCCGCACCGGGAATTGAACCCGAGACATCCGTAACCGTAGCCAGCGACGAAACCAACTGCGCCACGGACGCCGACATTTATAATTCTTAATCAATGTTATATTTTTTATTCTAAAAGTTAGAATTACAGGAAAAAAAAAACTATTTTTGACGAGAAATTAACATATGTCAAACTGAGATACCGTTGATCAAAGAAATAAACATTCCTTATTTTTAGCTTATTTGATATTTTTCAACGCTATAAAGCTTTGACTTTTAATGTTATTATCAAAATTAAAATACCATCTTGTACTTAGTTCAATCTACAATACGGTTTTGACAGGTTAATAAAGAGAAAAATGTGACATTACATGCTCTCCCTTGTAACCGTGATATGTTTTCATCATATTTTTTAATTGACATCGTATCGGTTTAAGTGGTGTCCCAAAAATACGACATAACAAACCTTTTCACAAACTTTTTATATTAAATAGATTCCACAATGTATTTGGACTAGGAAGCCGAACAAAACACAACAAATAAATACTCCTGTAAGACTCAAATGCTATTAAGAGGGGGGATAACTTTCTTGGAACCTCTTTGTGTGAGATTTTCCAAAGAAATCTTTTCTCTTTATATGACGAGCAACCGTTCCCCATAGTACATATCTGCAGATAAGTTTTTGTATTGAATGGCCTTGTATTAATCCGTAACTCAAATATTATTTCATGCTCTATTGAGTTAGTAAGTTCTTCATCAATAGCGCCAAAAGGAAGAGAAAAGATTAACTTTGTCAATAGGTTATTATTATTTTTTCATCAATAATTCTTACATAGAAATAAACATCCATCGCATGCCTCGTGTACACTCTTAGCCAAACCTTTCAATTGTGCCCTTTAGATAAACATATAATTGAATTAATATCAACACACGAAAGCAAATTTCTATGGATAATTTCTCGTCATAGAAATATTTTTCTTTAATTGATGACAGAATATTTTAGCTTCATAATACTTCCCTTCCAATTTAATTTCAAAATGATTTTCAAAAAAGCAAATGAATATCTTATGAAAAAAAATATTTTTACCCTTATGAATACCAAGAACTTAAATTCGTAATACGACACTTAGAAAGACTCTTATACCTACAGATGTGTGGTGTTATGACAGATTTTGGTATGTCAGATCTACCTTAGATAACATGAGAAGAAATATGAACCTTGGTGAGTTATCAAAAATGAATAGCATACGGAATTTGGTCACCACATGCTGAAAACATATTTTATTGGGAGAATAAACCCAATATGACAAAAAACGGACATAACAACATTTGTCATAGTGCCACGCCACAGGTATGTGTTTTTTTTAATATGTAGCCAAGAAAAATTTATTTATTTATATATTTTATGTACGTAACAAAAATTAATTTTGATTTTATTACTTTCGCAATGTAAAAAACGATTAAAACAAAGTACAAATAATAAAAATAGTTAGCATTGGAAATCAACAAGGAAGTCAAACGAGTAAGTTCCGACAAAATCTACTTTAATTCATTAAAAAATAGTACTCATCTGAACTCACTCACGTTCACGCAAAATGTGTCGTCATCCAAAGCAATACATTGAAAATTGTTAAAACTATTCTTAATGGCCACCCTAGTGGGAGGCTGGTTCTACACTTTGGAAAAACAAACAATTGTCCACAGTTGTCAAAATGATCAGGAACATAAAGCTTGTCATTCTCAAGAAATTATACGATATATCAGCTGGCTATCGAATTAATTACTTATCAAAAGAAAATATTTTGCTACATGAATTATTCAATGAAAAAAAACAATAAATCAAAGTCGATGCATAATTTCAATACTAATTGAAATGTTCAAAAGAGCCGACTTCATAGAAAATTTTAATTTTCAATCATCTTTCAGAGCTTAGAACCGTCTCATGCCGGAAGGCGAATTGTAAAAATTTCAATTAAATAAAAACTTCAAAAAGTGATTTTTAAATCAATAAACACTGAAATTGGATTGATTGAAAACGCCATACACGACGATCTAGAAACCTAACCCAACCTCTCATCTAGCCACGAAGCTCTTTTCCAACCAGTGCGACACTACTGTGTTTTTTGAAATATGTATTTAGTTTTAATTCTCATTTTTTACAACAACAAAAAATCATATGAATGAAAATAACGAAAAGCGAAGTCAAAAATAGAGGTAAGTTTATGTCTGACATTTAATTTTACCTGATTTACCTGATCCTCTACTCTTCTTTGACCTGCAAAATATTTTTTCAACATATTTCAAATATTAATTTTTCAAAAAGTAACGCTAAAAAAATAATAAATTCTCTATCAAATTAATTATAATTCCATAATAATTTTCAGCTTCTAAATATCCCTTAATAAAGTTACGATACTTTTCTTCGAATACGTTATATTAAAATTGCGTGATTTATTCATCAAGCCTTCATATTAAAAGCTTCACATGGCTTCCTGAATATTTCAACCTCCTTGTCATTAAATCCAAAAACATATTAGTTCCTTGGAATATATTCAAATTTATTTCCACATAAATTCACATAACTCGGGTCTCGTAGGGTTGAGCAACTTTAACCATTCCGATTCCAAATAATTAATACACAAATGTATATTTTACAAACAGCTTTTTAAATTATTACATTGGAGTATTGACAACATTTAAAAAAAGGTTATTTCAACATTTGCTCTAATATTCTAATAAAGATACTAAATCAGTCCCTTCGTATAATTTAAATTGGTTCAAAACAAAGCATGACTATTATGGTTTGTCGATGGGGAGAAAAATGGTTTATTTATTAATGTTATATTAGTGTTTTTCTATAAAAACCTGTTTCATTTCACAGAACAAAAAAATGTTGGTTTTGAAATACATTCTATAAGATGAAAATAATTAATCTAAATGTAAAAACGTTATATACGCTACGAATGAATATAAGCTAAATTTTGATCCCTATTTAATATTTGTTTATTTCTCTTAAGGCAACTAATTATTTGGTAAATAATTTCCAAATAATAAAGCTGAAGTTGGGTTTAATTAAAAAATCTGACTTATTTATTTAATACCTCACAATTTTATATAAATTACTCACTGTTTATTTTATTGACTAAACACGTGTATACTAACTATTTATTATTCCTTACTGAACAAAAATTGAAACACTTACTGATCAAATAAATCCAAGCCTTTTTCATAATAACCCGTTATTATTTTACAATACGTTTTAAAATATCACAAAAACAATAAAATCTTTATACTTTTTACTAGGAAACTTAACTTTATACTATTTAGAGTCTGAGGAATGTCAGACAATCTGAAAACATCGTTTTTATTTCTGAAATAATCTCTTTATTGAGGTTTAATAATTTTATGAAAGTTGTGAAACTTTGACCGTCATCTAATTCCGCAAACTAAGTCGAAAATTTTATTTGTGTAAAAGAAACAAATAGGTATATGCGTACATTTTAGTATAAACGATTATTGTTAGTTAATAATTAATAACAATAATTCATTCATTTATTCAAATAAAAAACTTAGCCATTATTTTGATGAAGAGCTTTTTGATCTGTTTAACACGTATCGAAATACATTTGATAATCATTAAACAGTGTGTAATAAATATTGTCGATGATTTTCAACTTTAATGTACTTTTTTATTCAATATTGGTTAATATGTTCTGATATAGACAATAAGTAAATGTTTTCATCTAATATCATAACGATGAGATATTAATTTTTTGACAAAGGATTCAAAAATCAATTATTTATTTGCAAGGGGTTTTTGCAAGCCCCAAAGCTCCCCTTGAATGACAGCACTGCCCTGAGCCTTATAATTACAACCCTGCGGTGGCTTCCAGCCCCTTCTCGCATCAACCTACATGCAGATATATCTAACTGCTAATTATAGTTAATAATACATAAAGGATTGCTTGTTATAATTGTATATTATTACTTTATGAGTTATGTCATTACTATGTTATCAGTCACGATATGACATAAATTTTATTTCATTTAATAAATTCGGTTCCGTTGGTAAAAATACTACTTTTCTTTTGGAAAACGAAGCTTATTAAAACGTTAATGCTGTAACTAGATTCACATTCATTAATTGCTAAATATTTAATGTGTTGAACAAACATTTTTTGAAATTATGAAATTCAGCCTGCAAGAATCTAATATTAATTTAACAAATACTGAGTATATAAATTAACGCTGTTTTTACAGAAGACGACGATTTTATTATCTTAAATATTTCGACTTTAATTGCTATATTTTGATACAGGCTAATTTTTTTTTTATGACAATTAATCTCCAGCATACGTATTTGACGTTAGAACATTTTTCCTGATGCCTATTTAGTATCACTTTTAATGTGTTAATAAGTAGTACAAAATAATTTGTGTTTTTTTAACCGTATGTATGTTTAAATTCATCATGTGTTGAAATTAATTATAATTCAATTAATAACATATCAGTAATTTATAAACAAAACATAACAAAAAAACCAAGAATTCTGGCAAAATAAACAGTGAATACAATCACTTATATCGAGATTTTCATAAACTGAAGAATTGTGCTACTTTTGATATCTTTGCAAATGATTATACAACACTCAAAAATATCTATTCTGTGAATTCTATGACTTTACTATCTTGAAGCTAAATTATTCTGACATTTTCTCATGTTCTATGAGTATAAGCTTTTACGATCTGTTCTTAAGAATGCAGATTTAAATGCTGCCGATGGGTCATAATTTTCAATCCATTAATTACACTTACTTCTTCGTGTAATATAAGACAGTTGCAACGGTTGCCATATGTTTAAATACAGCTAGTTATAAAATGAAAATTCTGAACATAGAAAGTTTAACCGATTTGATTATTGATAAGAACAGGAATAAAATTTTGTAAAAAATAATTTTGTGACTTTACAAACGATTTTTCCTTGAATTAATTTTAATTCTGATTTTGATCATAGTTGTCCAATTCATGACGCATTTTTTTCAGATGTAGTTTCGTTTCTAATAACATAAATAAAACAAATTTATTTTATATTCCTACATCAATTATTTCAGTCTTTTGAGTCACACAAGGTAAGCTAACGTAGGGTTGGTAATGTCGCAAAATATTTATTATTCTAAAATTTAATCCGTACCTTGATTCCATTCCAGAACTTCTAAATTAATGTTACAACCGCTACAAATTCCACAGCGCAAAACGTATATTAACATTTATGACAATCATAATTATTTAAATCTTATGTAACGAGTCCGCTTAACATCGTTATTTAATTCATTATTATATGCATAAATAATATAAATGTATTTTAAATATATACGCCCAATTTTTTTAAACATAAGAATAGAGACTCCTAATAAAGGTATCTCAACAGAAATTTTTCTATAAGAACTGCCTGTTACTCAGTTTCTCAACCTCTCTTTTTCATAGAGGGTAGGCATTAAATTATAGAGCTAGGACGTGACTATTAGTTATCTAATCGCTCTCACTAGGCTCAGTCTATAGGATTGGGTGGATGAAGGGAGTTTTATTTATTACAAACATCCATGCATTTAAACAGACATCCATAAATCCATTTAAGTATCAAGTTATGAAACTGTCCGTACTGAGCTTTGAACTAATGAGATGCGTAACAGAACAACATTGGCGACTCCACCACGGAGCCGTCTTTATTTGTTACTTTTTATTTATGAATAATCAATAGCGATCGTCGTTATTATTCGTTACCTGATAGATTTTTTTCCTACCCTTACTTTCCTACTGAAACTATTATGTGGAGTTTGCGAAGCGGTCTCCTAGTTTCCTGGCTAAAGTCAGTACTAGGGTGGGTACAGAGTAAGTCTTTATATCCCTTTCCCGCATGTAAGCAAGCTAAGTACTGCTATCTAAAAAGATTCTGTCACCTGAGGGCTTTTATATGGGGAAAACACCTTGCGATAATGATTGTCTTTGAATCATTTAAAAAGGTTCAATTCTTACCAAAAATTGTTCGTAATCTCGGCGTAAGCTGTTAGATGTTAGGTTCGAATGTTTATTTGTGTTTTGCTATTTCAAATAATATTTTTTTTAATATTTACTCTCGATTCATGTAATTTTTTTAACTCATGTCTAAATTTTCAATCCATTTAAATCGAAAATCTAAAATTTCGAGTTGTGATGGAATATTGTGATTTTAAAATTTTTTTACTAAATGCCTATACAAAGATTCTGTCCCAGAGTCGCCAGCATGTTAACACACTACAAAAGTTCTTCATAATGGAGGTTGTATTATTCAGATCATAACATTTCATCTTCGGTTCGATAAATTTTTATGAAAACCTTTTTCGCACACGTATCGTAAACGCAACGAGAAAATCTTGAGCTACGTGTCACTTTATTTTTTAACATTTCAATTTATCTTTTGAAGCAGGGTTGAAAATTTATTCTCTATTCGTCTTTGGTAGTACCGCGCCAGACCCTTCTTGGCTCACATAATTCGTTTAAAGGTCTGAACAAGCAAACCTTTAAGCAAGCCTTCTCTTTGATGCAATTTATTTTTCGACGAAAATTCAAGAACTTTCCGAAAACTTTCATTTCGGGAAAAATCATGCGTAAATTGAA
Source organism: Himalopsyche phryganea (assembly GCA_022494535.1). NCBI lineage: Eukaryota > Metazoa > Arthropoda > Insecta > Trichoptera > Rhyacophilidae > Himalopsyche > Himalopsyche phryganea. The sequence goes on along the minus strand of JAGVSL010000132.1, from coordinate 118,585 downwards.
AGATCTACTCTTTGATTTACATTAAAAAAACTATATTCACAATTGTTGTTTTGGGTGTAAAAGAATTCAATGATTTTTGTAATTCATATAAGGTAAACGTACCAGTAGTGACCGCTTAAGATAAAAATTCAACAAAAATAACGATTAACGTTTAGCATTAGACCGAATGATGACAAAGCAAGTGTATTCATAATGGATCAAATGTTTGTCATGATCAAATGTCTAAGACAGAAAAGCGTCTGTTACAAAAAGTTGTGTTCAATTTTTAAAAACCATGTCATCTTTTCAGTAGTCGACTATGTCTAATCAAACAGTTTCATGACAACCATTCATCAGAGCTTTCTGTCAGGCCACTCTTGGTTGAATCAAGTAGCATATGCTTACATTCACTGATATCTTTAACTATTCTCTTAAGAAATTCAAATTGATTCAACATTTGAAAGAAGGGCCAAATTATCCATTTTAAAATTTTCCACACGCCGCAGAGGGTGGGTGAAAGTGTTGAAAAATAATGATGTATTTACACTAGACGAGATATTCATTTAATTTTGTTTAATTTAATTATTATATAATTTTGTCAGCTACTTCAATCACTCTCCAATCTGCATCACGTGCATATTTGCATGATGAAACTTTAACTGTAGTGAGTGGTATCAACTTTAGTGAAATTTATGACAACTGACATCAAGCATTTTTATGTTGGGTTCACTGTTTGTGGTTGGCATCCTTAGTACAGCCTTGAGGCTATCATTGTTCAAGTGGTTTCTGTGTTAAAACTTGTTTAGTTTTAATAAGGAAAACGGTTGCTGGCAAATGTAGTTGCTTCCGAAAAGATTTGCACATAGCGCAGCCTTCTTACGTAGGGTGGGAAACTGCTCTTCGGGAAGACATTTGTAAAATTCTGCAGATCTACGTGCAAAGATGAATCGGCCTCATTGATGGGAATAATAGACTGCACCTCCATCGTAAACAGTGTGACTCATTGTAAAAAGATGAATTTCGGTGGTAAATCTTTACCCGTGAAAATATAATCGTATTACATAATAAAAATAGCATTATGTCTTCTGTTAGTGACGATTCAGCTAAGATTCCTTCGCTACTGCATAATTTTTTCACATATCTAACACAGAATTTTTCAATATTCAATAAATATTTTGATGATAGTGTTTGTTATTTTGGGTAGCAACAGAAGCCATTTTTTGCCGCATGCAGTCCTCTGGCCGCGGCTTTGTGCATGGTATTTATTCAAAATCGTGAATAAACACAATATAATCTTTATGTCACCTTATTGCATAAGTGTTTATATAATCCATGTATATAAATAATGAAAATTACAGAATATTTATATTATCGAAAGTCTAAAGTACAAGAGCAGTTTTGCTTAATTTTGAAATACAAAAAAGTATTTCATTTCCTAAAAGTTTCATCACAAATGAAGCTAACTATAACACGTATTTTTTTCTAGATTAATAATAAGTACTTTAATAGACTAACTTATTTAAATTTCTTTAATCACAATTTTCTTTGCTGTGTCCGACCTAGTGAGGAGCATATTAATTCGCAATGAAAAAAGAATTACAACGGACTTATTTTTTAATGATAACTAGTTTTAATTCATTCACTTTACCGATCATTTCAGAAAGGGTAAAGACATAAGAATGAAGCCATCTATGAAAAGAATTAGTAGCTGAGTATTTGCTGTCTTCATTGACATATATTTTTACATGAATATTTTCTCACTCATTCTCGTTAATCTATTGCAAGGATTATCTTTATATTTTGTTTGACTGGTTTATTTGTATAATACCAAACTGTTTATAATGTTAATTTATAATTATTTCACAAAGCTTTTTTACTAATTAAAAAAAATCTTTTTTAAATTACCGATCTATAAATAAAATGCAGGCTTTTTATAATTCGAATATTATTATCAAATCCTTGATGAAAATTATGTTTTACTACAAATCTCTATTGCGTATAATTTTTGCTTAACCCTTTGAACGTCGCTCGCGTAATATACGCGACGCTCCATCATTCCTATCACCCCTATCACATCCTATTATGCCGCCGATGAAATCACATACGGATCCATAAAAAACTCTCACTTAGTATTGTCTCACGTATAAACGAACATATCTGTGGTGCTCGAGTGGCCGGCGAATCAATATTTATTCCGCAACCTTCACTGCAGGGTGGTTTGTGCGCGCGTCCGGCGGCAGAAACGGCACCCTCATCTGTATTCTGACGGTCTACCGGCGGGATCCGCACGCCAAACGTGTATCGCGAAGGCCTGTTGGATATTTCTGACTTCTTCGTTTTTCGCTAGTCTATTTGCTAGGGGTGCTTTAAAGTTAAAATTATAAATATTTATGTTTTTTTCCAATAACAGTTTGATTCAATAAAATCTAATATCTTATATACGTCAACACGTTTAGCACGCTAACTAGGATGCCTGTAGACTATTTGTTAGTACAGTCAAGTGGTCAATACACCACAAATAATCATTTTGAGTGCGTGTTACAGGTTCAAAAAATCGAATTTCTGAATTGACCATTTTTTAATCGATATATGGATATTTATGTAAAAAACTTCAATTTTTTCATTCTTTTCTAGGTATCTTTAATCTTGTTAATGAGATTAAAAAAGTCAAATAATTGGCTACAAGTCCTTTCCAAAGACCCTTCTTCACATTCCACCCTCTCTGGAAACTGACTAACAAATTTCTATCCTAAAAACTATTTTTTTTGAGATGCTTCAATATTTTGAACATAATTTTAAAAAAGTAAGCATAAATTTCTGATCCACATACGCATTCAAAAAAAAATATTTTCAAATAATTTAATGTGAACTTTTTCTAAGAAATCGTATGAAGAAATTGTTATAACTGGTTATTGTAAAAAACAGTTGCATACAGAATTTAGCAGTCAAAAAATATTTTCATGAAATTTTCAACTGGAAATTCATGGCGTAAATCACATGTCAATTAAATACGCGATACTAAAGCGGCCATAGCGATCGGTCGAATTAAATAATATAGACAATTTTTTATGTTATTCTTATATAGATATTAGAATAATTACTAATATGTTCATACATATAACATAATTTAAAGCGTCCACTCTTAATGCTTGCAGTCCCAATACATAATCACAGTAACAAATAAATATGAAAATAATAAATACCTTTTATTATATTCGTTTCAGAATTTTCTTATTGTGAGTTTGTTTGAATGAAAACAAAAAAAAATACAGCCGCATTTTTACTATACTAAAATGTAAATTTCTCAAATACAATTTTATGAATCAGGTAGCATTCGACAAAAAATATTATTGATTTTTTTGAATTGATATACGTCTTTTATTTTAATAAACATTGTCATTGTTACGATAAGAAAATTAATTTACATTTTGAAAAGATTTGTTTGAGTGGTTAACGTAAATATTGCTGCCTAAAATACAAAAGCGTGACGCCAAAACGTTCTTGGTTTTTCATCAGCCATATTTATTCTGAGCACGAACGTGTTGATTTAACTCTTTTCCCAACGGAGCATGTTTATTTTTGATTTCCATGTTATTCTATGTGCTAATGACTGGGCGAAAGCTATTGTAACTTTTGTCATGATTTTTTTTATTATCAAAAATAAGAATTCCATTATAACCTGGCACGGCCGTATTGAAATCCCGTTTCAACTATGATGATAAATGATTGATTTTAGGAACCAATTGAATCAGATTCGGTTTTATATTTTCAGTTTTACTTTAAAAACAAATCGTTCCTCATTGTTCAAACAAGTTTTTTAGTGCAAACTTGCGAATACTGACTGCAATGTGCAAAAAACCAAGTATTTATTATTAAGAATTTTTCGTTTTATTATTTTTAAATAGCAGCATTATTTGTTTTCTTTTCACATTTATACACTTTTTTCTGAAACAGATTTACTTCTTCTACCTAAAAATAAAATTTTAGCACATTTTGTGACAACGTATTGTTTTTTTTTTCAATTAATAAATTATATGATATTTTCTTTTGCCATACTAATACTTATTATAAATTTTGCATTGTTTTATATATACCATTTTGTGTATTATAAATATTTATCACATTTAGTTTCAACTTCCGTTGAATCAAAATTAAACAATTCATAAGTAAAATCTTATTTCTCTAAAAGAATTGGATTGCGTATTAATCCGGTGAAAAATGGTTTCATTTTCACGCAAAGCTTCGGTAGGCTATTCAGTTAGAAGCTTATTTTTACTCCCAACGCAACACTGTCCGAATTCAAATAACGCAGAAGTTAAGCGCAAGTCTTACCGGAGGATTCTAAAATACACGGTATTTAAAAAATATTAAGCCCATTCACCTTAAAGCGTTTGAGTCTTTGGAAGACAATTAATTTAAATTAATTTTATTAAACTCATAATTGTATAACATATATATTTTTAGTTCATATTCATCTATTGTTTACATTGTATATATTTTCTCATTTGATAATATGTAACCAATCAACTACTAAAAAATAAACACTCTGTGCGTAGTTTTAACCCCAAGATTTATGGCACCAAATATATTCACTTTGTATGTTTGCCTTCCGTAAATTTATTTATTAGAAAACCTTGTACATGGTGAAAATTTATTTTACTTATTCATACGGTTCTTTTTAAACATACTATGTTTATTGCCTTTTCATCCCCACATGGGAATAATCCACTTACATTCTCTTTGGGTAGGCTTGCAACTGCCAGTCTTGCAGGGTAGGTAGACACCCTTTTTACGTCCTTCCATTTTTCGCCGATCTTACAAAACCACTGCTAGACCTTTAAATATGTGTCTGCCCTTTGTTTACCAGCTTTGTATCGAAATAATTAAACCAAACTTTTAAATTGTACGGTTTTTTTTTTCCAAAATGAATTACACCTCCAATATTATACCTTTCCTTCATTTGGAATCTGTTAAAAGTATTAAAATAAATTTTTAGGCAAACAAATAGATTTAATTGGTAAACATTGTATGCAAGAATTAAAAAATATTAAGTCAACGGGTATGGTATTACTTATCGAGTAGTAAAAACTAACGGGTTGGCAGTACCATCTTTCAGCATTTGTTCAGTACGAATTATTCGGTTACACTTATAATTGTGATTAGAAAATAATAAAATACATATTTTTGTAATCGATTCCAAATGTGTTCTTTCTTTAAATTGTGTGATAAAAGAGAAAATTTTCAGCGCTACATATGCACTTTGAAGCATAACTCAGGACACATTATAGTTGCAGTGTAAGGGGTTTGGTTAAAGTGCAACTAAGCCGATAACCCGTCTGTGTAACTACATGCAAGTTTTTGATGTGTTTTCTTCACCACATGAAGGTGATGTTAAGCAAAATAAATACCGTGGAAATTGAAAGATAAATGTATTCTGTGCAATTCAAAATAATAAGACGCCGTGGATTAATTAAGATATTATTTTATTTGCTAGAAAATATGGATAACTATAATTATACATTTTAAAAAATAAAACACAATTCATTTGTACTACTTCCACATATTTAATAACAAATATGTGGAAGTAGTACAAATGAATTGTGTTTTATTTTTTAAAATATAATGTCTTTCCACCAAGAATTGACAGTTAACACTTTAAAAGTGATAATTATATATATTTGTGTTTACCCACTTTGAACCATAATAATTTTTTTTGCAGGTGTAATGATTTAATTTATAATATTTAAACTTACGCATACTTTGAAAATATTTTAGTAATAGTTTTATTTTGACGATTGATACAATAATAGAGTGGCAACCATCAGCAGGAACGCTGAGAAAAAAATTCAACTGAACGATTTATATAATTTATGATACGGTGCAGAGCAAACGCGGAAATGTCTATAGAAAGCGAAATCGCAAATAAAAATTCAGCAATAATATTCGTCATTTTTCATTTTGCTCTCTGAGTGATTCTGAATTTTCATTTTACGTAATTGTTTTCAGAAACTAGCCATAGTATTTTACTCTTTTTCTTCTAATTCTACGTTCCCGATTATTAATATTTATAAAACTGTTATTGTTGAAATACCGTAAACGAAACAAAACGTTTTTCTTCAAAGATGGGTATCCATTTTCACAAGGGAAGAACTAATAATGTAATTCTTTTCAAACTACCTCAATTTCCCCGAAATTTCATTGCATTACATAATTGAACTTTTTTGCAACTCTGAAACAAAACTTTCAACATTATTTACGATTAATAATAATATAATAATAAATATTATTTAGTAATTATGCAGTACACTTAAATGATACTTCTATTCTGTTACTAAATTCAATTTAACGTAATGCATGAGGCTAGAAGTGATTTGAAGTTATAGTACTTCGAACATTAAATAAAGTAAGCACCGCAACATACTGTAAGATGAATGGTTTTAAACTTTTAACGGCGTAAACTTTTAAATTTGTGGAATTTTATTCAAAGTAAATGGCAGCAATCCATTACGAAATATAAAAAAAAAACTCTTTTTACAACTGGCAGAAAAGTTCATAAACTTATTTACTTGGCATTATTTTTCTATTAAAACTCTTTTGCCATTAGAGTCACCTGTCATAAGCCAAGCTGATAAACAGAAAATATCACGTCCTTTACGCTTCTATTTTTTAATATAAGACATTAGTAAAGTTAGATTAGTTAGTTTTGTCGGTACCGTGGTGCAGTGGCTAACGTCGTTCGTTACGGTTACAGATGTCTAAGGTTCAAGTGCCAAACAGCCTAAAACATAACTTTTACAATTCAGAGCAGGGAAAAAATAAAACACAAATTTTTGTCGCATAAATTAAATACAAGTACAATAAAAGTCAAAAGTCGGTCACGTGGCGCAGTTGGTAACGTCGTTGGCTATGGTTACGGATGTCTCGAGTTCAAGCCCCGGTGCGGAGAGTTTCATAAATTGCTTTTTCATTTTATTTATTTATTTCTGTTCTTAATCATGAAATTTTGTGATGTCTACAATTCCCTCTCACTCATCCGATCCTGAAAACGGGGCATAGCGAGCGCGATTACCTAACCACTATTCCTGTCGTAGCCCTATCCTTATATCCATACTCTCTTCTAAAAAGAGAGCTTGAACAACTAAGTAACAAGCAGTTCTCGTAGAAATCTTTTGTTGAGGTACCTACATTAGAATGGCATATGCTCCATACTGGGAGTAGACGTGATAAAAAAAAAGTTAGATTAATGAAGTGAAACATCATTTTCACTATACACTCCATTACAAATGAATAAAATATCAAAGAATAATGAATATATAATGAATAAAATATCAAGCATAAACGTATGTTAGATAAGCTATATATATATATATATATATATACTGTTTATCAAGAGATTTGTAATATTATGTCATCTCACTTATCTGGATATTTCTATTTTTACGATTGGCACATACTAGTATAGTAAAGGGAAATTAAGTTTTTGTATCACTATCTCGTTTGTTTAATTTTATTCAGATAAAATATTTGAAACGGGAAAATAATTAATAAAAACCACTTACAAACACTGTTTGTGTTCCGTAAGCAAAATTATTAATCATTATGCGATTTTAAACTTGACAAGTATAGCATCATTTTCTCAGTTCTAAAATGAAATTGATTTGAAAGCGGGTGTACAAGCATTCTGACAGAAGGTTCGATACACAACCTTCTATATACATAATATAATGAAATATAATGAAATGTTTATACCAACGATTGAAATATCCAGATGTATCTAAAGTAATACAGCATAATCAACAGAGATACTAACTATTAAAAAATTCTCAAAAATAGTTATAAAACAATTCGATACGTGTCAAGTTTCAATGCAATACCAAACCAATAATTGTAATCGGTTTTTAAATTCTTACCGTAAGATTTCCGCTTAGCGATCTTCTGGGGTTAATATCGGGTAAGTTTAACATCAAATGCTGATTTTTCAATTCTACATTTGAGCTCTTGGATATATGTGTTTTGGTGTATTTTCCTCGGATGTTAAAACTCGAGTGCTGTTAAATTAGCTAAATAAGCTGTAATATCAAATGTTCAAATGCTACTTAAAAAGAAAAAAATCGTTTTGTATTCTTATTGAAAACAAACCAAATGAGATGGGGTTCTTTCAATTTATAAAATAACATGAAAGAATATTACTCAAATCCGTTGTGAATTATTCCGAAAGAAAATTAAACAGTTAAATTTTTTATTTTTGTTTTATGACTATCTATGGAAGTAGGATATATTTTAAATCCAATTTACGCGGTTAGTTGATTCTTAAAACCACTCCATCAGAAGTACTGATGTCGTAGCCTTTAAAAAGCTTGCCTTGCTTATAAAAAGAAAAGTTAGAAATAGCTTTCCGCATTTCAATAGCAGCTTATACGAAAAGTTTTAATGTTTAATGACTTGATAAAAGTTTCTTCCCGGTTCAATGTTGTGATATTGGAAAAATTTGTAACCGATCATATTTTCTTCAATAATCAATTTGGTTTTATTTGAAATTCGATTCGTAAAGTTTTTTAATATCAAAGTATCCATATTTCAATTTTGAGCAGAGCTCAGGAAAAATGTTATATACTTGTTTTTTCATCGTAATTATTTCCATGAAAACGATTGGTTTTATTTACCTATGTGTTAATAAATCCTATTTTTTTTTTTTAATTAAAACACAATTCATTTGTACTACTTCCACATATTTATAATGATCAGGATCGGTTTCGCTCATCACGAGCATTATCAACTGATGCTCGTGATGGGCGAAACCGGTCCTGATCATTATAAATATGTGGAAGTAGAACAAATGAATTGTGTTTTAATTTTTTTAAATATAATGTCTTTCCACCAAGAATTGACAGTTAACACCTTAAAAGTAATCCTAATTTTAGTTAGCATTTGTTTTAATCGATAAAACATTATAACAACAATCATTCCGAACCAGTCTTTACACAATATATTTGTAATAAAATTTGAGTTATTGAGATTTTCTACACTTCCATGTATTTTTCCACTGATGACCCGGGTTTCGCCTTTCGGTATCTTCAGGCATTCCAGCGCACGAATGAACTCGAACTGACTCGTCAGTTTGAGTTCGAATGCCTTTAATAATTTTGTAGAATCAAATACTTTATTATTTTATCATATTATAATGAATGATTGTATTATATGTTTTTAATGTATGAGAGTATTTTTTTTCGCGCCCTTGACGATTAAATCAATAGATTGCTTCAGATCTATCTACCGAGAAGGCTGTAACTGTTTCGAATCATCGGGTGTCTGCCCAAGTTAAGAATTATGCAAACATGTTTTTAAAAACTGTAACTAATTTCTGTAGCTTCAGTTTTGGGTTGCAAAAAAATTTTGTCACTGTAAATATTCACCGTAAATATTTTATTTGTTTTATATTCCTGTATGAAATTTTAAGCTTTAATTAACTTTGAAACTTGATAAATGGAGCTAGCTGCTGGCGTTAAAAACTATCTGTCAAATGCAAGTCCATTATGACACTTTAAGTGACATTGATTGAAAGTTTTCAATTTAAAATAAAATGTTGGATATATTTTTTTACTTCTTTTAAATTGGTAATAATTGTTGCGTTTCAATTACTTTCTATTTTTGTATTGTTTTATCTTCAGTGCCATAATACATTTTACATGTTGTTGAAAGTTATTAACGCCAAAAGAGCTTAACTTAGCAGCATCAGAAATAGTAGTTTCGTGATCAAGTTAAACATATGTTTAGTAATGTGAGATCCTCGCGTCTAGGTTTTTTTGACTAGACTATTTTAAAACAGAATCAAACAAATCCTGCACAAATCATACAAAACCTCAACAATTCAAATTATAGATATAGGCATTCAATTGTTCATAATTTTAAATGATATTTTTGCTCAACTAAAATATTATGACAAGTAAAAGTGAGCTTGTAATTTTACATGCTGAGTTGCGTTAAAAATTACTAAAAAAAAACAATAAATGTGACATGTAAAAGAAAGAAAAACCCACGTTCAAAACTTCCTGTAATAAACAACTGTACCTACATTACGCCCTTACGGTTTTCCAAATTAGAAATGTAAAATATCGTCGTCTTAACCCATAGAGCTCCATTACAGTAAATGAAAATTGAATTTTACATCTTATAGATAATAGCCTAGACCGCTCTGTGGACGCTTTTTATTATTATCAGATTTCACATGTAGATATGAAATTTTTTCATGACCTAACCATTCGCGATGTATATATATAAAATAAAACTTTATGCAATGCACACACAGATCCAACGTACTAGCTACTTATTAGACATTCAGTATTTAAATTTCAATACCGTCATCTATGACGGGGACAGTTACTAGTTTCAAATGTTTAATATGATCATTAAATCAATGTCATTGTTTTATTTCTTATAGTTTTATTTGTAAAACAAAGTCACATATTTTGCAAGTACACCTGACGAAAATTGAGCATTAAATAATTACAGTACGAATACATAAGAACACTTAATAAATTAATGATAAATGTTGTATATTTATACACTTTTATAAAAGGGTTTGTTATTACATATTAAACTTCCCTTTATAAAAAAAATGTATCCGATACTACGCGTAAATATAAACATCGATATGCTATTCATGAAATATGTATGCTGTTTTTTTTTCTAGATCGGATTTCTTAAACGTTCGAGGGTTTGACGAAGACATCGTTGGATGGGGAGGAGAAGACGTGATGCTGTATAGGAAATACGTCAGGTCAAACATGAAAGTTGTGAGAGCTACCGATCCTGGGATATTTCACATATGGCATCCAAAGGTATGAACTACATTTTATATAGTATATGCACTCCTTCCATTATTAATATTATTACACAAATTAATATTTCAATGATTTCTGTTGAACGCGTTTGAAAGAAAAACGACAAAAAAAACACCCTTGTTAAAGATCTCAAATACCAGATGAAAAAATATTAATTTAACTTTTTCTTTGTCGGGATTTGAGGCTAGATACATCTAGTCGCTAAGGCACGGCTCTTACTACTAGACCACGGAAGCTCAATACCGATAGAATGTTTAAAAAATGACTAGTAGTTAGTTAATGGCTCAGACCACGCCTAGTTTCCTTGTTACCACCTTGTTACAGTAATCTATGTCTTTGGACGCCAACTTATTAACTGAATTGGAAAATCATTAAATATCATTTTCTAATCGAAGTTTTGAACCCTTAGCAGCACAGTAGAGGGAAAGTAAAAGAGCGTTTATCACTCGGCTGCGGGACCGGGATCATAGATACTAACTAGACACATTTCAAATTTAAATATAAAGTATTTACATCCGGGTCCATGGTCAAGTGGTCCATGTCATTGGTTTGGGTTGCTGTGCTCACAAGCTCGAATCCTAACACGGACAATGTCAATAAGTGCATAGTTTCAATCGATTTATAGTTCGTCTGTTTGAAGGCAAGGATGTATGTGATAGCTAAGATTCTTTCACTGCTCATCCGATCATAAAATGGGCATAACGGGAGCGACAAGCAAACCGCTAGTCTTGTCTTAGCCCTATCCTACCTCTACTGTCTTCAAAAAAGGCAAATTAAGCAACCGAGTAACAAGGAGTTCACTTTAAAAAACTCCCGTTGAGATAAGCCACATAAGGAGAGTATATGCTCTACATAGGAAGGGGACATGGTTGAAAAAAAAAGAATGTACAAATATTTTCAATACTTGAATTTAATCATTCTGAAAATAATTATCGCTTCTCCATTACGTTGCTCGTCCAGATAGTTAAGCCTATTTTATAAAAGATTCTGAATATTGATATGGACTCCTGAAGAATATTGCTTTTCCATTACATCAGTGATGCACAAACAACGGTCCAAAATGGCATTTGTTGGCTGCCCAAAATAGTAAGTTAAAAGTAGTAAAATTATGTAACTGTTAAATTAAAAAGAATAAAATACGTATCTCATCTAGTATAATATATCATTATTTTCCAGCACTTACCTTCTGCGGCCCGTTAAAAATTATGATATGGTTAAACTAGCCTTTCTTTTAAATAGGTTGTGCACCAGTTCATTTTTTCAATGACTTTCTTTTTTGCTATAATTAAAAATATTTTAAAACAAGTCTACGTGGTTGTGATCATTGATGCTTTTACAAATACGTGGTACAATGATCATTATTTCTTTATTTCCTTTGATAACTTATTATTTTATATAACTTGTCAAATACCCTTACCATTGTATGTAAATAGCTTATTTGATTCTCTTTATAATCAGTTTAAAATTACCACGAGTTGATAAAACCCACTCCAGTTGTTAAAATAATAATTACAGATTATATATAATACGAGATTAAGTTGCTTTCATCATATCCTGATTATCGTACTTACCTAAAATAAACAACAATGAAGGGAGAGCTTTATTCGCGAAAACTTTTCTCGCAGTTTCTATGAAAGTTGCGCATCTATTACAACTAAAATGTTCCAACAATAAAACGGCACGTGTCAAAATATTTATGGAGTTAATTTACTGCCAGTATATTTAGTTGTGTAATTAATATTTTTGAAGGTCAATTACTACACCTGGCATGCCTTTTTGGCATTTATACTAAAGTAATATTGTTTTATACAAATTTAAGGCGTATCCCTCGAGAATTATTATGATTAATTACCTATTCTTGTAAAATGTTTGAGGCATCGTTATGGCTTAATTAGATGATAGAGCAATAATAATTTACATTTGAAATATTACTCTACTGCTTTGTTATGGAAAGGAACATAAATTAACATTAATAATAATGCTGAAACTCGTCTTCAAAATTAAAACATTACATTCCAGTTCAGAATTTTTTTTTTTGAAAAAATTTGTTATTTTTATAAAATTGTAAAAATGTTTTTCAATCTCTATTGTTTCGTAAAACACACAAATAACCGCGGTTAAAAAATAATTTCAATTCTAATAGGATAAAATATTACAGTATTTAGTTCTAAAAAAGTTTATTAGGTAGTTGATAGCTAGTTCCGCTTAACACCATCGTCAGAATTATGCATAAACTTATTTTAGCTTGGCTATATATATATACTGTTTATGAAGATATGGGCAATATTATGTCATCTCATTTATCTGGTTATTTCTATTTCTACGGTTGGCACAGACTAGTAAAGTAAAGGGAAATAAAGTTTAAAGTTAAAATTCAGTCAATAATAAAATTTTGTAGAACTAAATACTGTAATATGTTATCCTATTATAATGAAGATCAATTCTAATATAAAAAAATGATTTTTCAATCGATTTACGGATTTCTATTTATAGAAATGGATGTTTGTGATGTCTGGAATTCCTTCCCACACATCTGATTCTAAAAAACGGGGCGTAGTGATGGCGATTAGCTAACTACTATTTCTGTCCTATCCCTACTCTCTTCGAAAAAGAGAGGTTGAGCAACTGAGTAACAAGCAGTTCTCGTAGAAAGATTTTGTTGAGACACCACCATTAGGAGGCCATATGATCCACATTGGGAGCGGACATGGTAAACAAAAGTATTTACCTACTCAAAATTCACTCATTGCGATTTTATAAAAAATTTGTGAACTTTTTCAAGTACTTGTGTAAATATATTTCTAATAATGACAAATACCTGTGTTATAAAAAATACGCCGAATATCAAGGGTATACTGACAGAAGGTATTAAAGTCATCTCTCTCTCTCAAGTACAATTATTGTTTTTGATTTAAAAAGATTTTTTCTGCATTATAATGAATAATCTTTTTGTCATACAAATCATTTGGTATCAAATCATTTGGATGAGTAATATAGTCATATCATGCTTTCTACCAGAGTAAAGAAATAGCAATATGACACTACTGTTTCGATTTCAAAGCCATTATACTCTATGACTTCACACGTTCCATCAGTACGTAAAACTTTATTGTCTACATTTTGACATTTAAAGCATAAAATCATAAAAAAACTGATATAATTTGTTCTGTTAGTATACCTTCGATATATGAATAACTTATAACGTACTAAATGAATCTGAAAAAATAGCATATTTAAAATAAACATAAAGGTAGCTATAAATTTTCCAAATAATTATTGAAATTTAATGCCGTGTATTTTCATTAAATTATTATTAATGAAATAAGACGGTATACGATGTTTTATTTACATATATTTAAGTTCGTATTTAATTTATTATATTAATTTCTGAAATAATATTGCAAATACCAACTCATTTCAATACATTAACAGCCATTTTCTTTCAATTCCCATGAGAATATTTCATAAAACGTGATATCTCTCTTTGACTTTTTAAATCCATTAGTCGGTATCTGCGTTAAAAGAACAGCATAACCGCATGCTTCTAACTTTAAAATGAAATTCGATATTCAATCATTTTCTACGGTAAAGATATGAAAGATAATCTAATCCAACCCTGCCCTAGCTTCGAAAGTCTTTACCAAGAATGCACTATTGTATAATGGAAAATATCAGAGATATTCCATTAAATATTATGGGTCAGGGTTGAAAATTACCAGTTAAACGTGATGCAACGGAAGTTATTATTACATAATTTAAGTTTTATTGTGTTATTCAATTTGGCCCCATTTTTCATTTCATATGATAATAAATAAATAAAAAGTTACACAAAACCGTCAAGTAAATTATAATTCGATCATGTTTTGGTCAATTAATGTAACCCTCAAAAAACACTAAAATGAGTTAATGATTGGATCACATTTTAAAGACGACAGAGCAGGTCTCGGCAAAATGATATAAATTAGAAAAATATATTGACCACTTTTTGGAAGGGAAACATCATTTTATATTAGTTTTAGGCTTGAAAATTCTGACCCGGCTACTTGATGTAAGCCACTATTATATCGACACTCCCTACGTATAATCCCGTATCTGCAAACATGAGAATTTACAGGAGTGTATTTCAAAGATTCATAACGCAACTCACCGTTTTCGATAAAAACAGTTTTTAAAAAATTTAAATTTTGAGGGTTACATCAATCGGCCAAAACAAAATTAATGTTTTTTGTATTCATAACAAAATGAACGGGGTTTAATCTGGCTTACATCATATTATAATAAATATATATGTATATATAGAATTCGTCTTAATTTATCTGTATATCTGGAACTCAGCATACACTCCCCCTCTGTCTAATATTTTTAATATTAGTACTTTATAACAGTACAAAAATTAGTTTAACAGAACAGTTATGGAAGTAATGTGAGTAAATTGAAATTTACAAAGCTTGATAATAAAACATTATGAAACATGATTTTAGGTGAATGATTATTATATTAAAAACACAGTCCCATTACTGTCGCTATTTTCCCGACGTTGCGTCAACATTGCGGACTTTACCCAGAGTGGTTGCTTTAAATAAAAAATACTATTATATGGACCTCATATATTAAGTGAGTAGACCTTGCCGTTAAAAAGCTTAAAACAAAAGCTATAAACTTATTTATTCTCAGACATAACATTAGATGTATCACTATATCGAAACTCTTTCTGATAAATTAACTATTTCTCTATGGATTCGGCGGTAACTTCGTGGAAGTTCATTTTAAATATTAAATTAAATTAAAAATTGATAACTTAGTTATTCCACTTGACTTATCACTAACGTGGCGCGTTTTGCCTCTTTAAGAAACATCTTTAGACTAACCGTATCGCAAGGTTATTTATTTCTAAAGTAAACGATGATTCTAATTATTAAAAGGGTGGGGGTGGGTTTTATTACATTCTACTGGACGTGTGGAGGGGGATGGATAATGGAGGATTAGTAAATAGCATTTTAAGCAGAACAGGTGACTCACCATTATTAAATTTATTTCCCTTGGGTTTTTCACATCCAGGTGCCAGTAATTCATTTGTATAAAGTGTAACAGTGTTTATACCTTACCCCCCTCCACATGTCCAGTAGAATGTAATAAAACCCACCCCCACCCATTTAAGAATAAGAATCATCGTTTACCTTATAAATAAATAACCTTGCGATACGGTTAGTCTGAAGATGCATCTTAAAGAGGCGAAACGCGACACGTTAGTGATAAACCAAGTGGAATAACTAAGTTATCAATTTTTAATTTTATTTTATATTATCTATTTCTCATTAAACAAATTCTATTGAAACGATTCTTGAAGAATATATTTATACTCCTGAATGGGAAGTTTATTCTTAAAAAACCTCATTTTGTACTATAATATAATATAATTTTACTGGGTCCCAATTCTATAGAAGTGTGGCGAGTAAATCCCTATACATCTCTCTATTCTGAGATTCCTGAGCCAGTTGTATATTTGAAGAATACATAAAATAGTACAAGTACTGAGTAGAAGTTAAAAAAAAAATTCAGAGAATCTCTTTTAACTAACCTATCAAGTGCAATCTATTTTTCATCGCATTGCTAGTTTCAGATATTAATTGCACTATTTTTTAAGCTATATGCTTAGTTATTATATTTGGATATCCCTGAAAAGACTTCATATTAAGTTATGAAGCTTTTCTAT
Source organism: Himalopsyche phryganea (assembly GCA_022494535.1). Lineage (NCBI taxonomy): Eukaryota > Metazoa > Arthropoda > Insecta > Trichoptera > Rhyacophilidae > Himalopsyche > Himalopsyche phryganea. The sequence continues at coordinate 102,052 of JAGVSL010000132.1, read as the reverse complement.
TATATCTAGTCAAGAGTGCGGGTACGCGGCAGGAGCGTCTATGGTAACACGACATTTTACTTAAGGAAGAGGTTCTTTGGATCTCTGGCAATCTTCAACGGGTAATTCATTTCCTACGACGGACGTTATTAAGAAACATGATAAGTAGCTTCTCTTCAGTTTCAAACATGAAAAATTGCACAAGAAAGGAATATGTATTATATCAAACAGGTTTACTTCGAATCTTATTTATTTTTAAGCCATATCCACCTAAATCGCAATTAATTTTTAATACCTTTAAATAGTCATTACAGTTTTTTTTTGCAACACATTATTCTCTCGACGAAACTCATCTTATTTATCTTACATATCAGTTTACTTGAGCATTTTTTAAATATTTAACTACACTTTCTCGTTGCAGAAGAAAACAACGCTGAAGTTTTTGTTGTAGAATCGTATTTTGATAATAATTATAATGATTTTTCGAAATTTACGTATAATATTAAAAAATAGCATATTTTTAATTCGATAATTTTGTCATTATATCATGGCGGTTTTCATTCACGGCCAGCATCTTCAGTTTGTTTAGATACAGCTCACAATCGTTGTTCTTTTTAAGCTGTGCGCGTCCGCGGCCACGTAGCAATTTTTAAGCCCACGCGCAATCCAATTCATATATAATATCCAAATTTAATCTTTGAAGAGATATTTATTCATTGTTTATTTTTAAAGGTATGCTTTATACTTTGTGCCAATGCGACACATATAATTGTAAGTAAAGTAATCAAATTAACCATTTTTTATTCATAATAGTATAATAGTTTTAATTTTAAGCACATCAAATACTTAATACAAACAACACTTAAAATCTATAAGAAATATGACATATGGATGTCTGCAAAAATGTTTGAATTATTCCACTCATTTGTTGCTTTGGCCTGCTCAGCCTTCACGGGAACATATCTCACAATGTTATTGGAAAAGTCTCAGTTGTTAATAAAAGAAAATGCGCAGCCATTATATCCTTTTACCTTTACTTCGTATAGGTTTTTAGTCAATTCATTGTATTTACCAAAAAAACAACAAATACCAATTTTAACAAAAAATACATCATATTTTTGAATTCCAAAAAGTTCGATTTGACAGCGGTCCTTTCGAAATTTCTTAAACATGAAATAAAGAATGATAGAAAACAAATAATAATGGACATAATCCATCTAAAAAATATAATCCTGACTCGTAACCAATTATTGTTAATAACTTGACTTTATCCTGTTACTTCAATCTTTTTAATAAATAATATTTTATGTGTTAATGTCTCTTTTAAATGGATATTAATTTATAATGTCAAATAATATATTCGAAAGCTATTTCAGCACCACGCTACAACCTATTGTCATACTGATCAACGATATCACATATGGAACTAAATGCTGTTTCTTCCTATTATAATGAAATTAATTCAAGAAAATTAACAACGGTGATTCTTTCATTATGTATTTTTTAAAAAATCTTTTTGAATGACTACTGATACAAACAATGATTATTTCAAAATATTCATGTATTATTATGAAATTGTTTGTCTAACGGGCTACGAAATTTAGAATTATCTAAAATTGTTTTGCGTGTATGAAATTACACAATAATATGTAAATCTGTTTTCATCAAATTATGAGATAGTGCATTATCAAGTAAATCATTTAAAGATATTTTATTTAAAAAAAAATCTTTATTTCTACAGGTATGCTCAGGTGGATCTGGTGGCCAGAAACTATCGACTGAACAATACAGGGCTTGCATCCGATCAAGGGCCTTAAACGAGGCATCCCATGCCCAATTAGGATTCCTGGCATTCAGGGAAGACATCGCTGCCCACGCCCCGGCGCCCCCAGTGAACTCGCATCCACCACACCCCAGTACTTGATCGCGCCGCACTCAACCACCTTCCAGTGACCTATGGAAAATAGAATTTTAAATACGACACACCCTGGAACACAACACTTGTTAAAGAATATTGTACAGGAACGAAAAGCTTAGCGAATATTCGGTGACTGATTACTTATTGAGTTTGAGTTTTTGAGAAAGAAGAGCATAATTGTATATTCTTTTCATTCAATATTACGGATATTTAGGATTATTACGGTAAAACTAATTATTTAGTTTGAAAATGTCTATAATATTGTCAACGCGAACAGAACTGTTTTCAGTTAACACAAATACCTAAATGTTTCATAACCTATCATAAAAATTGCTACAACTATTTCGACACTATAAATTATAACTCCGATATTTATTTTTGTGAAGTGTAACAAGAGATTTTAGTTTAATAATTTGTGTTTTAAAAGAGAGTCTGATTTAACGTTTTTAATTTTCCAAACTTATTTCTTTAACAATACTCTTATTCTTTTAAACAACTGCACCTTAAACATGAAATATCACTTAAAAACAATAAAGAATGTTTCATATTTTCAGCAAATAATAAGTAATTATTTTTTCGACCAAAAACGACATGGTTTTTTTTTTTGTTTTATGTTGAGACTTTTTCTATTGAAGTTGGGATTTAACAACGGAAAAGCGATCAGAAATATATTTTTTTTGTACGCATTTGGTAACAATAGTTTTCCTTATCTATTAAAAAGTTAAATTTGCTAACTCAGTGCGTTACTTCATGCAGTGGTGATTTTTTTTTAAATTTGTTATGTATTTTTTATTAAATCGCCCATAGAACACTCAGCAACACAATTATTAATACTGTATTAAACACAAACAACTATGCATTAAAAAAATGAATGTAATTTGATTATAAGATATACCGTTAACAAAAAATATCTATGTATTTTTAGTGTATCGAGGTGCTGGCTAAGTATTACCAAAATTTTTAAATAGGTTTAAAAAAATAGTCACATGTCATTTCGTAAATGTTATCAAAACATGTAAATATCTTTGAAAAAAAATATATTGTAATTATACTAAATAATTATCTTAGCATCATTTTTATACAACTTAAAATATTAACAACATTTATTTATAGTTGAAATTTCGGTGATTTAAAATAAAATGATTTAGTTTGATACTCCATAATTTGTTAGTAATTTATTTAAAAAATATTTTTAATTTTGTAAAATGAAGTTTGTAGATATAATTTTTTAAGATAAGCCAATATATTATTAATTATAACGATATTAAATTAATCATATGTGTGATAACTTACATCACACCTGTAAATAAAAATTTGTTAATTATTAATACTGATCATGAAATGAATCAGTTTTAGATTAATCAGAAGATTAATAAAAGACTTAAAAAAACATCGCCTTTTATTTTTACATTTGATTTCGCGAAGAATGAATAAACGTTTGCAGTTTGTTGAATATGAACTCTATGAAACGTCAACGAAAACAAAATTTATAATTTTATTTTTCAAATATTAACATTTTGTTTTGGTTGACATGAAAACAACAGATCATGGCTTACGAATGCCACTGACGATCTTTTCATTGTATTAAATTTACAATTATTAGTTTAATAGTATTACAAAGAACATCACAAGCTACTGAAACGTTTTCAAGTCATCCAAGTCAGCTGGATTATACTAATTACACGAATGTTTTTGAGAAAAAATATTTAGAAAATATAATAGTCACTTTCTCAAAATATGCATCTTTTCACTCCCTTAAGTGGTAAATTAGAAGTTCAACAATAGGCATCAAACGAGAACATTTTTTTACACAGGTAAACCCTAACTATTTTAAAATTATAAATTACACACATATCAAAAGATCACTAATGTTTACAAGTGACTATAATGAATACGAAATCTCTTCCCGGAGTCACAACGTTCAGCTTTTCTTAATACCTCATAATATAATAATATATCGTCGATGTTCTGGAAAAAGACGCTAACTGAAAAATCCTACTTTTGGACTTTGAGTTTTTCAAATATTTGAAATGCTACACCTTTTTCGTTTAGTTTTAAGTGTGTTCTTCCATATGATAGAGCTCAAAATAAAGAACACAGCCAACTCAATATGTCATTATTTCGATTTAGTGTTTTCTTTCAGAACAATGACGATCTTTTCATCGTCAGACTATAAAAAAATAATTTTGAATATTTTTGTAGACTCAATCAAAATCAGTAAAACAGTTTATTTTCTAATATCACGAAAAAATTTATTACTATTGAGAAATAAATGCGTACAACATGCGTCATAAAAATCAAATTTCATTTGAATTTTAATTCTTTTCAATTTCAATTCTGCTTATCTTTGGAAATTCTTTGGTTTATTTAATTTAATTTATGTGAATTCATTTGATTTTCCAAACGAAATATCTTTATAAAACAATCATTATTTGGTAAAAATAAAGATTTTAACAAAAGCATTTTCTACTAAAGCTGGGTCATGCAGTACAATAAACGTATTAGATTTATAATAAACGTTTTGTAATTAATCCGTTTACAGTCATAATAACAATAATTATCAATAATAATTATAGAGCAGTATTTGTGATGCATCTTAAAGCATATTACAGCGGCATTAAGCTACATAGTTAATTATAGTGATCTCGTTAAGTAACTCCGATCATATCACGCTGTAATTAAGTTGGAAAATTGCTTATTATATTTGTAAACATCGTCTTTGAATGGAAATTGAAAATTAATCAAAGTGAAGTGGTTCTTAGTATGGCTGCGACATCATGGGAATTGGATGAATGTATTACAAGGGCTTCTAGTAGCAAAAGCAATATTGATTAAATCAATATTGATGATTGATATGTTTGTTTGGTTAACTCACGGAAGTGTTATTGTTGTAGGGATAATATGGCTTTATGTTGTTAATTTTGTTATGTAATAAATTATATCAGAATTGAAATATTGCGCCAAGAATATCAATTACATTACTTCATATCATAAAACAATCAGGAAAGTTTATGATATCATAACGTTGTCGTTCTGGAATACTAGTTTCGACTAAATTGATGAGAAGGAGGGTAGTTTCAATCAAATAGAATAAAGTAATATACTGCTCTTACCTCGTTAAGATAATTTTAAGCAACGGTTGTTTTGGATACAGTTATAAGATTACAGTTAATTTGATCATTTTTTCCGGGCATGTTGCTGAGTAGTCAACCTTGATGTCTATAGACACCTTTGATTGAATCCTAGTCCGTATGTTCGAAGATATGGATGTCCAAAATCCCTCCTACCGATCTGATCTTAAAAAAAATTGAATTGAGCGAGACATATTATTTAACCACTAGTTCTGTTTTAGCTCTATCTTTTTACCATTACTTTATGCAAATGTGAGAGGTTGACTGACAAGGACAAGGTAACATGGTAAGAAGTAACAAGGACTAAGTGGACATGGTTACAAAAAAATATGTTTGAGATAATTTCTGTCTGCAAAAGAAAAGGGTGTTAAGTCTTAAAAATTAAAAAATATGTTGAATATGCCAAAATAACAAGAATGCGTATATAAATAAAGGAGAAGAGAGTCGAAAAAATTCTTTAATCGATTTATGGATCTCTGTTCGTAGTCTGAGTCCTCCCTCCTACCCATCCCATCCCAACCGGGCGTAGCGAGAGCGATTAGCTAACCACTAGTCCTGTCCTAACCCTATCCTTACTCTCTTCGAAAAAATAGGGGTTGAGCAACTGAGTAACAAGCAGTTAAGATAACTCCATCAGGAGACCATATGCTCCACATTGGGAGCGGACATGAAAAAAAATTGAAATGCATGGCATTACAGCTAACTCCAATGCACCATGCATTTCACAAACATAATAACAGTAACAACAATAATTATAATTATTGAAAACAGTACTACTAATAAAAACAATAACGAAAATAAAAACCTTTTTTTTTTAATTATTAAATACAAAAAAAAACAAGACATTATTAATTTAAAAGGAACAAATATTTAGTGAAAAATACCCAGAGTTTAGTGCTGAAAATATCTAGCTCTCTAGGCATTGCATTAATCATCCGAACGGCTCTTGCAACTGGTGACTCGAATGACCAACGCGAAGAACAAGTTTTAAGAATAAAAATTGTCTGGATATGGTTTAGGGCACGTAGGTAACAATTGGGAGCATGTGAATTAATAGTCATGAGAATTTCAGGATTATTAACTCGTCCCTGAAGAAGAAGAGAGAAATGCTTTAGAATTTAAAACGATCTTCGTGCTTCAAAAGATAGCATTCCTAAAAGAAATTTGGTTGGGTAGTGGTAGTACTCTTTTAGGGAACTATTAAAAGGAAAATATTGAAATTTTTTGAAATATAAATATCGTAGAAATTTCTTATGAACTCGCTCCAATTTCAACTTGTAGGAATTTTCATATTGACTCCAGATAATAAATCCGTATTCAAGCGTACTGAGAACCAAGGAAATGTATAGAGTGCGAAACACAGTTGAGTTTCAAATGGTTTACTTTGCCTAACTATAAACCCAAGAAGTTTGCTAGCACGCATAGCAACGGAATTAATATGTGAATGAAATGTGAAAGAAGAGTCAAACGTTATAACGAGATCAACAATTTCATCAGTGGTACCCCAGAATATGTTGGAAAAATATCTGATTCGCATCCAGCGTATTCAACATATTGTCGTCGTTTTGACAAATAAGAAACAAAAAATTTAATTAACCTATTTGAGCTTCCTATAGCACTTAATTTATTTATCAGAATATCGTGATCGACACTATCAAATGCTTTCGAAATATCCGTGTAAATAACATCAACCTGACAATGGTAATCCAAAGACTTTGATATTTACTCACTATACACCATTATATTGGTGATAGTTGAGCGCGCTGATCTAAAACCATGTTGGATATCAGTTAACTGACAGTCAACATGCATATAGATATATCTATGTAGTATTGATTCAAAAAGTTAAGCTGGTGCTGATAAAATTGCTACAGACCTAAAAATAAGACACTTAGTAACCGTATACTGTGCTTTGGAAACAGATGTTTGCGGTGAATACTAGGGGTACGGTGGTTTGATTTTGTCAGGAACTCAGAGAGCGGACGGACCAGCCTCTTATTACGTCCAAAATAAAAAAAAAGTGACGATGTACCTGGCTTGGACACGTACTGCGGATGCCCCAGGAGAGCCTTAATCCTGCCTGTCTCTTTTACCAACTAGATGGATTCCGTCGCCCTGGAAGGCCGCTGATGACCATCCATAGGATGTATTCGGCGAAGCTACGGGACGCTGGGATGACCTGAGAGGAAGCGAGGAGACTGACGGAGGACAGAGAAGCTTGGAGGAACCACATGATGGCCATTTGCTCCGAATAGGGAGCGGATATGGTTTAAAAAAAATATTCTTCATAGAATAAAAACTTTATTTTGTTTTTTTAATAATGCTTTGTAAAAATCGACTTTTCTAATTATTACGAATTCCTAAAGGGAGTAACAAATATTTGATAAACTCAGTTATCTTGTTGTATTCTTAAAGCATAAAGTTTCCATAAAAACGACGAAGATCCTGCTGGATGAAATAATTAAGTTAAAGCGACAGGATCTACAATTAGGATGAAAGGTTTAAATTTTATTTAGCTATGGAATATGAGTCATAAAATGAATCCAAACAGTCGTTAAATCGTATAATTAACTAAACAAAAGAATGGTTTAAATCATCCCTTATCTCCCAAAAATAAATTATTCTACTTTGAACTCGGTACTAACACAATCCAACTATTTTCAACTGAAATGTCAGATAACTACTTTTACATGAAACTCTATATTAATGTGAGACGTAAACTTAATACATTTTGTATATCTCATTAATATAACAGCACTAAAGCGACAGTTTTAATAGTGGTAATTATAATGAAGGAAAACAACTAGTCTTTAGTGAGAGATTATTTTGTCAGATACTACAAAATATATCATTTCTAGTGATGCAATACCTCCAATCTACAAAACGATACAATTAAAGGCACGATTGATTAATTTCAGTAAATAAGATGATTAAAGTCTTTTTTTATTTAAATTCTACTACTGAAATATAATTATACAATACATTGTAATATTTGAAAGTTCTTAGTTATATTGATTATTTTTTAACTCGGTTCTTAATGTACATTGAACAATTTCATTTTGGTAGATAGGTGGTATTTGTCTGTTTGTAGAAGTAGGTTTTGCGTGCGATACTTGCGTGTAGGAATTATTATTTTAGTCGCTTATCTTTGTAACATGCTCTGAGTGACATTGCCGTGCTGAGCCTTATCTAGCAGGAAGTTAGAATTTTATAATGAAACCTGATTTGTCTATTTCTGGATTTAGGTATTTATATTCATAGTTTTGTTACGTGATGTTCCCCACTCTAACTAATAGGCAAGGTATAATTTAGTAATGTGTCAGTGATTTGAATTAATGACTCTCCATTTTCACTGACACCTAGAGTTAATTTTTTAAAAATAAAAAAAAGGATATTCAAATGGCCTTGTAGTGTTAAACTAAAAAAATCCAGAACAAAATTTATAATTCGACAGTGTTTTGGCCAATTGATGTAAACCTCAAAAATACGAAAATCAGTTAATGATTGGATCTCATTTTAAAGACGACAGATCAGGTCTCGGCCAAATAATGTAAATTAGAAAAATAAATTGACCACTTTTTGAAAGGAAAACATCATTTTAAATTTGTCTTAGGTTTAAAAATTCTGACCCGACCACTTAATGTAAGCCACTATTATATCGACACTCCCTACGTATAATCCCGTATCTGCAAACATCAGAATTCACAGGAGTGCATTTCAAAGATTCATAATGGAACTCACCGTATAATGTTTTCAAAGAAAACAGTTTTTACTCTCTCCTGAACGATTTCAATTTGGAGGGTTACATCGATTGATCAAACCACTGTTGATTATTATATTATAGTTGAATACTACTTACGAAAAATTAAAATGGACTTAAAAGCTGAAAACATCCAACCCACTTGGATGTCTTTGGTCGTTATTTTTTCATTGATTTACAGATTTGTGGGTTAGAAATAATGTTTCTAAAAAATATTGTATCGAACTTTAGGCATGAGTGTCTTATATGACCACATTATAAAATCTCTATTGATGTTATAGATAGAATTCATTGAAATTTCATTTTTTTCCAGTTCCACAGCAGATAGAGGAAACTGGTGTGGAACGAGATATGGGCTAAATCTGTAAATTATAACAAATAAAAATCTACGACAATCGTGTGATAATTACACTTTTAACAATAAATATTTTAAAAAGTTTGTGAAAATCAGAATATTTGCAATTTTTAATAAAATATGCGGTGAAGACTGGGATGAATTTAATTACCATACAGTATACACTCCTTTTTAGAAGTTGGGATTACTATAGAACATGGATGGCCACACTTTTATGTTCTAGGGGCTACTAGTTAATAAAATTATTGATGACGGTCGACTGATACCACTTATATTTACATAATATAGTGACAGGACAATAAAAAAATTCAATGTTTATGGTGTATAAAATACCTATTTTTAAAACGGATATTTTACACATTTAAACAATAAATTATATAACTTTTAAGAGTGCATTAAAACTGGTTTGAACTATAACGGCAGAATTTAGTGCCACTGTCGACTAAAATTAGCTTCGCAGACGACTGGTAGACCACGGTTGATGCATTGGCCACCAACGCTATAGAAGATGGTTAGTGTTTAAATGAATTATAAAATAAATTAAACTGTTATTTCGGGATCACGATATAAGCAGAGCCATCATCTTATCATCTGAGGCTATTTTTATATTCCTGTTTTCTATTAAAGGCGTTGAAATTATTAATTTTAAAAACTCTTCTTAGTAGGAGAAACTTCTGACTTTGAAAGCGGTTCTGCTAAATAAAACAAAAAAATTAGTGTACAGAAAAGGGTGTAGATAATTAATCACTTGCCTTTCATTACAATAAGCGACTTTGAGAAGTAAAGTTGGCAAAAGTTTGCCGTGAAAAACTGCAGATGGCTCTTACTGCCACTTCATTTTATCTTAGATAACTTATCCACGATTCTCAATCTAATAGTAATACCTGATTCTCAGAAAAGCGATAATTCTTTAGTAAGTTCATTCTACTGTGCTGTACGGTCAAAAGTTTGAAACCCCGAATGAACACTTTTAAACAAAAGAGTAAAAAAAAGATTAATTATATTTACAATATCTAAATATTATACATCGATTTCTGTGTCAACGTTATTTTACCCATAATATGCAACGGAAAATTTAAAAAAAAGAGATAATTGTAACAAGAAATATTTTTTTCATAAACGAAGCACATTTAGCAATATGTGATTCCAATATTAAATGTTCGTTTTTGATTGCGCTCGTTTTGAACTAAATTGTCAACATTTTCTGTCGATATTAGTGTTATTACAGGTGTTTCTGTTTTGTTCATATCATATCATTGGCTTAATGACTTTTAACCGAGTCACTAACTTTATCAATATTATAGGCGGTTAATATTTTTTCGATTAATTGAACATTAAACAACAGCGTTTGGATCATTTTAACATAGATGACGCACAACTTCTATTAGCTCTTTCATGTCATATATGTTTATTAAGTATGTCTTTCCAGTTAAACACAAAAAAGTCAAAGACACTTTATACACGTCTGAACGTAAAGAAGGTTGGAAGTATTTATATTCATTAGTCTATGCTATAAAGATATTTCAGTATAGTTGTGCAACGATTCTATATATTATTTTTATATTTAACTTGTTGGGTGAAAAAAAATATTATCTGAATTTGAAATAAAATGACGAATCATTCAAATGTATTTTTGTAAATTGTGTTACATTCTTAATTGAATTATTGAGGCTCGAAAAAATATTATTGTTCTTTTGCATTTGGTTCAGCTAAAAGTTCCAGTTTAGACCACTGTCCCTATGAAGTTTAAATATACAATTTCGAAATATAAAAGTTACCAGAGTTGTAAAAACCATTTTACTCATTTTTTATGTTTTCGCATAGCCAAGAGCATGGAAAATATTACGTCTGGATGGATTATTTGTCCAATTTTACGATCCTCACATATCCATACTTTAATTGCGTAACTCAACAAATAAAATTGCTGCGATGCTAGCGTTTTTTGATTTGCGAGTATTCAAGATATGAAATAGCAATTGCTGCCCTAAACTTAAGCGTAAATAAACCTTAAAACTATATAATTTAGATTTGGATTATTGAGATTTTGTACACTTCCATGTATTTTGTCACTAAATCTCAATAATCCAAATTTAATATTGAAATTCCATCAAGCACCCTCAGTCGATGTCTTAAATTATATAATTTAGAGTTTTATAAAATACATTCCATTCTTTACATAATGGACTAATGTGAATTAGGTGGTATCCGATAAAACCTAATGTCTGTTTTATAATAAAGTAGATTTTCTCAAACCGCTTTCATATTATATATTTAGAAAATAAACTACAAATTACATTTAAAAAAGATTAATTGAGATTTAAATTTTCTTACTGTTACACTCGATTGAAATCTTTCTTATAATTACACTACAAAAACTTAACAAAAAAAAAATATTTTGTTCATCGAAATCTAAGAATAAAACAGTATACAAATGCTTAAAGGTTCTAAGCTTTCAAAGGTTTTGAAACCACCGCATACTACGCGAAAGCTCCATATATTGTCAAGAGTTCTGTTTTATTTTTCATAAGTGCATTACCTTCCATACAACTTTATTAGTTTGGCAAGCATTGAACCGAATGACGTATTGGCTAAGGTTATTAATTACCCTTCTTCTTGCTTCGAATTGTATATTGTTCATTCTCTTCCATAGCGCTGCAAGTTTGGCAACATTGTCAAGATGAATAAGCTATTAATATAAATGTGACCTCCATAGAAATCTAAAATTACAAGAATGGCGATAATAGACGCTTGATATTTTCTATGCTTCATAATGAACAAGAAACTGTATTGTGGAATTACAATCTAAAGTTGAATTTAACAATGTTTTATTACATCAAAAAAAGGGTTGTATAATTAGTAACATTTACACCCCATAATTTATTTATGTCATTTCAGTATCTGACATAAGCGGGCTTTGCACACAAATATTTCCATGCGCGATTGGGAGATATGTGTAGTTTAAAACTAAAAAGAGTGCTAGTAACGTTTTCGTTTTCAAGCGGGTTCTCGTATTAAAGCACACACACCACCAAAACGCGCGTGGCGACACCTATGTGAAATCTCGCTATTGTTTGCTTTCTTTTAAGCGAAAAAGATTGCCACTTTAAAATTTCTTAAATTGCATTTTTATGGAACCTACCCAAAACGGTATTACTGGAGAAATTTATATTTAAAAAACATGGAAACCAAAACGCAGAATGATGACCTACAGCACTCACCCCAGCAAAATATTTAATATCTGCAAGCAAAACGAATGTTTATAATATTTCTGTGTGCAAAAAGAAATGTGAGTCAATTCGTTTTAATTGAAAAACGAGTTAAATATTCTAAAATAACTAAAATACATCCATGCAAAGAGAAAACGGACGAGTTAAATCTATACCGCTGAATTAGTAAAATTCATGCTTAAAAATAAAGACTTAACGCCCTTTTTCTTTCGCAAATAGGTTTTCGAAATTTCTTAGAGAAATAGAAAGTTTCGTGAAAATAAAAGATTAAGCTTGATCTAAAATGAAACTTGTTAATCATGCGAATAACCTTAGCATAAAATCCTAGGTCGTTATTTTGGGATTAATATCTGTAATTTGTGTGAACAATAATTCAATTTTGAATTAGTCCAAACATTGTCAAATCTGAAAAGTAATATATATATGTATTACTAAAAGTCTCTTCGTACATTATTTAACGATAAATTCTGTGTGCGAAAGAAAAATGGAGTTAAGTCGTTTTAATTGAAAACGGGTTCAGTATTCTAAAATAACTACAATACATACATGCGTATAATTTAAAAAGGAGATGTCGAATAACTGCTGCTGAATTAGTAAAATTTATATTCAAACATCACATTTTACATCAAGTTTCATACAAATGCAAATCTTGTTTTGGCTCTCCTGAAAAGTACCAATTTTAGACTTAACACCCTTTTCCTTTCGCACACAGAATTATTTACTTACAAACCCAGGCAAAAGTAAACGAAAAAATATTTTTAAACTCCTAATGACATGCAAAATCCGATTGATTCAATTGTTACTAGTAAATTGCAATAAAAATATGCACACTCTTTTTAATTGGAATTTTAATTCAGTGTAAAAATAAATTTTCGTAAAACTAATAATTTAAGCTTGCAAACAAATAAAGTTTAATACTAACTTTGTAAAGGACATATTGGTTTTTTTTTTCTTTTTAATGCCTCATATATATTTAAACATATGTAATGATCTTGTCAAGAAACGTTCTAGCCCTAATAGTTCACAATAGTGTAACCTATCCCTTGCCGTTCTGGAGAAACAGCGTTTACTCTCTAACCATTAACGATATCTTAATAGACGTCGCAAATACTCACAGAACGTAGAACGCAAGAAACACTTACATTAACGTTAATTTCGTGACAAATTTCTAACGTACTACAAGACGCATACATGGATATAGATCTTAATACTAAATTGTGCGATAATATTCGCTTCAATTCGAACTATTCCAGTCCTTTTAGATATTAATACTATGACAATATTTGAAATAATATTGTTTTTATAAAAATAGTATTTTGTCAGTTGAATGCAGAACGTTTTTTTTTTGCTATTTTCACGTAAAGGTGGTAATTAAAAGTGTTTCTCAACCATTTTAAAAATTCAATTGGTTTGAAAAATTGAACCGTATTCTCAATTGGAAGAATAATAATTTCTATGTAGAACTATGTACATCAGATGTTCTGGAACATTGAAGGCGCGAAGATGATCAAGTAATGTACTTTAAGATATTCAACCTAACAAAAACTACCAATTAAAAATCACTAGGTATCTCTATACTATATTTTTCCAAATTGCATTTTAATTTTCATTGATTCTTGATCACCTGCAATTGCTAAGTCCTATGAGTTTGTAATTGCTTGTGCAATTATTTTCCAAATTAAGTTTCAAAGTCATTATTATCAAATCAGTATTAAAATTAGTTGAAATATCAATGTATTATAGTTCCAAGACTTTGTTCGGGTTCGTTCGTGTACTCCAGGGTATCCCAAAATTTTTCTACAATGGGACATTTCGTTAATTCTGAAATTTAGGTCGCACACCATTTTTATGTTATTGGGGTCGGCAATATCAATATGAATCCGAATATGTTTAAATTTTTGCTGCTGTAACAGAATATAAAACTATTCCAGGTTTTTTCGAAACACCTGTCCACCTTCCGTGGAACACCAGTGTTCCGCAGAACATAGTTTGGAGAACCTTGGTGCTTTTAGAACCATATTTATTTTCAGTATTACTTATCGACAATCAATACTCTGCGATCATTGCACGAAAAGATGTGGTAATTAAAATACTAGTGGCTTGATTATAAGGTGATAAGTACGAAAAAAATAAAGAAAATTTTACCTAATTTCATGCATTTCAATAAAAAATCATATATCTAATATAATGTCGATTAAATGACAATTCGCATATTTTGGGATTTGAACTCTTATTGCTTTACTTTATTACGGTACCGATACAAACAGAGTAAGGCTTAATAAATACTTCTTAAGTAGCTAATATTATTCAACATTAGAGTATCTCAAAACTACACGATAAAAAGTATTTCTATGAAAAAGTATTCGCTTAGTAAAAAATAAATCAAGTTGCATTAAAGTAAAAGTGATGAAGTGGCGCTTGCAAGAAAGCTAATCTAGAGTGTTAAATTCTTAGGAAAAATCTGTCTGCGTTTCACTTGTTAAAAATACCGAGTGCGCTTGGCTTTTCTGTTTTTACATCGCCAACAAACCAACGCCAGTTATAATCCCAATGAAGGATTAAGAACACATTAAAAAATATCGAATTTTATAAATTAGTGTAACGATTTATATTTCAATATTTCGAACAAAGCATTAGCAATCTAAAATTTCACGTCCAATTCAATCTAAATCGAACTTTTCTTCATTGTTGGTTGGTTTATATCATAGTTTCCCAAAGTGACTGTGACCACAAGGGTCCACGGGGGGAATGAAAAAAAGGCGGGTCCACGAGATGTAAATGGGGGACACGGATCGGAGTCCATTTATACTACACGCATAGTAACGCAGCGCAAGTTTAAGTTTCGCTCGACAAGCCTACTCCAACAAATACTTTCCTAGTTCTATCTTTCTATTACTACTCTCTTTGAAAAAGAGAAGTTGAGCAAATGAGTAACAAGCAGTTGTCGCAGAAAAACTTATCTTAACATACGTCTATTATGAGTTCATATGCGTTACATCGGGAGTGGATATGGTAAAAAAATATCCATGTATCCATATTATACATTAAATGACGTTCTCAATCATCATACCATTCGCCTCATCTTCATTAATTAAGCTGAGGTATTTACGTGGCGGAAAAAGATGTGTTCTTTTCCAACAGTAGAGAGATGTTATCTTAAGTAATTAATACACATTACAATAACTTCCCAGAGTAATGGCTTCATACATGTTCTTCTTGGTATTGCCTACCACAAAAAAACATCCAGTCATCTCTGCGTTTGTATAATTATTTGGTTATGACAATAATTTCACTCCTCGGTCGGTGGTTATAAAAATGCTTTCATACAAAATACACGGTGGCCGTGAATAAATTAACTGAATATGCTGCAAGGGTACTAGAGCGGAGATCCGTTTCCGCGCAGTTGAGCGACTCCGCTTCTTTGTTCCTCGTCACTCTGCACACCATTCCTTGTATTGACCAGACAAAGGTCAATGCTTTGATCCGATTGCATTTTATATATTAAAATTAAAACATCCATACACTTTACGATCTTCAACTGCATACAACGAAAATGACAAATACAACGCAGGCCTGTGACTTTTATTTTAGTAGGAAGCAGGGCTGCGGAGTCGGAGTCAAAGCCAAAACAACGATGTTTTTATGTCCCATTTAAAAAAATGTATTTGTGTATTGTATAAATTAATACTGAATGAGTAAAGTCCATATATCGGAGGCGAGAATTAACGTATACGAATTTGAGAGACAATGTCAATATCTTTCTCTGTGTTTTAGCGAAATTTCTCATAATTCACTTGTTTCGTTTTTATTTACGTCTACTAATACCAACGTTTGGAACTTTAAATACATTATTTAATATTTTAAAGATAAAAAAAATGTTTTGTTCTACTTCCACATGTGCATCAGGACCGGTATCACTCATCGCGAGCATTATCAACTGATAAAAACCAATTGTGCTGTATTTTTTAAATATGTTGCCTTTCCTTTGGAGAGAATACGGAACATCAAGTAAATAACTAGACAGAAGAAGGATGTTCCGTATTCCATGGATAGCCACAAACGCCTCTATCCTGAAAGAGCTTCAAATACAGGATAGACTCTCGGCCGTCTATAGAAGACGTCTACTTGGCTTTTTTGGCTACATTTTTTTCAAGCTTACCGTCAATGTCGAGAGAGACTCGTCATCATAGGAAAGTTCAAAGGCAGTTGGGGACACAGAAAATCCCTAACTCGCTAGAGTGACCGATGCTTCTTAGAGCAGCGGAGTGCTAGAGCGAGTGGTGAAGGATCGTCGAAGGCAATGGAGTTGTTGGGGAAGACGGAGGTCACGACCCTCACACGTGAGGAATACGACTAAGAAAAATGCCTTTCCACCAATAGTTGACACTAAACACCTTAAAAGGCATTTACAGACACATAAAATAGTCTGGAATTGTAGAAAATTGTAAAGAAAGAATTCAATTTTACATTATAAAAATCGGGTCGGATAGTTGGTCAATATTGGGCATGGAATCACATTTTTAGCAGCTGTATAGCCCTAGTCCAAATAGACCCTTCTTAATAAAGCATAGTATATCATGGATATAACAAATCAGCAATAAGTCAAATTTTGACTATTTCGAAACAATTTTATGTATTTTCGTTTTCATATTATTAAAACAAGAGCAGCTTTCAATTCAGTGAAATAAGAAAATGAACACCGCATGTTACAATCTACACGTACACAAAACATCTGCAAAAATTATCAGCGTTAAAAGAATGTAGCTAAAATGAACGGGTGCGGGTATAATATTTTACATGACATTTTCACTAATATTTATATGTACCATTTTGTGGTATTTTTTTGTGGTGTTTTTATGAATAGTATGACGCCAAAATCTACTGCAAATGTTACATCAACCAACCTTGACTAGACAGAAATTTAATTTCATGCTTCCTAAATCAGAGTCCATAAAATAATCCAATAGTTTATGGCTGCAAGCATTCAATGAGTTCCAAAATCTGTTCAATGACGCCAACGTAAGGCCATTTTGCATTGTTTTACAACTATTAAAAAGCAAAAAAAACCTTGAATATCTTTCCATCAATAAACGTGTTTTTCCTATTCGGAAGTTGTCAGATTAGTTAAAAATATATGCACAAATATGCATTCTGAAAAATTTACTTATAACTCGTTAAAAACGATGACGAATAAATAAATACGTGGAATATGTTTGAAATATTTGCTTTATCAAATATTTCTCTTTTCATTCAAGGAAAACATAAAAATTACGTAAGTAGTTGCGTAATATTCAATTTTAATTCGGCAAGTATATTTCATACAGCATATTGTTTCTACAATAATTAAATGACAGCTATTTTCTCGTCCATTGCTGCATCTTTTTTACCAATCCAACTCCGCCTGCATCTATTTAGTCTGAAGTGCTACCAATATTATATAATTTCAGCCTCAAACCAGTATTAATACGATTAATTATGCCATTCATAATCACGGAAATTTATCGACCTCAATCTATCTCTTCGTAAAGTAATTCTCAATGTTTTCTTTTGATTATATGCACTCCGTTTTTACTCCAATATGTATTCCGTCTGCTTATGAAAATCGTAAAATTAATGTTATTTTTTTATGGAATTGACATTGTTAAATACTTAGCTTTTCGTTTAAAATTTTTTTCGAATGGAAGATTTTAGTAGAAGTGAGCTATTCCTGTTTTTATTATAATTTTTAATAAAAATTAAAATAAAGCACGCTCTCTATACGCTATTTTTAAGTTTCAGACTGGTTCAATTCGTAGCAAAACTAATATCAAATGCTTGTTTATTAAATTAAATTTAAAATTTTGCTGTATTATTTCTCTTGGTCTAGTCGATTTGATATTGATTTTTCTTCAACTAATTTTAAATTAAAATATCTGGTGTATTGGCAATTTTGTGTAATGACTAATAAAAAAAAACATTCTTTGTCAATGACAGCTTACATTTATTACTGTGTTTTCAGAAGCAAACATTCACATTATTTATATGTGAAGTCTTTATGTTATAATGTATTTTTGAATGAATATTTGAACCCTAGTTTAAATTTATATTACGCAAAGTGTTAACCAATTTTACATATCTTGTTTTGTTAAAATTTAATTATTTCTACTGATATTTAACACGTTTGAATAATAATTATTATTGAATGAACAGTTTTTCAATAACTTAGTGAATGACACAAACAGGAAACTTCACTCACATTTTACCAGAATAAATGTAACCCGTAATAATATATTATGTTTCATAATTTTTCATTGTTACAATTTTTTATTATTCAATAAAAATACAATTTACTAAAATTTTTCATATATCATGCAATTAAATGTGTAGTATATTTAAAAAAAACTTACAGAACAAAGTATTTCAGAAAGGTAAAAGTGCGTTAAGATTTCCTATGATATTTATGTATAATATTATATGAAATTTTTTTTTATTTAATTCCATTATGATATCTTTAAAGTGCTTCTTTACTACATGGTTTCACGTTTGCGAGCTCGTTTTTTACGAATTTATGAAATTGTATCCAAAACCACCAATGTCTGAATACTTCATTCTTTCTCATCTATTCTATTCGTCCATGTAAATACTGCCTCAATTAATTAACTGTTATTACTCTATTAGTATCAATTTTCTTTTATCCTGTGAGATTGAGTAACTAACTTACAGCCAGTCTTTGTTGAAATTATTCTGTAGGTCACCAACACCTCACATAGGAACTAGACATTGCTTAACAAATTGTAGTATTTATATATATATTTTAGCTTATTTCAATGCTTGAGTTTGTTCCCCTTAACAAAATTAAAATTATTTAATACTAGCAATTCAATTTGTATGTTAATACTACACCTTTATAAACTAAAAATATTCATAATAATTGTCCAATTATGTTTTAGAGCATTAAAATATTTATTGTAACTGTAAATGCAGTTGTTGTTACATTGTGTTGTATTATGTCGAAGCATCTAATGTAATTTTAATTTAAAAAATACTTTCCATACAAATAAACGTAGACTGAACACAATAGTCATACAAAATGTTGTGATTTCACCGTTATATCATAAATCATACTGGGGGAAAAATAACGTTAAATACGTTAAAACATAAAACAATTTATAAAAAAATGAGAAAATATCTTGATTTACTATATAATATGTGTTATCGAGTGATGTCACTTTAAATCGATTGATAATTCTACTTCAATTTATCTTACAGAATTTCCAATTTAATTATAAACACTGTTCTCACTTTTTAAATATTAACACCGTTAATATTTTGTTACAGATTGAAATATATAAATGTCTTTTCTGTACTCAACATTGTATTCACCACACTCGCTACGGTTTAACACTTTTCTTATAGCTTTTCTTAATACGCTTGAATTTGTTAGAAAGAATGTGTGACACGTAATAGTTTAACTAGAATAAAAATTAGTCACAGCGTTAATTAAAATACATTTAGTTGAAAAACTGCGCGTCGAATTGCAGAAGTTTCTGTTGATGTCGATTTTTCATATTGTGCTACTATCTATTGCTTAAGAATAAATAACTATAGACATCAAATCTAATATGTTTTAATCTTTAAGAACTAATCAACTTATCCAAACGCGGTATCTCCCAAGACAAAAATTTGAAACAAACTGTTGAAAATTTCATATTATAATGAAAAGACTAAGATCGGTTTGCACCCCTGAAGAAACTCACTTAGAGAGAGTTGACATAAATACATTATTTATTAACAAGCCACTGATCACTTTTCATTGAGATGAACCATCACTTGACTGAGCTATTATTCAGCAGTGTGCTGATAAAATTAGTGCTTTATAGAACCATCTGTATCAATGGGAATCAGTGACATAATGTAAAGGTATCATTTTAGGAATATAACAAGGATTGTCAAACGTGTACATGTCTACATTAACCTTCCCGTTTTTAAAGCTAAAAATTCCCTTCGGGTCTCACACAGTCACATTTCGTTACCGTGTGGGTTTTGTCATATTAATGCATTAATAAAGCGAAATGACAATTTCAAAAGGTGATATATGGTTTTATATAGTATTAAGTAATTATTTACGGTATATTTCGTGTGTAAAACCTGAAATACATATCAAACTATGCAAAATTATCAAAAAATGCAAGAATCTAAATTCTTCATAGCTCGAGAAGTGTCTCGGTACCGTTTGAAACAAAACAGTTGCATACGATACGGTCATGCATCTCGGATTGTTACTATACTATAATTTTATATTTTTCGATCGTAAAATTGGCGAGGTTTTCAAATTATGATTAATTATACAACGAAGATGTAAACAGTAAATTATTTTTAATTTTTCATTATATGTATAACCATTTTATTTACAAATAGCAAAATTTTCAATTTTTTGTTTAATTTATTTCACATATAATTTAAAGGTTTATATGCCGAAGTAACTCATCGTTACATCATGAATACGGAAGGGTTAAGTCATGTAATTGATAACTTTTATAGTGTTGCCTCACTTTCTGAAAATAATATACTTTTCGTTGACTACATATGTAATAAGAATATTATCATTAATATAAGGTTAGAAAAACTGGTGCATATTCTTTGAGTAAATCCGTTTTGGCGTAAAGTTAATTGGTGGAACAGACTGGGCCAGTTGATTCCCTTTTAGGGTATATTTTAGCAATTATTATTTGCTGGCTGGCGTGTGCCAACTTTGCAGGAGTGCATCATCAGCTTGTACTGGCCAGCAGTATGGCTGATGCAATGCGAACTCTCTGCGAATTAAGGGCAGTTCATGATAACACTACTTAATTTTACTTATATTTGAAGAAACCATCAGCGTAATTGTTGTTTCACGATTACTGATTCCCGAAAAATAATATTGTTGGAATCCCTTCATACGAATTAAAATTTAAAAATACTCTATTTTTTCCATCCTAAAAAATTATTTGACTGAACACTGTTGCGCATTTTTTTCTAAATTAACCACCTTTGCAAAGATCACCATAGATCTGTAAGTGATAAGAAATATGAAAATTTGCTGGATTTTAGTTTCAAATCGTTTCCATCTGCAATATTGTATTATTATATTTTTACTAGTTTATGTGTATTGTACGTATTGGACCTTGTTATTCCACTCAATAATTAAAAATAGGTAGTATATTGCAATCCCGAAAAACAGTCCTGTTGTTAATCTTATAATTTTATCATAAACTGCAGCAGAGGCGTTGGTAGCAAAAGATTTTCTTGGCTACGTAAACTAAAACGTGTTAGACGGATTGATGCAAGATAGAGAAACGTACCGCGATTTGGGGACTAACTTGTCATAGAAAAAAAAGGACCAAGAGAATAATAATTCTAGCAAATCATAAAACAAATCAATTGATCAAGTGATTTACTATCAAAATACGCTATTGAATTCAAACTTAAATTTTATTTCTAGAGAACATGGTGCGTGCTAATATTTTAACGGCAATCTATAACATTCTCGGTGTAAGCGAATGTGGTCATGGAAAAAATATGAAATAAATCCAAAAAATGTCAAGATAAAAACGAACAAATAAAACTGTATATCTCTGATTTATTATACACAAACTAATAAAAAGGCAGTGAAAAAAAAATCAGTTACCATCTTTCTCTTAGGTATATCATCCGCGACCCTTCGTATGACATCAAGTACGTGATATCTTTTTCCACACGAGCCAAATTTATTACGAAAATATCTTAGCCTTACAACCTCAATTTCGACACAATCCCCAGCCCATTATCTGCGGCTTTATTTATTCCCGAAAAAAATATTTTTTCTCCGCAAAAAGTTATCGGCACACATAATGTGACCCACCCCAGAATAATGGCGGGCTGCCGTGTCCATTTGTTTTTATGAACTGGACGCGGCTTGTGGCTAACTGCGCACGCGTCCGCTATAACTATAATAGTACTATACCAATTGCACTTCCATTTTTATAATAGCACTACACCAATTTACAATACGAGAGAATAATTTACAAAATTTATTTTCTTAAATACATTGCTGAAATTTTCTTCTCATTATGTTATGAATATAAATAGTTTGTATCAACCTTTTTTACAAAAATGTCCACCATCTGTTTTTTTATGAAATGTTCTCGACTCGTGAATTTATTCAGTTTCTACAGGATTTCATGTCAATCACCAATCCTTACTTCTTTTCATGACATTTTCGTCCAGTTTATCCTATGGATTATAGTATTCGACGATTGTTTATAAAATCGTCGGCCGTAATTACTAAATTTTTACAAAACGTCAAGTGAATAATGTCAAGCTTAATTACAAAATGAATGGAATAACATCATTATCAATTTAATATTCATATTTCTAAGTCGTATGACCTTAATTTTAGTTTAAAATATTGACACAGTGGAACGTAGTGATTCACAGGACACAGTGGTTCAACAACATTTTTAGAACTAATAAAACTGCTTTGTAGCCACTAAGATAAAACAAAATACTTTAATCATAAACAATCGTGCCTACTATAAGTAATACGCAAACGATATTGCGTAATACGTATTAACGAAGCAAACATGTAATTTTCTTTGGCCCTTAATTAAACGATACATCAAATTGCCGGATATAGCTTTAATTGCATTCGAAGAAGACAAATTCGTAATGAAATTTTACGTTTCCTTTATCGTTTACGTATCGGATAAGAACAATTGACTTAGAAGAAAAATACGCAATCCTAAACATGTGCTGTTTTAGGAAACCAATCGAATAATAATAAAAACTTCAAAAAAGAACAATCCCTCTAAAAACGGAAATGGATATTGTGAAAAACTATTAATCATTACACAATACTGAAAATAGAATATTAACTCTAAGGTGAGATACTAAAACTTTTTATACAATGTTTCACTTATAATTTTTCTTGTCAAAAGGATTTCAAGATAATCATAATACTCATAATAGTATGGAATAAACTCAGCTGTATCTTCCAGTTTTCATGCTAAAAAATCCTTTCAGATTTCATGCAGTCACATTTCGTCACGGTGTTGGTTTTGTCATATAAACGCATTTATAAAGCGAAATGATAATTTTAAAAAGTAAAATATGGTTTTATTTAGTATTAAGTAGTTATTTTACGTCATATTTTGTATGCAAACCCTGAAATACATATCATAGCAGGACAAGTTCGAGACAAGTCTTGGTGTCGTTTGAAAAAAACGCTTGCATACGATACGTCATGCATCTCGGACTGTTACTATACCGTACTATAATTTTGTATTTTTCGATGGTAAAATTGATGAAGTTTTCAAATTATGATTAATTATAAAAAAGTCTCAAACTGTAATGAATTTTTAATTTTCAATTATATATATAACTATTTTATTTACAAATAGCAAAATTTTCATTTTTTTGTTCGACCTTTTTCACAGATAATTTAAAGGTTTAGAGGCTGAAGTAACTCATTGTTACACCATGTACGGAATGGACATGGGTACGGAAGGGTTAATGCTATGCTAACATAAATTATTCGTTTGCCGATGTTAAAACATGTCTTCAAATAAAAAATAATTTATAAGTAATTAAATAAGCAAATGTGATAGGTTTTCGTTGGGTGCAATGTTGATAATATACACCGCGATGATAGTTGTGATTGATGTTTCCATAAACACATCAAAAAAACCGCAATATACAATTCTGAAAATATTATTTCAGGAGACAAGTCTTTGAAATATGGCGTATTATAATATTACTGCCACTAATTTGATACATAATATTATGTTATAATAAATTCATTTTGATATTATTGAAGTTCACTGGACTGTTTATCTATACATTCGCACAATGAAATTAAATTTAAATTTACAGCTACTGTCAGTTCGAGTCCATTCGTGTGCTCGAATGCCTGAAGATGCCGAAAGGCGAAACCCGGGTCGTTAGTGACAAAATACATGGAAGTGTACAAAATCTCAATAATCCAAATTTGATATTGAAATTCCATCAAGCACCCTCTGTCGATGTCTTAAATTATATCGAAATTAAATTTACTTGATGAATATTGGTTGAGAAGAACTGTAATATCTATATATTTTTTTTATTTATCATATGTACAAGTGAATGTTTGTTTGTTTGTTTGTCTTTTATGCGTACCTTTACTATTCATCCGATTCCAATGGTGAGTTGTTGTGCGCACACCCGTGAAGGGTTCTGAAAAAAAAAATTTTAAATTTCTGGAAAACCTTCTGATTTCTTCGTGTACACACCAGACGGCAATATAAAAGATACTGTGTATCCAAAATAGAGGCCTGCATGAGCTTGGGCCTTCACCCAGCCCGGGTAAGGAATTCAAATTTAAGCAAAATATTTCGTACTATGTTCGGGTCATGAGTCAGCCATAAGGTAATAGTATTCATAACTTAAGTAATTTATTTCACATGTGCTATGAATATCGTTTGAAATATGGAAACAACAACATATATTGTTTGACGAGTACGGATGAATTACTATATTCAAAAATATCGAGGTTTTTTTTGGACTGAGAAAAATAAATCTATGCTTCGGGTCGAGTTCGGGTAACAAGCGTGATATTGAGACTCGGGCTCGGTCTGGGCCGGGCCTGAAGATGATGGCCTCGGACCGGGCAATTTTATGAAATTTCGGCCCGTTTAGACCTCTTATCCAAAAGCACTTCAATAAACAAAATTAAAACACAAACCCTTTCTTTCTTTGAGTAGCATTGCAACGCATGCCGGTACTCACTAGTTATTATAAATAATGACATTTGTATCAGACACGATGTTCTGACAAAAAGCGCTTCATCAGAAATATTTATTTTGAGTCAATCGATGTTCACAAAATATTAAACAATGTATTGACCAAATATCACTATTGTCAAAATTAATACTTTTGTTATTTCATTGATCATGTATGTGCGCTTGTTGATTGAATTGGAATTTACTTGGTAGAACTCCATTATAATAAGATAAAATATCAAAGCTTAACGATTAATTAAATTACCAATAAGGTTCTTTTTCCAAAAACACAATTAGTACATATTTTAAATAATACTTATGATGTTGGAATAAGTGATATAATATTATCTATCACTTATAAAACAGTATAAATAGATTAACTAAAATAAGTTTAAGCCTAGTTTTGCCGATGGTGTGAAGCCGAAATAGCTATCAAAAAACTAATAAAATTTTATAGAACTGAATGCGTTGATAATATTATCCTATTATAATAGAATAAAATAACGAAGTATTTAGTTATACAACATTTTTATCAGGTAGTTAATAGCTATTTCGGCTTTACGCCATTGTCAGAACTAAGACGACGATGGCATAAAGTCGAAATAGCTATCAACTACCTGACAAAAATTTTGTAGAACTAAATACTTTGTTATTTTATCCTTTTATAATTGAGTTCTTCCAAGTAAATGCCAATTCAATCAATTATCCTATTATGATCATAAAGATATTTTATATCTTACTATGCATATTGACAACAGAAACACTTTTGTTCTTATAACTCAAAACAATACAATATTTTGCTTGAACGTGGACCATAATGTAATCTTCCAAGATTTCCCATTTCACTTCTACGATAACATCAATAAATTTCCTAAATATTAATCTTTTTTGTCTTATAAAAATAGTTCACCATTACGGCCCCACATTTAAGAAACGCTCTTTGCAGGAAATAATTAAAATACAAACAAATGATGAGTTTTCAAGTTTTTCAAATATCGAACAAGGTCGAATATCTACCTCTTGTTCCAAATATGCCTTATTATTACAACACCGTATACTCCATTCATACAATTAAACAGCTTTAATTGACTATTGTCATAAAGTTGCACGTCAAAATACAAGGCTATCGTTATTGTTGTCAATTCTGTCATTGAATATAGTAGCAGTTTGAATCATGGAGATGTTCCAATTCTGTCACGAACTAGATGGTCAACCAATACGGAAATCTTGATCGCATTTTTATATTTCATGTATTAATAACTTTCCTTGAGATTATCAAATTACATTTTTTTAACAAAAAATGCGACAAGTTATTTGATAAAAATTCTAAAATGCAACAATTATAAATGAAGCATTAAATACATGTTCAATTCAATAATTTCACGATTAGGGATTCCAAAAAATCGTCATTATCAACTATTCGAATATCGAACAGTAAAACTGAAACTATTTAAATATGTTCGAATATTTGATTAGTTTCTTAAGTATGAAAATACTACTAAAAATTCGATTCGAATAATTATTAAGATAACATTATACAAATACACATTCCAATACCGTTCCATTGTATTACAATATTGAAAAGTTGCAGCTGTGTCGGATTACTAAAATGGTATTTTTTCAATTACTGAAATAACTGCACTTATAGAAGGTTTTTTAACCCTAAGTCATACGTCAAACTTAAGTATTATGATAAGACATTGATAACGCCTGAGTTCGGTGAAGGCAACAAAACCACTTCCTGGAATATCTGTTATTGTTCTTGAAATCTGGAAAACTGGTGATGTGATCTTTCGTCGATTTTTTAAACTATCTCATTAAAAATTATTACGAGTACTAGGGTCGCTTCGCCAGTGCTCAGCCAGTTAAGCGACAGGTGTACTTTCAAAAGGGATTTTGAGTCAATGAATGATGAATACATATTTTTTCACTGTTATTCCATTAAACAGGGATTAAGCAATGTAACGAACTTAAAATAAAATAGTTAATTTTGTACCAAGCATAAAATCATAGAAGTTTACAAAAAAATACCAATTGTCCCAGTGGTCGGCCCCCAAAATCCAATGGTCTATAAAACTTCATGAATATCGCGAAATAATCTACTGATAGTAGACAGAACAATAAAAAACATAATGATGCAAGGCATGACTATATAAAGTATATTTTGTTAGCTATCCTCATTCAACATGAATTTATCGAAACTTGCGAAGTAAAAATGTGTTTTTTTTTTTAAATTGCGTATTGCATCATATAGGTCAGTATAGTGCAGATATACATAGGCAAGTGGCAAGACTACCTACACGAATTGAAAAAAAAGTGTTTTTTTAAATATATCCAGTATTAAATTTGGATTATTGAGATTTTGTACACTTCCATGTATTTTGTCACTAACGACCCGGGTTTCGCCTTTCGGCATCTTCAGGCATTCGAGCACACGAATGGACTCGAACTGTTCGAGTCCATTCGTGTGCTCGAATGCCTGAAGATGCCGAAAGGCGAAACCCGGGTCGTTAGTGACAAAATACATGGAAGTGTACAAAATCTCAATAATCCAAATTTAATATTGAAACTCCATCAAGCACCCTCAGTCGATGTCTTAAATTATATCCACTATTATTTAAGTTTTAAGCTCAAAAGGCCGACTACTGGCGACGGCTGACTTTAGGAGCAAGCACCCTATTCGAATAGTTGCTCAAATATTCGAATATCGAACAGTAAAAAAAAAAGGCCGAATATTCGAATATTTGAATTGGAATCACAACCAATGAATATTAGCTTTGCCATACAACAGTAATTTATTAAAGGTCTGAGTACAAAGTACGGAGCCAGGGGCTTGAATCCTTGAATTAACATTTATATACTTGACTCCAAAGGTATTGATGAATGTTTGTGATACAGGCATTTTTTTATACTTTTCCACTAATATTTGTTAATTTATTCATTAAACGAAGGTCCTTTTGTAGTTCCATTATTATATATACTTTATCTGAATAGTAAGTTTATGATACTGGCTAACAACCAGTTCTCATTATCTAAAATTGGTTGAAGAGTAACTGCGTAACATTAAGAGTTGTCAAATTTTTTTGGTGTTTTGTTGCTTTTAATTTGCATTTTTTTCAATATTCAAAAAATCGTTGAAGTGTGCAAATATTTGTTTGATATGTTTATGAAACAAAATTATCGGGAAGAATGATATTTATTTTAATATTTTTAATTTGTCTCTATCGTTTTCTCTATTCTAATCGTTTTTTTATTGTAATAAAAACGTCTGTGGCAATACTCAATAATATGTTTTGCTTAGGAAGCGGGCATGGTTAAAAATATACCTATTCCATAGTCGAAAACAATTATTTTACCTTGACCCGCTTTACTGTCAATAATTTATTTTTAAACGGCTCATTTTCGGTGGCCTTTCCTCGTGACTGAGTGAAAGTGTGGGCCAATAAAAGATAATAATAATTTGAGTCCATCCGTCGTGGTCTGTTGCCCACCTAAGCCCACTAAGTACTACTTGTGTCATATTCTTGCCGTTGCATGACTCGTTATATCACTGTTATTAACTTTATTTTTATTACGTACATAATAAGCGTACATAATGTGCATCGAGTCACGAAAAACAAAAAACTGTCCCCTAAATTAAAGATGGCATAGCCACACGAAACTTGTTTTAAATTTACAATATACAAATTCACCCAGCGCTGTGCACTAGATCAGAGGCTCTCAATAGTTTTATAGTTGCAGAACAAAAATTTATTATCAAATCATGACTCGGGTTTCACCTTTTCACGTACTCGTGCATTGAAGTGAAATTTAATACAAAATGTATATACATTTGCATAAAATTTTGAAAGGCGGAGGAATAATTCCTTTTTTCTTTCCATAGTCGATATATGTTTTAACTGTTAATGTTACTTTATACTTATTATTGGATAATTATCATTTAGCACATCTTATATATAATAGCCCAGACCACTCTCTAGACGTTTTATTATTATCACATATAGTTATGAAATAGTTATATAGTTATGAAATTCTCTCATGACCTAAGCGTTTGCGTTGTATATATAAAATCAAATGTTATACAATGCACTAACAGGTCTGATGTACTAGCTACTTTATATATTCTGTATTTCAATTTTAATACCGTCATCTATGACGGGTACGGTTATACCAGTTTATTCATAATTTAGTCATTTTTATGGACCCAAATAAACATTTCCGTAGGTGCCTTCTTCAAAGCACCTGCATCAGATAATCGTAGTCTGTAAATATATCGTATTGCGTGTATGAAACGAATAAACGATTAATTTTAATATCATTATTCAAATCTTATTTTACATCCTGCGTTTTTTTTTAATTAAATTTCATTTTTGTATAGTCACTCCCCGTCTGTTTTACACGGAACTAGTAATTTTAACCCGGCTTCGCTCAAGATAGAGAACGCTTATATTAGGTTACTAAATTTAGACGTTGGCTAGCTAATGTTGAAATTTGAAAATATCACCGTCAACCGTACCTCTTTTGTTACACCCACAAAATATTGTCCACCAATTAATAATAATGTTAAGAGTTGAAATCAGCTAAAATAAAAGATGACAATTTTGTCACCTGTAATCTTGTTATGGCGTCGCAGACATTCTCGATAGATATCTTGTTGATCTGCATTTAATAAAGGCTCCCACGAATTAAAAATACGATCAGAATCATACGCTAATTCTCAATGACGATTCCAGATGCTCACCAAGTTGTACGAATTTACCACTCACTTTCTACCAAATCGCGTCACTGTCACTTGCAGAATATATTAGTATTGAGCTGTGGCTAGGCGACTATTATTATTACTTTTTTATTGAAACGTCAAAAATATCGCATTTTCAGTTTGAGGTTAAAAGCTAAATGTTGAGAGTTGTTAGTAGAAAATAGCGCAGTTGAACTAACAATTCCAGTCAAAATGACGTGTGCGAATTTCACGTCGCTGGTGTACGCCGTTTGGGAGGAGTTGTTGTGAACAGGCATACAGATTTCTACATGTATTTTGTGCTATATAGTATAGAAAATTATATAGTATAGAAATATTATTAGATAAATTTAAGGCATAAGTTAAATAATATACATTGTTGCATTCATTATTGATAGTGGGGTGGAAACTGAACCTACAAATAAAATGACAATAATTTAGACAGTAGTAATTCTTAAATGTAGAAAATCACCACCTTGTGGGAGTTTAAAAAGTATAAGTTTCGTTTAAAATGTTCGGAATCAATGTATATTGCGTCAATACTATCAATAATCTCTACCAATCCATCTTGACAGTGTGTTCGTATCCAGCTACATTTAAAATCGGTTCAATGTAAAATTCTTCGTCTAGGTATATTTAAAAATTTCGTTGAATATAACAATTATAATATTGAAATAATTTAACGACACACATATATGTTAATATCACTGAAATTTAATTTAAACTAACGGAAAAAATCATTGCAAGAAATACTGAGCGGGTTAGGAAACACTGGTTCGAAACTACAGAGGAACTGTCTTGAAAATATTCATTGTGCCACATAGTATATGTGCCACATGTTAAAAATAAAGGATGTAACAAAATCAATCAGCTGCTCAAATAGTAAATAAAAATTTCAAAGTAGCATTTTTATTTATTTATTACACTAATAATTGATAGTTTTCAATAACATTTGTACGTGTTTATTCTTCTAAACGGGGACAAATTGCTTGCACGCTACTCCAAGCCAATGCTACGGAAGTGACTGACACGAAACCAACAAAGGTGAACGCAGGGCTTTGATTAACAGGTGAAACTCCAAAGTTCCTGTTTCGTCCCTTTTATTATGCGTAAATAATAGGAATTCATTCTGAATGAGAAAAAATAATTATGATTAATGAAAAGAAAACCGTTAGGTTACACGTTGCATATTTACCATCCTAGTTCTACATGAATACGCAAATGAAGGTATTTTAAAAACAAATCAAATTCTGAATATAAATTCAAATAATATACGAGACTTTTACAAGGTTTTTTTTGTAAACCACGAAAATGAAACATTATGCTACAATAAGGTTAAAATAATCGAAGTGTAAACGGGATAAAACAGTAAGTTATATATTAAAAAATTGTTTTGGTTACACCTTTTCATTATTCTTCCGTTCATAGACTTTTTTGTTTTTGGTTTTTATTTAGTGTTTCTTTCTATGGAATTTGTTTATTTTTTCTCTTTTTTGTCTAATATTTTATTGTTTCTATTCCTGGAATATATCATATAATATCGTCGCTGTTCTAGAAGAAAACAATAAATCGAAAAAATTACATATTGAGTTAGATATACCAAAAGAACTTCAAAGTCCAATTACTCAAAACTAGACTTTTTCAGTTAGTGTCTTCTTCCATAACAATGACGATATAATCAATTTTCTGCTGTCATTTCACAAACTGTTCTTTCATAACTCATTTTTTGTTGGATACAAGCAAGGATTCAAATATATTTCAAAAGCAATAAGCATCCTACTGGCGGATAGAGAATAAAAACATCTCAACACATAATAATTACAGACTGTTGAAATAAAAATTGTATGTACTGGTTCATTTTAGTATACTTTGGTGCACAGTTAATAAATCTTGGGTAACTGGTCCTAAGGCACTCCTGGCAATTATTGAAAACGCACAATATACGCCCAAATTTTTTGTCATGTGGAAGATTCAAATTTTAGAGGAGATTTATAAATTGACATTTTTGCGGTGTTCAGAATTTTATAATTTAAATGTGCCACTTTGTAAGTTTATTAAAACACGTCTACTTCAAACTGTTTTTAAGATTTTGCATGTTGATAACTACAATAATTACTATCATCTTGACACCTAAGTGCATCTAAAGGTCGACCTCCAAGAAAAACAGCATACGCTTATTTAGAAGTAATCTGTTTGAATTAATATATTTTTTTTTATTTTGATTCAATTATTTGTAAAAAAAACACTACTCTGATGTCTATTGCACAGTAATAAGTTGGCAAGGAAACTATGAAGCAAGCTCTAAATCATCCATTTCAACAGTCTGAACTATCATCCAAGCGGAATTTGTCCATATTAGAAATTATACGTAAATTTGTACGCTTTGGAAGACATTTTGTTTTGGAAAAATTTGTTGTCCTCATTTCACATATGCACTAAATCTTTGCAATCAGTATTCGTGGAGGATATGCTTATCTTGGTTCTTTTACGAAAATTTTTCATCGATTCTTTTGGTTTGAGAGAGTAAAAACATCCACCCAAGCAATATG
The DNA here is from genome assembly GCA_022494535.1 of Himalopsyche phryganea. Classification (NCBI taxonomy): domain Eukaryota; kingdom Metazoa; phylum Arthropoda; class Insecta; order Trichoptera; family Rhyacophilidae; genus Himalopsyche; species Himalopsyche phryganea. The sequence goes on along the minus strand of JAGVSL010000132.1, from coordinate 69,643 downwards.
GTTTTATAAACATAATTATATATTTGACTCATTTCTAGCTCATTCACATTTCCGTATTATTGAAACAAAAAATGAGTCATATGAGATTCCCCCATAAAAATAAATGTACACAATCGGATTCATCTGACCACAGATAAATTGACTACAAATTATGTTTTGCATTGTTTTAAGCGACAGGAAGCAATAAAAACTAGTTTGTCCTATGAAAATATATTACCAACTTTGTCTGAAATATTCCACCATAAATATAAATACTTTATTTTTTATTTAACTGATTTATTGTACCTTAATCTTTACTAAAATCCGTGTGTACAACAAAAATATAACTTACAGCTAAATACTTCATTATTAAATTACAATTAAAAGACTAGCTGCTCGGTATTCCTTCCCTACAGAATCACGAAACATCACCCCGTACAGTTATTGATATGTTTTTAATAATCACAGTTAAACTGGCTACTTCCAGATGATTACCAGCACCCTGATTCATATAAAGGAAACCATCAGGAGCACAATAATTTTTAATACCTGTAACCGTATTCCAGTGCATTTGATACCTTGAAGTTATCAAATGTGACATCTTTGACGTCGTCATAACAAGTCAAACTATCGCTAAGTCGCTGCTCCCTACTGTACTGTGGTACTAATTTGTAAATCACTGTTCTATGACTGGAGGATAAATCAGATATTAGGAAGAATATATGCCCAGTACGCAGAATACATTATCTGAGATAAGTGATGCTACCATTGCATGGCTAATTATTTTGAAGTCGTACTGTGGTCATTTGTTATCACAGCAACCCAAAATAAACAATTATATTAATGTCAAAAATAATTAATTCGTAAATTTCTTATCCATCATCACAGTCATAATACAGTCACTCGATTCAAAACAGAGAACCGAAAATAACCAATCATTTAAAACCGTTCAAGTCTCACAGAGAAAATAACAAAAACATGCGTAACGTTACATATACCACGAAATACTCTTTACGGTTTTCATAGATATGATTTAAGATTTTTAAGCTCAAATTATTTAAGATAAATCCAACACATAAATAATTTGAAAAGAAGCAAACAAAATAAATTTACATTTAATTAATAACTTTGCTTTTGTTCTTAACTTGAATGATACAGTAAAATAACGTTTCCCAAACTATGATAAGCGAAACCCTGGCGCTCCGTGCAAAGTAAATAAGTGTTAAAATATAATAAATGAAGAGACTTTGTAAATAAATCAAAGACCCGAAATAACGTTAGATCTACGCTATTAAAAACATAAAATAACAACATTATTTTACTGTGATTTTTTGTGTTTTTTTTTTTGAATAATTGCCACTCGAGAATATTTTTTGTTTTTTTATCAATGCTTGTTTATTCGATTCATTTTATTTTTGTTTACCTTCCCGACTACATAACGAAGTCCCTTCATTAAAGCTTCAGAATTTGTATTTTAGGAGGCTAGGCTTATAACCTTTAACTATTATGTAACATCTTATTGGAATTTTAACTGCTATTATTTACTAAACTGCTTCCAAAATTGTCCATGACACTTAAACTAAAAATGTAACAAATTTCACTTACACTGCAAATATTTTCACACGTAAAAATACGTTAATGCGGAATTCGAAGTTTCCTACGATAATAAATAATATATCTATTAGTAAAATAATACCAGGAAACAGTAGAAGAACATTCTCGATCCACCCACAAGGCAAGATGGGATCCCACCTCGTGTCCTCGGACATAGCATTGTTTATCTCAAACTAATTCATTGTGTACAATTTATTTTGACTAAGGTTAAATTTAACGGCCGATAACTCTTGTTCTAATGCTGCAAGTTAGTTTCACTACACTCTATATGCAAATTCTAACGATGTAAGGTAACTTCCTAATACATATTTACATGCAATATAAATTTTTCTCGCTGACCTTCTCGTTATTAAAATTAATAACTTATATTCGATGCAATTACTTTATATTTGGAAGTATGTTAAAACTGAAAGATCCACATTAAGTTTTTTAGTTATCGCAATACAATATGCACGTTTGTTCTATCGTGTCCGTTCCCAAAAAAGATATTTTCCAACTTATTAGTAAACTTACCAATTTCCAAAGTTCACCTCGTCATTTTTTTTGTTCTGAGATATTCACAAAAAACGTGTTTATAGAACCTCACAAATGAAAAATGCTATTGTTGTATAAAATAAATTAACATATGCTTGCGATGAACATATCACAATCAAACTACAGTACACATTTTTTGAAATATTTAAGGAAACGTCTTGGACAAGATGATTTTTGGTACTATTTTATGCACTTTAGAAATCTTTTTATGGACAAGGTATGTGACAGTATGGTAAGACTATTTCTAAGGGGCAGGAGATAAAATAATAAACAATGAATAAATTTTAATTTTAAAAGCTACCTGAATCAATTCACCACTCAACAAAGTAATTTTTGGTGACTTTTCATGCTTAAATCTTTACATGTTGTGAGTAAAATAACCTTAAAATGGACAAGACGATATTTAAAAATGGCTACCAGATGGACAAAACGACGATGAACCTTGAGATTGGACGCTATTTTCAAATCTTTATAATGTCTAGAAAAGACTACTTACGGATTTTTTGTATAGAATAGGTATATGCCCATTTGAGTAGTCAATAAGAAAGCATATTGAGTTAACTTTAGTCAAAACTGGACAAAACGAACTTTGGAAATGGGCAACTCAAGTAATTGTTGCGAAACACAATGACGAACAAAAGAAAGATTCCCAGTTGAAAACAAGACTATAATATGAACCAGAGATTTTTAGACCGTCACCACGGTTATAAGCAAGCAATACGTTGCTTTAGAAACTCTCGTCAACAAGATATCAAACATAAAATTAGTATAAACGGAATTTTAGGAATATGATTCTAATGGTGAATGCGTGACGCGATTAAACAGTAGGACGTATGATGATGATGACGACTATGCAGTTCAGATTTCGTTCGGCGAGTGCCGACAGAATTTCACTCCGTAGCCGATTACAGAATGAATGCGATTCTTCTTTCTTTGATCCTATTTTAATCGTCATGACCTTCTCTTTCAGAGTGCTCGCGTGTATTGCAGCGTCTGCAGAACCTATGTCAAATAAAATATTATTTGCCAATTAATTATACTTCGTCTATAATGCTGGCGAAAATGACAAGCATAATTTTTCGTACATGTGAGTACAACGTTTCGTAATTCTGCAGGGTCATGTATTACAACAGAATTAAAAATTGTTTATCTGATAACAATATACAGAAAAACGACACATCGAAGAGGTTCACTGAGTAATATACCCATTTTAACAACACACCTTCATTAATAATGGACTTAATGAAAAGCGTTCTGTTTGACATTCAATAGGATTGCTAAGTTCTCTGCAGTTCACCAAAATGGTTTCAAACCTTTGCTCCATTATCTGCGAACTGCGATACTCATTCAAACATCTACTTAAAAATTAATACATTCAAAATTTTACGATTGTATTCGTAGCTATCCCTGCGTACAAGGAAGTTTCGAGGTTGATAACATTTACCTAATTGATGCAATAAAACAATTATATTTCATCTTTGTTGCAATAGTGAATTCATTCTCTTCTTCCGGATACACATTTTATTTCATACACAATTGATGGTTTATTCATACAAATACAGCTGGTATAATAGATTTTTTAATTAATTTTGGTAAAAAAATATTTTTCAAAAAAGCATCACGTCTTATTTTACATGTTTTAAAACTGGCTGTGACACGTGTTCCGACTCTTTGGGAACATCATCATTACCAAATTATTGTAAAAAATATCATATTTTGGATCCTTAATTAAGTATTGAACTTGCACTTGAGATGGGAAGGATTAACCAAACGTATTATTAATTACTTTGAGTGAGTAGGAAGGACATCTCAAAACAAAATTTAATAAACAAAAGCCACTCGTCACATTTATAACACTATCTAACAGTATAATTATATTTGTGGAAAATTTACGTTGAAAAAATGTATTCTTAAACTGTTATTCCAACAAAGATGAACCTTTTAAGCGTATTATTAATTTAAGAGCAATGGCCGACGTCATTAACTTTCGGGTTAAAATCTCAGTTGGGACAGTTTCATAAATTGACTTTTCAATCGAATTATGGATTTCTGTTTCGAGGGCAAGGAGGTTTGTGATCTCTAAAATTACCTCCCACCCACCCGATCATAAAACCTTATTACTCCATCATTCATCTTTTCGAAAAGGAGTGTTTGAGAAACTGGGTAACAAGCAGTTCTCATAGAAAAAACTTCTGTTGAGATACGATTTGCTCCACATTGAGAGCGGACATGGGCTTAAAAAAAGAGGTGGGAAATGAATGTTTGTCTTCGCTCGTAATTCAGCTTTAATATATTAGATCCATAAGGGAAGGACACAGTGAGCTGAAAATAGTCACATTCATCCCGATTTATTTACCATAACAAACTGCGTAATATATATGAGATATATGGATAATTGAAGATATAATAATGGGAACAACTTTAATCATGATTACATTTCACAAACCGGTCGATCCGACGCTGTGAAGAATATATTTGAAAAAAATAAAATCATATTGATTGATTACATCAGTGCTTCCGAAACTGTGGGTCACGCTCCTCTGGGGGTCGTAGTGCAACGACAGAGGGGTGCAAAATGTTCCAGTAGAGCTACACTTCTTTATGCACTTCTTTTCGTTTTTCATAACATATGTATATAATTAAAGACATCGACTGAGGGTGCTTGATGGAATTTCAATATCAAATTCGGATTATTGAGATTTTGTACACTTCCATGTATTTTGTCACTAACGACCCGGGTTTCGCCTTTCGGCATCTTCAGGCGTTCGAGCACACGAATGGACTCGAACTGACGGTCAGTTCAAGTCCATTCGTGTGCTCGAACGCCTGAAGATGCCGAAAGGCGAAACCCGGGTCGTTAGTGACAAAATACATGGAAGTGTACAAAATCTCAATAATCCAAATTTGACATATGTATATATTTGTTATATAAGAACACATTATTTGTGATTTTATGAATACTTTGTGTTTGAGGAGATTTTAGAATGCAGGATAATATCGCTTTCAATTCAAATAACGTTTTTAATAACTAATTAATTTAATTTTCGGGGTGGACAGGGGGTGGACAGGGGGTGGAGGTTTATTTTTTGCTAATTTTGTGGGGCGTGGAATGAAAAGTTTTAGGAAACACTGGATGACATGATTCTGTTTTCTTGACAATTATAAAACAATAATTAACTATTGCATTATAATTACATACGATATGCACGACCACAGTGGTCCGTGCACTTGCCGCGGCCTGTTTAGCTAGGTAAAAGGTATACCAACGCATAAATGTAGGAGAGTATATCGCAGGAACATTAATTCAGCGGTTCTGTGACCTATTTGGCTCATTGTCAGGAACCCCTAACTAATGGTTGTCCAATGAAATTAAATGACGTCATTTTCTGTTGCCAAGAGCATTATATTTATTTTATTCCACAATTATTTATGGCCAATTCTAGTGGATATTTCCTGTTTTGTGTCGGCATATTTTCTGTTTTCATTGCTTTCCAATACAATGCAAGCTGGAGCGTTTCAATAATTCAAGTTTGGAACGTTTCTATGAAATATAGTAAAGGGTCATTTAATAACGAAAATCTTTGTTGCCATTATCTGAATTGGGAAAGATATTCTTCGGCAACATAGTTCATCTATTTTGTTATAAAAATATAATATGTAATATAACATAATATGGTTCAATGTGAAACATATAATTACTATTGCAGAACCAATAAAAATTATAGAAATCTTAGTGAGTGTGTGATTTGTATATAAAGGGCGCTATGTACCTTGTAAAATCGTATTTAATATCAAAATGGCTGACGATAAAATTTGAAAAATGTAACATTCTTCATTAATAGTAGTACACGTTCTTTAACCTTACCTTGGTGTCCTATAGAATAATACATCAGTAGATTTATATTCATATCATACTAGTAAATGCACGTAAAACAATTGCTAAAATAAAAGACTTTGTAGGTGAAAAATTGCACTTAGCAGTACTTAGGTAACTATGGATAAAAGAATTTTATGGGTGAACGCTGAGAAGTACACTAAAATTAAACAAAGCTTTTTCGCTTTAGGGCTATGGGATTTGTTGACTAAATTGAAAAAAACTGATTCGGACTAGTCTTGTTCTTTTACATGTAAATATCATATTGAAACCTGTTAAAGCATACTGAATCAATTGTGATACTTCTTAAGTAAAATAATAAATATTTTTTGAAGCATAAATAACATTACCACATTTAAAAGATCCCTTTTTAAGGATGTAATAATTTTTCACTTTGAAAATAACTATTGTAAGTCGTGCGTGTTTCCAAAATCGCAGTTACTTGCAAGTACGCAATATTATAAACTACTATTTTGTGGTTAAATTAACTATCCCATCGATAAACAACGGTCAATGACATCTAAATAGAAACCCATTTGCTACTTTACAATAATAACAATACGAGCATAAATTATAATCACCAAAGAAAGCATGCAATTATTATTGGCAGCGCCAAATTGCTTTTATGATTTTATCTAAAAAATATTCTGTAACTTTACAGACAGTGGTTTCATTGCAATTATTTCTTTAACGGTTGTAAATAATTGATTCATTAATTCATGAGATTTGAATGAATGTATTAAAATCTGTTAATGTTAAAAATAAAACCATGTATAAATGCTAATCCGCCTTCTGTGATATTCGCAATTATTTTTATTTTACTATTGGTTCTCTGTATATACTGAACCATGAGGTCTGGCATTGCGATTATATATCCAGTGGTTTAATTGTATGTAATTCAAATCTTGATAAGCTGTTAAGTGTTAAGTTATATAACCTACTTAAAGCTCATTAATAATGTATTATATGTACTCGGATATAGCTATTATCTAAAAAAAAATGTAACTCCCACGACTACAAATCAATTCAACAAAAGCATCAATGAAAAAAATATTCCCAGCTAGTTTAATACGCTTTCTATAGCATCGACACTAAATCATATAATATATTTAGTTCTTGGGGCATTCAATAAGTATTATTTTTGAATTTATTTAATAAATTTATTTTAAATCTCTAAACAACTGGTTAATGCGAGTTTAATGTGTCTTGAGAAAATAAACGAGGCTATATATTTACACATCCAGGCCAGTGAAGCCCCCGTCAATGAATCAACACTATTATGTGATGCCAATGAATCGAAAGTGTAATTATTACTTGACAATGTTTTGACATACAAGAGTTTGAAGTTTTTACTGATCATATTTTGTATTTTGAAGGGAAAACTATATTTTTAATTAGTGAGTTAGCATATATTTATATGTATATAAATAGTTTTCTTGTTTTTTTTATATAATTTATTTTAACTAAAGCCTTTATATAAGAAATTAATCAGTATCTAAAGCTTTAATTAGAACTGACAACAATAGTTTGTTTGAAACGGTTTTATCGGATATTTCAATTTTATCAAGCAAAATGTTCTGATTTTTGAGATATTTATTAATATTATATATTATCATGACTTGCTGAACCATATAAGCTAACAATAATATTATAATACAACGGAATAATAATACATATATACTTTGAATGTTTGAACGAACTCAGCTAATATTCGTCAATGGCGACATCGATAGAATAATAGAAGTAAACGGTAAAAAACACACCAACCACGTTCGACACGACGTTAAAACTTTCTTAACAAAACTGTGACGTGTATGTTTTTGTGTGATATGATAATAATTATTTATATCGATTCATAGAACCGTATAAAACAAATTTATAAAAAAAACTATGTCGATAGAACTCCGGAATACTGCTAACTCCCTCATTGAACAATATATGACTCTGAAATCAACGTATATGGTATAATGTGGCTAATACAACACTTTCCAATGAAAATGTCATTTTAGGACAAAATGTCAGTTAGAACCTTTTCAAAGTAAGGTAACGATATATTATATGTAGTTTATACACTGTATGCTATAAAATCGGGACGTAGAGAGAAAGATCAACTAGTCCGTTCCTAAACAAATCCTTCAATCCGTACTCTGTTTAAAAAAGATATTGACCGACCGTACTTATCTAAAACCTTATATATTATATATTAGAAAATCAAATGTTTCACATTGGCAGTGGACATGGTCAAAATTAGTCAAAAATAAAATCTGAAGGCAAAAAAAAGTGAATTAAATTTGCAAAATAAAACGATAAAAACTTATCGAATAACCATCCAATGGTTATGTATATCATAATAAAAGTTCATTGGCTAAAAACACATATATATTATCGACTCGGTAAATGTGAAAAATAGTCCATTATGGAAATAAATATCTTTTTTCTATGTTGTTAGAAAAAAGATGAGAAAATAATTAAAAAAAAAAAAAAAATACAAAGAATATTAGAAAACCATATATTTTATTGTCCATTTATCTTTCTCGTGTGAAGCAAATAATTTACTTAACACCTTGTATGTTGTATCAAGATTTTGAGTCACCCATTAAGCAATGTACACAGAAGTTAATGGGGTAAAATTATGTAATTATTTACTCTTTAAATATATCAACGAAACTCCATATATAGATTTATCTTAATTAAACCTTCTCGCTTTGTTTATTTATATCCAAAGAAACGGATAATTTTAATGTCGTTATGGATTGTCTATTGATATATGACGTTGAACTGTCAATTTATTACGAAATATGAATTTCGTTGATGTACTGTCTTTTGTTTTTTAAATGAGAATTATTATTCTTTTTTTGAAAATTTTGTTTCTGAAAAACGAATTTTGTTTTAGATATATTAATTTTACGTTCACTATTGCGTGGATTCATAATGTGAAAATTCAGACTCCAAAAGACAACCACATCGCTAAAACTAATTAAATAAATGTTTGATAGTGTAAAATTTCAACATGCATAAAGGCAAAATTATCATTAAAGTTATATGTATTATTTTTATTTGAATAATTATGCCGTAAATGAATAACACATGAGAATTCCCCGGATCGAAGAGAGGCGAGCGGCTGGTTATCCGGAGTCCTGGAAGGGCTGATCTCAGACAAACACCATTTCAGATCCGGTTTAAAACTTATTTATTATCCATTCAAGATGCAGTGGTTTAATATTACACAAATATATAAATCTTAACACATAAAATTGATTCTACATTTACATTTACTTAGCAACTGAATTTACTTTAAGTTTTAATACAAATGACACAACGAATTTAAATTAAATCCAACGCAAATCAAAACACAAAAACAAACAAACAGTTCACATCGTCACATCACTTTCGTCGCGACGAGACCTCGTTCGTCCGACTCGGCAGCTCGTCATCCACTGTCTACAAAAATTCAAAAAAAACTCCGTGCAAAGTTGGAGCTACCCTTTTCCGTAAAAATGGACTCGTCCAGCGGCCGAAGCCTAGGGGCTCTTTTTTAACGCCTGGCAACATGAAAGAGCGTTTTCTGCGAATTATTGCTGTTTTGCCGCAGGCCGATTTCAGTTTAGGACACTAATGACACTTATACTTAAGAAAAACCAGGGTGTGTCAAACCCCCATACTTCTAGTGTCCATGAACTGAGTTCGGACAGCGTAGCAATAATCACAGAAAAACAAGATACAATATACAATAAAGAACACAAAAAAATCAAGTCTTAAAAACACACGCGTGGCAGCGCGTCGGTCGTCACACACGAGGCCACAACACAGGTCATGTCGCGATCGGCATCACAACGGGCGGTGGTATAAATTTTCCTACGCCAACAGGCGTCCTGTTCCTATCCCAGGAAGGCATCCGCAGCGTCCTCGCTCGGCGGGGCAGGTGTGTCGGCAGCATCTCCTCTTCACAGGCAGACGGCCTCATCTTCTCCCGAGAAGGCATCCGCAGCGTCCTCGCTCGGCGGGGCAGGTGTGTCGGCAGCATCTCCTCTTCACAGGCAGACGGCCTCATCTTCTCCCGAGAAGGCATCCGCAGCGTCCTCGCTCGGCGGGGCAGGTGTGTCGGCAGCATCTCCTCTTCACAGGCAGACGGCCTCATCTTCTCCCGAGAAGGCATCCGCAGCGTCCTCGCTCGGCGGGGCAGGTGTGTCGGCAGCATCTCCTCTTCACAGGCAGACGGCCTCATCTTCTTCCGAGAAGGCATCCGCAGCATCCTCGCTCGGCAGGGCAGGTGTGTCGGCGGCATCTCCTCTTCACAGGCAGACGGCCTCATCTTCTCCCGAGAAGGCATCCGCAGCGTCCTCGCTCGGCAGGGCAGGTTTATTAGCGTCTTCTCGTCTTAACAGGCAGCTTGGCAGGCAAAACGGCCTCCCGGGTCGCAAATCTACCAGCCACAGTAGGCCTCACTCGTTGAAGACAAAACAGGCACAGCAGGCCTCACAGGTTGCAAATATAACAGGCACAGCGGGCCTCACGGATTGCAAACAAACAGCCACAGTAGGCGTCACTCGTTGACAACAAAACAGACACAGCAGGCCTCACAGGTTGCAACTCTAACAGGCACAGCGGGCCTCGCGGATTGCAAACAAACAGCCACTGTAGGCCTCACTGGTTGAAAACACAACAGGCCCAGCAGGCCTCCTAGGTCAGCGCGAACGACTTCAAGAACGGCTAGTCGAGAAGTAGGGCTTCGTGAAAAGTAACAGAGGCCAGGCACCTTTCACCGACGACTCCCGCCAGTTTCGCCTTTGAAGCTGGGGTTTCATAGTAAGACGCCGGGAAGCTGACTGGTTGTCTGGTCCCGATCTTGAAGTCCACCTTCAGGGCAGGGTCCGGATTCTTAGTGTGCGTTCGGCGATTTGAAATTCTTGAAGTTACGTTAAAATTCGGTTGGGCGCCATGAACCACAGTTCAAAGCCACTGCATCTTCAGAGCATGAGTCCTCAGGGGGTGAATCCTGAGGTGTCACAAACCGTCAATGGCCCCACGTTGGGCGCCAAAATGAGAATTCCCCGGATCGAAGAGAGGCGAGCGGCTGGTTATCCGGAGTCCTGGAAGGGCTGATCTCAGACAAACACCATTTCAGATCCGGTTTAAAACTTATTTATTATCCATTCAAGATGCAGTGGTTTAATATTACACAAATATATAAATCTTAACACATAAAATTGATTCTACATTTACATTTACTTAGCAACTGAATTTACTTTAAGTTTTAATACAAATGACACAACGAATTTAAATTAAATCCAACGCAAATCAAAACACAAAAACAAACAAACAGTTCACATCGTCACATCACTTTCGTCGCGACGAGACCTCGTTCGTCCGACTCGGCAGCTCGTCATCCACTGTCTACAAAAATTCAAAAAAAACTCCGTGCAAAGTTGGAGCTACCCTTTTCCGTAAAAATGGACTCGTCCAGCGGCCGAAGCCTAGGGGCTCTTTTTTAACGCCTGGCAACATGAAAGAGCGTTTTCTGCGAATTATTGCTGTTTTGCCGCAGGCCGATTTCAGTTTAGGACACTAATGACACTTATACTTAAGAAAAACCAGGGTGTGTCACACAGTTAACAATATTCAATGAAAAGTGATTATGGAAAGACATAACAGTTGAAACGACACAAATTTACTGCTATAGCTTTACTACCCGACTTTGTCTGGAATTTCGATCATGCTTTTATCTTCCTTAATTTATAACCAAGGAGGGAACGGATGAAGTGAGTATAAAATACTCAAATTCATCTGGATTATCCAGGTATGATTGATTTCTTAATCCTACAGTTTTTCCGTGAGACGCCTTTTAGGCGGACAAGATTGTGGGAGTTATAATCACTTTTCAGTAAAAAATCGGTGAATATCTGAAGACAAAACTTTTTCAATGTAATAAATAAGAAACTCTTATAGATATTTATATATAATATTTTAATTTGACGGGTGTCACTTTTTACAGCAGTATACTTTGAAAGATTACCAATGTTACGTTAATTGATTATGTGGCCTCACTGTAATACTTGCGTGCGTATCTTAGCTTTGTTATTTAATAGTCTATGCCAACGTTTACAGGGATCGCAGTACAATGCGGACCCGAGGCACAAACATGACTTTCCTGGATGCCCCTCCACCCTCGGCCACTTTACAACCAGCTATGATTAAATTTACATCGCATTGACCTGTTGGAACACAACAGCGAGCAATGGTCTAATACACAGCTTCAAGGCTGTCTTATCAAACCAATATATAGATATCCATATTTTTTGGTTGCAGTGTTAAGTTTGATTTTTTAAAATTGTGATTCCTAATTTCAGTTCATCCGTCTGCTTTCTTCCACCTCATCTGACCCTGCTTGCTTGTGTCTTCGTGCATTCTTCTTGCGATCATCGATCGACCTATCTTTTTGGAGGGTTTCCTTGTGATCTTATAGTGTTCTGTTACACATAGCAATGGCGTCCGAAAATTTCAGGTATTTGATGAATTCAAACTGTTATCCAAATTCAAGCTGTGAAAGATAAAATATTTAACAATAATTTACTACTGCCTAATGAAAACTGTAAAAACTCACAAACACAGCTAAAATAACTCATTAAATTCTTCAATAAACTGTATTCCTCTTGACAATATGTAATTGAAGCGCAGATAACACATATATTTTAACGCATTGAAAAATGAAATAGTTCGATATAATAAATAAAAATCAGCGAGTATAGTAAATTCCTTAAATAAATGTTTAATAGTATAAGTATAATAATTTATGATGGATAAACGAATATGAACCGTTTTAATACAAAATAGATAATACCTTAAACAAACTTCATTTACTATTTAACACTATAATCTTCGACTACAAAAATGTTTGACTCAAAATTAATAATGTGTTGATACTTAAAATTATTTTCACGATAACTTTCTTTTGTAGTAAATTTCATTTCTGTGATATTATAGCAGACGTCGATATATCAGTTTTACAAATATACATGAACTTTGGTAAGTTATCAAAAATACATTTATTTGATGAATCTTCTTCATAGATAATGACTAACAAACCGAATTTTGCTGCCACATGCTGACAAATATTTTATTGTGAGAATTAGTCTAATATGACAAAAATTGACCTAATATCAACTTTTGCCATAATGCCGCACATATGTTTTTTATCTTTCGACCGCTTACTCTATACTTACTGATGAACTAAAACCATTCAGTGTTCTTTCTACATCCATTAAAAGTAAAACCAAATAGTTTAATAGCAATCATTTTACAAATATGATTGATTGTTTTATCTCTAGTTTACATGTATATTACTGTTTTTCTTGTTAAAATAAAATAAGGTAAAGAGATATTTAGAAGCTGAATTGAAATATTTTCAAATCTCGGTTATATTTTTTTTATCAGATAACCGCTACAATATATTATTTTGTTATCTCTACTATATAGCACAAAATACATGTAGAAATATGTATGTATGTCGGTCACAACAACTCCTCCGAAACGGCGCACATTAGCGACGTGAAATTTTAACTGCAATTATTAGTTCAACTGCACTATTTTCAACTTTCAACTTCCAACTTTTAACATTTAACCTAAAACTGAAAACGGTGTATTTTTGACTTGAATAATAAAACCAACAAACGCCGAGGAAGATTGTCTAGAAACCGTTCCATTCCGAATATTCCGTGGTTTTCAACGTCTTAACATCAAGTCACCTAGCAACTATAAATATACTTTGCTTCTGAAGATGTTTGATAACCGCACCAACATTGAAAGCTGTGTCTACACACTATACATTTTAGAAACTTTAATTGTTATTACTTACGACTGTTGTTGCCCAAAGTCAATGGTCTGACAAGTTTCTAAGATCCCCGAACCGTCAATGGAATTGAATTTGACACATATTGTGAAGCGTGCCTGACAATAACGATCAAAAGAAGGAAGCTGCACACTACAATTCAAAATCGAAAAAATGTACACTCTTCGCAGTAATCTTCTCATTTTGTGAACGTTCCAACTCAAAAGTGCATTGGGAGAATAATAAAGATTGCATGTCTGAAGATATGTTATTTTAAATATCTTGCGTTGAGAAAAACCTTACGTTACCTTAAACTATGCCGATGACATCTACAACGAAGCACTGAAGAGTGAAGGTGGGGTAATTTTTATCTTTAATATTTGCTATTTTCAACTTTTAACATTATTATTAATTGATGGACAAGAAGAGGTACGATCCAAGGTGATATTTTCAACTTACAACCAAACTTCAACATTAGCTAGACAACGTCTTAATGACCTTATATAAGCATCCTCTATCATGGGCAAAGCTGGGTAAAAAAAACTGGTAGTCTTATAAATATTATATTTGTATGTCATAAATCATAGCTTTATAGTAGCACTGTATGTCCAGCAAATAAAAATTAGTCCAGGATAATTTATAATGCATCACAACAAAAAAAGAAACATCACATGTTGAAACAGAAAACTTAATCAACATATTTTCGAATTTCCACAGCATACTTGAGTTTCTGGATTTAACAAATTGAGCCAAGTGTTTCTTGAGACACCACTGCTCTGTGAACACAGCAAGGGAAATACACACCTTGATTTAACGAAGCACACTGAAATTGCGTTGTAACAGAGTTGTTGAGAGGATGGAATATTCATCAGATAAGAATGTGTATAGGTAGTTTCAATTTTAAATCCATGAAATAAAATACTCCGGGTACCATAAAAATACCAACTTAGCAATCAGACGTTTTAAGAAAGCAAAATTTTTCTGTTTTTATTTTTCACAAAATTGAGTGCAAGAGAGGTTAAAGTTGATACTATCGCAAACATCTATATGGTGTATAATATGCGCACACAGTTTTTAACCATGTATTTTCGTGATTTGGAGCATTATGTTTTAATTCTTAAAAAGCTTCTGAGCAGATGTTTATTTAACGAGAACTGTGTGTTATCCAGAAGCTCAATATCTCGTCAGCGAATCAGGTAATCGCTTTTGTTATGCTCTGCTTTTAGTATCGAATGTATAATTTATTTCAATTTCTTTAATTAAATAATGGAATTCATAAAGTAAAAAACAAAATTATTATTTCAATAAGTTATGCTTCTGAAAACTAAAGTCTTCAAATTTAATTTATAAAAAAATATTCTTAAATCCCTTTCGTAAATTTTGCAGTTGGCAGTAAGACTGTGTGAGTCATTGAATTTTTTCCATACGTGTATAAAATTTAAGGCGTTGATAATTCCAGTGATTCCCTTTTTCAGATAATTTTACAACGCTTTACCTTATTAATTGATTAAAAGATTTTTCACTGACTTTTTGAATACCAAACAATCCAAAATAAATCAAGCCCACGTGCTTTGTTTATCGTAATCCCTTCATTACATATCTATAAAGGGGTCTTTACTTTTATTAATATTTAAAAGGGTGCAGAGATTTGGGCTATTAAAAAAGGTCGGTATCCAAAGAATGCAAAAATAATTGACCAGTAAAAAAACAACAGCGCCCTAAAGCAATCTCTCATCTTTTTTATTATGAGGCTTTACCAGGAGCACATAAGCAATCCCAGGTATCCCTTTTCGCCAAACCAAAATCCGCCTGCCGCAATCGTGTTAACTGCCCACTTGTCCGAACCTCCGACGAACCTAATTATCTCGGGAAACAAATAAAACAATGGCCCGAGAGAATAAATCTACCAGGGCCATATAAGCCTAATGCGGTTGTATAGAATAAACACTTGTATCGTGGCCACCGGTCAGAATGCTCCGCGTCCGGTATCACCTCTTTCACCTTATTAACTATATGTGCGCCTGATACAAATAACTTATTTTCATTGCCCAAATTAACAATTAAAAGTTTTAGCACATTTTTATTTATTTGTAGTGTTAATAAGTGTTTTAATTAAAGTGCTTTCTAAATGTGTACCCCATGATAAACTATAAAATTTCCCTAAAACTTTTGTGAAATATAAAAAGTTTAGCTGTTTTTCGGTTGAAGAACATGGATTATATTTTTAACAAGGTTGGATATTTTCAATTTACTTTATTTAGCTAAATACAACTATATCATCTACATATAACAGAAAACCAAGTTTTCATTTTGAAGTTCGTATTTCGATGTTAATAATAAACATGTTTTAATTAAAGTTGTAAAATAATTTACTTTGCCTACACGTAACTTTTAAGTAAGTTTGTCTAGTATTTACAATTATAGATATTGAAATAGTTTTCATAAAATATGAAAACAAATTATCTTCGTATAATAATCAAACTTCAAGAAACACATTGTTTAATATTACTGAAGTATTGTGTATGAAAATTAATATAAATTTTATTTATGAAATCATTAAAAGATTAATTTAATGTTGACTAGAAAAATAAATTGAATATTTTTTTGGTTTAGCATTAACGAAATATTGTATATTCCTGAAACATACTAACAACGAAACCGCCTGAACTCGATCAGTCGAAACTTATTTCCTGTCATGTGAATCCAGTATATTATAATGTGTTTGGGTAACTCTTTGGATTCTTTTTGTTTTCATGGCGTGCAAGGCTTAATATAATATGTTTACCGTAAAATAACAACTTGATTTTATTTACTAAAATCTAAATGTGAGAAATCCTTAAATTTTATATTTAAAAATATGATTCCTATGATATTCAGTATTAAATTTATCAAATGTAGTCACAATTTTCATTTCAACTATTCAATAGGGTATGAAAAATGATTAGTATAATATTTTGAATACCCACATTAAGATTTTGTTTTAAATTTAAAATTTATAATAGATTGAAGAATATATAATCATCATTAAAAATTACAAATCATTATAATAGTACATTTTTTGTATCGCAATGCAATTAAAATATGACCATAGGACTTCCGAATAGAGTTGTGAGCACCAGAGGTGCTCATAATGTATTGAGATCTCAAGAAAATTAAAAAATATATTTTTCTTACTTTTTTGTAGTAAATATTAAAACTATCATTTAATGAACACTATAAATTTTAAAGCAATAAATCATTAGAACGAAAATAACTTTCCACCAAACAATAAACTTTTAAAATTTAAAAGCTGACTTCAGAACTTGGAGAGCTCAGGCGGACGATCCCTGAAATTATACAACGAAGTGACAAACAAGTATCGCGGTATTTCTCGAGACTACATATTCTCGAATTACTATAATATTGATGATGTTTTGGCCAATTGATGTAACCCTCAAAAAATACGAAAATCAGTTAATGATTTGGTCTCATTTTAAAGACGATAGAGCAGGTCTCGGCGAAATGATGTAAATAAATTAACAAAATAAGTCGAAGAGAAACATCATTTTACGTTGGTTTTATGTTTAAAAATTCTGACCCGACCACTTGATGTAAATCACTATTATATCGACACCCCTTACGTATAATCCCGTATCTGCAGATACGAGAATTTACAGGGTGCATTTCAAAGATTCATAACTCACCATATAATGTTTTCGATATAAACAGTTGTTACTCTCTCCTGAACAATTTCAATTTTGAAGGTTACATCAATTCGCCAAAACACTGTCGAATGAACTAGAAATTCGTATTTTTAATATGATCCATCAGTAGCAATGACTGTTTTACGAAATTAATATATTTGATAAGCGAGTTTTTTATTTTTCATTTAATTGTAAAAGTATGAATAGCATTCATTTGGGTATGGCATTTGAGCACAGTAAGGATTCCATTTTAAAAGTAGATCGCACAATAAACATAATGAGCACCACTGGTATTCGCCAAGTTGACATTGTTAATGGATGTATAATTACATAATTATGAAGTATACAAATATCTTATATCGTCATCAAATATGTCATTAGATAAATTTAGTCCTGTGATTATGCTTTTTTACTCTTTTGTGTATGCAATAGACGTGGGTTTTATAAAAACGTTGTCTTTATTATTCGTTTTTCATAAAAAAGTATGAAAAGTTGCATGATCAATCTTTGCATTATTTTTCACTTGACAGCAAACATGCAAAATCGTTAATTATATGCAAAGTTAAGTTGTTTTTGCAATCAGGTATTTTAGTATCATTCATAATAGAATCTTTGTCATTAATATGAGAATTTATTTTTATTTCATCATTAGTTGTATTATATTAAAAAAATAGTTAAATACTGCATACAGTGCATACATAAGTCTAATAACAGTTTTTGTACTACCATTTGCATCCAAAAAAACTTAATTTTATCTGATATTAGTAAAACAAAATTCAAATACTTCATATTTAGCTTTATTTCTTTATAGACAAATTTTCGACTCTTTATAACAGCAATAATTTTTTAAACATTACAAAGTAAACAATACAAATGTATGTAAAGTCTAATTAAAGTTTTCTGATCAGTATTTAATTGAATAGTTAAAAATAATAAAATTTGAATCGTTCAAATCTTGTAAATTTTAATGCTTTTCATTACTAATGACCCGGGTTTCGTATTTTGGCACGGCAATCTTAATTTTATATTGAAATTTCATCTAGCAACCCGTAGTCGATATCTTAAATTATCACAAAAAAAATAAATTAAAATGTAAAATAATCACGTATCACTTCAACTTATTACCAATGCATTTTTTAAATCAACAACATTTTTGCAACGCCAATCTTGAGTTCGATATTTAAATATGAAAAAAAATGACACGGCCAGTTATGATTCAAATTGTTTTTCCCTGTTAGCACTATGAAGCGGTGAAGTCGATTAATATATAGAAATATGAATCAAATTTTTTTGGTTTAAAATAAATTCTTCTAGCTTCGTTAAACTTGCAATTTAACGTAGTAATCTACAATAATTTCCAAAATAACTTATACGTATAAACTATACAAAAAAATTAAAGTCAAAGAATAGAGAATAAAGAAACCATGTAAAAATTAGTTCTTTTTTCGCATAACCTGACTTCATTATTCATCTTCATACAACATATTAGTTTTAGTAAAATTTATATTTTTATTAAATGAAACACGTTTTTTTGTATTGTTTATACACCTGACAGTAAAAACACTGGTATATGTATACCATGTCAGCTACATCAGTAATATTACATACACACAGGCGTGGGGTATTATTATGCTGAACTTATAATCAACGAACCGTATAATTTACGTGTTATTTCGAAGTTGGAATAAATTTTTCTGTAATGAATAGGAAATGTACATGTTATTGACGTTTTAAAAATTTACAAAGCACTCAATTACTATAAGATTATTTATTGTACCTTATGTTTTATTATCCAAGAATATGATGTTGTGTTAATGAATATTTGATACTTATTTTGGTGTTTGTTATTTCAGGAAAAAGTAGGGTACGATATCAAATAAATAATAATAAAGAAAATATAAGCAAAAATGACAATTCACAGTGATGCACTCAATCGATTAAATACATTTTAGGCCTTCATTTTTAAATGAATATTTTTTTTAATCTCTTTGTTATTAATGTTATTTTGGTTTATCGCTATACGTAACAGTGCTATTTTTTTTTCAAATAACCTTGGTGAAATGATAAATAAAAAATGAACATTCGACAATGTACTAAATTTAAATCAAATGTAACTATCAAAAAAGTCGTGTATTTTTTTAATTTTTATAAACAAATCATTCCATTTGAACACAAAACATTAAAGAATCACAAAACATTAAAGATCTTGCTTAGCATGGGATAAAAAGTGCTAATCCATAAAAAAACTTGATGTAATTTAGAAACAATATATAAATATTATATTGTACAAAATTATGGAGCTTCTGTAATTACCCACTCATTTTTTATAATTCAGAAAACGGTGTTCGAAAGAGGGATTAGCTTCTTACCAGTTTTTTCATAACCCTATCGTTCTATTCATACTATCTCCAAAAAGGGAAATTGAGTGACTGACTTACTAGCAGTTCTGTAGTGAACGATATAAAAGGGTAAATGGTGCATATAAAATAAAGAGTGAATCACCCTCTGCGAAGTTTATGAGTGTACTACTACCTACAACCATTCTGTTGAGATGATCATTAAAAAATCAAATTGGAAGCTGAATTTTTGCAATACATTAAGAGGATATAGTAGGTTTTCTTTTCCATATAACCGTCGAAAAAAATATTTTTTTTAATAATTGCATTTTCAAACTATTTTTTCTGTCAATTGCATTTTTTTTCATGGAAATAGTAAAGTTTTCAAGCCTTTCTAGCAAAATGTTCTCACCCTTTTCAAATAGTTGATATTTTTTTAACAGCTTTTCGCTTTGACTTTATAGTATTTTAAAGAATAAAACACAATTCATTTGTACTACTTCCACATATTTGTAATGATCAGGACCGGTTTCGCTCATCACGAGCATTATCAACTGATCAACGGAAGTAGTACAAATGAATTGTGTTTTATTTTTTTAAATATAATGTCTTTCCACCAAGAATTGACAGTTCACACCTTAAAAGTCTTTATAGTATATTGTAAATTACCGAGATTTGATGTCTAATAAAAAAATATCAGATACAGGTTTGCTCTATATAATGACTGAAGCAAAATTTGTAACTTATTTAATGTAATAATTGTATAAAAATTTTTGAAATTTACCAAAAAAAAAATGTTTTTTTCGAGATTTAAGTGAAGGTAATTTAAGTAACGATTTTCGCTAAGTGTGAAAAAAACCTACTATATCCTCTTACATTTTAATGTAAGGTTATAAGTTAGGAAACTGAATTGTATTGTGCTTATACAAAACAATGTAAGTTGAAACATTTAAATGCAGTATTCTAATATTTTGCAAAAGATTTTTTCCAGTACAGCAATACTTCGCCGTCGAAATAATATAATTTTTAGTGCTCTCGCTTTTGATAGTATGAAAAAGTGACGGCGGTAGAAGCGCACTTGCAAAGTTTTACTGCGTGAAATATATATTTTCCGGTCATTTCACTGCAAGCTAAGGTGGTTTACGACCCTCCCAGGTGAATACGGAGCTTTTTGTGTGCAACTACATGCTTTGCACATGGAATAAGCACTATTTATTAGGCGATCCGTTTTTATTTGCCGTCATTTATATATATTTATATTACTCTATTATCGTTAGTATTATAATTGATAAGAAGGAGTGAATGCCGATATAATTACATATATTTTCTATGGATTATTTTAATCACGTGCTCAGATAACCCAGTTTTGTTCTTCAATCTGTCTTGTTGGTTTAATAGTATAAGAGCTTATTTTAATGTTAAAGTTCACTTTCACGCTATCATTGCTGTAACAGATTTCAAATAAAAATGAAATGGCTGACCTTTAGAAAACGCACTCTCCGATGAATATAGCTGCCATAAATATTGATGAAAAACGTAAAAAGAATAGACACACAAACATATAGATATCAATCAAATGCTTAATTTAACCTAGCCACAGATAGAACCTTTAAACAGCTTTTAAAAAATAATGAATCGGAGTTTTCACCGTCAGGCAATGGGATGATAATATTTATTTTTATAAATAACTTTATCGTGCCTTTTTAATAACATAACATTAAAAAAACAAATGTACGTCATAAGAAATGATTTTTTATAATTATTAAGTAGTTTAATATGTAGAACATCGACGGTGAAGAAATATATAAATCAAGAATTCGCATTTTGTTCAACCGAACATCCGGAAAATACTGCAAAAAAATAAGGGAAATTCACCTTTTTTTACTAAAACACAGACATACGCTTATTACAGCATTGTGTGATTTGAAATAAAATATTAATTCCTATTATCATTTTTGTGAACACTTAAATTGTTTGCGAAAATTCCAGTACGTACTATTTGTCAATTTTGCTAATTAGCAAAAACTCTGAAAGCGTTTCGGCGAAATTTAAAAACCACTTGAATTTATTTTCTGCCAGTTTTTGAATTTATGTTTTATTTAATATCCAGTAAAAAAATTGCAAATGTTGCTTTAACTTACGTAATCGAAAAAGTTTTTTAACACATGAATTTTTTACAGAATTGTACAACTTTAAAACTTCGTAATTCTACACAAGTAATCAATTCAGTGATAGAAGCTTTTATTTAATTAGAATTTACAGCCCAAATATTAGTATGAAGGCTAAATACTGAGAGCATATTTAGTTTAATAAGAACTGTGTTGCTGTAAAACAAAAAAAAACACCCATGCATTAAATAATACACCTTCACATCAAACCCGGGCGTCGATAGCATGATTTACAGTCATCCTTGCTTTATACATGCATCTCTATACTCCCAAAAAAGGCATTTTGAGCAAATGTGTTTTTCAAATAAGCTTTTTTAAATATTTATCACTAAATTCGATTACATCAATTATTGCAAAAAAATTAGCCTCTAATCGAGTGGTCAGTTCTCTAGGGCATTCTTCCACTTTGGTTACCTTAAACAACGGTCGAATCCAAGAACTAACACTCCTACGTAAATATATTTTTTTTATTTGTTGCATTCTAAGTCATTTATGTATTGTTTACATTACGTTCCCAACCACCTGATCCAAAAATGAGGCGTAGGAAGAGCGATAAACTCATTGCTTGTCTTTTCATAACTTCGTTCTTTCATCTTTGCCCTCCTACGAGAGAGTTTGGGCGACTCAATAACGAGCAGTTCTCATTAAAATTATTTCTATTGAGTTGCTTTATAAGTATTCAATATTTTCTATATTGTGATCTGATATGGTTCAAGATATACAATAGTAATTTTACTTGGCTATTGCTTAGTACAA
This sequence comes from Himalopsyche phryganea, assembly GCA_022494535.1. Taxonomy (NCBI): domain Eukaryota; kingdom Metazoa; phylum Arthropoda; class Insecta; order Trichoptera; family Rhyacophilidae; genus Himalopsyche; species Himalopsyche phryganea. The sequence goes on along the minus strand of JAGVSL010000132.1, from coordinate 46,874 downwards.
ACCCTTGTCAATGTTAATTATCGATTCAATATTTCATTAATTGTTTAAGTGGTTCGCAATTTTATTGTAAAATTTGCTATTTCTGTCACTGATTATTTATGAATTATTTTTTAATTCGTTATATTTTTCATAACATTACATAATTGACTTTTAATGTGGCTTAGTTTTTTATTCAAAATTAGTAGTTATCGTTTTTCAAGACGTCGTTAACAATTTAATTGTAGACTATTTAATTTCGTTTACGTATAATCTTCATGATTAACTTTAAATTCTTGTCATAGTTCTTGAACCAACTGTTTTATATGCCTCGTAATTAATAACACTTAATTTATATTTTAATTTATAATTTTTAGTTAAAATTTATATTTTATTTATTAGCTGATAATGCTCGAGATGTGCGTAACCAATTCTGACCACTATAAAAATATGGAAGTAGTAAAAAATAAACTGTGATGTATTTCTAAAAATAGTGCCTCTCCACCGATAATTGACAGTTAACGTATTAAAAGTGGTTAATACAAACACGAAGGTACAAGAAACCTGTTTTTGATTGTATATACGTTATATTAATTTAATATACAGAGTGCCTCCATTTAATTCTCATCACAAACTGTGCTTTTAATTAAATAATCCGGCCACGTTTGATATTAAAACACTTTCAAACAATACCGTTTGGCAAATTTTCATTATATGTTCTTTATAACACACATACCTACGTTGTATGTAAAAGGCGGGAACAGTTTGGAGTTGGAAAATTTATTACGATGCTAATTTGAAACGCCCGGGCGGGAAGCTGAGCTAATATGACGTTTTAAACAACTGGCAAATTGCATTTTTATGCCAGTTTGATGTTTAATTTTGACGGAAGTTTACCTGTGCTTATGTCACTTTATTACCATCGACGTCAGAAGCACACTATTCTTTTTAAGTAACATAGCCACTGTCGAACCTTTTTCCATATACATATAGATTTCCTCTGTCTAGTTTTAGTAACTTTAAACACAACTACGTTACGTGCAAATGGAAACATAGTGCTTAGCTTAAAGTTAAAAAATATATACTGCATCAATTCAAGGATGAAAACACATCTTATAATTATTTAGGCTATGTAATTCCTTTTAAGGTGTTAACTGTCAATTCTTGGTGGAAAGACATTATATTTTAAAAAATAAAACACAATTTGTTTGTACTACTTCCACATATTTATAATGATCAGGACCGGTTAATGTAAAAGTTACTTCAAGTTTACAAAGAGAAAATAGACGGCAAAGGACATATTAAAGAAATAAAAGATTAGCCGTGATTTTTATAGTATTGTTAAATGATTTCTCCTAATACTTAGCATGAAATCATAATTTAAGTTGCATTATTCAAAATATCGTTTGCCGTTGGCTGTCTTATAGATTTGTGACACCGCCAACCAGAATTTCTTTGGAAAACTAATTATTTGGTCAGTAACTTAATCCATAAATTGTTTGAAACTTTTCCGATAAATGGTTATTAATAAATAATAAATGTTCAGTAAATAGTTGCTAAATGTTCAGGTTAGGTTAGATTTAATTAAAAAACTCTCCGTTTTATATAATTATTCGACCATTTAATTTAATAACTAGCCATTTTATATAAATAACTGACCGCTTATTTTATTAACTGACCACGTGTCTTTTGACCTATCTATAATACTTACTGACCATTTTATATGGATTACTGACCGCTTATTTTATTAACTAACCACGTGTCTATTGACCTATGGATACTGACCATTCATTGAATTTACTGACAAAAAATTCTAACAGTCCCTGACCGCTTTTCATATAACAGAATGCTATGATTTCAAAAATAGAAACTAGCAACATCCGTTCATTTGTGACTTTTACATAATTGCTGTTGTCTCGTTGGGTGGTTGTCTCTAATCATAGCACGAAGTATTTTTAAGTTAATTCATAATCGTTATTAAAACAATATGAATATTCTACTCTTGTAACAGAAAATACATATGAACAGTGGTTCTGAATAAAGCCAAGTGGCCAACGTTTTTCAGTAACTTATCACAATACAAATCTCTTTTAATTGCAATTAGTTCTGTGATTTATCGCCATCAATGCTGCATTTATAAACGGTGGAGAGTAAAAACAATGTTCCACCAGCAGCATATACCAGGCTAGTAAAACCTTTGAAGTGCATCCATTTTCAAAGAGTATTTTGTTCGCTAATTACAGGCCCATTTGTTTTCCGGTGAAAGCCGGAAACTTTATCATAGAAAGCAGTGGCGTTGTTTTAATCAGAAAACAATTATTTCAGTCGGTGTCGTAGCCAAGTGGTCAATGCTTGTTGTTGTTTGTTTTATTCAGTATGACTCCATAAACGAGCACTTAGATACGAAGATTTATTTAATCAATTTATATATTCTTTTCAATGGCATCGATGTCTATAATGTTTACTTTTCTTCTCCACCTAACTTCCTTATTCGATTGGCTAAATACTCACCCTTTCCTCGTCTCATTCTTCTATATTTAGCTTTTCCAAATAAAAAAAAGTTGAATGATTGAATAAAAACAACGTTTGTTTATATCAGGGGTCTCAAAACTACGGCCTGTTAGCATCACCAATATCTGGCCTGCCATATGTTTTCACACAGATAAGTAGTGCCGAAAGCAGAAAAAAGCCACGAGCAAATTTATGCAACTGATCAACCATTTTTTTTGCCAAAAGTACTTAATATCAGACTGGTTTTCTCCTTATTGGCTAACGGCTATCTCCAACGCAATAAAATGTCCATAAAACTTTCTCGTAAATACTAACCGAAGTTTGCGCGTAATTCAAAACTGCAAACACAGGATACTTAATATCGCTTAAACTAAGTGTCTGAGCAAGTCACATTTTCTTTTTTTTCTTTCTATCTTTTCTTTTCTTAAACACAATAGTGCCTGGTTAAAGCATCGGGTCAAGAATATGAGGAGTAATCTTTTTCTTCTCTTGATAGTTATTGCGTTATGGAAGGCCGACGTGAAAGAGCGGCTGCATACACATAACGAGTGAAGGTGGGGCAACCAACTTTATGTTGATATGATGGGCTAGCTTAGGTCTTGGTCTTTCGGATTTAGTGGAGGAGTCACTGCGGTCCTTCGGCTAAAAATTTTAGAGACCCCTGGCTTAGATAGTCCCTATTAAGCCCATATGCTCCACATTGGGAGATTACTTAATGAAAATATAGTGTACTTCCGAATATATGTCTTCTTACTTTATACAACGCTATCCTCATATCCACCGGTATTGTTAATAGCTCTTACTGGGTGTATATAGTACCAAAACAGTGTTTTCAAATGATTGCCAGGGGTGTCGTAGAGAGACTTACCCAAGAATTGGTTGGTAAGCACTAGTTAAGCCCTGATTTAATGGCGTCACAGGAGTATAAAAATGTATTTATCACTAAAAATTATGTTCATTTGTGATAAACCGTGTTATTTAATTTTAGTACTCTGTCTCAGTACTCCACTGCTAAAAATACCCCTCCAGCTATTTATAAATACATTTCGAACTTATTTGCAATGGTACTAATTAGTCCTTTGTTTTATTGGTAAAATTTTAATATACACACTCATATATAACATTTTTCGGAAATACAAAACACACGTTTGTTTTGCATCATTAAAAAATAATTAATACACTTGTTCAAATGAAGGATGTTTTTCTAAATATGTTTTAGTACACTTCATGATCGTTATTGACTACGCCCATATCATTAAACATGGCATTTATTGAGAAGTATAACACAATATAGTTATTTTGACAGTAAGAGTACAACAACAGCGTTAAGTTATAAATTTATTGATTGAATTTGCATTTACCTGGTAGAACTCCATTATGATAACTACACTAACTGAAAAATACTAGTTTTGAGTAATTGGACTTTGAAATTTTTCGAATGTTTGATATCCTATAACTTTTTCATTTAGTTTGTTTGCACAAAGCTGCTTCTAAGTGAAAGTATAATTTATACAATTAAGCGTGTTCTTTTATACTGTGGAGTTTGAAATAACGAGCATTTTGCTATAACTAACTCCATATGTAATTTTTTCGATTTAGTGTTCTCTTCCAGAACAGCGACGATTTCAAAGTATTTAGTTTAGTTTGATAGCTAGAATTAGGTTTTAAATTCACATATTTTGGCACAATGCTATGGTGAATGTATTCGCGATTGAAGGAAATTCTCGCTGATGAGCGAAACGATTCCTGATCATTTTGAACATGTGGAAGTAGTACAAAAGAATTGTGCTTTATTTTTAAAAAAGGTTTTTAGCTCTACAAAATATTATTAGTTAGTTGATAGCTATTTTGGCTTAGTTTTAATGTAGCCGATACAATATTTGTCTTATTATAATGATATTATAAATTCTAGTTTCAATATAAACACGGAAATTGGTTTAAAGAATGTTTAAGAAAGGCTTATACTCTACGTGTACTGATATCTTGGTGAAATAATCTTTTGTAACGGATTTATATTATAACATGCGTTTAGTGCCTTTGCAAAAATATCACAACATAATAATTATTAGTTATATTGATGAATTTATCACAATTTTACTACCATAGTCTGACAATGTTGTTTGTAATTTGAAACTAATATTTTAGTCATGATATATAAAATGTTTTCATTATAAAACACAGAGATGCGATATTATTTTAATATTTATTGTAACACATTTCGTATTCATATTTTTCAGATGACATCACCAAAATCAGCACCTCTGGTAACCATACTAATTGCTGCACTATTGGATTTGACATGTGCGGCTACATTCATTCCTGTCCCACTTGAGACAACAACTACAGTAACACCATCTTTGTATAGGAAAACAAGAGGAGAGAACCTTGTTCTCACTAGGTACGGTGGTGAACAATCCGCTGTTGTACAGAGAAACTCCAGGTCAAATAATCAGAGATGTAGTAATCGATGTGATGATTGGCCACCGAGGCGAAGTGATGATAGATATGACGACAGGAATAGATACGACGATAGAAATAGATACGATGATCGGAACAGATACGACAAAGACAGATATCCAGACGAAGACAAGACAAATAACGGCTATGGCTCAACTCGACCACCTAGTAATGGTAATAGTAACCACGACGCTGGGAACAAAGACAAAGGTTATGGCAATCATAACGACGATAAAAGATACAACAATAAAAATGATGACAAAGGCTATCCTAGCAGAAATGATGATAAGAGATATAATAACAGAAACGATGACAGATATCAGGGCTCATATGGAAGACCATCTGAAAGTGACAGAAATAAAAGCGGTTCAGGAGTACATGACGACAAACATTGGATAAAACCAACTAGTCCAGATACGAAATTTGATAATCGTTATGATAATAGAAATGATGATGATAGAAGAGGTGGGAATAGGGACCGTGATAGGTACGATGATAGAGACCGAAATCGTGATACCAATCGTGATAGAGATAATTACCGTCCAAATAGTCACGAGAGAGATCACGATAGAGGTAACGGTTATGATGTTCGCAGACCATCGACAGATGATCGTTACGAAAGAAGGCCTTCATACAATGAAGATAGATATGCAGGAAGACCTAGTTATCCTGAAGACAGGTACGAAAGTAGACCTCAATACCACGATGATAGAGACAGAGATCGCGATAAGGATGGTTGGCAAAGTTTTGACCGTTACGGAAGACCCAACGCTGACGACAGAAGACGACCAACGGCCGATAGAGATTACCGTCCAGATACGAGATACGAAGCCGATCGATACGACGATAGGGGAGGAAGTCGTTACGATGATCGTTATGACAGAGGATCCGGATACGATAACCGAAGAGAAGAAGATAGGTATGGAAGCCGAGGAGGATTTAGGCCGTGGGACGAGACGAGCCGGGGAACGTCGGGGTTCGATAACAGCGGAAGAGGTTATTACTTTGCTTCGGGAAGACCCGACGTAGGGGCAACATCCGGATGGGGTCAGGGGTACGATCGAGGGTATGCGGCCAGCTGGCAGTACGGCGGAAACAGGGGGTCGACCGACAGAGGGGTGGCTGACAGGGGTGACACGGGTAGTGGGGGAAGGTGGCAGTCTGCTAGCGCCGGAAGCGGATGGAGCGATCCGAGGTGAGAATAAATCTATTTGTCAAATGCTATTATTTACACATGACCGACGTTAATAGAAATTTATTTCTTCCTAAGGTGAACGAATATTATAAAGAACTATTATTTTTACTAAGTTTTAAGTGGTTTAGTTTTTAAAGATTTTCGACGTGATCAACTACAACCATATTTAAAATTAGATCATTTTTTAATTCTTATAGCACTATGAGTAAACAACGAACGTAATAAAATAATTATGTTTATCATTTTCTTATATTTTCAACCAGCTGAGTTTCTTTCATATAATGTATATATATAACTAGAAATATATACACATATTGCTTAAAAACAATTAAATATAATTATAACTGTCTTCATCATGACACAAGCGTCATTTATTTTTAAAAAAATGTTGAATAAATAACGCATTAATCTTATATATAACACTAAAAAAATTACTTTTTCATAGTTCAGTGAAACGAACATAATTTTTAATTAAATATAACAGTTCATTCGTGTGATCGATGCCGAATGGCGAAACCCGGGTCGTTAGTGACGAAATCCACGGAAATGTACAAAATCTCAACAATTCAAATTTTACAACGATTTATGTTTTTTCTATCAGTGACTTCGGACAATTATGTCTACGGTAACTCTTCTTTTCTTAGTGTATCTTTATATCAGTTGATAATTCTTGTGATGAGCGAAACTGGTCATGATCATTATAAACATGTGGAAATAGTACAAACAAATCGGGTTTTATTTTTTTAAATATAATGTTTTTCGACGAAGAATTGACCGTTAACACCATAAAAGGTATCTTTATATCTTTACTCTCTCTGGGAAACCGTGGTTGAACAACTGACTTATTATTTATGATAATTTAATATTTTATATAAAAATGTTTCATTTAAAATCTACACACAAAGGTGGCCATAAAAGATAAGTCAATAAAAGGTATGGTTATTTCTAAATGTGAAGGATTTATATAATGTAATTTTAAAATGCCCTGTATAATAAACCATCGCAATTTTAGCAGTGTTAATTACACAAAACGGTTTGGCATGGGCATTAAACCTTTCTAAATAATTAGTCCGGACGTCCGGTTTGCAGAACGAGAGATGAAAAAGCGACTGTGACTACGCTCTACGAATAGTCTACGCTGCTACGAAATACAATCCTCTAGCTGACTTTTGCTCTAATGTCTGTTGGCTAAGTAATATAGACTGACTATAAAGCGAATGACCTGCCTATTAACTTCCAACATAGAATTACATCAAACACAGCATAATAATTGTACATACAGTTATCACTTACAGTTATAGTATAATTAATAATAAGTGTTGTTAAAACAAATTTAAATTGGTTAATATAGTGAAAACCTCGCATAAAAAATCATCCAATGTAGAATTATTGATACAAACTTCAGTAGTAATTACTGAAACTAATAGAATTATATGAATACTTGAAAAATTCTTGGTGGTGTAACTACAAAATTTATATTAACTAGCTATTAAAGTAAACTGTCTTTATATTGATATCAGCATCGTTAATAATGTACGTTAGATACTATTTTTTTGGATATACTGAAAAGTGTTTTCAATAATTTTCTTACACACACAAAACAAATCTTGATTTCCTACAAATTATTAAAACCGGCATAATACGTTGTCTAGTGACATGAGCTGTACTCAAGCAATCAGATGGGTGTTCAAGTCCTGGCAAGGTCAACATTAAATTTGAATTTTTCAACATAACACATGATATTTTGGGCATGGGTCTTGTGGTGTTGTTTCTCCCCGAGTTGAGCTCATATCATTTAAAAACTTCAAAATGTAATTCCATGTTTTTTATTAATTATTTAATAAGAAAAGGTTGATTAATGATAGCTTTATCGATCTCACCACCACCCGTTATGTTATGCAGATATTTTTTCACGGTCACCATTTGTAAAGTAATAATGATGAACAAAAAAAAACGAAGATATTAGTCTTCACGCTCTTGGAACGATGTGGAGCTGCACGAGAAAAGTACAAAAAAGTAAAAAAATGTCACTGTCTCAGACATTTTAAGTCATAAAAAGTATCTTGTGTATCCGTTCTGAGAAAAGTAGAGCTTAATCTACTCTGAGCGGAATATTAAAAGTAATCAAGGATAGTCTTTTTCCCATATTATGGTTAATATCAGCCAACCTATTATTGTTGAAAAAACAATTAACAAAATGTATCACACACTTACACTTGTATCTAGTAAAAATGTGTTGGTTAAAAATGAATTTTAAAAGTTGAAATGGATAAATCTTAATTTACCTACTGTGACAACAAGACATCAAAGATTTAAATTTCAAGCGCATGTACACATTAGTCACGTCACACGTTCAGCTATTATATAATCTATAACTGCCGTTTCAGATAGACGTTAGTAAAATTGATTTCGTAAATATTAAGTAACATTATAATTCCATAAAATAACGAGTAAACTTTTTCATGCAATCCGAAATTTAATACCTTGAAAAATAATTTATAACTGATATTCAATTTATCCGGTATTGTAGCCGAGTGGTTAAAGAAAGCTCTTGCACGTTCGTTCTAATATTTGGTTAAGGTGTCCTCAGGTACGAATCGAGTTAGGGACAATTTTATAAAAATAGATATTTCAATCGATTTATGGATAAATGTCTAAAGAGTATTGATTTCTGTGATATTAGCATTCTCTACTACACATTCTGCTATAAAAATATGGTGAAACGAGAGCGATTAGCTTACTTTTCACTTTTTCTTACTTTCTCCGAAAATTTAAAGTTAAAAGAATAAAAACAACTCGTTTTCGTAAAAAAGAGTTTACATTAGCTCCAGTAGACGTTTATATTCTACACATTTGGAGTGAAATTAATGAAAATAAGCTTTATTATAAATAAATATTATCACAATATAAATAAAATTGCTAGTCTACGAAATGTATACTATTATTTTTAGCCGTTTCATTTTAATTAATTTATTTGTGACAACGATAATGCGTCCTTCCGAAAACAAGAAAGCTCCTTTCGATGTAACGTTTTACATGGTCACAAAAGTGTTTTGTAAATACGTTTTGTGGTCCGTAGCACGAGGAGTTGAAATGGAACAAATAATTGTTTCGTGATAAATAATATAAAAAAATAAAAAGTTAATTAGTTTTATTCTTTGTGGTTATACAATGAATATCAAATTTAAAAAGATACATTCAAGATTTAAACAGGCACATTATGTTGAACTACAATTAGTTGTAAATGCGCTGTAATTATTTCAACTGGAATTGATTGATAATTTTATAATAATACTTTTTTTTATAATTTAAGACATTAACTGTGGGTGCTTGATGGAATTTCAATATCAAATTTGAGTTATTGAGATTTTGTACATTTCCATGTATTTTGTCACTAACGACCCAGGTTTCGCATTTCGGTATCTTCAGGCATTCGAGCGCACGAATGGACTCGAACTGCCGAAAGGTGAAACCCGGGTCGTTAGTGACAGGAAGTTACCCAATTTGGATGCAAACTTTAGCCCACTTTGTTTATCTATATATATATATATTTTAATTATAACAATAATTCTATTTATTTTAATTAAATTTCACCTTAAGAGATTAGTAAATTTAAAAAAAAAAAACCCACAGAACTGGACCAAAGTTACCCAGATTGACCTATTACGAGTACTATTTCTAATAATCTACAAAACAGCCTCTCTAAGTAATCGGATATATTGGAGGGTCTTCCAGTTAATCAAATTGTTTCTACTGTAATTTTATTTTTCACAGTATTTATCAAAATAATCATTTTGCTTTCAAAATCATTACAAATATAGTAAAATATTATAGTCGGCATGAAATACAGCCAATTGCTGTTTAGCAGTCTTTTCCCGCATATCCATTTCTACCACTTGCTTAGGGTATTTACCATGAAACCAAAAATTTACCCCAGTAAGCGCAGCAGGAAGGGCTGGCGGTCGTCGGCTGTTAGCGTTAGACATCGCAACCGCCAAAAGATAAATGACAATACAGGCAACACTGGCGACTTGTTCAACAAATTTCACTCGGACCGCCTCCGCTCGGGCTTCTGTGTAAACTTGGAGTACGCCGCATGTCACTCCAGTCCGCTTGTACCAATAAATTAGAAAACGGTTCAAAATCTAACATCGTTTTAAGGGTGATGTATTACATAAACAACTGCAAACTGAAGGGTTAATTCAAGTGCGCCAGCTTTCCATTACTTTAATTTGAACTTCACAAACAACTGTGAGAACTTTAAATAATAATTACTATCTTTGTGTCATTTTTATCAATTAACATGTTTTTCTCTTCAATTCAATCCTCGACTTCAATTGGAAAGACCAGTGCGTTGTCAGCTGAAAATAGTCAAACTTATTTACATTTTTAATCGCAAATTATCTGTGTGACGAGATTTTTTTACAATTTTATTGTTTAAAAAACTGATGATAAAAAATTATCCGGTTTTCAATCTTTTATCATAAAACACTTTTTTAATTTGAAAATGAATGTGAAATGCATGCTTAGTGTCAGCTAACGAGGTCTGACGATAACATGAAGCTGAAATGATACTCAATGTAACTCTTGTGGAAATAAATTGTATGACTGTGTTTTATCTTATTGTAGAAAAGAATTAGTTAAATTAATATTTTTGATGGATTCGGCTGTATCTTTGCGGAAATTCATTTTTAATACAATATTGCGATTTTCATTTCCAAACACTAGTAATTAATCTGTAATTAGTAGCGATATGATAATTAGTACTATCATTGTTTGTGTCTTACACCCTCCCTACGTCCAGTAGAAGGAAACAAAGCTACCCTACTTTGAAATACCCTAGAAATAAATATCTTTCGATATAGTTAGTCTGAAAATGCTTCTTAAGAAGCGAAATGCGTTACCAACGTAGACAGTGGAATAACTATGTTTTCAGTTTTAGTCTAATTACGTTTAAGCATAGTTTTAACGGCGTGAAAACGAAATAGCTATAAACCAACTAATGAAATTTATTAGAACCGAATACTGTGTTATTTTTATCCTTATTGAGATATAGCTGATTTTATCCATCAATAACATTTTCTAGGAAAAGGATATTACTAACTTAACTTAACAGAAAGGTAAAAATACACCAAGCTTGGCATTTCGAAAACTGATTAATTGGGTCAATTAGCATTCAATAACATTGTGAACTGACAGTATTGATACAAAACCTGGCTTATCAGTTCAACAACAACCAATATTGACCCCGATCCAGATATTATTCGCTCTTCGTATCCGACCGGAAGACTAATTGACGCGAAAACAATCCGATCCGTGACGTCAGCGGCCAAAAAACCCAATTTACTGTTGCACAAAAAACATGTGGAAAATTTTAACTGGTTTGGCAAACACACTCGCACGTGTAATAATAGTTATGCTTTGTCACAATGGAAAAAACCTGCCGAAAATGATCAATTATTTGTTTCCCACAGCTATGTGGAGCAAAAATAGAATTTGCTGATTGGCGGCGTGACATATACAGAAAATTTTGTAAAAGCATTTTGCATTGCTTCCATATAAATGACGAATACAAAAACAGCTTTCACCTAGTACAGACTGTAATATAAAAACAGATTTTACTGTTTTTTAAGTGGTTCAATTTCTAAATAATTATATTAGCAAAATAAACACTTTAAACCAAAAAGGTTTATCTTTTATCCATATCCGTTCCCAATGCGGAGATAAACAGCAGAATATTAACAATATGACCTACTTTTCGGTTTTATATGTATGCACTATTTACTTATGTCTCTTTTAAGATGTTAACTGCTAATTCTTGACGGAAAGAAATTCTATTTTAAAAATAAAGCACAATATGTTTGGTACTACTTCCACATCAATAATTATCAGGACCGGTTTTACTCATCGCTAGCATTGCTCAGTCGATAATGGTTACAATAAGCAAACAGTTCCTGATCTTTATAAACATGTGGAAGTGGTACAGAACAAATTTTGTTTTATTTTTTAAATATTTATTTATGTATAGCTCCTTACACCGACTTTTACAATATAAAAATCTTTTAATTTAACGAAAATTACCATATTTACAGGTATCTTTAATTCCCTCTTAGTTGAGATCACTTTGAGGATTAATGATTAAGAGTTACTTAAGATGTTATAGATCTCAACGAACGTTAAATTGAAATAATCAACATTCATATTAAAATAAACTAACTATTTAAACCAGATGCTTATATAATTCACGACAGACAAGAACTTTAAAGGCTCGAAAACACACAACTTTTAGATGCTAGATGAATGTCTAAAAAGCATTCATATAATGTTCCAACCGAGTTTTCAATTTGCGGAAACCATATTGACATTTATTTATTATGATTGCGACATTATGCGAATCATTTGCATTGCAAATCAATCCAAACAAACATATTATTTTTGAATTTATTTTAACTTTGTGGCTTTCATGATAAAAATCCATTCAATATTCAATTTAATTGTATTTGTTTCAATTCGTAAAGCTCAAAGCGTTCATAATAAAATCCATTAAAATATGCGACGCGCTTCATCAAACATGGCTGAATAATAAAACTATCAAAAATATCATTTCCTTTTTTCAATGACCGAATTTCAGCACTGCACTGACTCTGAGTACTTTTATGGTTTTGTTTTTATCGAGTAAATTCGTATGATGGAACGTCACTGTGTTAGTTATAACATGTTCGTCATTTGTTTTCGGTTGAAAATATTGTTATACTCTCATAATTTTTTTTTCCATGATTAATTTTTGTAAAAAAAAACATTTTGAGATTAATATAGTGAAACAACTATGTATCGCACACATTCCACACATTTAAGCATTACAAAATTTTAACTAGCCAAGCGAACCAGATGTGTTCTCAATAAAATTTGTGGAAATACATATTGTATTTCTAACAGTTTTTATTGCCAAAATTTAACAATGTATCAGATCTTTTTACTGTTTTGTACTGAGTAACGTTTATTTACCATAATTATTATTCATGCTGAAAACTAATATCAATTTCTCGCAGTAAATATATAATTAGGTTGAATTTTTTGTTCAGAAGACTTTTGTAAAGAACGATAAACTTTCAAAATTAAATAAGCTGTCACAGTTATTGTGTATTCGAGACTTGTAATTACAGAAATGTAAACATCTTTTCTAAATACACGTCCATCAACCATTACACATGGTATGAAAATGAGGAATTTTACTAAATTGCTCTTTCACAAAAATTAAATGTTTTCTAGTGGCATGGTGGCAGAGGCAAAATAATGATCGAATTCTCAGTTATACTAAGAAGCCAAACGTAGTCGGCATGATTGAATAAAAATGAGAAGTAGTTTCACAAAACGGTTGACAGACCATATTTATTCGTGTATGCATCAGACGGAAAAAAATATTGTGTATTCAAAAGTACTTCAATAAACAAAACTAAAACATAAACCTTTTCTTTCTTTAAGTGGCATTGCAAATTGCAACACATGCCAGGTACTCACTAGTTAGTAATAAATTTACAATTACACGTTAAATCGTCAATTATTATAGAAATTGATACCTAGAGTCAATGTATTTTTTTCGGAACTTAGTAGACTTCTTTGTCAATTGCTACATTTTAATGATTCGTCACATTTCAAATGCAATGAACATCTAATTTATATTTTTTGTAATGTACATAAATATAAAATAACTAATATATTTCCAAACACGATTTCAGTTTTTCTTAGTTAAAATTGCATTGAATTGAATAAAGGTTAATTGCATTTTAAGTTAACACATACATTAGTATCTTGATAAATTCACAATTGAATGGAAAAGCAATGTTAAAATTTCGGACAGCTTTTAAATAATTCAGGGAGATGAAATAAATCGCTTTTATTTTCAACATCCCACCACAATGAGAGACTATTCCAATGATAGATAGGCCTAACAACACTTTTTATCAACACATGAATCATTTTTACTTTTCAAAAATAAATTAAGACTCATGTTTGAAAATTGGGTAAATTTGGATTTAGCTAAAAATAATAATACTTGTTTACTTTATAAAATGTTTCATCAACCTGCTTTTTTATATATTTCTTATTTTATTAAGAAATACTTCACAATCACCAAAAAATACAATATTTTTTTTTTTAAATCACGTTGAATACAAAAACTGTAAATTAGTTGCAGAAAATTTAGTTTTCTTAACTGTTATGGATATGTTTATAGTTTTTTTTGTCTGGAGTCATGTCTGACATTTGCTTTTATGTATGCTTATAATATCTTACAAGTAAAAAATATACAATTATGACAGCAAGTATTTATCACGTCTTTTCCGCTGCGTGATTTAATAATCAAACTTCAATCATTATTTTATTACTTTTTTTGTTTTAATTCTGGTATAACGAAGCTTTAATTTTTAATCAGCATATTTTATCATTTTGTCACACTGAGCACCTTTTTACAACATTTGTGAATAACGTAAAGATTACACGTTTCTCTGATATATTCAAAAAGTTCTAAAATTGTCTTATCATAAAACTTTAAATGTATAAATGATTTTTCTCAAGAAGTATGGATTTCTTGACTTTCAAATGTAGCATAAGGAATAATAAATCGTGTTAGTGATGATACATTTTTAGCACTTTAATTGGGCCAAGACCTGTTTAAGAGTCAAACTAAACGAATAGTTAAAAAAAACATGACCCAATCAAAAATATCGAGCAGGTTTCCAAGCTTTTTTTGTTTTTGAAAATGTCATTTGTAGTCATATGAAACCGAAACATTGAATTTAATGTCCGCAGAATAATTTGTTTACACCATTGCCACGAATTTCTATGGACTATAAATTCATTGGACCGATAATGGCACGCATACCGCATTTTGCCGTCAATGTTTATTTTACTGTTTTTCGATATTAACTGGATTTAAATTTGCAGGGTTTATTATTACCGTTGTGTAGAATTCATAATGAGTCAACAGAAACCGGCCATTGATGTTCTATGGTTGATAAAAACTTATAATTGTATTGTTTTATTCAAAATAATATTAGATAACACACTCATTTTGAAATATAACCAAACAAAAAAAAACCTCAGCCTACGGCAGATTTTCATATTTTTAATTTTCGTTATACTATGACGGACATATTTTAACCATTTCCGCTCCCAACGTGGAGCATATGGCCTTCTTATATAAGTATCTCAACATATTTTGCTCAACCTCTCTTTTTTTTAAGAGAGTAGGGGTAGAGGGATAGGGCTAGGACAGGACTAGTTGGTTAGCTAATCGCCCTCGCTACGCCCCGTTTTTGAGGATCGGATCAGTGGGAGGGACTTTTAGACATCACAAACGTTCATGACTACGAACCGAAATCCATACATCGATTGAAAGTTCAATTTATGAAACTTTCCGCACCGGAACTTGACGCTACCAACTGCCCCACGGAGCCGATGATTATTAGTTGACACAGAGATTATATTTCATGTATTGAAATAGTCATATTAGTTTTGAGTAAAATAAATTATTTAAAATGACAACATATAATATATATATATATATATTTACGGCACACGTTTTACACATTTTATATACGAAATTATATGTATCTAATTAACTTTCGCTTTTCTATTGTTGTAGACAAATTAGTAAGATAATGGATTTATGCAAATTTAAGAAAAGGAGATTCCGAAGAATTTGTACATAATTATCATTTCTAAGCAGAATTTTCACATTGTTTATATTGTATTTTTATGACTGTAAATATTACATTATGTAATCAAATTAACTAACACGAAGTCTGTTTCAAAATCCTCTCTTAGCCCTTCGAGTGGTGGCTGGAGACGTCCAGCGTCTCGGCCTGCCTCCTACGGTGATACCAGCTATCTTTACGACAGGCCTGCTCCAGGAAGGACGACACCAGTTCTTCCGGAGACGACGGAACAGTCGTCCAGGATCACTCAGCAGATAGAAGTCGAAACTAAATCCGCCAACGACGTGGGAAATACTGTCAGTGACAAAAACTAAATTTATGTCTTTAACTTAAGTTTTTATTTTATTTTTATATTGAATAGAGTTAATTCCAGTGAAGTCGAAATAGGTAGAAAAAAATACTTTGGAGTTTATTTAGATCTCATCTAAAATTTGATACGATATTTTATTTTGAAAGGATATTTTATTTCACATTACAAATGACATTTCGAGTGCAATTTTCCAGCATTTAACTAAGCAATCGATTCATTGATAATAATTAACGATATACAAATTTTCATTATCTTACACCTATTTCAATATAAATAATCGTTTTAAGTTTTTTAAGCTATTTAAGGATTTTCAAAAACAATCTTAGCCCCTCAAATTAAAAATACTATATTGACTATTGGAAAATATATAGCTTGCATTACAGCAATTTAACATTAAAAATTCTATATAATGTAATTTTAGAAACTAACTTATTTTACTGATCGAAATTTGAGGGGTTGATAAATGTTTTTCATTGAATAATGTGATTTATATTTACTAATTAGTATATAAGGTTCACAACAAAGCGTCCATCTTTTATTAGTCGCAAGACTTACACTTATTAACATTTATAGTATATGTTTATAATATAAGCAATATACAAAGTATTAAATTGAGATTACAATATAGGTATTATATTATAATGCTATAATTGTTTCATGTAAAACTTTTCTATTTTCTGACAATAAATATATTAAAACATTACATAAATGTATTTCATTATCTATCTAGATATGTATAATACCATTCATTATCTTGACTCCTACAATTCTGGTCATATAAAGTTTGTTTCATTTAAGACATCGACTGAGGGTGCTTGATGGAATTTCAATATTAAATTTGGATTATTGAGATTTTGTACACTTCCATGTATTTTGTCACTAACGACCCGTAACTCGAACTGAGAGACAGTAAACAGTGTCTAACGCTTATATAGAAGATACAAATGCGACAAATATCATTTACGAGGCAATACATTATACGTCTGAGAGCCACACCGATACCTGAGTTAAAATTTCGGAAATCGACCTAATTCTTATTTTGTAAACACCATATTAACAGAGTGGCGATTGCCGAAGGCGATTGCCAACATTTCTATGTGGGTAAAACCACACGTACATTAGATATAAGGGTATCAGAACATTTAGCTGCCTTTAGATAAAAAAAAGAAACTTCGACATTCGCAAATCACTTGCTAATGGAAAACCATACGTTTAATGCGGATGATGGGGTTAAACTGTTGCATAAAAACATGGGGGATCATAAATTATTTTATCAGGAAATTTTAGAAATTAATAGAGCGCAGTTAAACTCCTTACCAATCTTGAATGAGCAGCTGAACCTTCCTAATTCTCCGCTATTATATCCGATACGTTGAAACACCTAACAGATGTCACTAAATGTGGAATGATTGTATATATTTACCCATTCGTCGAATTACATCCCGTCAAAACCCACAATACTATTATAATTGTAAAATCACTGGTTTTTCTAAAAGAAGTTGAAAAGCGGCAATTCGCCTTCGGCAATCGCCACTCTGTTAATATGGTGTTTACAAAATAAGGATTAGGTCGATTTCCGAAATTTTAACTCAGGTATCGGTGTGGCTCTCAGACGTATAATGTATTGCCTCGTAAATGATATTTGTCGCATTTGTATCTTCTATATAAGCGTTAGACACTGTTTACTTTCTCTCAGTTCGAGTCCATTCGTGTGCTCGAATGCCTGAAGATGCCGAAAGGCGAAACCCGGGTCGTTAGTGACAAAATACATGGAAGTGTACAAAATCTCAATAATCCAAATTTAAAGTTTGTTTCGTTTAAGCAGTCAAATAATCATTTATATCGGTGATATTTTATTATATTGTTGGCCTCTTTGGTCTAGTGATAAGAGTTTTTCCCTAGTGATCAGGAGGGTCCTAGCTCAAGTCCCAGCAAGGTTTATATCAAATTTAGATTTTTTTCAATTTAAATTTATGATTTTAGACATAATCGTCATACTAGAACTGTTGTATTTTGCACGTAAGATCATAATAATATTTTTCAATTTAACGGGATAAAGAATTTCAACATTAAAACCAGATTTTCTTTGAACAGGTAAAAATGACTCGATTCAAACCAATTCTAGTATGACAAAATGTGATTTATAAAAATTCTCATTGAGTTTATCTCGTATGATTTTCTAATTTTCAAAATATTTGACGCATTGGCTGTCAGCTGTAATTCCATATACATTTTTTAATTATTTATTATAATATGAACTTTTGCGAGAATAAATCATCAAATTAATCATGTTTTCATTTCAATTTTTTCTCAAAAAGAGTATCATATATTTTTTTTAAAAAGAGTACCTAAGCCATTATAAATATACGGTATTAATAAAAAATCTTTGGCACAAAACAATTCAAACCAAACACTTATATACTATAATTATTAAGGTTAAAAAAATAACACTAAATCTGAGATTAATAATAGGTTTGATTGTGGTTAGGTATCTGTGGGCCATATTTAATGTATAAATTCGGTAAATATTTTTGAATAAAAAAACATTACGATATAACTCGATGAAAACTTTTACGAGTCACTTGAGATCACTCAAGAGGATATGAAATCACGTACACCTATGCCCAAGAACTCAAATTTAAATTGAAACACTTAATCTGATACTGACGTTGCTGAGACTTGAACCCAAACCCTACAGCACTTACCGCTATACAAACGAGACCAACTACGACTGATGGAGAACGACGCAAACACTAATTTCAAAGAAAATAATTACGATGTCAAAGTTCTTTAAAAATAAACAATGAATGTTTGTTGAACGGAATAAAAAGTTTATGAAAACATTTTTAGTTGACTTTGCAATTTAAATTTCAAATCATTATTATTATTACTCAATTCTTTTCCAGTTGTTCTTTTGCTGCTTTGTTCAAATACATTTTAACATGAGTTTTTCATTGCTTTAATAAAACAATATAATAATATGCAAAAGGCTTTTTTATTTTTTCGACCGATGGCGTGCATACACAAGACAGAAGACACCTTACAAAACATACATGAATATAAGAAGGCGATATTAATTAACACGCAAGTAGTATAGTACCGCTATAATGAGAAAACCATATAATCAATTTTAGCAGTTAATCAAAAGTAAATAATTAAAATAAAATTTGAATCTATTTTTGTAATGTGAACCATATGGACTCCTAGTGGAGCATTTTAATATGAACTGTTTTTACCAGAATCGGTGATTCTTCGGTGTCTCAACTCTTTTTCTTGTAGTTGACTAATCGATTGCGATACGCCCATGAGTGAAATAAAATGAAAACATCACAGATACTCATAAATATTGATGTAAACCTTTACATCGATTGAAAATCAGTAAATATATGTGTTACTACGTAACTACGGTACCAAGAAAGAATGAATTCAAAACTGATAACTTTTTTACAATCAATACAAGTACAATTTTCGTAATAAATTAATTTATAATTACTTACGGCGTGCAAAAAGATTCACCGCACGAATTAAAAAGTCTATTTCAGGAAATGTGAACCCATAGCGAAATAAATTTAAGAAATATGGGTCACCCATTTATAATATAATTCAGCAATAACTGTCTTACGTATACACTGTAAAGGTCGAAGTCAAAAGAGAACGGAGAAGGATTTCGACTCGCTGGAGAGCACAGGTAAAGGATGTGACGGGCGATTCCTTACCGATGGCCGTCAAAGCAACGGAGTGCAGGAGCGAGTGGCAAAGGATCGTCGAGGCACACGGAGTTGTGGTGAAAAGCGTAGGTCGCGACCCTTACCTCTAAATAATATGACCATGAAGAATCTTATGGATGTTTAAGAGTCAAACACATAATTTCACTTTACTGCTATAGTTAGACGGTGAATAAAGGCGGGATAAAGAAAATCGCGTTGACTTCCATTCAACTAATTACACTTTAAACAACACGTAAAGTCCAAGATGTTAAAATATATCAATCAAACTAAAAAGAGAACAAATCATAAAAGCTTTCAGAAGTAAGAAGTAAGTATGTCAGGTTGAATAACACACAATGCCGATACCCATTAGTCCAAAATCGATAGAATAATTACGAATCGATATACGTATTAGACCATACATTAGACCATCCGGGACTCACACCGATAACCTAAATGATGTGGACGTTTTTTTCGTAATTTTATATTTGGTTCGTCTATATATCGTATCTGTGATTTTTGGTGTGACTGTTGATGGCTTTGCTTCTTTTATATTCTAGGACAAAGAATTCTAAAACGCATTCAGTTCTTTGTGAACATTACTAAGTTAAAATTTCAGTGTTTTTTTTTTCAAATAAACGGATATTTTTGTGCATCTTTTACCCCTCACACATGTGCAACGTTCTGGAGTATATTCGACGCGTCATACTTTGTTGCTTCTAAAAAGGCATGGGTGCAAGAATTGCAAATTACACCTCATGACACCGCCCCGTACTTACGGGCGGACAGGGGTCTTCAAAACCAATCTGCAGACTCTTTCTATTAATGCAAATTCCAAATGTAATACCCCTCCTGAGGCGTTCAAGAGTAGTTTATCATATTTGTTTGGTTGCCGTTGTTTGTTTACAGTTAGAAGTGGGCAAAGGGCTTGCGATCCTGCAAGGCATGCAGTCGCCTCTCAGCCTTTCCCAGAGGGAGTCGTCGGCCGACGAAGCGGCGACTTAGTCCACCGCTTGCTAGTAAAACCACTTACAGAGTTTTAAATTAAAAATGTGTAAATCTGTTTGTGTAACTGTCTCCAAGGAATTTATAAACTAACTGCAATTAAAGATAAAGTATACTGAATACGACCGGGTTTTAATGTAAGACGAAGGAACCTGTGAACCATCCTTTGGCCCACGCCGCAAGCGAGCGTCAAGTGTGTTGACGCACCGCACCCCGCTTCTCCCCGCTCTCCACCTTCCTCCTTCGAGCGGCGAGACGTTTCTTTCTTACTCTCTCACTCAATAATGCAGTTCAAATTTGTATGGTGGATAAAAACATCCTATACAACAGACATTTCGAAGCAAAGAGAAGAGTAATAGTCGTATTATGATTAAAAATTAGAGGTACTAATTGAAAATTGCCCACGTCTTACAACGGGCGAGATATCACTCAAGATAAATTCGTCAAAAAATGGTAAAATGAGTTTTACATGTGATTGCTATACGAGCTGCGCTGACAAAATACGGCCACATAAAGCTTTCGTCATCCAGGAAAAAAACTCTGACCTGAATTGAAAAGTGATTCTTCGGCAAAAAAAAATATACTAAAACAAAAGTAAAACAAATCTTACAAAATTAAGGATTTTTTTCAAACTAACTTCTTCGAGCATATGTCCACCACACGATGTGTTCAAGATACTCTGTCCCCGCCAGTCTTCTTGTTTACACCGAGTATATTCTATGCATGGCCATCAGCGGCTTTCCCGGGTGACGGACTTCATCTGGTTGGTAAAGGAGGGGAAAGGCAAGATTCAGGCTCTCCTCGGGCATCCGCAGCACGTGTTCAAGCCAGATCTATCAAATATCAGGAAGAAAAAAATATTTTCATTACACCTATTGTCACTGACACGAATATGGGCCAACCTATTATATTGCATACCACTCTCATATGGGAGAACCTGCTAAAACAATAATTCTATCAGTTGTTGGGTACTGCTCTCGTAGGGATCATAGAACATGACCATGTACAGCTACGCATTTTTAAACACATCAGCTTGTAAACACGCTTGGGTCTTTTTAACCGTTATTGCTAAACATAGTTAAAATGAAATCGATCAATGGAAAAACATGTTTATTAATAACCATAGATACCACCACATTTCTCTTTGTGTGATGTTAAGACTTAATTTCAGATGATGTCTTCGTAAGAGTGTAAACTCTGTAAAAATCATAGGAATATTCAATGGTAATATTTTAAATAATACATTACTTCATTCAAATCTTAATTTGTTGCAATTATAAAAGGCAAAGTTTCGCTGCTGAACATATAAATAAATTTTTTTTTCTACTGTCAGGCTTTTCGATAATGGAAAATGATCTGAACCTCAAACGTATATACAAGGTGCTTGATGGAACAACACGATATTTTAACACTAATTTACTGTAGAGTTCAGTCAATCTTGCTGTACTAAGTCAATTGCTGTACTTGTGTACTAGTCAATAAAGCAACCTCAGTTGATGTCTTAAAGTATATTTACAAGGAGTTAGGTGAAATAACAGGTATATACACTTGTACCTCGTATAACACGGTTTTGATATAACACTGTTGATGAATTGTGACATACTTTTTACAACACGCTTTATATAACACGGCTTCAGAAAAAAATAATTAACATGTTTGATTTGTATACCCGTATCGCGCCATGACAAATCATACTGGACTTATCGGGACTCGTCAATTTCCAAACATCTTTCAGTGTCGCTCGGACATTCAACGATGCAGTGCATATTTCATCGTAATCCGTAGAATTTTCCGGGGAAGTGATCAAGGTGGCGAAAGAAATAATATCTTTACTCTTATGTTCTAATTCTTTCGGAGAGTTCATAATGAAGCCATTATTTATACACTTAAAACAAACAATCGTTTATTACAGAATTTTTGAAGCCTAAATTTAAAAATACTCCAGAGTCCTCCGATAATGAAAACTCACAACCGATCTCGAAAAAGAGTCAAACATATAGAATTGAAAGTGATAGCGATCATGAATGAATGATCTTTTATATATGATTAAAGTTTTTTCAATAATTACGTAAATGTATATTTTTTCGATTGTTTATTAAAAAAACGGATATTAACAAACTTCGATATTTTTTTGGAACTTATTACCTTATTCTGTATGAACTTCAAACCTCATATAACATGGATTTGTATTGCACGTCGTTTTTGTGAACCCACATGACCTGTTTTACGAGGCCCAAGTTTAACTTCAAATAACCCTTAAGATTTTTAATTATATTATTTTAACATCATTAAAACTTAAGTAAAATAAAATTATTCACGTTTAAAAATGCATACATGGTTTTTTCTATAATTACGACAGTAATTTTTATAATACATTTCGTTTAAAATAATATCAAATTGAGATACACATTTATAATTGCTTTAGAATCCATTGTTGTACTATTTGCAATCGACTATTGTGTTTGCACAACTGAAGGTCGCTGCGATTCGTCATATATATAATTTACTTTGATTCTGAAAAATCCCTATTCAAAACAAAAAGTACGCACCGTCGGATCAAGGATCGTTATAAAGCGCTTTTTAATTTCGGTTAATTACTTGTATACTTAATGAGATTTTTGTAATTAGTATTTCGGTTTTCCAATGCTAATGACCTTTAGATTAATGACATCGAAATAAGGATAATGCATGCCAAAATTAAATCTGTAATTATGTTTTACCTAATTATAAATTAAACATAATAATAGAATTATAGTATCATATAAAGATACTTTTACGCCTATAGAGTTGGATATTTTTTTCCCTCGAATCTGTTGGTAGATTATGTCATCCGTTATGACATCCTGTCAAATATTCATGTTTACAGCAGTGGTATCCATAATTCATTCCATTGAATTTTTTGCCTCCTTGTGAATTATAATAAAAGTAAATGGTAAAATAAATACTTAATTGTTATAATAATATAGATAGTAATATATAGGCATATAAAAAATGTATAAATTATTATTCGGTTTTCATCATATGGTATGATATGAAAAAATTATCCAGAAAACTAATTTGAATACTCTGCAATGGTGCAATCTCACATAACACTTCAATAACTGATCAATGAAACAACCGTTGCAAGATATAGGGTCGTTTCACCAGTGCTCAGCCAGTTGAGCGACAGGTGTACTTTCAAAACAGATTTAAAATAAGCGCATATTTTTTTCGCTGTTATTCCATTAAACAAGGATTAAGCAATGTAACCAACTTAAAATAACATAGTTAATATTGTACCAAGCATAAAATAATAGAAGTTTACAAAAAATGCAATTTCTCCCAGTGCTCGGCCCTCAAAAGGAATATCGCGATAACGGATATCATAAATCTTTCTCTTTCCTTCTGATCTGATGTGAGCAAAAGAGAGAAAAAATAAGACGTTATCGGTTCTCTTCTACATACGTACGGTTGTGTCACTTCGCAAGGCCTGTTATACATAACAAGAATCTGTTATACATAACAAGTGATGTAAGGATCACGCACACATACGCACGCACAAGAACCACGCACACATTGATTTTAATCTTGAGCAGGAATAAAAATATTATAACATAAAATTTATCAAAGTTATCATTAACTTTGTAAAATAAAATATTTCGTTATAATCCGTAATTATTCATATAGAGTATTCAAAACATAAGAATTTTTATTTGCACTTTGTTCTCTTATGATTAATACATTATTCATGGCTTAGCATTTTGAAGAAAAAATGTAAAAGGGAACCAACTGACATTCTAGAGATGCTTCTTAAAGAGGCGAAACGCGTCACGTTAGTGATAAAACAAGTGGAATAACTGAGTTATCAATTTTAATTTTACATTAAAAGTAAACTTCCACAGAGTTACCGCCGAATCCATAGAAAATAGGGAACCAACTGTTGGTTCCTTTACCTTCTTTCCAAAATGGTTGCAACTGCTGTCATAAAATATATAAATTGTCATAAAATAAAAAGGAACCAACTGAATTATTCATTAATATTTTTAAACCTATGAATGTTTTCTAAATTTTTTGAGTAGTAATGGAGTTGTATTAATAATAGCCATAATATTCAATAGTTTTCACATTCACAAAATTAACCAAAAGCATTTAAAAACATGTGCAAACTTTGAGGTGTAATATCTCCATTTCGCAAATTTGCAGTTGGTTGCCTTATGTTTATCTCTATCCAATTATTTAATGACTTTAAGGAGGCCACAGGTCTCTGCGTACCGATGGCCTTCAGAACAGCAGAGTGCAGGAGTGAGTGGCGAAGGATCATCAAATGAAATAGAATTGTTGTGACTAAGAAGAAAAATTTAATGACCGTTAATCCAACAAACGTCGAATCTGAAAAGGCTATTGATAGATTTCAACATAGTAAGACTACACTTTTTTTAAGGTGATATTTCAATTCAAATATGCAGTAAATCTAATGTATTTATGAAAATGAGCCTTTTGTGCTTTTATTAAGGTATTTTTCAATACCGCTATTAAATTATTTCACTAATAAATATGGAACATAGGCATTGATTTATTCGTCCAGTAATGCAATCCCAATTGGCTGTGATTCTTTTCTGGTTATTATAAATACCGGTATTTAATTCTCTATGGTTCCCTTTGTAATGTAGCCGAGTTCATTAATTCCCAACTTTTTCTATAAGTGACTTATCAAAATGGACCATTTTGTCATTTTTGCGTTAGAGTTACACAGTGACAATGAAAGAAAAAGTAGCGGGTGACCATGCCTCCGATTATTTAACGATGCGATGCATAAGTCGCTGGAAAACTGAGTTTTAGCCAAGAAAAAATTACGAAAGAGAAGCTTTCTCGATCAAATCAAGGCCCAACTTAGTATAGAGCTTTACAAATATTTGTTCTAACAATTAATGCACTTCCCACACAATAGGAAGCATAAAACGTTATTCATAGATTTTTAATATCATATTTATAATTCGATTGTATAGTTGATTGAATTGATATTTTTTGCCATCCATTCAATTATATCTTATCCTTCAACAATCTTTATTCTAACGTAATATTATATTAAAAAGTGTATAAAAAAATACGTTATTGTTCTATTACTGATAATAGATACAAACTTCTTGAGAAATAAATAAAATGCATTATATCATTTGACTGTGTACAATAGTAATTCACATTTCTTCATGTGATAAAATATGTTTGTATTAATAAAAAATAATATATATATTTTTAATAATGAACACACGATAGAATAAACACATATTTTCGTCATTAATTATTCGTTAAGGTTTTTATTTGTCGTTAAATTAAGGGATAGAAACCGCAAAACAAATTTATTTAAATGTTATTACAATAACGGTTTGATTCACCGACAGGACACTGAATCACAAAACGATTGAACTGATCCTAAAACCGAGGTGTAGTGAGAGCGACAAGATAAGTACTTGTCCTTTTGGTATACCAATTCTTCTGTCTCTACACTCTTTAGAATTACAACCAGTTCTCATAAAACATCTTCTTTTGTTATACTCCATTAGAAGTCAATTTTTTATGCTTCAAAAAATCAGAAACCATTGAATGGCTGTACAAATATAATATACAACACACCATGGGAAGAGCACAGGTCATCAAAATCATTTTCAAATACAAGTTAATACCTACCATTGTCTGCACTAAGCTTTATACGAACGATATTTCCTGTCGATCTTTCAACGCATATAGGAAAGTGAGCAAAAATTAAATTTGTTGCCAAATATTGTACAATGCAATAAAACAATTTCTTGTCAACTGTATTCAAATTTGATTCTAGTAAATAATATGGTAATAACATGGTTTGAAAATGCATTTTATTTCAATGACCGCCAATCAGTTCTCTGACACAGGAAATAAGATATAAAATATTTTTCAGAAAAATTGCCCACATTTTCTCGGTAAAAACTTTATCTGACACGTGAAATAATTGAAGATACAAGTGGAAGAAGCTACGATTCAAAATCAAAGTATAAATTAAATTAAATTAAGAATAAATGCTATGTAGTGGGTTTAATTTCTTCAGTTGAGCACTTACCATCTAACACTAAGGATAATAAAATTTTACCAACTTGACATTTATTTGTTAAAATGCTCATATGCTTGAAATGGGTCATGTATATATTAAAATTTACCACTGTGATGATTATTATGGATTTAAATTTTAAAATTATTACATAAGCTTTTTAAAATAAAAAATAAAGTAACATAATAATATTGCCGTAATGAATGATCATTAAAATTTAAAAATGTCTGATATGGAAGATGGGTACACAGCACCTTTTTCCTTTCAACATTTCATAAATTGTAACATAACACCCGTGTTTTCAATTATTATTTACAGTTTCTTCGTTGTATGTGCACATCAGAAGAACTACCAATATTTTTCAAGTCTTAAAAGAAAATTTACAAAAGCATTCTAAATAGCATTGTAAAATAGAGTGGTATTGCTGGGTATATAAGTTACATATTTTATGCTGACAATATGATATCGTTTCGTATGCATAATAATGCGTTGTTTCTTCTTGAAAAACAATATTATTTGTCAGAATCTTCGCTTACAGAGTAAGTCGTGTCACATAAAGTGTGTGAAACAACGCTCTCCTGTTACTGCATTACAGCTTGGATTGTACGAACCAGCGTTTGGCAACCCGTGGTTTCTTCCTTTATTAGAGTAGCGAATCAATAAATAATGAAGCACCGATTGTACTTGTTCAGATTTCAGTTAAATATGAATAGTGAAACCGATCCTGCTTACGAAAAACAGTTTTTATAATTATTTATTACAAGACTTACTAATATTAACATTTAGATGTTAGCATTATTTTAGTGAAAACTAAAGTTCAAGGTTGGAATTTAAATGTTGAAAATGTAATCGTGAACCGTAACTCATGTAACACTCACAAAATATATCGTAATTATAGTGGCAGAAAGCATGAAGTCAAAAAACCTTGCTTTGAGATTAACGACTTTTAAGATAATCATGAAATTTAAGTTTTTCAATTAACATACCTTAAACATTAATTATTAAACTAAAAACTTTATAAGATTCGTCAATCATTAACGAATTCGATTTGATTATTAGTATTATTTTTTAAAGTAATATTAACTATAGCTTTTTGCAACTAAAAACTGTGAAAAAAATTGATTTCTTCAAATATCGTAAGAAATTCATGGAGTACAGCTGAGCTTGTTTTTCAGACGATAGACCGTCCTAGAATGTATCATATTGCATTAATTACTCAAAATAACCGATTTTCGACTGATCGCCTTTTGTCACTATGTCAACGATATAATCCATCAATTAATAATAATTTAAAAAATTGAAGGTTGAATATATCACCGTCGACCGTACCTCATGTAACACAGACAAATTGTACAATCCATCAATTAATAATAATTTTAAAAGTTGAATGTCAAAATTATCACCGCCGACCGTACCTCATGTAACACCCACAACATATATAATCCAT
The DNA here is from genome assembly GCA_022494535.1 of Himalopsyche phryganea. Lineage (NCBI taxonomy): Eukaryota > Metazoa > Arthropoda > Insecta > Trichoptera > Rhyacophilidae > Himalopsyche > Himalopsyche phryganea. The sequence goes on along the minus strand of JAGVSL010000132.1, from coordinate 18,492 downwards.
CAATTGATGATAATTTTAAAAGTTGCAAATATAACGTTGGACCGTAACTCATTTAACCTCCACCAAATATGGTCCATCAATTAATAATAATAAGCCCGACCGAACTTGTAAGCTACATGCACTGCGCATTAAACTTAACTTTTTTTTTGAGCAATCAGTATAGCGTGAGGCCCGTTAGCAATAATTTCGATAGTCACAAAATGTCATTTTGACCCGTGATAGCTTAATACATATTATTTTATTACTTCACTATGGTTTCATATTATAAAATGCTTCATATCAGCAGTAGAATGGTATTCACATTAAACGGTTAAAAAATAATAATTTTACACTTTATTTAAATATCATTTCCTACATTATTTGGCAAAGATGCTTTAATAATAACTAATGACCAATGGTTGCTTATTTCTTATCTGTACAGTGTGTCATAAAAACAGAGTACATGAATTACGCCGACGAGTAGACATGACTGGATAGTTGTATTGTTTGCTATTTTCTATTGGAAGATATTTCAATTAAATATGATTAATTATTTCAATTATATTTCTCTACATAATAAGTGGTTCGAATATGAAATTGTGTAACAATTCAACCAGTGATTCTCAAACACTAATGTAAAAAAATTAACGACACAAAAACAATGAATTAATTTTACAATGTATACTAATAGTGTGCCGTCGTTGGAAAAGTTTGAGAAACCCTGATTATTTCAATTTACGCAACCGTTTTTGTTTCTAGCCGATACACTTTTTGATTTCAAAATATAAATATGGTTTTACTGTGACAGATTGTTAGTGAACTGCACAATTTACATATGCATTAAAATTATTTTACGGGTATGAGCTCCAATGAGTAATCTGAAGTTTCCTGACTTTAATTGTCATTCAGATCGAATTTCAAATGTTATTTATTTAATTTAATATTTTATTTCATCTCTGAAACATCTCTATTTGTTAAAATGACAGCATTAATTATTTAACGTTTCATTATCATCCTTTTATTGTAATCAACTTTGACAAAGACCTTAATATCATCGGTTGGTCATCATTTGAGTTAAAAGAATTTGGACAAAAAAACAGCAAAAACTTTTTTTCTAAAAGAATTTTTCAAAAAATTGATAGCTATTTTGGCATCACGCCATTAAATCTAATGCTTTGGCGTGACGTGGCGTGATATCTAAATAGTGAATTATCAACTTTTATGTATTTTTTTTTAAATAAAACACATTTTGTTTTGTAATACTTCTACATTTCTATAATGATCGAAAGTAGTACAAAACAGTACAATAGCTTTTCACCAAAAATTGACAGTTAACATTTTATATTTCTGACGATGGCATGAAACTGAAATAGCTATCAACTAACTAATGAGATTTTGTATAACTGAATGCTTTGATATTTTCTTTTAACTTGAAAGGTATTTTATATTAAATAATTATTTTGTAATTTTCTATTTTTTTGTCAGCATAATGGAGTTGTACTATCTAAATGCTGAGCCAATCAATAAAAAAATAACGATGAGCAACGGTGCTGCTATCTATGAATCATATTTTGAGAAAAAAAATAAACATAAAATTAACATTTCATTTAACATATTCAAGCTAATTTTATCCAAGAGCACAAGTGTAATTTTTTCACTACACTTATATCAAATCTTTGCTTAAAACAAAACCTTTTCCACTATGTATTTCATATTATTTAAACACTCATTTAGGTAATATTGTATACTTAAAAAAACTGTAAAAAATATTTTAGCTCACGCTCATCTCGTTAATGTGGTATATTTTCCAGTGATTCACTCCAAAGACGATACGTTCAGCAAAACAAGCCACGGAAACACTACACCCCACAAAAGCAAAACATATCCTCACGTGAGTCTATGCTATGTGGTGGTACGTAAACCTACACATTCGCAAATCTTCACAAAAGGATCGTCCGTGAATTATTAATTTATGACTTACCTTCCTCCTTATGAATCCGAAGCCAAGAACTCTCACATTTCGCTCCAGCGTTCCTGTCATACAGCAACTTGATATTGTAAATTTAAATTATTGTTATTTCGCGGCACTGTAAATCTCTCAGCACTTTACAATGTGTAACTTTAAGCTAACAATAATTCACGTAACTAAATGCAATATGATATATACTCTACTTACACAATAGTGCTTGGAACACTTTGAAGTTTCACATTTTAAAAGGGTACTCGGCAAAAACCTATACTCTTTTTTAATTTGACAAAACGACATTTTATATTTACAGCTAATTAATCAAACAACATACTATATTTAATTCATCTTTTTTTTAAACATATCCACTCTTAGTGTAGAGCATATGGCTTCCTAATGAAGGTATCTAAACAGACTTTTTTCTACAAAAACTGCTTGTTATTTAGTGACTAACCTCTTTTTTTCGAAGAGATTAAAAAATTTATCGATTTTAAATTATGAATTATGAAAAATTATGAATTACATGTACATTCAACAAGTTTCCGTCCTATTTTCTCGAGTGAAACTCGTTGAATATTGAATTTGAAGTAGACTTATAAAAAAAGATATTATAAGCCAAATAAGAAAAATTGGTATAACTGCAATATTATTTTCGTGACATAAAAGAGAATTAATAATATCTTCTTTTTTCAGTTGTAGCTTCAAAAAGTTCAGGTCCAAGCCCCGCTGAATAGAAAAGTTTCTCATGGTTGGAAATGTAAGGCAGGCCCGTATACAATAATAATGCGAATTATAAAATAAATATATTTACCCTGGTTTCAAATAACATGTGCGCTCACATATGAAGTAAAATATTGTACAAAAGAATTGCTCGATTGAAAAGAAAATCTTATAAATCTGTTGTGATAGGGTTTTTGTTGGCTTTTGAGCTTTTCTTTGCAAATAGCAGCATTAATATTTTCTTATAAAATTACCCACTTGGCAACAGCGAAAGAAAATTTTAGAAGAAATATATTACATTTACATGAAAAGTATTACCATTAAAGCAGAACTTCAAAAGATTTGTTCAAAGTATTTACTTTAAATCAGCTTAAATTATTTAGGATCCTTTCATTTCTATTTAAGGTAAGGAATCTTCATATTTTAATTAATGAATCAAAATATATTTCTTGCAAATATATTTTCGTAAGACAAGATAACATGTTTATGTACCTCTCTACCTTGTTATCAACAAAGAATAGTATATAAGTATGTGGCCGCATACTTTTTTTTCGGTGTATACATACAACGCTCAACATGTCATTTTTTAAATATCTGACATTACACCTGACAGCCAATGCTCGAAATATTTTGAAAATCGGAAAATCCTACGAGATAAACTCGACGAGAATCTTTATAAGTCACTCGTCACTCATATCCAAGATTACAAATTAACATTGAAAAAAACTAAAATTGATATTGACCTTGCTGGGGCTTGAACCAACTTGATCGCTAAGGCAAAGCTCTTACCACTAGGCCACAGAGGCTGACAATTTATTGTTCCCGAAAATCATACTAATATCTAAAACTATATGATTATTAAAAATCTAACAGTTATTTCTTATTTTGGAGATCAAAATTTTTTAAATTATTTTTTGATGTAGTTTAACAATGTAAGGAAGAGTGCCGACTTGATTGCAGCAAGGGCAAATTATATTCCATTAAATAACTTTGCGGGTTCATACGGAGAGTCGGTAGATTTCATCTAATGTACTCTTTCCAATGAGAAACTGTCGTTACATGCTTTAACGTTATTTATTATCATAAATCCCTTTCAAATTTATTTATTTTTTACATGTCCGCTCCCAATGTGGAGCATATGGTCTCCTAATGGAGGTATCTTGACAGAATTTTTTCTACAAGAACTGCGTGTCACTCAGTTGCTCAACCTCTATTTTCTTTTTCGAAGAGAGTAGGGACAGAAGGATAGGGCTATGACAGGACTAGTGGTTAGCTAATCGCTCTCGTTACGCCCCGTGAGGATGGGATAGGTGGGAGGGAGGACTCAGACTACTAACAGAAATCCATAAATCGATTGAAAGATCAATCTATGAAAACCGTCCGCACCGGGAATCGAACCCGAGACATCCGTAACCGTAGCCCTTTCAAATAGCCACAAATTAATTTTACTTATTGTAGTATTCGATCGTCATCTTTGTATATATTGAAGACAACACATTACGTAATCTGGAAAATTTGTGTCCGAGTTTTCCTTCTTTTAAAAATGGTACAAATTTATATAATGTGATTGCATTAAAGGAAGAAGAGAATGTTCTAGAAAATAATCCACTCAACATGGTGGATCCATAAAAATTGTGTAACTTGTTTACTTAAAAATGCTCATATGTTCAATCGTTTTATACTTACCTATTGTAGCTCAATAAATATCAATTAGAATTGTATTTTTTCTAAAGTACTATTTTTCAAGTGCATGTCTGCTAGATATTGAGCTTTTAAATACACAACAATTGAATTTTAAAATGAATTAAAAATATTTTTAATCGCACGATTTCTTCTTAACTGACTTTACTTAACTTGTAATTAAATATATTTAAACTTAAATTATCGAACCATACAACCAGTATTCACTTTCTCTACATTTTGTTAAAACATGTGATGTCCATTAAAACATCTACAGTTCGTTTATCATCAATGACAGTGAAGAAAACAAGCATATAATTGTGAAGGAAATTATCATATGATGGATATTTGAATTATCCTCATATGTTTTTTTCAGTTATTTTTGTAGCATTACATTTCAGAAGTCGTCGGCGTCCGTGGCGCAGTTGGTAGCGTCGCTGACTACGATTACGGATGTCTCGAGTTCAATTCCTGGTGCGGACGGTTTTTTATAGATTGACCTTTCAATCGATTTATGGATTTCTTTTCGTAATCTGAGTCCTCCCTTCCACCCACCGCATCCTCATGAGGCGTAGCGAGAGCGATTAACTAACCACTAATGCTGCCCTAGCCTTATCCTTCCATCTCTACTCTCTTCGAAAAAAGAGAGGTTGAGCAACTGAGTAATAAGCCGTTCTCGTAGAAAAATTCCGTTAAGATACCTAAATTAGGAGACTATATGCTCCACATTGGGAGCGGACATGAAAAAAAAACATTTCAGAAAAATTTGGCACTATTTTAATTTCTCTAATATTTATTTTTCGTAATTTCGTGACAATATTCCAGATGATATCAATAAATTTGATTTAATGTGAGCGTTACAGCTATATAAAAGACTTTATTTTTCCATCCCTAAGTGCCAACGGAAGTTATTTGTTCCGCAAAAACGCCAAACATTTGCTGTGATTTTTAAGGGTCGGAAAAAATAATGCTCGGCCCATTTATTATGTGGGGCCTTATCTCTCCGCTCCTAAAGTATCTTCATTGTTGAGAATATCATTTAGGGTGAAAATTAACGGCTCGTGTTTCGATGGGCTTACTAGCTTGTAGCCAAGTATGAAAATGCAACACTTTTGTTAGTTTGTTCTTTGTGAAGTGATGAAGATATATTGCAATAATAAATTCAAGATAAAAAACATTAAAAAGGTCAAATTTATGATTTTCTATTTACATATTGATTATTTTTCTAGCATATCCACTGCTCAGTGGATATTATATGGCCACCACGCAGTACCTCTAAGACTACACGCCACCTCACAATGGCTTTGCTTACAAGACATTCCAGCATCCTTTAGTTCTGCCAAGTACATTCTATGGATAACATCGTAAGTCGTCGAGGATGTCGTTATCCCACTGGCTGGAAACCGTCCACAACATGTTTCTCATCCAGTTCCAACGTCACTCCATGATCAGTAATGAAACACGGAGCTAACATTTTGATTAACATAATAATTCTCCTCATTCTTTTAAATTAAATGATAGCTGTATTCCTTTGTAATAAATAGGAGAACTTCTATTTCCAAACGATGGGGTTTTAATTCCTCCCGCTATTGGGCGCCTTATATATATATATAGTACTATTGTTCAGTTCCACTTTGTTTCTAAAAAAACGTTTCACATATTCGAACACAAATGTGGTATTTACAAAAATTTAAATTATTTTAAAAAGCGACAGATATTTAGTTGTAAATTTTTCAATATTGCAATAATAGCAAGAATTGCAAGAATAACCAGCCGCTCTTGCGGCTGAATGACTGCATTTGCAAATTTTCATAGAATGTTTCGAACATATCACGACCAACTACTAACTAAGCAGTAAAATATTGTGCGGTAATTTTCCACGAATACAAGTTAATAAAAGTACATTTTTTGTTGCAATGAAATGCAATACCGTTAATGGTCTTAATACAAAACGACTAATGACCAAGGATTATCTAAGCTTAGAGCAGTAAATGATTTCCTAAAATCATCAAAATGTCGGACACTTAACGAGCGTCCATTGTTTCAATTGTGACAAATTATAAATCATTCACTCCGATAACACAACAATGACGTTTAATCATTGCGATGAATAATTTTCTAAACAATGGAGACCAGCTGTGATTGCAAAATCACAATTATTATTATGGCCGTTTAAAATCAGCACATACGTAAATCTATTCAATATTGAGACTATAAACAAAAAGCTGATGCTTTCATGTGATTTCACTAATTATTGTAGGCGCGAGTCACAAAGTTATACAATAACTAAATAATTAACAACAGTATACAAAATGTAAGCACGCAAGTGAACTAAGAATCGCTTGTTTCAACATGTTATTGCCATATAACGTATTTGCATATTAATACAACATATTTATTCTCATGGCGTGGGTACCTAAGCAAAGTCTTGTATAAACAAACATAAATAATTGTTAAAAACCGGAACTGATTTTGCGTAACGAGTAACTAATGGATAATTAAAGCAATCGAGTCACTTATTCTCTGTTGAGTATTCTAATGAAGTAGGAAACAAAATATTGACCGACAGTTTAAGAAAGACTAAATATGAAACATTTATAAATCCCTCAGAAGAGCCTAAACACTGCCGTGTTTTCCAATCAGTAGGCTTTCATTGAGCTGAATGATTTTTAGTTTGTGTCCGTGGTATACTGATATAGAAAACATTTCAATAATTTCTTTCACAATAATAAATACCTACAATTTTACAATTTTATCACCGTCGTAATTATTAAAAAATGAATAAGGTGATGCCGCAAACTAACTTCACCATGAATTTATCACCCCTTTCAGAATTTTAATAATATAGTACACTTAACATAATTAAAGATGAAGGGCACAATACTCTATCGGATGCTAATGCACTTTAGGACTCGGTTGAGAAAAGATATTTGTGCTTTGAAAGAGTAAGAAAGAAACACGTCTTTCTCTCCGCTCGCTCGAGGGTAGGTTGGAAAGCGGGGAGAAGCGGGGTGCGGGGATCAACACACTGACGTTCGCTTCCGGCGAAGGACAAAGAACAAAGGACAAAACAACGGTTCCTTCGTCTCCCATTAAAACCCGGTCGTAATCAGTATACTCTTTCTCGTTTATTGCAATTAGTTTATATAAATTTTCTTGAAGACAGTTACACAAACAGATTTACACATGTTTAATTTAAAACTCTGTAAGTGGTTTTACTAGCAAGCGGTGAACTAAGTCGCCGCTTCGCTGGCGGACGACTCCCGCTGGGAAAGGCCAAGAGCCGACTGAAGGCCTTGTAGGATTGCAAGCCCTTTTGCCCACTTCTAACTGTAAACCAACAACAGCAACCAAACAAATATGACACTACTCTTAAACGCCTCAGGAGGGGTATTACATTTTAAATTTGCATTAATAGAAAGAGTCTCCAGATTGGTTTTGAAGACCCTGTCCGCCCCATAAGTACGGGGCGGTGTCAGCTTTTTATAATTCATATATTTACGTATCAACGCTCACTTGTAAAGTTGTATAGATGTACCAATTTGAGAGTGCCACCATCGCGTTAGGAATGTTACCATACTCAACTAGAACTGAAATTTCAGTTAATTCCAAAACCGATATTTTAGCGAAGGATATTAAAAGTAGACAAGATATTTATTTTGCATAAAATGGCAATTGAAGAAATTTATTGTAGACTCACAATTCTAGTTCCAAATCCGGTGGCGGCCAAGTAATGTTGGTAATACTATAGTTTATTACTTAATCTAAAAAAAATATCTGATTTACAACAATTTCCTGATTGAACCAACCGGGAATAATAAATTAAATCAGCATTAAATTGTTTTCTGTAAGTTAAATTGGCACATGTATACAACTTTTAGACCGATTTTAACAATTGAATACGAGATATTTTAAAGCATTATATAATTGTATACAAAACAATGCAAGATTCTAAATGCCCACATAAAATTAAATTTGTTATATATTATGAAGATAAACGTTAATTTATTCGAATCATATTTTTTTTCCAACTGTGGGCATGTAACTTTTTAAGTAAATTCTGCTTTAATATGCTGGTATATAAATTAACTCGTAATTAGGATCCGCTTTTGAAGTCAGGCTTTAAATTAACAAGAATGAAGAATATTATAAGATGTGATATAATTAAACAAACAATCTTTGGAAAGTTCTGCATGCGTGGGAACGCGACCAAGTCACCATAGCTAACGGGTCAAGGCCTCTGTCTAATTGGTATAAGAACTGCTAATCTATTCACTCCCTTGCATAACTCGGGCTATCCCATGGAACGCGATCATAAGATTAGTGTCCGCCTAAATTCCGTCAGTCAAGTGATTGATATACCGACACTCCCTACGTATAATCACGTAAGTGCCACATACGTGTTTATACGTCTATTGCATTTTCGTTGTCTACGCACTCGGTTCTATAGGAAGACATCGAAAAACATTGGGAAAACTACTTACTATTCTGTTTTTTCGTAAATTATAAACATGTAACTAGCCACTTATACGAAAGTCTACGTAAAATTCGAAGTCTAATGTAGTATCTGTAATAATTGACTACTTTATTTATTATCCGGCCTGCAGCCGAGTGATCAACTTCATTGGCTTCGGATACGGTTTTTACTGGCTCGAGTCTCGAGTCTCGAGTCGAGTTTTCTATCATTGTATACAACAGATGCGTGCCCGAAGATATGGATGTTTCTGATATCTGAAATTCTCTTTTAGGCATCCTATCCTAAAAACGAGGCGTAGAGAGAACAATCAGCTAACCGATAGTACTGCCCTAGCCCTATTATTATTACCTTAATCTCTCCTAAAAAGAGAGGTGGTGCTACTGAGCAACAAGCAGTTCTCGTAAAACAACTCTCATGAGATAGCTCCATAACAAGTTTATATGCTCCACATTTGTTGCGGAAATGGTTACAAAATAGTTATTTTACCGTCAGGTTAGAAGTAGTAATGTATATATACGATGTATTCGGCAATAACTTTCTAGAAATTGTTTTCTAATATAGAATTTTAAAAAATGATAGCTTTGTTATTCTACCGGTCGTTTTACTGGATGTGACACGTATTTCACGTCTTTCAGTTAGATGACTTTAAGGTTTAACCAAATCCCAATTATTAATTTGATGTATGCATTCTGACGACACCACTTTAAGGCTGCAAATGGCACTTTATAAAAATTAATGAAAAACATATTATATTGAACTTGGAAAAGTTACTACGATCTAGGGATAAAAGTGGGTTTTTGATTAGTAGAATCAATGTTGTCAGTTGTCAATATTTTATATCAAATAATTTAAAAAAAACTACTGAAAGTTATGATGCATATGTCTTATATACTGTCGAAAACGATTAAACTATAAAATAGAAGAGGTGGCATTATCTAGAAGTGGAAAATATTGCTTGATATCTCACACTTCAACTATGCAAAATATAGATACAATTTATGTATTTAACACAGCAAGTGTCGATTTTATAACATGAGCCATTGTTGTATGCTTCTCAATGGGATTCAATCTGAATACTAACCCCCGATAGGTCACGCAATAAAATGAAAGTTATATGTATTTACACTTTTATTATTCCTCATTATCATTGACAAACAATTATATCTGCATAAAATTCCACGGTTCGGTGGCTGCTGTCCATTAACATTCATTTTCACACGATTTCCAACTCTACAATGACTCTCCCACACACTTCTGAACTGGGCCGCCCTTGGTCGGAGAGCTAGCCTAGACTACAAGTGTGCAAAACACAAAAAAGTTTAGCCTTACCCCCAAGAGTTGACTGATGTTAAATTATTGACTGAATAAGACAGATGCTTGCTCAAAATACAATTGACTATTATTGGGACTTTGTCAGATATTGAAATATGTTTTTTATGAAAACAACTTACCGGTTTGTAGTTTGAGATATTTTGGTTCCACAATTATACAGGTGTTATTTCTTGAATAATTTTGATTGGACTACGCTTAAGTTATTTACTTTACGGAATATGTTTGACCATTTGTTGTTAACATTCACACACATATATTTTATTATTTCGCCGTATATACTTTACTGTATGAGCGGACACTGGTATTACATTCTTTTTTCGTTGAGACAATAACTACACTCCATAATGCTAAAAGGTTAAATGATTAAAGGTTGTTTCTTTATGGAACGCCACGATTCACAAAAATATATTTTCACAATACGATATGTATGTATATGAAACTGAGAAATTATTTAATATTGCTGATTTCCATATGCAAATATCTGTATTTTGAGAGAAAACTGTACTTCTGTGGAACTGTAGAAGAGCGGTGTTCGAATATAATGGCTAACTTAATAGATATATATATATTACCTTATTTGCAACATACAATTAACAGTAAGCAAAATTTTCCAACCTGTATTGAGGATTCATTTTTAAATATCTCATATCTCTAAAGTCATTCGTTTTCATGGTTCTCTTTCTCTATAGTTAAAAATAATTCAATAGTTCAAGTTATGTTATCTCAACACTTTTTTACACCCGTACCTGTTTACGGGAGCGTATAAAAACAGACAATGGTCGGTCAGATTCGACTGAATAAATTACGTGAGGCAATTTTTAGTCGTCGCACGGTTTTTTTCTAACGCATATACATACATGCATACCAATACACTACCAGCACCAATAAATATTATAAAATAATGTTTTTTATTTGCCTGTACAAACTCATATTACATATTAAAGAGCGTAATGAAATGATGCTGCACTATATTACGACGCCGTCAAGTTAAGAACTCGCCAACCAACAAAAGTTAATAGATTTTTTCAAGGTGACATTTAGAAGTTTTGGAAATGAAAGCGAAACTGAAAAAATTGCTAGGCCCCATGACTTATGACCAATATTAGTAGTTACCAGTTTCAATAGAAATTCATTAAAAACCAGCAATGGTTTATATAATAGGTAGAGCGTGAATATCGTCATATAAGGTTTACCAAGCCATATAAAACAGATACAACAAGATTTAAATAATGTGTATTAAAAAATACAGTTAATCATAGATAACATAAGGGATTAGTCCGTTTCAATTAAACATCATTCGAAACCGTCTCTATTCTATATAATAATAATAGATCGATGTCCTAGTTCCATAAAACGATAAGTCAAAAAATTGATGTCTTGAGTTAAGTTAGCAATTATATTCGAACACCGCTCTTGTACAGTTCCACAAAAGTACAGCTTTACTCTAAAAAGGGATTTATTTGCAAACGAAAATCAACAAAATTAAATAATTTCTCACTTCCATATACATACATATCGATATGTCGTATTGTGGAAATATATTTTCGCGGATCGTGGCGTTCCATAAAGAAACAGCCTTTAATCCTAAAACTATGAACTATTGATCAACTACTTGAATAAAAAAGTAATACAAATAATAAACCATCACTTTTTACGAGTCAGTTTAGAACTTTGATCGGCCATATCTCAAAACTACCAATTTCTAGTTGTATCACTATCGAACAAGACCATCGATATAATATATATCGTCGATATCGTCTGATTAAGAATTATTTTGACCTTAAACACAGATATTGGTGTTTTTTCTTACTTACTATAAAACGAAATAATTGACGTTTTTTGTGAACAGATTTTTCGTATTTAAAACACTATGTGGTCTTGTAATTTGAATACGTATGTCTTGTGTGGTTTTTGATAATTTTGTTGCTCCGTTCATTTGCTTCTAAAAAACTAACCCCAAAAGTGTATGCTAGAAGTCTGCAGGGGCCGAAATTCGATGAAATTACCCGGCCCGAGCCCGTTCACCTTAGGCCCAACCCGGCCCGAACCTGAGTCTTAATACCACCCTTGTTACTCGAACCCGACCCGAAGACTAAATTTATATATCCCGGCCCGAAAAAAACCCGATTTAAAAAAATACAGTACCAAAAAATTGATTAACATACCTACCCAACTTGTTCACATGTAGAAAAATCTATTATTTCACGAAATGATTTCCATACATCACCACAGTCACCACTTCAACATTTTCTTTATATCGTTGAAACTCATTTTTAACGAATCTTTTGTATCAACAGTGACAACAGTATTTAGTTAAGAGTACTCATGATCCAAACATAGTCAGGAATATTTTTCTGAAGAACAAATCCCTTACCCGGGCTCGGGCCCGGGCCGAGCCCGAATATCAATTGTCTCCACCCGCCCGAAGCCGGCTGACAGGCCGGACCGGGTAGAAGCCCACGGGCCGAGCCCTGACCCGTGCAGAACTCTAGTGTATACATATAATATGAGAAGTGGAAAACACACGAATAATTAAATTCAGAAAGCGAGTGAGGCGACGCGACGTGGCGTGCGGTGTGTATTGCGTATGGTCCTGCGACCATTGTCCGGCTCGACTCGCGCAAATGTACCTTTTGTTTGTCGAGTGGCTTTCTGCCGGAGCCAAACCGATTTTATTCGGAACGATGATTCGTTGTGTTGCTATGCAGGGCGACCAACAAAAAAGGAATAATTAATATGATGCCCGTTTATTTTATACGAACAGTTAGAATTCGAATTTTAAAATTAGTCCATTTGCGGGTGAATACATTTTGACATTTCGATAAATTGGCCACGCATTTATTTAAATGGGCAACAAAATTTTATTCGGCAAATTTTAATACAATGTATTTTCCTCATATACCCGGGGGATAAAATTGCGGCTAACCTTAAATATGTTAAATTATACGGAAATCAACCCTTTAAAAAACTAGATAAACGAAATAAATTTAGGCAAACTGTCAAATATTTTTTAAATCAAATTTACATTGATAATATCGTTTGCACAGTGGCAAAAAGCGAAAAGTCAAAAATCGGCTCTGTTGAGTTATGAATCCTGTACGATAGACTTTAAGACGGTGTATCGTCTGAAAAAAGCTCATCCATATTCCATGTATATTATATGTAATTTGGAGAAATCAGTATAAATTAAGTCAACTTCGTGCACAGTTATTAGTTGCAAAAAACTGTAATTAAAATTACCATAAAAAATACTTAAATCAAATTCGTAATTGATTAATGAATCTCATAGATTGGTTAATTTATTAAATAATGATTAAAGTATTTAAATAGAAAGACTTCCATTTCATGATTTCTCAAAAGTCAATTATCTCAATACAATATTTTTTGACTTAACTCTCTCTGCAACTATACCGGAATATGGAAAAATAACACAAAACTTTACATTCTATAGTAAATTATTGTTTTACATGTTGGCCTCTGCGGTTTAGTGATAAAAGCTGTACCTGGTAAGGTCAATATCATGTATAGGATTTTTAATGTAATATTTGAGATCTCCGGCATGGGTGTGTGTGATATATTTTCTTTTAAAATTGATCTCCAGTGAATTTTAAAATACTCATCTAGTTGACACTTGATTTAAAAAAATATAAATATCTGGAGTCTTGGCTATTATAAGTTGAAGCGCCAAACATAATTTTTTTAATTTAAATTTAAAATGATAACTACGTCTCATGCTTGTGAAATACATAAAAATAAATAGTAAAATACAAATATTTGTCCGCTCACTAAATTCAGAAATGTTCTGGGGAGAAATTTACAAGCAATTAAAATAAATGTCCAAATACTCCAGTAACATAACGACGAGTGACATAATCAGCGATTACAGATATAATCTACGAAGTTATTTAAACTCGGCCACATTTAATAAAGTTTTATCAAACACATTTGTGAATTTTCCAAAAGGGTTCCGATTATAATTACTGAAACATTTTCATAATTCTGTAAAACATGTAGGGATTAGTGTAACAAAACATTTTCTTTACGCGTCATGTAATTCGATATTTTATCGTTTTTTTTTATATAATACAATACATACCCGAGGAGTAAATATGTCACATGCTATTGCAAACTCAAATTTTTATTGTGTCCGGTGGATTCGGAGATTATTTTTTATTCAAATACAATTGATAACTTAATTGATTCACTCGTTATGTTGAATCAATCACAAAGTAACAAATTTTCATTCACACATATTATATTTCTATTTTTTTTTTATCATGTTTGCACCTAATGTGGAGAAAAAGCACTAATACTTGAGCATCTCAACCTAAGTTTTTACATTCAGTAGCTTAACCTTCCCTTTTGGAGACAGCGAAGATAAAATAATAGGGCTTGAAAGGATAAGTAATTCTTACAACCAGTTTATAGGATCGGATGTGTGGGAGCGAATTTAAACATCGAAGATATTCGTGTAAAACTCCATAAATCGATTAGAAAAATCAATTTATTAATGGTTCCATTCTCTTCCGTGGACACCGCAATCTAATAAGGTGATAGCCCAAAAGCGGCGACCTCTTGACTACAGATCTGACTATTATTTATAATACATATTTTACATAAATTTCTTTCCATCATCATTGACATCTCTCATTTGGATAGCTATTAAATAATAAATTCTATTTGATGTTTTTATTCCAGATGATATTTTAACTTACTCTTTCGTTAGATTTTTATATGTCTTTTCTGAAAATTGCTTTTTGTAACTGTTTTGGAAAACCTAACTGTTTTTATTTTCTCAACACAATAAATATTTCCTTGATAGACCTCTTGTCAACCTTTCTTTAACATTTGTATATGTAAATTTTGCTCAATTCGTAACAATTGATCACTAACCTATCTAAATTATTTATGAAGTATTAAAATGTCACCAAAAAAGAATAATTGAATTGTAACTTATCGTTGCACTAACTTTATTGAATCTTCAATACTAGAGTTTTCTATAGTTTGTTTTATTATGGACAACGTATTATTATTTTATTGTTGGTATTACAAATTTCTATTTTTCAACGTTTTGCTGTTATTATTTTTAAAATAAAATTTATGTCATCGTATTACATAATATGTGTCGAAATATTTTAATGAAATACATTTCTTTAATTTGTCATAAATTATTATACAACAGTTTCGATTTAACACCATCGAACCAAAACAAACATAATATTATAAATGTGTTTTCCTTTTGTCATGCAATATTGTGATTACAAGAAGGAATGGATACTAAAAATATTAATTGTTATACAACATATCGACGGTTCCTACGTATAATCCTGTATCTGCAAACATGAGATTTTACAGGAGAGCATTTCAAAGATTTATAAAGCAGTTTCAAAGTGACGACTTCATGTATCTTCTTCAAAATTGGGACAGTGCTCCTATTTTAAATCTGATCTTCCCTGTTGTTTGATGCCTACCCATAGAACTGAGTGCGTAGGGAAGAAAATGCAAAAGATATATAATTACACATTTTGCATTAACGTGATTATACGTAGGAGTGTTGATGTTATGTTTTTTTGATATTCTTTACCTACTAATTGACAAAAAATAGTATTTATTCAACTTTAAAAAACATACAATAAAGTGAATCTAAATTACATATTTGACCAGATACCCAAACCATTATTTTTATATATAATTATAACGAAGTACATTTTTTCTATGGTATGAGTAATTTTCAAACCCATTAAACTAAATAAAATCATATTCTTGGAACATTGTTTTTCTAATGCAAGGTGAAACATTTATTAAAAAAGAAATATCGAGCGTTCCAAATATAAACAAATCATAAATATTGAATGTAGAATGAAACGATGGTGGCAGATACATGACTTTTTTTATGAAGCGATAGTTCTATGAAAATTCTTTTTTATTTTCATTTTCATCTATCACCACAATTGTTACAAATTGGAAAACGTTCGGCCATATTGATCGTGAAAATTTTTGCAAAACGTTCAACAGAAAACGGCATTGAGAGGCTTTTCAGGGACCGGCGCACATATTCTTATGGGACTACACTCACAGGAAAAGTTTATCGGTTATGTTCTACGGTTCAGTGATCACACACCCTAACTCTCGCTTATCAACTAGAACCTGGCATCTTCTACACTTTAGCATAGAAGTTAACCTCCTCATTTTGGAAATCAATGACTCGTACGTTTTTCAATCGATATATTTCGACCACTTGTGATTATTATTTTTAGCATTTTATATTAGAATATAATACACTCTCTGTATTGTTTACTGACTCTTTTGCTATGACTTTCATAACACGAAGGTCTTGAAAGTTCAATTCTATGTAAGATATGTCACGGCAGGCTTAAATATTATGTACAAGCCATTCGAATATTTTCTTGCACGTTTTTTACGCTTTCACACATTACGAATACATTAAGAGTACTTTAAGAATACCAACAAATAACTTCTTTTCCACTGATTTTTTTGATTTCACACGGTTACAAAAAAGAAAAATATTATGATATACAGTACCTATATGTATATATTTAAATTATTACACTTTTAAAAAATAACTAATCGCTCTTACAAGGCCCGTTTTTTTGGATCGGATTGGTGGGAGTAAATTGAGTCATCACAGACATCCATGCATTCAAACACAAATCAATGAATCAATAAACGTATGTTTTTGAAGTACAAATAGTTTACCATTACTGATTATCCAGTCTGTAAGTACGCTCCTACTTGTAAACGACAAAAAGTTTTCAGCTGATCTCCTTTGATATGATAAAATAAAAACAACATCGCATTTTGAGCAGTTTTGAAACAGTGCTCAAGAAGTTGTTTGCTCTATGGAATTGGACGTCGGTTGGCAACTATCTCCATGAAATTACGCTTTATTGTATTTCAACCTTATCCTAAGTAACACAGCTTCCAACATGAATAAATATAATGGTTTTTATTTTCTTCTGATAGTATTATATTTGTTCCATTATTGACAGCAAACAGTGAAATTATTGCTTCAATCTTTGAATTGTAAGATATGAACATATATTATATATTCTTTTTGCCATGTACGCTCCCAATAGACTCCTCATGTAGGTATCTAAACAGAAGTTTTCCTATGAGAACTTCTTGTTACTCAGTTGTTCAAACTCTCGCTTTCAAAGAGAGTACGAATAGAAGGATAGGGCTAGAACAAGACTAAGACAAGGCTAATGGTTGGTTAATCACACTCACTACACCCCGTTTCGAGGTGCCTCCTGGGTGGTAATCAATTAATTTTTCCACACTCTGGCAATTTGTGATTCGAAATATGTTCATCAAATTTAGTGTTTTAATATTTACGTAAAACCACTCCAATTTGATAATTATTTCAGGGTTCAAACAACGTCATTTAATGTTCTACATTACAATAGGTTGGGTAGGAGAGAATTTTAGACATCACAAACATCCATGCCTACGAACGAAAATCGGCAAATCGATTGAAAAATCAATTTACATGCTGTCCGTACCGGTACTTGAACCCGAAACATCCGTAACCGAAGCCAACGACATTGACCACTTCACAATCGACCTGAAATATTGCACATATTATTATTATACACTTTTTAGTATTTTTACTAGACGCTTTTTTGTAGTCCATTCAAAAAATCTTATTCTGGCGCCACACATTGTCTGTCACATTTATGGACCGCCTCCTTGCAAGCCTTGAAGTTATTTTCGTTTGGAAGGATTTCTTCACGAACGGTGCGATTATTGCAAGGTTTTGAATTTACTAATCGTTTCTCGGCTACTACGTCGACAAATCGTGGGTTCAATTAAGAACTGTGAATCATAGGTGTTAATATCTCGAAATCAGTGTTTTCTTTGCTTGAATTTTACCTGTTTTCAATCCAAGTGCCGGGGTATTCGTTTTTTCAATATTGCAAAATTTTAGCCTTTTGGTAATTCGACTTTCTGGCGAGGTATTCGAGCCATCGAAAGTGTATTATTTTTTTTACATCGGCTATAAATAATGGTCTGTCGGCAGTGCCGGAGTATTCACTTTTTCAACAATGGGAAATAATCGACTGTTTTTGGGACAATACATTATTTCAACAATGGGTAATTTTTTTCCAAACTAGGCTGTTTTCGGTATGTTGCGAGATTTCGATTTTATAACTATTTTTTGGATATTACAGCATTTCAACCTATTAGGTTATTTGTCATTTGTGTTGGAAGAATTCTTGAAATTTGGGTAATTGTGGTATTTCAGCAGTGGCTAATTTGTGTTTCTTTTTGCCTTATATTTCATGGTTTTCTTTTACTTTTAATTTGACATAATAAA